>JANUYF010000003.1:72233050-72833050 GCA_026167975.1 Phrynosoma blainvillii | reverse complement strand
ATATATATATATACACACACTATTTATATAACTGAATTAAATCTTAAAGATCTTGCAGAAATAGATGTAAGGAACCAGGGGAGGGAGATGGTGCCTGAAGTGGGGAAGTTACTTGAGTTTCTGAACAAGGAACCATGATAACAGAGGTATGTAAAAATTGCTTCATTATTAGAAGTCCTATCCCAAGTCCTGTCTGTCTTAATTTATGCAAGCTTTTCTCTCTGTTGTCCAAGGCCAACAATTCAACTTGATTCACAAGATTTTGTAGAGTCCTAGAGTCTGAACCACATTCCATGCATGCTTAAAATAACCACAGTCCTCAGAGTTACCAAAAATAAGAGTTTAAAAGTGTTACTGCAGTTGCCTCAGTTTTTGTAGTCCAAAGCTCTAGAACCATCAATGAACTAAATCAAACAATTGTATCTCTAGTTCTCTGTGTTATAAGTTTTTAAAGTTTTTTTAAATGTGCAGCTGCTGTTTAAATATCTTTGTATTCTTTTTTAAAAAATTATATTTATTAATTTAAAAATATACATAATATTACTTATATAATACATTAGTCTTCTCCATCTTCTACCTATATACATTTCTATACACTTCTCCTTAGTTCTTCAAAAGTAAGTACACATTTCTTTTCCTTAAAATTTATCTTTCTATATCTCTTAATTTGTTGATTGATACTCTTACTTATAATACAAAAAAAGAACACATATCTTTAAACAATTATTTTTCAATATCTATCTAAATTACTTTCTACTTATTAGCTTTGCCAATTTATTCCCATCTTAATTTTAAATATTTTTCTATTGGAGCCGAATCTTCATTAATTAATTCTGAATCTTCATTATTAAGTATTCTTGTTAATCTGTCCATCTCCTTCATTTCAATTAATTTGGAAAGCCAGTCATCAGTTGTCGGGATCTCTTCTTGTTTCTCCTTTAAAGCAATTTGTATCCTTGCAGCTGACACCATATAAAGGAGGATCTTCCAGTATTTCCTTTCTATATTTGGGTCTATTCTATTTGTCATGTTTAACAGATATAGCTCTGGGTGTAATTCAAACTTGAATTTTAATATGTTTTCAATTGTGGTATGTATTTTTTTTCCAATAAGTTTTTATCTTTGGACATCTCCAGCATACGTGGTACCACGATCCTACATTCTGTTTGCATTTCCAGCACTCCTTAGACTTTTTATTATACATTTTTGCTATTCTGCTGGAGTAAGGTACCACCGTTGTTCTATTTTCCATAAGTTTTCTTTTAGATCTTGTGAGCGTGTAAATTTTTTTGTTCTTTTCCTTGTTCTTTCCCAGTGTTCTAGTTTTATCGTTCTTCCAATATCTGTTGCCCACTTGATCATATTATTTGATATTATTTCCGCTTCCTGTTTCTGTTGCATTAGTATCTTATCTTATTCTTTTTTCTCGTATTTCTAATAGTACTTATCTAGGTCTGTAAATTCCTCTTAAATCCTTGTAATTTATTATCAATTTTAAATCTTTCATTAAGTTGGGTATACAACAACCAATGCATTTTTGAATCAAGTTGTCCAAGTTCTTCCATAGATTTAAGTTCGTATTGTCGTCTATTTTTCTTTAGAATTTCTTTATATTTTAGCCATGTTTTGACTGCCGTCCATCTTCCAAAGAAGGCTTCATGAGGAGATATCCACAAGGGAATTTTCCTATACATTTCTTTTTTAATTTCTTTCCATGCTTTTAGTAAAGCTCTTCTTATCACATGATGTCGAAATTCCTTGTGGATTAGATCTTTTTCGTACCAAAGATAGCTATGCCATCCAAATCTATTGTTAAAGCCTTCTAAGTTTAAAATTTTAGTTTTCTCCAAGGTCACCCATTCGGACAGCCAATCTAAGACATCTTTGTATTCTGTGGAAACCAAAAGCCAGCAGAAAAGACTGATTTCTCAAAATGTAGTATGTGAAAGAACTGGCATGGACTATTATATAGGATGTTCCTGTTCATGATCTCTGTGTCTACTTAAGAGTTGGATTTGCAAGAAGAGGCTTTTAACCCTGTACCAAAATCCTGCTGGCATTTTGTCACCCAAGCTTTTCGTATGGTGCTTGGCCGTAGGCACCATTTGAAATTAGTGGCCTGGACTTACGTCTGCTTGCCATCCCCTGGCTGGAAGCAGGCAGTGCATTAATTCTTCCCATACTACAAAGAACAGTAGATTTTTGAGATGCCATTCAGATTATTATAGTTGGATGGGATTTGACTATTTTTAAGAAGAGAAGCCTGACAAATACCACTGAAAGTCATTGATTGGTCAACATGAAACAAGTAGAAAGCAACAGCTTCCTATATAAATTCAGTAGTCTTAAATCACTTTAAAATGAATTCTGCCACCACTGAACTGGATTCTAGTTCAGGATTCGTGTCAATGAAAATGTTGCTCAGAAATATTATTTGAATCTGTTTCTGCAAGAAATACAGTGTCAATTCAGTCCTTGTTTTGCTCTTCAGAATCTGCTTCTGGTTTTTCTCCATAGCAATTTCAGCAGTAGCCTTCATGAGTAATGGGTTAACAATGTAGTTTGAATTGTCACTTAAGAGTAATTTCAGAAGCAGAAATAGTTGCCACTTCCAGCCTAAAGTGGCAAACTTTACTGAGTTTGCAAAGGCTTACAAACTGGTAAGGGGTCCCTTTTGATTAGACCAACAGAGATCATTTCAATTTATGGTGTCCTCTTTCCTCTTCTTGTTGTGTGTAATTTGCTTGTTCCAAGGTCAAATATACCAAAGTGCTGAGTATCCAAATGAAGATACAACAATGAAGAAACAAATCCTTTCATTAAGGAACTGTAAAGGCTGATAATTGACCATTGTCACTTTAGTGAAAGCTAGTTACGAAGGTAAATGAAGTAGGATGAGAAATAAAAACAAACAGAGAGCTGCAGCAGGCAGTTTAAATGAGAGAGATGGGGAATTGAAATGGGGCAGTTGAAGCCATTAACCAATTATCACCTTCACTCACCAGCTGCATTCTGTTTAACAACTTTTAAAAATCAAAATATTTTTAAACAGTGCCATAGCTTTGATGGAAGAGTGTTGTTTCATGGCAAGATTCAACACAAATCTGATAAGAGCAACCTTGTTTTGAGAAAAAAATGTGTTTGCTTAATAAATGAACCTTGGTCCAATGCTTCATTGTAGCAGAAGAATTGTCTGCCACTCTGATGAAGACAACAAAACAACAAATGAACAAGACAAATCTATACATTTAACATTTGGAAAGCACAAATTTCAGTAGGAATCCAAACAGGAAATAGTTAAATAGTGCAGAGCTTGGAAAAGCAACCATAATACCACACATAGTAATAACCAACAAATATAAATGTCAATATGGTAATAAATTTAAAGGGGAATACAATTATTTTTGTGCTTACACAGAGTAAAATTCTTATGCCAGAATTTTGCAGTGGTTGGCAGCATATCAAGACAGAATTGAGGTTGGGGCATAATTGGCCTGCATCCTTTCTGAAAACAGGGTTCAAAACCTTAGCTTCAAGCATGCATTTTCTTACCACTTTCTTGTCCTTTACATGTAGATTGTAAACATTCTGAATAAAGACTACATGACTCAGTGTTCTGTACAGCTTCTCACACTTGTCAGAGGGTATCACAAAGGTTAAGAACTTCAGAATCTATGCTGAGTTTTCCAAAGTGAATGAACTAGAATTCAGCCAACTGTGAGGAATACCTAGAAATCTCAGATCTTCATATTGCAGCTTCTATTAAAAGATAAAGAGAATGAACAAGGCACAGAACCTTTCATAACCTACCCCAATTTAGTCCTACCTTCATAAATGGTCCTTTCATTGTAGGAGCAAGGTAGATGGCATTGTAAAACATTTGTCTGTAGGTAAAAACATTTGTCTGTAGGAGAAATCTCTTCACAAAAACTTCTTCCCACACAGAAGGGCAAGAGCATGGTTTACTTTAAGCTAGCAACCACCTTGTTAGTATAATATGGAGATACCCTAAGAGACTGAGGAACAGCATTTCCTCTTTAATCAAAACATTGCTGCATAGAAATAAATGTGGACTCAAGGGATGCAAGAATTACGTTGCCACCAAATTCATATAAAGCAGGCCTGTTTCAAATGCAGCATGAATGGATGGAAAGAGTGAGAGTGTACCTTTCTCTGTACTCTTCTCTTTTCCCTACAACTCTTTAGTTCAGTGATTCCCTAAATGGGTGGTAGTGCCCCCCTGGGGTGTGTAGAAAGATCCCCAGAGGGATGAGGAAATAGGGAGGCAAGGGGCCTTCAATCAAAGTGTTGGCATGCAAGAAGGTGGATGAGGAGTTAGAGCGCGTGATGGCGAGGGAGAAGTTGTGGCAAAAAGGTCTTTCACAGTTGGGACCCTGTTTAAGTTCTATGAGCTTTGCCGAGACTTGGTTGTCAGGTTGGCACTGCGCTGCTGCTCCTGCTTTCTTTCATCAGACAGGCCAAGAGAAGAGGTAGCAGAAGAAACAAAGTTTGGGGAGGGGGGAGATAACTTGAAGCTGTGTGGTGAAGGTACTTCTGGGTAAGGAAGGGGAGGACTATCTGTGGTCCATTGTTCAAAAGAGTCTTTTGCTTCTCTCAAATTGAGAGTCCTTCTTCATGAGGGAGAAAAGTGGGAAGCTGATTTTGCCCTTCTCTACCCCAACAAAGCAGGATTGAGAGCCCGTCCTCACCTGGGGAAGCTCCTCCTTTGTTCCCAGTAACCTTGGGAGCAGCAACTAAACAGCTGGTGAAGGAATGACTGAGAAGGCTCTGGACCATGCCATCCTTTGCCATGAGACCAGCATAAGTGAGAGGCTTCTCAGTCTCTAATAAGCTGCTAGACTGCTGCTCCTAGGGTGAGGAGATGCAAAGGGAACAGTGACCCAGTAGTGAACAAGAAGCTTCTTGCCCATGCCTGCCTTGCAACAAAAGCCAGCAAAGGCTTCTTGGCTGCTGCTCAGCCAGCTGCTTAGTTGTTGCTCCCAGGTTGACCAGTTGCAAAGTGAACAGTGACCAAAAAGCCAGTCAAGCAACAAATGAGAAGCCTCTTGCCTGTATCAGCTTTGCAGCAAAGATTGATGTGGGCAAGAAGCTTCTCAGTCACTGCTCCCTATGCATCCAATTGACCTGGAGGAACCAATAGAGCAGCTGGCAGGCCTGGGTGAGATGAAGGAGTAGGCCTGGGCTGGTGCTGCTGCTGCTGCATTTGCACATGAGTGCAGTGGTGGAGGACTGCGTGCCGTTGAGGTACATTCTTCTGGCTTGCTGACTATTGCACCAGCAGTAGTCCTAATATCAAGAAATAGATGTTGGAGGGCACTAGAGTTGTTGCCCAAAAGGAAAGGAGATGATAGCTTGAAAAAGTTTGAGGACCACTGGTTTAGTGCCATTTTCTTTCTCTTGATAGGGTTCCAATATTGAACATAAGTTCAGTAAGAACAAAATAGCTTGGAGGTTAAGTGGCTTCAGAGAAGATATAAGCAATAGGAATGTTCAGCACTCTTTGTGCTGTGTTTTTAATTGCTACTGCCACTCTACTTGATATGAATTTAGCATGACCAGATGGGTTATGTTAAGGGAATATATACATTGCCCAATAATTGTAAAGCTGCATGAGGAATTCATTATCCCATCCAAAAATCGAGATAGCAAAATATTCTGAAATCTGAAAATAAGCTTAATAAAGCAACATTTACCTGAACACATAAATAAAAGGTTAAACAGATTGTGGAAGATGGCATTACAGTGAATAGAAACAATACCAATTCAGTCAATAATAAGAAACCTATGTAATCACCAGGTGGCAAAACATGAAGATAGAGCAAAAGAACACCACCATCACAAATGTATGGAATTAAAGACTTAGAAAGGGAGTCTTTCAAAGGACTTCAACTTGAAAAGGAGAATTATCATAAAAATGATCCATTTTTTAGGAAGAAGAGAGGTCAAAATACCATGGAACCAGTTTTTCAAGTTACATAGCCATTTGCTTCATGGGTCATAAACTGTGTAACAACTGTCTTTGTATCCAGCAGTTATAAAGTAAATACAACACCACCTGTTCCCTTGGGGCAACCTTACAAAAGTCCTGCAGATGCCAATTACAAACCCCTCACTTCAGGATAGGGATATAGTTTACTCATCAGCTATATTTTTTGTCAAACTGTGGCTGTGTTGGCAACAAATCAGTTTTATATTGTACTACGACTGACAGATATTAAATGGAGATCCGTGAAGGATGCAAATCTTATGTGGTGAAGGCACATGCTATGATACACTTGGCCAGAAGTATTTATGGCTTTATATAAACACCTTCACATGGGACTTGAAAGTAAACTTGCTGATATTTTGGCTGCATACGAATTTGTGTAATTTTTTCCTTGCTGCCCAGTCCAACCACAACCAATAACAGCATTCTGCACTACCTGAAGCTTCTGAACTATCACCAAAGGTGCTCTTACATACATTATGGTATGGTAATCAAAAGTTACCAAAGCACAGTTGACAAAGGTAGGTTTCTTCTCAGGAGCTGAAGTTTGAGACATTATTGGGGGGAAATGTTTCCAGTAACTACCTGAGTCTTCTTTCAGTAGCACCCAATCCCACTCAAAAACAAATGAGATTTATTCAGAAACATTACTTGCACCTGAATTTATTAGAAATGAAAAATCATGCTTTTCTTAGCGCAAATATTGATTTAAAAGGAAAAATTGGGTTTAAGAGTCCTCTCACTCCTAGGTTAAATAGACATGTATAAAATTTTAAAACAATTACTTAGTGATGATCGCTTATCTTATCTTCTGCCAGGTTATGGGACATTGAGTGTGGAGCTTGCTTGCGGGTCTTAGAAGGTCATGAGGAGCTGGTGAGATGCATTCGCTTTGATAGCAAGAGGATAGTAAGTGGAGCTTATGATGGGTGAGTGATGGAAAATAGATGTCTGCACTTTCTTTCCTGTTCACCTCAAACTGACTTTTATCCATAGGGCTAGAAAATTGGAATCCCTTTACTTGGATAGAAACATCTTTCTCCTGAGCAAGTAACATGCCTACTTTGTTTTTAGAAGAAAAAAAGCCATGTTTCCAACTCTTTTCAAGGAAGGCTTCACACATCAAAAGAAAGAGTATCAGTAATAATTAAAGGTGGAAAAAAAATCAAAATTGCAGGTTTTGCAAAAACAGCAGTACCATACCATTTCTATTACGTAGTCACATGTCCCTCTGATCAACATCTCTCTGAGACAAGCAGAACGTGTGTTGAATGTTTTTAATCAGCCAGTATGGGCATCTAGTCCAGTAATTATCAAACCTGTTTTTCTATATTTTTCCATGGCTCCTGTTGTTGTTAGCTGTCCTTGAATTGAACTCAACTCATGGCAACCCCATGGATGAGACATCTCCAAGTCCCCCTATCCTCCACTGCTCTGCTTAGGCCCTATACATTTAGGCCTATGGCCTCTCTGATCGATCCTATCCATCTGGTCTTCCTCTTTTTCTACTACCCCCTCCCTTTCCTAGCCTTATCTTTTCTAATGAGTCATGCCTTCTCATGATGTGGCCAAAGTACAACAGCCTCAGTTTAATCATCTTAGCTTCCAGGGAGAGTACAGGCCTGATCTGTGCTGGAATCCATTTGTTCGTCTTTTTGGCTGTCTGTGGTATCCTCAGCACTCTTCTCCAGCACCACATCTCAAATGACCTAATTTTCTTCTTATTTCTTCTTATCTGCTTTCTTCACTGTCCAGCTCTCACATCCA
Organism: Phrynosoma blainvillii; assembly: GCA_026167975.1. Taxonomy (NCBI): domain Eukaryota; kingdom Metazoa; phylum Chordata; class Lepidosauria; order Squamata; family Phrynosomatidae; genus Phrynosoma; species Phrynosoma blainvillii. Next base: position 72,825,276 of record JANUYF010000003.1, on the reverse strand, counting down.
TAATTGGTGATGGGGAATACAATGGTTTGGACAATTCTAACTTTAGTGCTCAGTTGTATATCTTTACACTTTAGGATCTTGTACAGTTCTTTCATACTGCTCTTCCCATTCCTAGTCTTCTGATTTCTTGACTGCAGTCTCTGTTCTGATCAAGACTTGATCCAAAGTATGGGAAATCTTTTAACTATTTCAATTTTCTCATTGCCTGGGTTGAATTTATGTAGATACTCTGTGGATCTACATAAATATATAGCCTGCCTTTACACTTTATTCCTTGACCTTACTTAGTAATTGTTCCAAGTCCACAATGTTTTCCGCTAGTAGTATGGTGTCATCCACATATCTAAGATTGTTGATGTTTATTCCTCTTATCTTCAATTCTCCTCTGAGTCCAAACCTGTTCATCATATGATATTTTCTACATACAAGTTGAAAAAGTAGGGTAATAGAATGCAGCCTTGCCTGACAGTTTTGCCAGGTGGGAAAGATTATGTTTCTCCATATTCTGTTCCAATAGCATCCTCTTGTCCTATGTACATATACCTCAGGGCTATCAAATGTAGTAGCACTCCCATTTCTTTAAGAAGAAATCCATAGCTTTTCGTGATCTATCCAATCAAAGGCTTTGCTATATCACATGCTGATTTTCCTTTGAAATTCCTTGGTGTGCTCCTTTAGTCATCATATGTTTCCAGTGAGGTTTCTAGTGCCTCTGCCTTTTTGACCCCTGCTTGCTCCTCTGGGATTTCTCTCTCCATATATAATTGGAGTCCATGTTGCAGAATTTTAAGCATAATTTTGCTTGCGTGGGAATTAATGCTATAGTCCTATAGTTGCTGCACTCTTTTGTGGATAGGAACGTATATTGAATGTTTCCAGTCTGTTAGCCACTGTTTTGTTTTCCATATTTGTTGGCATATTTTAGTTAACACTGGAGTTGGTACCCTCTGTGTGGATTGTAGCAGTTCAGTTGGAATATTTTCGGTTCTTGGTGATTTATTCTTCCCAGTTTCTCTTATTGCAGCTTCTACTTTGCTTTCTAGAATTTTGGGTTCATCTTCATATGATTCTTCATTCCATCTGCCATTGGTTTTTTCATCTCTTTTATATAGCTCCTATAGTTCTTACTATTTGTCTTGCTGTATGCAGTGTGTACATCTCATATTTCCTCTTTTGTACTATGTATTTTATTTTAGTATTATGTCATGTTATGATTCCCTGGGCCCCAAGCAGCCAAGCAACAGCCCTGTTGTGGCTCTCAGCCCATAACAGATCATTGATTTCCCCTGGTCTCTTAGATCACCCTTACCACTCCTCCAGAGGTAAAGGGACCTCCTGAGACCATCTAACACTGCCACCACCTGATGGATTTCCTGATCCCTCTCCCAGCAGCACATCAGGACTTTGCTAGAGGATTTAGAGTTTCCTATCCTTGCTAACTTAACCGAAAAACAACCAAGCTCGAGCACGTGGAAGGAGTGTGATAGAAGCCAAGGTACTTTTTAAAGAAAGACTTTATTCTACTACAGAGTTCTAGAGAAAAGGGATCTCATTTCATACAAGGCCTCCTTGCCTTTTAGGCACATAAAGTCAGTTGCAGAAATACTCATTTCAGTCAAGCCAAGAAAATAACTCCAAAAACGCCTAATCATTCTATCTAGCAATACATGGTCCTAAACCTACTTACAAGTCAGATGGGCCATATGAAGATGAACCCCAGATTCTAAAAATTGAGGTGGAATCTGAAATAAAGGAAATGGCAAAAAATAAGACTCCGTGAACAGATAATATTCCATTAGAACTCTTGCATTCCACATTGACAGAGTCAACTCTAGTGCTAACCAACATATGCCAACAGATATGGAACACAAAACAATGGCCAACAGATTAGAAGTGATCAATATATATCCCCATCCACAAAAAAGGAGACACAAGAGACTGCAGCAACTATAGAATCATAGCATTAATCTCCCATGCAAGCAAAATCATGTTCAAAATTCTGCAACATAGGCTTCAACCATACATGGAGACAGAAATCCCAGAGATCCAAGCAGGGTTAAAGAAAGGAAGAGGCACCAGGGATCACATTGTAAATATATGATGGCTAATGGAGCATAGCAGGGAGTTCCAAAAGAAATCAACATGTGCTTTATAGACTACCTCAAAGCCTTTGACTGCATAGATCAGGGGTAGGCAACCTAAGGCCCGGGGAATGGATGCGGTCCCCCGAGGCCTTTGGATCGGCCCCAGGCCAGTCCTGCCGATGCCGCCCGCCATGATGATATTGATTATTGTTGTTATTACTTGTTCTTGGGGTTTTCTTGGCAAAATCTCCACTGGGTTTTGCCATGGCTTTTCTGGGGCTGAGAGAGTGTGCATGCATATTTTTTTATTTTATTTTTTTAAATATTTATTTATTTATTTGTTGTGCTTCGCGCGCGCCCCCCCCCATTGTCTGAGGGACAGCAACCCGGCCCCCCAGCTCAAAAAGGTTGCCTACCCCTGGCGTAGATCATGAAAGGTTATGGAACACCCTTAAAGACATGGGAGTGTCAAAACATCTGATAATCCTAATGAGGAATCTGTACTCAGGACAAGAGGCTACTGTGAGGACAGAACATGGAGAAACAGAATGGTTCCCAATTGGCAAAGAGAGCTGGACAGTCAAGAAAGAAGATAGAAGGAAAATCAACGCGTTTGAGATGTGGTGCTGGAGAAGTGTGCTGAGGATCCCATGGACAGCCAGAAGGACAAACAAATGGGTCCTAGAGCAGATCAAGCCAGAAATATCCTAGAAGTCAAGATGACAGGACTTAGACTGTCATACTTTGGACACATCATGAGAAGGCATGAATCGTTGGAAAAGACAATAATGTCAGGAAAAGTGGAAGGAAGTAGAAAGGCCACATGCTAGATGGGTAGAGACCACGAATATGAGTTTCCAGGAGCTGGGCAGAGCAGTAGAGGCAAGGAGGTCCTGGCGATGTCTCATCCATAGGGTCACCATGGGTCAAGATCAACACAAAGGCAGTTAACAACAAAAATCATGTCAACAGTGCTTATTGTGAATGATCAAATTACTGTTTAAGGATTCTGAAAACTTACTTCTACCTCATCTATAATGTTCTGCTTTCTTTGCCTTTTCATTCTAGCAGAATGGTGCTTTTTATAGTGCACGGTATTGTTATTTTAAATGTGTGTATTTCTTAGAATACTGTCTGTGCTTAGACTGCAATGTCCAGGTCAGAAATCTGACCAACTGGATGCTTTGAGAACCTTAGAAGGTTAGAAACCTCTTCTGCGAAGATTTCCAGACAGCCCTTTCCAAGGCATTTCTTTCTAGGTCTTGTCTCTCCTCTGATCCAAGTGTGTAGACATTTCTTTCTAGGTCTTGTCTCTCCTCTGATCCAAGAACCTTGGTTCTTCTTACTGATGAAAGCTTGACTTTGATCTGCCAACTTCTTGTGTTTTTACTTAGCCCTGAGCTTGTGAAATCCTAGTCCAGCTTTATTATATAGCCTCAAACCAAAACCAGCTATCATTATGAAGGGTTGGATACAATCATTATTGTTGCTGTTGTTGCAGCATCAGTGTACACAGAGCTTTACAAGTAAAACAACAACAAAAAACAGCCAACCCTGCCAAAGGCATGCAATCCAAAATATGCATGCACGTACACATACAGGGGAAGGACAGAGTAATGCAAATATAAAACTGTACAAAACAATTATAAAACAGACTATTCATATAATACAAAAATACAATACACTCATCCCTCCACATTTGTGGCTTTGACTCTTGCGGATTTGATTATTCACAGATTTTATTAATATGTCCTCTAGGAATATATAGGTCCTCCAGTGCAACTCTGTAATCAATTTTAACCAAAAGTTGCACTGAAGGACATCTAGAGATTCCTATAGGGAACCCTCCACTAGGCATTTGTAGATCCTCCAGCGCAATTCTATGGTCAATGTCTAGCAGATGTTGAACACAGAGTTGCACTATAGAACCTAGAGATGCCTAGAGAGGTGTTCTCTCAAGTAAAAACATAGTGTTTTTGTAATTTGTGGTTTTTCCACATTCATGGGGGTCCTGTGCCCCTAACCCCAGTGAATGTTGAGGTACAAGTGTATAAATAAAAAGGTAAAGGTATTCCCCGTTGACAAGGTTGTCAAGTCGTGTCCAACCATAGGGGGCGGTGCTCATCTCCATTACTAAGCCAAAGAGTCAGCATTGTCAGAGACTACTCTGTGATCATGTGGCTAGCATGGTTGCACAGAATGCTGTTTACCTTCCCACTGAAGTGGTACCTATTTATCTACTTGCACTTGCATGATTTCGAACTGCTAGGTTGTCAGAAGCTGGGACTAGTGACAGGAGCTCACCCCATCATGCAGCACTAGAATATATAAGAAAATAAAACCATATTAAACCCCAGCAATGGATGAAATATCCTCCCTCTATTCCAACTGCCACTGCTGTGGCCTTAGAGGGAGAGAAGAAGAGGCAGTATCTACCAAACTTAGTCATCTCCCCACTGCCTTTCCGTTTTCCTTATGTTTTGTGTCTTATTTATATCTAAAGACCACAAGGGCCATCCAGTCCAATCCCTTGCCGTGCAGGAACTCTCAAAGCATACTTGACAGATGGCCATCCAGCCTCTGTTTAATAATAATAATAATAATAATAATAATAATAATAATAATAATAATACCCCGTCCCTCTGACTATCAAGTGCCTCCTAATGTTGAGGTGGCATCTTTTTTCCTGTAGCTTGTATCCATTGCTCTGGGTCCTGTTCTCTGGAGCAGCAAAAAACAGGCCTGCTCCTTCCTCAATATGACACCCCTTCAACTACTTAAACAGAGCTATCACATCACCTCTTAACCATCTCTTCTCCAGGCTAAACATACCCATTTCCCTAAGTCTTTCCTCATAGGACATGGAAGCTCTTCTGACTTTGTAGAATCACAAGCAAGAGTATCTTCCTTTTCCTTCTACATAAAAGAAGCTGACTGAGACCACTGGATATGGAATCAGACATTTAACATTATCATGTCAAAGAAGGAGTGGGTTTGATACCACCACACCATGTTTTCTCTCCCATATTTTCTGTCATCTATCTCAGTTGTAGTACAGTGTAACCTTTTAGCATTGTTTCTGTTCCTGTTGCTATCACTTGTGTTAACCTTATACTTTCCCCATCCTTTAAGATCAGCCCAGCACTAGCTTGACCCAAGAGCAAATAGGAGAACCAAGCCATAAGAACAAGCATATGTTTATTCTCTCCCTCCAACGCCTCCACGCACATATATGTTTTATTTATCATCTAATCTTTGTATAATGGCTAATTTATTTTAATTTCATCTAGTGCTTATGTTTTCGCTTTTATGGAAACCTAGTTCTTTATGCTCTTCCTTCTTATTAGGAAAATTAAAGTATGGGATTTGGTGGCTGCTCTGGATCCTCGTGCCCCTGCCGGAACTCTGTGTCTGCGTACTCTTGTGGTAAGAGCTTTCAATTGATTGACAACAGGAGGAGAAACTTCCTTCAGTATTAATGTATAAGGAAATCTTATATGGTTTGATAAGGAGCAATACCGTACAGCATGTTCATCCTCAGTCATTCCAACAATTCTAGATTCATTACAAGTTGGATCAGAGATCAAAACCAAGAAGTTGATATTAATAATGTTACATTATATTCTTGTTGTTTTCACATTTTAAAGGAGCCCAGAAAGCCCCCCCCCCCAATAATGTAATTTTGAGGCCATTTTATGAACAGTGGACAAGCAAGAGGCAGGAAGGAGGAGCAGGGATGGCTTGTTGGTTTGCTTTCACCTTTCTTCACACCATCCTGCCCAGTTAAGGATGCAAGATGGCTTGCAATAGATTTATAGATCAAAATCAGAATTTAGAATTGTGCTGGGAATCAGACTGACAACCAGTGGAGTTGTTGTAACAAGGGAGTTTTGTGCTTCTTGTAGCCAGCCCCAGTTGTCAGTGTGGCTACAGCTCTTTAGACCAGCTGAAGTTTCTGAACACTCTTCAAAGGCAGCCCACCCATAGAGCATATTAATGTAATCCAACCAGGATGTGACTAAGCCACATGTCACTAAGGTCAGATTAAATATTTGAAGGAAGGGGTGCAGCTAGTTCACAAACGTTAACTATGCAAATGCATTCCTGGCTATCACCAACTAACCTTATATGTGGTGGCTCTCCTCTCTCCAAGAATCCTGCCCACATCCCCAGGTTGCACAAATTGAAAAGTATCCATTATAGATGGCCTAGCAAGGACCAAACTGATATTCATTGGATATTTATCAATTATAGCATCCAAGTCAGAGTGGAGCTGAGCAATTTTACCTGAATAGTACTGGGCACAGTGGGCTGTTGAGGGGGCTGGATTTTTCTCTCTTATATTGTGTGTAAAAGACCTTTGACCACTTGAAATACCTCCACTGGCTGGCTTTTTTGCACATGTAGTAGAGACAGAGAAGAAATTTGATTTTGCTGCCTCACAGACTAGGCCCTCAGATAAATTCCAACCTGTGTTTGATCAGACCTAATTCCAAGTTTGCTATCAACATTCTTCTAGTTGCCTTCTCCCTCGTTTCATCACCACCAACCCCCTGGAAGGCTAGGGGGCACGTTTGGCTCCACTTCATGAGAGGGGACACTTGGGAGCAATCATGTTCATCACCTTGGCCATTTCCTCATTCCAAAGATGAGCCACGGCTTGGGCAAAATTGCCTGTGAAGGCAGCAGGAAAACTTCACAAGAGCCACCAGGAATCCATCCAGATCCATAAGCCGCCCAGGGTTGACCATTTTAATGGGTCCTCAACCCCTGCAGACGAGAGCCAGCATGGTATAGTGGTTTGAGCATTGGATTACGACTCTGGAGATCAAGATTTTATTCCCCACTCAGCTATGTGTCCTTGGGCAAGTCACACACTCTGAGCCCCAGAAAACCCTGTGCCATAAATCAGAAATGACTTGAGGGCACACAACAACAAACCTCCAGAAGTTCAGATTCCCACAAATGTAAACCACACCAGGTAGTGATCTGCCTATGGAACTATAGACAGTTTTTCCACTCCCAGATCACACTTGCCCAACCCACTATAGAAAATGAGAATCAATATGTTCCCAGTAGCATGACTATGAATAGGGGCAGATGCCACTTGGGACAGACCCATGCTTGTCATGGCAGACATAAATTCTTGAGCCAGCCCCAACAGGACAGTCTCAGCACAAGTCCACCAGCACTACAAGTTGAGGGAGATTCCAACACCAGCCCAGAGACCACCATGGCTAGCTCAAGAAGGGAAACTGTAAGCAGTGAAGTGAGCAGCACACTAATAGAATCCATAATCTGTCTTGGCCACCCAGCTTCAGGTGCACACACTCAGACCCAGAAAATTCTGAGATATGGCACCTGATCAAGGGGAAGGAATCTCAACAGACCACTGCAACGCCACTTCCCTGCCCCCCACATCTCACATACTGTTGGACAGAGAACCCTGGTGGACAAAGCTGAGAGAGATTAATCCCCATCCCTCATCCAGCAAGGTCTCTGGTACATGCCAGGTCTGTATGCTCATCTAAGATCTGTGGGAGTTTACTCCCTCAAGGACTTACATAGATTTATATATAGTGGCACAGACCAATTTCTTCCAAATGCGCTTTGAGCTAAATAACATAATATAATCCAGCACAACTGCTTCTTCCTGGTATCCCTAAATACAGTTGTGTTTCTTCATAGAAGATTGGGGGGAAGCATCCTGTTTTGCTTTGCTTTTCCAAGACTACCAAATGTGGGAAGCAGTGTAGAATTCATTGAGCATTAATGAGGCATTAGGGGAGTCTGTGTCCATTACCCCTAAGTGACTCTGTTCACACTTCATCTGAACCTGGATTATAAAACCTGCTGCTTGTGGCTAAGCCACCAGTGTAAACAAACCCCTAGATTTCATTGCCTCATTAAAGTTGTCTCATAGTTTTACCCAAGAATGAGTGGGCAGAAACATGTTAATTTCAGGTGCTTTCATATCTGAAAAAATTCTCTGTGTGGTGTTTTTCTGCATTGCCTTGATGTCTAAAATGAACCTATCTCTGTAATAGCACATCATGTTGCCCTTGATCGAGGCACTAGGACATGAGTGGGAAGATGGAGCCCACAATCAGCCTCTTGGAGTCTGTTTTGCAGTCTCCAAGGCCTCCCTGGAGACCCCCAAGTGTCTAGACCCATCCCTATTAAACTTTTTGGCTGAGCAATAGCCAAAAACTGTTTATAAATCTCCCAAACCACTACAAATACATGATGGTTTTACTTTCCTTGCTTCTCATTAACCCCCCTCCCCCCAAAAAACCACAGGAATTGGAAGTGACATTATGTCTCTTCCAGTTGCATCAGGAGCAGTTGTGGGGCCCATAGAAACTCTGCGGTTAACATTCTTAGGCCTCAGTCTTGTTATTACTCCCTGCCAGAGTCAACCCATCAAATACCGTAAATGGGATTTGCCATGGGTTAATTCACCACTGAACAGTTGATTCAATGGGTATACTCTGTTTGGGAATCACCAACAGGATTCTAGTTTTAATGTCTTTGCTCATCATTTGTTTCCCACCTCTGAACATGACAAAAAACTGTTTTTAAAATTTACACAGTATATCATTAGAAATAGTTTGCTAGTTTACAAAAAAAAGTCACTGATGTATTTATGTGAGGCATTGCGTATTTATGGGCGGTTCTATATTTCCTATCTAAAACATTATGTTTGGCTGCAATCAGAAGTCTCCAATCTCAAGACCGCAGCAAATGTGGAAGTTAGTATAGTTGTTCATGGTGTTTCTAATATTAGGTAATGTAGCAAAGCAGGTAATGTAGCAAAGCAGCTTCATTTTTCCTTTTTTTTTATATACATACTGCTTCATACCACGCTATGGGGTGTCTAAGCGGTTTACAACTATAAACTCATTGCCCCCCAACAGTTGGGTACTCATTTTAGCGACCTCGGAAGGATGCAGGCCTGAGTCAAGCCTGAGCCCTGGCTAGTATTGAACTCTCAACCTTGTGGTCTATGAGTGAGTGGTTGCAGTACAGGCATTTAACCATTGCGCCACCAGGGCTCTTCTACTATAATTCTATGTACTATAATTCACCAAATTTTCAAAATGTTCCAATATTTAGCTGTTTTGTGTGTGGCGAGGGACTGTAGAAGTGGGCTATGGGAACATGGTAAGGGACAAAGAGAAAGCAAAGAGATCCCTCTGACTGTAAGAAGGCATCATTAAATTTCTGAGTCTGCTGAAGACACTGCCAATGCGTTTTCATCTTTCTTAACTATTTGTGGGTTGGAAATGTGTGTGTGTGTGTGTGTGTGTAAATTCTGAATTTGAATTTCTCAGTATATCATGTTCAAAGCAAGCAGATGCATATTAAGCTATGCAATGACATGCATCTGTTTTCATGCACTGCATGTAGAACCATTAGAGGGAAAGTACTGCAGATAAAACTAATCAATTCATAGACAAACAAGTGGGTCATCTACTGTAGTTAATGGCATAAATGTTGTTCTTAACTGTGATTAGGGGGAAAATACAAAATATGACTTATCTGATTAAGTCTCCAATTACTAGAAAAATACACTCTTTTTGCCTTCTCTCTTTCTCCAACCAGGAGCACTCTGGCAGAGTTTTCCGGCTCCAGTTTGATGAATTTCAAATTGTCAGCAGCTCGCATGATGACACCATCCTTATCTGGGACTTCCTCAATGATCCAGCTACCCAAGCAGAATCTAACCGTTCCCCTTCCAGAACATACACTTACATCTCTAGATAAATAGCACTACACTGTACCTCACACTTATACAGGTAAAAATAAAAGATGCCTTGGTAGCAGGTTGGATGTATATATAGTGGAGACACAAGAGATGCAGTTATCCAAATAGTTTACAGTATTTTTAGCAGCACACAATCTGTCTGATTCTTTGGCAGACAGTATTCTTGAATACTTCAGTAAGTGGTTCCAAATAGGTGTTTACAAAACCATCCCTTCATCAGTTCTGCTAGTCGGTTTACTTTTCTGTCTGAGGGAAATATTTAATAAAGCATGCTTAGGAGGGGGTGTAAACATCTGGGTATGGACATTGCTTAGTACCCATTTTCTGCACTCCAAAAGAGTGACCAGCTGTATCTGCATTTGGCTGGTACTTAGGTGGAACACTTTGTTCTAGGGCAGGGGTAGGCAACCTTTTTGTGCCAGGGGCCGGGTTGCTGTCCCTCAGACAATTGGGGAGCCGAAGCACCAAAAATAAATAAATAAATTTCTTCTTCGTGGTCTCTGCGAATGCACACAAATGGGTTTTACTCTGCGCCTGCGCAGCTAGCTCGGAACCTTCTGGAATCACTGGGCAGAAGTTGAACTTTTTGGCGGTAGCTCCGCCCACCTCTATATAGGCCCTCGCGTTCCCGCTCTTTCCTCAGTTCCTTTCGTCCGCCGCTTCTGCAGCTAGCGAGGAACTTCGTGCTTCGACAGTTATTCTTGTGATATATCTCTACTTTCGGTTTTGACCTCGCCTTTGCTCTTTTGACTATTCTCTTGGATTGAGACTTCATCGTGTATAGATCTCTTCGGACTGACCCGTTTTCGTTGACTATTCTAGTGCTATGGCGTCCTTCAAGCAGTGTGTGACTTGCAGTGCCAAGTTCCCGACCTCAGATCACCATGAGGAGTGTGTCTTCTGCCTAGGAGAATCGCATAACCCGCGTACTTGTAGGTTGTGCAAACAAATGACTCCACAGGCCCTAAAGAATCGCATTCTTAAGCTGAAAGCCGCTCTTTGGGAACAATCTCTGAAAGCCCACCCTGGACCTTCCGAAGGGGCTCAGTCTACTCCAACCGGGAGTCGTCCTGAAGGAAAGACCCAGGAGAGAGGGAGATCGCGGGAGAGGTCTAAGGACAAGTCCCATAAAAAGAGGGACCGTACCAAGGATCGGTCAGAAAAATCAGGAAAGAAGGCCGCCAAAACTAAACACTTGCAGCCCGCACCTTCCAGGATCTCTCCAGAGAAGACAAGGTCTGTGTCGCCTTCTCATTCTCCCTTGGAAATGTCTCCTAAGAGGCAATCGAGAGCGGGTGGCCAGGTTACACCTTCCTCAGTGTCGGCTCCACCAGCTACTACCGGACCTTTGACCGACAATGGAAAACAATCCTCCAAGCCAACCACACCTGTGGTGTGCATTGGTACGGAGTCTGAGGGCGAGGCCGCCGATCCTCCCGCCCTAACACCTCATTCGCCAATACCGACCCCGCTGAGGGCCACAGTGTCGACGGCTCAGCAACACCTGACTTCTGGTTCCGAGGAACGGCGGTGCCGTACTGACTCTGAATCCGAAGGGAGACGTTCCGTACCTCCTCCTGAGCCTGTCGGGGAGCCCAGTACTGATGCCTGGCTCACTAAAGGCCTTTGCAGACTGCCAGAAATAGTGCACATTAAATTGAGGCACTGCCCTGGCTCAGTGCTAGGGAATCATGGGAACTGTAATTTATTGTGGCACCAGAGCTCTCTGACAGAGAAGGCTCAATGTCTCAGAAAAAAATACAGTTCCCATGATTCCCTAGCACTGAGTCAGGGCAGTGCCTCAATTTAATGTGCACTATTTCTGGCAGTCTGCAAAGGCCCTAAGTTCCCAGAATTGATCTTTGATCGCGAGTCTAGGTCTTATTTACTGAAGGTTTATCCAGAGTACCTTGGCCAGCTGCAATCGAGGCCCAGCTCTCTATCCAGACACCGTGACCGGATTTCAACGTCGCCCTCACCGCCTCGATACCGTACTTCTAAAAGAAGATTTAGCCTGTCACCGTCCCGAACCCGTATGGACTCCAGACCACAGGACCGTCCAGCTAAAACCATGTGTCACCGCTCGCCTCCCTCTCCAGCCCGATCACCTCTAACCGGTGGAATCCGTAGACGCTCTTCTCCATCTCCAGCCCGAGCGTCGGGACGGCGTACGGATTCAAAACATGGACGTGGGTCTCCGTCACCCATACCGTCCAGCCACTCGTCTCTTCAGTCCCGTTCGGCTTCCATCCCGATCGAGTCGGACCCTGAAGAAGGAACTTCTCAGGAGAGACCGATGGTTGTTGTGTCGGCACCGTCACCGACTGATGATGTGAGGTCATTCTCTGACCAAGTCTTGCGAATGGCCAAAGCCCTTGACTTGCAGATCACCGACGCCCCAGAGGAGTTCTCGGATCAGCCCGAGAGGAGAGCTCATAGCCGGGTACCTACTCGCCCAGCTATCCCTTACACGCCCTCCCTCTCCAAGGTGGTCCAAAGAGCTTGGGACAACCCTACAGCACTGTCTCCAACATCGAGGAGGATAGAAAACCTCTATAGAATCGCAGAGCCTTGGCCGCTTTGGATGGCAGACCACCCTAAGCTGAATTCGGCCATTGTGGAAGGGGCTCAGGTCCCCTATGTTCAAAAGTCCGCATCCACTCCCGTGGACAAGGAGGGAAAGAAGTTGGACACCCTTGGCAAAAAAGCATATTCTGCCTCTGTCCTAGAACTTAAAGTGGCAAACTATATTGGATGCATGGGAGCCTATTCCCAACACATAATGGAAAAGATGGAACTGCTCCTGGAAAAACTTCCGGAGGAATACAGGCCATACGCCCTAGCCCTGAAACAGGAAGCCCATGCAGTGGGCACGCAACAGATCGTTGCCACTCATAACGTATCTGACTGTGCTGCGAGGACTTTAACATCTGCTATCGCACTCCATCGACACGCGTGGCGCAGGGCGGCAGACTTGACTCCGCAAGCCAAGTCTATGATAGAAGAGATGGCCTTCGACAACTCGGGCTTGTTCCATAAAGAAACTGACGACCAATTAAATTTGAAGTACCGCATGAAGACAGCGGCCCGGAAACATGGGATGACCCCGTCACACTCTTTTGCACCGAGGCGTAAATTTGGCTTTCACCAATCGCCCAGATGGTTCCAGTCGTCTCATAAGCAGCAGGCACCACCTCAAGGCCAAGGTCAGTCCAGACCTCGCCAACCCTCCCGATCCTCCTGATCTTCTTCTGGTCGCCGACAGCAACACCGCCAAGGCTTCCAGAAGAAATCCCTGGACGGGAATAAAAGGAGATTTTGATGGTCACCGGCGCACTTCGTTCAAATAACACCATTTGGTGACAGACTACGGCCCTTCTTTAACACCTGGGCCTCCATCACTTCCGATTCATGGGTGCTTGATACAGTTTGTAGGGGCTATGCCCTAGAATTCGAAGAGCTCCCGCCCACCAGAGCTGTTGTCCGCACCAACCCCTCTGTCACCTTACTCGACGAAGTGCGCACCTTGCTAGACAAAGGGGCTATCGAACCCGTAGAAGCTGCTCGGGCTCGATACTGCTTCTTCTCCAGATACTTTATAGTACCTAAAAGAGATTCTGGCCTTAGGCCAATATTAGACTTGAGGGTGCTGAACACCTTTATTCAGTACCGTCAGTTTTGAATGACAACCCTCTCCTCTATCTTACCTCTCCTACAGAAAGGGCTCTGGTTCGCAAGCATCGATCTGAAGGATGCCTACTTCCATATCAGCATAAGGGAGGACCACAGGAGGTTCTTGGCCTTCGCCGTCGGAACCAGCATCTACCGGTACCGTGTGCTTCCCTTCGGACTATCTTCCGCACCGAGGGTCTTCACCAAATGCATGGCCCCGGTGGCGGCCTACCTCCACAGGAAGAACATAACAATCTTTCCTTATCTGGACGACTGGCTTTTCACGGCTCCGTCGCGGGAGAAACTGCGGGAAGACCTGCGTTTTGCCTTGTCCCTCCTGAAAGACCTGGAGTTGAGAGTGAACGAAGAAAAATCGATTCTCGAACCATCAAGACGCGTAAAGTTCATTGGTGCGATTCTGGACTCCGAACAGGAGAAAGCCTTTCTCCCAGAGGACAGATTTCAAACACTGACCTCTTCCATCGAGGCCTGTCTAAGACACAGACGGGTCAGGGCGCATCCAATTCAAGTGGCAATGGGACACCTGGCGTTGACGACCTTTGTGACACCGTGGGCAAGACTACGACTAAGACCACTTCAGTCGTGGTTCCTGTCATCCTTCAATGCTGTATGCGACTCTCCCTCAAAGTGGCTCACCGTCCCGACACGAATCGCAGCGTCCCTGCGCTGGTGGCTGCGCCGAGAGAACGTCTGCGAGGGCATGCCTTTCCTTCCACCCAGTCCAGAAATCAACTTGACAATGGACGCGTCGATGGAAGGATGGGGAGCTCACTCCCAGGGACTGACGGTGAGGGGCCAGTGGACTTACTCAGAAAGGTCACTTCACATCAACGCGTTGGAGATGCTCGCGGTAGAGAAGGCGCTGAAGGCATTCCAGACACAATTGTCGGGCAAGGTAGTACTGCTCATGACAGACAACACCACTGTCATGTACTACCTGAACAAACAAGGCGGCACCAAGTCCATGACACTGTTGAACATTACCACACGCATCTGGGACTGATGCATCAACCACAGGATACTTTTCCAGTCCATTCATCTGCCCGGGAAAGACAACGAACTAGCCGACAGCCTAAGCAGGACAGTCAATCCCTGCCACGAGTGGCGCCTCCACCCGGAGGTGGTGAGTTCCCTGTTCTCCAGATGGGGACACAGGGACATCGACTTGTTCGCCACGGAGGAGAATGCCCACTGCGCAGAGTTCTGTTCGAGGATTCCGGCGAGAACCTCTCGAGGCAATGCGTTCCAGTTCGAGTGGTGCGGAAAGAGATGCTATGCCTTCCCTCCCTTTCCCCTGATAACCAAGGTAGTCGCCAAAATGAGGACCGACGGGATGGATGTCATCTTGATCACACCGTGGTGGCCGAGACAACCCTGGTTCGCCCCACTAATGCAATTCTCCAAAGAAACCTTCAGCCGCCTGGAACACCGCCCGGATCTTCTGACCATCCACAAGGGCAGGGTATGGCATCCGGACCTGGACAGTCTCCCTATGGTCGCGTGGAGAATTCTTCCTTAACTTCGCTTCCTGTCTCCCTCCAGACCATCATTAAGGCGGCTCAAAAACCGTCCACCATTAAGTCTTATGCATATAAGTGGACCAAATTTCTGGACTTTTTGACATCTAAAGGCTTGTCTCCGTCCAACATTTCAGTACCAATAGTACTGGAGTTCCTACTGCTCCTAAATGACTCGGGCTTGTGCCTCAACTCTATTAAGTGTTATCTTTCAGCTATATGCTCTCATTACCAGTTGGAGGGCAAACCGTCTTTCTTCACGGATCCTCTAGTGAAGAGGTTCCTCAAAGGACTCAATAACCTCCATCCACGGTACTGACACCGGCCTGGAGTCTGGACCTAGTCCTTTCTTATTTGTCTACTAGGCCGTTTGAACCGATGGCCACTATTGATCTGAGACTCTTGTCCTGGAAGACAGCCTTTCTTGTAGCTATCACCTCCGCCCGTCGGGCTAGTGAACTTTGTGCCTTGCGAATGGACCAGCCGTACCTACGGTTCCATAGGGACAAGGTGGTGCTCCGTACCGATATCACCTTTTTGCCGAAGGTGGTATCGGCCTTCCACATCAACCAGGACGTTGTGCTTCCCACCCTAGCTCCCAACCTGAGCACGGACGTCGAACAGAGACTGCATACATTGGACGTTAGGAGGGCCTTAGCCTTCTATCTGGAGCGGACCTCGGGTTCGAGGCGCTCTGAAAGACTCTTTGTGTGCTACTCTGACCACAAAAAAGGACTACCAGTCACACCTCAAAGACTGTCTAAATGGGTGACTTCCACTATCCATCTCTGCTATGAACTAGCAGGCAGGGCCCCACCGGAGCGGGTGAGGGCACATTCCACCAGGGCGGTAGCTTCATCCTCTGCCTTCCTTTTTGGTGTGCCTTTAGAAGAAGTCTGCAAGGCAGCGGTCTGGTCCCAACCGATGACCTTTATTAAACACTATAGATTGGACACTCGGGCCAGACATGATGCCTCATTTGGGAAGGCAGTATTGCTGTCAGCACTCCATTGACACTTGAATACTCATATGACAATTTGCACTTTCATTAATGAATGTAAACCGTCATGCTCACGTTAATGATAACCTTTATTGCACTATGTGTTACAATACCGAACATGAAATGACATTATATTTTCATGATAATTCATATTGAGTATTGGAACTTGGTTAAACAGGGAATAACAGTATAATTTCATGACTATTCATATTGAATGTATGAAATTGGTTTGATTATCACACTTAAGGTTAATGTTTCTGTTTTAAGTGTGTTTTACTACAGTTGAAATGACAATATTTCCACTCGAACTTGAATTGTTATTGGGTTACTAATTCCTGAAATACTTGATTCAAATGCATCTATGCTTAAATTTGAAGTTTAAATATTCCAGTATAATAAACACTTGTTGTACCTAAAAGCTTGGTGTCAGGACACTCCCTCCTCCACTGACTTTAGCTTGCTAGTCTGAGTACCCCATTTGTGTGCATTCGCAGAGACCACGAAGAAGAAGGACAGGTTGCTTACCTGTAACAGTATTTCTTCGAGTGGTCATCTGCGAATTCACACAAATCCCGCCCAACCTCCCCTCTGTCGTGTCCTGCTCTATTTGAAATTACTGCTGTCGCTACATTAGCGGCGTACTTGGAACTGAGGAAAGAGCGGGAACGCGAGGGCCTATATAGAGGTGGGCGGAGCTACTGCCAAAAAGTTGCAATCCAACTTCTGCCCAGTGATTCCAGAAGGTTCCGAGCTAGCTGCTCAGGCGCAGAGTAAAACCCATTTGTGTGAATTCGCAGATGACCACTCGAAGAAATACTGTTACATCCAGCCCCCAGGCCTTAGGTTGCCTACCCCTGTTCTAGGGTTTATCTTAACTCACAGTTCTCCAGCTATGGTGGCTGTTTATCAGTTAAGCCTCATTGTCTTACCTTGTAATTATCGTTTATACATCCATAATCAAAAACAGTACATGTGGGAAGGCCAATATGTACACAATGTCCCAGTTTAAATCAAGTAGCTTGCATAGGTTTGCTTTAAAGAGTTGTAGAAAATTATCATATGTTCATTAACCTTCAAAACTACATGCATTGTTCAATACAGGTATAAATATACATATGATCTGCATACTAAACTGAGTAGGATTCTAGTACATTTTTACCATTTTTATAACACTCTGAACATCTGTACATTCAGCATGAAAGCATGTACAGAATAATGTTTAAGTAATCATATTCAACTGAAGCAAGAAAATCATCTCATATCTTGTAGAGAATAAGCCAAGAAGATGAGTTTATAAAGCATTTATAAACTTTTATATGGAAAGTATTATCATTATGTGGAGGGGGTGTACTCTTTACATTGATCTTGGACAGAGAGCCTTCTGTTTTCATCCATACTTTGGGGTAGAGTAGCCAATTTTCTCCTAGGTTTACTCAATAATTACACATATTAGCTAAGGGAATAATACTTGAAAATAGTTCAGAGAACAAAGAATCATGCAAAGAATTTAGAGGTGGACAACTGCTTCTAACACTTTAGTTGGAATGGGTGCTAGAGCTGCAGCATATCCTACATTCAGTGGTAGAGAATCTGATGCCTTCCAGATATTTGGGGACTCCAATTTCCATAATCCTTTATCATAGGTCATATTAGATGGTGCTGCTAGGAGTTGCACACAGAAACCTGGGAGAGCAAAAGGCCTTGTGCTAGATTTGTTTGCCTAAATTTATCCACTTTGGATGTCTAAAATGATAACTGTCTTTCACTACTAGATCATAGAGTTCCATTTATAAGGGTATGAATGATGAATAATTCTTGTCTTGTCTTTTTTGTTTCTCTCCAGGACTCATTTAAGCCACGATATTTAAATTGTCTGCCAATGCCAGGGGAAAAGAATTACCCATATAACAGATATTACTGAAAAGAGGCTCTCGGATACACTTCTGGAACCAAGTTGGCATGTGGTTGATCTTGAACAAGGTCATCTCGCCACAGCTGACTGCTCAAGTGCTGCTATATCAGAAGATTTCTTTTATCTCTCCTAAATGACTGAAGTGTTAAACCTTCCCTCTTCTCCCCCACTATATCTCCTCTTTGGTCCTGACTGCAGGCGTCTTATAAATATATTTAACATGTTGCCATGTCTCTTGCTTTGCTCTTAAGCAGAAAAATCATTGCCACCATGCATTTTTCCAGGAGAATTACTATTTTATGTATTGATAGAAGGGGAACAGCAGGCTGATGCCTCCAATTTTTGGACTTGTATAAACACTTTTACTTAGTTGTAGAAGGGCCTTGAACTTTAAAAAATGGCCACAGTTTTAGAAAAGGAGGTACTGGTGGCCAAAAACCAGTTAAGAGGTCACAATGAAAGTCTAAACAATTTCATCTAAGTGATCGTGATTGTTTATCTGTATGAAATGTTGGTCTGGCAGTTGATATTAAATGAGTGGTTCATTTTCTTCTGCCAAAGTCTAGTACTGCTTAAGAAGAGAAGCTCAATGGTTGTAGTGGACAATATTTCACTACATCTGGGCTATTCTACAGAAAGATGTGGTAAGAGTAGAGTTCCTTATTCTCCTGTTTGTTTTGCTTCTGCCTTGGAGCAGTATGGTACCTATGCCCTTTATTCCCAGCAATAGCACGACATCAGAATTGGAAGCCATCTTCGTGAACTCCCATCAGTACTGAATGAATGACCTGGTCATTTAAACTTTTCTTGGTAACTTAATTGTATTTTTGCTGGCAGGCTGACTGTTGTGCAATGCCAACATAATCAGTTGGAAGGGAACCACTAAAGCAAAATGGAAGTTTACAAAGATTTCTCATTACACTGTGCCAGCTATTAAGGCTAATTTATGCAGAAGAGGAGAACAGAGGAAAAGAAAAATGGATGTGTGTGTCATTTTATAGAAAAGACCAAAAGCAAATCTGTCCTGTGGTACCAAGTAATCCTTCAGAAGCATTTCTGATAACTGCCATCATCTTGTCAGACTATCAGAAGTGTTGTCTTCTGACAGAGGCTAACTCTTCTGGCAAATATCTGTAACCTGTCTATTCTTTATTATTTAGAAGTAGAAACTGCTCAGTTAAAGTCCCATAATGATATTTGGTATTTACCAAGCCAGGCTCAATGAGCCAGTAATTTGATGGAACTAAGAATAATTGGGCAGCTGGTTCTGTCTGTTTGGTTCTCAGTACTGATTCACATGCAGTGGTTTTGCCCTATCCATGGTTTTTTTCATTTTATATGTGATCCAAGTCCATATCGTCACCAAAGGCATAGTCAGCAGTATTTGTTCTTCGGGGGCACAGATCATGCTGATCTAATCATGCACACATGCATCTGTGTGTCTGTCTTTCTGTCTTGAACAGAAGTCCTTCAGATATCAAAAGATTTTTGCCTTGCACAGTACTTTGTATATCAAGGGGAGAGAAATAGCTTAACCACATGCTACATTTTCTTGTCTTTGGAAACACACCCATGCCATTAACACTCTTTAATCACTATTCTCTTGGGTCCCTGGTTTACAGATTTTGCAGTCTTGACTCTGTACAAGACTGTAGATCTGCTATAGTTGGAGCATCAACAGGTTATTCCCATTCTCTTGCTTGCAGGCAGAACTGTGAGATCAGTGCTTTCTCTCCTGAATGCTGGTGTGTGTGTGTGTCTTTGGTGGTGGCTCTGTCAAGCACTTTTTATTTTATTTTATTTTATTTTATTTTATTTTGAGACAGACTATATTACAAGGAGCTAGGGATCAAATAAGAGATAGCTGGTGCAACCCTTCCTTGGCTGTCATGGTCCTGATCTTTCCTGCTGCTGTTTCTGAACATTTCTAAGCGATACTAATGATTCTTCTAAACAAGCATGGTACTGAACAGTTAATCATAATATGAAAAACATGTTCTGAAGGTGAAATGGTGACATTATCCTTTAAAACATTTAAAAGGAAGAAGTGCTTTTCTGATAAAATGAAGGTCCACTATAGGAAAAGATTACTGGAGAAAGGACATCTACCTGTCCAACTTCTAGCCCATTCAACTTTCAAGAATTCAAACAAAATTATGACGTTTACAGGCTTTAGCCTAATGCATTTCTAACCATTTAGAAAGGGGTTGGTCATTGAAAGAGGAAAGCTCAAAACCTTGTATCTGGTCATTTCTATGCATGGATGTTTCATAGCTTGATTGAATAGATAATTCCTGAAGCAATTTGAACTGCAAGCTAAAGGAGCTTTCTTTTCTTCCCCCCTCCTTCTCCTCCAGAATAGGGTGAGCTCTAGCAGCTTAGTTTAGAACAGTGGTTCCCAAACTTTGTTGTGGACTTCATCTCCCAGAAGCCCCAGCCAGGTTTGTCAACAGGAATTCAAGGAGCTGAAATCCAAAACATCTGGAGGACAAAAGTTTGGAAACTACTGGTCTAAAATTAAATGTTAACTTGGAATTATAAATTGCAAATTATATTAACTTGGAATTATAAATCACAAATAGTCTTGCCTTTAACTGAAGTAGAGGGCTCTGCAGGCAGGGATTCACAGGAAGCAAAACAACGCACAACCATAGGAGACAGCCCTGCTATAAAATGAGCATTTCTAACAGTAAGATAGCCAATTCTCGTGAGCTCAGTATGTGTACACAACTGAATATATTTAATAGGAATCCCTTTACAGTAATGGTGAATACTTTTCATGTTCCAGCAAGTTGAACATTTGCTGAGTGTTTTAGGGATATATGCTTGCTTGTGAATTTGGAAATGAGAGGCATCCCAGTGCTGTGGGGTGGGGTGGGGGTATCTCTTTTTAAACTATAAGTGAGTGATGGGTATTTGGCACCTCTCAAAATTAGGTCTTCTGGTCCTGTGGGTGTCTTCCCTTCCATGTTAAAGATAACAGTGTTGTCAGGAGAAATGTCAGTTCCTGTACTTTTTTCCACCGTTACTTAGTACTGGAAAGAATGAGCTGCAAGAGTGTGGGAGGAAATCAATCCTACATATCAAGTGTGAGCCAACTGTGGTCATGAAAGCACAATTTTCACATTAGGCCATGTTGTCCTAAGCAACTTTCACAAGATTAAATGCTGCATGTTAGGAACTGCATGTTCTGGGAGCAACACCTTGATATTATGAGAGATTGCTTGCTCCAGGTTACTAAATTAAAGCATGGGTAGAACTCATCCTCTAGGCTCCCCAATGAAACTGCAGTTGAGTCACTATCCATCTGCTTTTCAGAACTGGAGCTCCCCATAAATGTAGTTACATGTTAAAGAAGTGGCCTAGTTCTGCAGAATGCAAGTGGATTGTAGCTCACTTCTACTACAGTTCCTGTAAAGCAACAGTGATCATGCTAGGATTTATAATCGCTAGTTATCACTTCCAGCAATGTGAAGTATGTCAGTCTTTCACATATCCATGTCAACCCTGGGTCATAAAAATAAATCTAACTGTTTGGAAGCTACAACCTAAGTCATGTCTCTGGAGCTCCTATCCATTCTCTGATCTCAAGTCACCTTTCCTATGCAGCAGTATTTGCCCTGGAGCACATTTTAAGTGGCCTGTTCTTCTGGTCTACTTATCTGCACAGAACACTCAAAACTTTAGCATTCACAATAAATTATGCAAATTTTAAAAAAGTACCCAAATTTGCTTAAATTTGTATGCCAATTTGCATGCTTTGTCCCGAACTCTGCATTTGAGTTCTTGCATAGTATTCAAATGTTGGGCACAAAGCGGCAACCTGACAAGAGAGAACTGATGGTTGTGAGGGTTGTATGATGAGTAAGAGCAAAACTGGAGGCCATGAAGGTGGACTAAACAAGCTCCGCTGTTTGACCAGAGCATTTCACAATTATCTTTGCATGCTTTCAAATAAATTTTCACTACAAGGTGGGCAAGAAGTGGGTTTTTTTAAGTGGAAGCTGAAATTCTCAAGGATCTAATACACACAAATTCCTATTGTGCATGCAGATTTGGAAAAAATGTGCCCTGCTTACAATACTCTTAAGCGGGTGTTTTATTGGAAAGATGCAGAGGATCTTTTTCTAAAATGCTTCTAAACACCCTGTTTTATTTTCTACAACTTTGTAATGCTCCTAGCTGCCTTTATTGTTTAACACACAGATTTGATCTCCATGACTTTGTGGAACTAAACAAGTAGCTGTAAAATTTTACTTATCAAATTATTATTTTAGTGGAGGTGGGAAACAGAAAATAGCTGCTGGTCCATACGATGAAATGCTGCTCAGAATATAATAGTGGATCTTTTTGTGTCTTCATTCTAAAAAGGGAATTGCCTGCTTTGCTTTTGTATAGCATAGTGGGAAGGGGTGCAACTTTAAAATCTGGCAAAAGAGAATTGGTTATGATGACAATTATTCTAATCTAATAGCTTGAAAGTATGCACCCAATAGACCAGTATATGCCTATTACAGCTGCAGGAAGCTCAGAGAATTGTGGGCATAAGAGGTTGGAAAGAAGCATATGATCATATTTGTAATTCTGCTCTCTTTGTTCTCTAGATTCTAAAAGTAATGAGTGCTTTGGAATTTTTGTGATTATGTTCTGGTGCTGTGTAGCTAATGTACTAATGTTCACTTGAGCTAGGGCCATGGTGTGGTGTTTTTTTTAAAGAAATATTTTAACTGTTCAGAAGATAACTTAAATACAAATATAAGATTAAGCTGTGAACCTGTTAAGTGTTTTTATTTCTTGAATCTTAAATGAAAGCTGTTTCCTAGGCACAGGAGCAGTGAGCTACATAGTGTAGAACTGCAACTTCATCTAATTAAGTATGTTGGCTGTCATTCATTCACACGAGCAGTTTATTCATAAAATTTCAGCATACATTGTAAAGAAATCCTTTCATTAATAGTGACTTCCAGCTAATGCACTGTAAATTGAGCAGAATGCTTGAGAGTGACAGAAGTGTGTTTTTACTAAATGCATTGTACAGAATGCTTGTGTGAAAATTCTCATTTTTATTTTAGAAGATGCTTGGAAAGCAGCTATATTCAGTAATACTGTTGATCCAAAGAAGATGGAATCCAGAAGACTGGAATTGTTCTTCTCAGTGACTCTTGTGTTCACAGTACACCAAAATAAATACAGTGGCTTAAATTTGTCCCATTTCAGCAGAACTATGAAAAGTACACCAGTGCTGCACCAAGACACATCTTTTGGTTTCCATTTCATCAATCTTGCACACAAAGTGTGTGGCAGTGCATTGCCCAACTGCCACAGTGGTATGAATTTTAATATACCAACCTGTTACTGTCTTCAGGATTAAAACTAAGAAACAAAGCACTCATAGAAATGCTTTAGGGATCGAAAAGGCAACCTCACCAGCTACAGTTCCTCTTCAAGTGTATTAAATCTATTGAGAATATCATAATACCCATGTTTAGTTCTGGAAAAATCCTTGCAAATTGTTCAGTAATTTATCATAGTTTATTTTACAAGGAAAGCAATCATGATGTGTGAGCAAGAAACAAAACCAACAAAATAAAATTAGAAAGGCTGACTCTACATAGGCTAAATAATGTTTCCTTACCTTGATTTCAATCCTGTTAGAACACATCATGTTCCTCTCGTTCCGATGTGGAAACACTTATGTTTGATGTCTGAGGGATTTAAGGTAATTTAAAACACCTCTGGTTCACTCCACTATTTTGGGGATGAACTGTTTTGGTTTTTTTAATGTGTGATTTGACCCCCAAATTGGAATTGCCATGGAATCGAAAGGTAGGGCCAGGTTGGTGGGTAGTCACCTAGGTCAAGCTGTCACGTAGGTCACCTGAACATCATGGAAGGATAACTGCATCCAAAGAAAGTAGTGTCAGCTTTGTGTGCTTGTGTATATGAGAGATTTCATATACATACCATTGCACATGTTCACAGGTTGGCATTTCACCTCCCCTTTTCTACTGATTTCACTTTATAGAAGCACAGGTGGACAATCAGACATGAAAACAGGCTATTTGGTTAAGCAAATCTGCATATCTGTGGCAAGATTTTTTTTAAAAAAACCAAATGCAGCTGCTGCAGTTATGTAGCAGGAAATAAAATGATACAGCAAACACATGTACAGAGTAGAAACACTCCCTTGCACCAATGTAGCTTCAGAATGGGGCCCCATGTGGCTATCCAAATTGATTTCAGGTTGGGTTAAAATAAACGTGTGGTAGTAAAGGAACCAAACGGGCAGAGATACTAGGCAGTGGAGTTGTGTAGCTTATTCTACCAGGAAAGCAAACATAATGTGTGACAGAGAAGCAAAACTAACAAAATGTAGGGGAATAGATATATTCCCATTAGAAATCAAACTTCAGTGGTATTGGAAAGCAGGTCTAGTGCTGCAATCATTTTCCAAAATTCAAGGGTTCCTTCACAATCTGCACTGCAATATTTCAGATGTGGTGCTCATCAGGTGAAAAAACAAGCTGAAAACATCAGCTTAAATCCACTTCGTAGTCCTAACTGCAGTACACTTATTGACTCAACAGCAATATGGTAAGTCAACACTTAAGACTAGTTCCACTGATTCAATGGGAATTTTCTAATTGTGACTATTTAGGTATCTGTCTATACCAGGGGTAGGCAACCTAAGGCCCGGGGGCCGGATGCGGCTCCCCGAGGCCTTTGGACCGGCCCCAGGCCGGTCCTGCCGCCGCTGCCGCCACCGCCTGCCATGATATTGATTATTGTTGTTATTATTTGTTCTTGGGGTTTTCTTGGCAAAATCTCCACAGGGGTTTTGCCATGGCTTTTCTGGGGCTGAGAGAGTGTGCATGCATATTTGTTTAACTTTTTAATTTTTAAAAAAATATATATATTATTTATTTATTTATTTATTTTTGGTGCTTCGGCCCCCCAATTGTCTGAGGGACAGCAACCCGGCCCCCGGCTCAAAAAGGTTGCCTACCCCTGGTCTATACGTTTGGGAAATGTCTCTCTTCTCCCACTCCCAGATCAAAAGCCTGAAGATGAGGATACACATAAAGGGATAGACACATCTTGCATAATTTTGTTTCTGATGTTCTACAACTTACCTGAGGAGCTACTGTCTCTTCTTCCTCCTTAAGCCATTACTCTGTAGTATCACATTCTTGATAATATAACTGAAGTATCTCTTTTTCTGTTTTTGGGAGGAGTAGGGAATTTGTCACTACTCACATAGATCACTAGGTCTCATATAGACTACTGGACCTGTCACAGAGCATGGGGTCTGGGTTTTTTCAACCTCCTACTAATGGATGCCTTTCCACTGGTTTTCCAGCAAACCATGGGGTAGCTTGGATGACTTTTGGGGTTGGATACCTTGTGATGTGTCACCTTTCTTAAGGGTGAGAACCTGGCAAAAAGTAGACTTCAGTGGACCCTTGGTGTCTGCTGGGCTTTGGTTCCAGGACCCCCATGCATACCAAAATCTGTGGATGCTCCCATTTACAGTGTAGTAAAATTGTGTCCCTTAAATTGGCAAAATCAAGGTTCATTTTTTGGAATTTCTTTTTGAATATTTTCAAAGCATAGATGGTTGAATCCATGGATGCAGAATCCAGGGATACAGAGGGCCCACTGTACATTAAGCAGTATATTCTGGGCCATTGCCCTCTGCCCACCAGTTCTTATTTGCCTGCCCTGGGTGCTTTGTTTTTGTTTTTTAAGGAGCAGTGGGACTATGTCTAACTTGCAACTGGGAAGGTCTTGCAAATGTTGGGTCCTTCTAGACTGTATAAATGCAGTTTGACGCCACTTTAAGTACTGTAGCTCCATCCTAAGGAATCCTGGGATGTGTAATTTTACAAGGTCTTTAGCCTTCACTGCTACAGAGTACCAGTGCCTCATAAAACTAGAAATCACAGGATTCTGTAGGATGGAGCCATAGCAGTTAAAGTGATGTCAAACAGCAATGTTTCTAAGTGTAGGTGCACCCATTGTGGTTTTGAACTTCCAGAAGATCCAGCCAAGATTGTTAATGGTGAATGATTCTGGGAGTTAAAAGTCCAAAGTATTTTTATTGGGCATTATTTTTTGTATTTTTGACAAATATATTTATTGATTGTTTCATATCTGCTATGTATCACAAAATAAAACAAAGCATATTGCATACACAAATCATGTATGCTTTCCGACATATGGCAACCTAATGGTGAACCTATGGTGTTTTTTTTCTTGGCAAATTTCTTCAGAGGGGGATTGCCATTGCCATCCTCTGAGGCAGAGAGAGAGTGACTTGCCCAAGGTCACCCAGTGGTTTCCATGGCTTAGTGGGGATTTGAACCCTGCTCTCCACAGTTGTAATCCAGCACTCAAACCACTTTGTCACACTGGCTCTCTACATACAGAAATACATCAACAGATTACTAGCAACTCCCCAAAGGTAGCTTACATTCTCCCCTTTTAAGTAAACCTTTCTTAAGCAAACAAAGAAAATTTATAATTACTATATATATATATCCCTCCCTCACCTTTTCCAATCTTTTCAGAAAAATATATTTGATATATACAGTCAGCCCTCCCTATCCACGGATTCTCTGTCACGGTTTCAACCATCCATGGTTTGAAAATATTTTTAAAATATATAAATTCCAAAAAGCAAACCTTGATTTTGCCATTTTATATAAGGGATGTTATTTTACTATGCCATTGTATTTAATGGGACTTGAGCATCCACAGATTTTGGTATCTATGGGGAATCCTGGAACAAAACTTCAGCAGATACCAAGGGCCCACTGTACTTTTTTGCCCATTAATAGCTAATATTGGGTATTGTTGATATACTACATCTCTAACCAGTTTTCTTGCTCTTGATAGCCTTTCTAAATGTGTTCTGAAGAATCTGTGGACATACAATTTGGCACCATGGAGTACTTCCAATAAAAACCATCACATCACAACAGCACATGGGCACAACAAGTTTATGGAAGCGTGGCTGGGTTTCCTCCATTATTCTGCTTTCAACAGTGATACGAAGAATTGCTTTCTGCAAGGGATGGCTTGTGTTAACTCAGCAAACAGAGGCAGGAGGGAAAGGCCCTGAACAAGAGCATTTTGCAAAGTGGCTGTATAATACAGCTTGCATATATGCATAAAATTATGGCCCTGTAAAGAGATGCATCTTGGGGAATGAATAATCAGATCCCCACACTATGGTGGCTGGGAAATTAGGATGGAAAACTGTTGACTTTCAAGTACACATAATGTAGCTTCGCATAATGCAACACCATCACATTGAGGGAATAATGTTCAAAAACCAAGTGTCTCTGCTGAAATTGTCAGCAAATCAAAAAATCAGGGAACTGAGAATATGTGGAATGATGCCAAGGCTGGAATGATGATTAGGTGGTAGTGTGGGACTGAAAAGAAACAGGTAGTTTGTGTACAGGTAACCAGTGTGGTGTAGTAGTTTGAGCATTGGACTATGACCCTGGAGACAAGGGTTCAAATCCCAGCTCAGCCATGTAAACCCACTGGGTGACCTTGGGTAAGTCATACTCTCTCAGCCTCAGAGGATGGCTATGGCAAACCCCCTCTGAAGAAACTTACCAAAAAAAACCAAGCAAATATGATAGGTTCACCCTCAGGTTGCCATAAGTCAGAAAGCACACAACAAATGTTTTGTGTATGGAAAATGTTTTGTTTTATTTTGTGATACATAACAGATATGAAACAACCAATAAAAAAATGCCCAATAAAAAAATAAAAGGGCACACGATAACAACTTGAAGGCACACAATCTAACAACAAAGTTTGTGCACCAGTAAAGTATAGAAGATATATAACTCCTGTCAAAATGCTAAACTATGCCCCCTTTTCAAGATGGTGAATGTTTTATTTCTGTAACGTCTCCAGAAATCCCACCCTCTGCCTAGATCTCTCACCTCAAGAGCAAGATCATCAGAGTCGGACTGTGGGATCACCTACACACACTAAGTATGTCACTTTGAATCAAAGCAAATTGGAGGAGGGTGACTGAACACTCTCTCAAGTGTCCCCAATGGTATTATGTGACACACAGCCATCTCATACTAGAAATTTACCACATCACAACAGGTTAATAGGAGAAGGTTTGAGAGCCCTGAAACATATAATGGTAGAAATTGCTATTTAGAAGCTTTTTCTATCCCCTCCCTGGATTGGTCCAGTAGGAAAACATGACCCCTGTCCCATTTTGTGTACCAGTATAGTGTACTAGTATAGTATATAGTGTACCGATATAGTAGATCCCATTTTGCAGACAAGTAGGGAGAGTCTTGAGGCTCAGAAACACACATAGATGTGGGACAATTTCACAGCTAACAGTCTAACCCATATCAGGGATGACAATCTGGCCTGCCAGATATTGTTGGACTGCAGCCACCATCATCCCACCCCAGGGGTAGGCAACCTTTCCCCTTTAAGGGCCGAGGGACTTCAGCTCCCAGAAGCCCCAGCCATTGTTGGCCAATAGTCCCATGTTGGCCAATAGCTCCTAGAATTCTGGGAGCTGAAGTCCCTCGGCCCTTAAAGGGGAAAGGTTGCCTACCCCTATCCCACCCCTTCAGCCATACTGGCTAAGGCTGCTGGGAGACACAAGCCAACAACAACTGGACAGATGCACTATTCGCACATGTGGGCTATGTTAAAGTGTTTGCCTCAGTATCTAATACTGTAAGTTATACTTGCATATGTATGCCATTGCTGTGTCACCCTGTAAAACACTAAATGGAAACCTGGGGGCGGGGGTGGGGTGGTGGGGAGGTTCCATCTTGCTCAGAAATAATCCCATGTAGGTTCATAGATTATTTTACATTAACCTACCTTGCTGTTGTTGTGTGTCTTCAGGTTGTTTCTGACTTAAGGCAAACCTTTTGGGTTACAAAAAAGTGTGAAATTACTTTATTGGTATAACAAGTAATGGTTTCTAGTTATTTGCAAATGTTACTTTTAAATGGCACTTTTAGAGGCATTTTGACAGAATTTTTAAAAGCTTTATGCCAGTCTTTCATCAAACCTAAATTTTTTGCCCCTCAAAAAGTAACAGAAAGGATGGCAGAACATCCTTTAATGTACAACAGCAACATGTAATTGCAGCAGACTACTTTTCAAACTCAGTAACAACCAGTTACTTTTAATAAGTAACCTTTGAAGCTCTGGTCTTTAAAAAAGATACAACTCCAGGGATGACACAGGGCAACCAGGAATTCAGGAATTTTAGTGAGTTCAGGATCATAAATCATCCACCATCTTCTTGAGAGGGCATTTAGAAGAAGCTTTTCATTTCCCTAGTACTTGCATCTTTCTTGCATACTGATGTACCACAACAGTGGTCAAAGTGCTATTCTCCAGATGTTGCTGGACTGCAACTGCCATCAACCCTGTCTAGCATATCCAAGAGTTAGGAGCTGCAGTTCAACCACATCTATTGAAGGTTTCATTTTGCCCAACCCTGGTATACCAGGTAGCTGCTGAGAGCTGAAGATGCTATAAATTGGTTTTATGGGACAGCAACCTCTCAGCTAGGCACACTCCCCGGTTTCTGCAAAACTGTCTTCTTTCACCATCTGTGAAGACAAATCACAAACAGAGTTAAACAACTTTACTTGGCTAACTACAGGGTGTATTATTTACTATGCGTTTTCAGTCTTATGCCTGGCTTGCTGTCCCAGGAATTAAAGGATTTGACCCACCCACAGTTCCCCAACAGAAAGACGTATTTGTTTAGAACCATTGAGTGAATGACATAGTCGCTTCTTCATCTCACTCTTCTGGCCAGTCTAAAAAGGGTTGGAAATTGTTTTATTGTTAAAATTGGACTATAAATATATTAAATAAGTTGACTCTTTCCAGCTTTGTAGGTCTTGATTGTCCCCTACATTACTTGCTTGTTTTCCAAAGTAGAAGTGATCATCCTCCTGAGGAAAAAGAAAAAGAAAATCACCTTCCTTGGTCAGTGTCACAAGTCAAGCACATCATTCCACATGTACAATCCCGTGTAACAAGAGGAATCCGAATGAATGAGAACTCATTTGCTCCTGAAACATGAGGTTACTGCTAATGCTTGAATACAGAGTAGTACGTTCTGCAGGAAATATGGCTTTAAAAGCCTAAAATGTAATTTTAAAGCTCTAACTTTAGCAGTACAAGAGCTCAATTGTAGAAGATAGTGTTTGTATAACTACCAAATCTACCAATGAGAAAAAAGTGATTCATGACTTAGAGCTGATGTAAGTATCATGCTAAATATCCATACAATGGTGTTAACAGAAATACTGCAGAGATCCTGTATACTTATCTTGGTATAAGAAAATGTTAAATTCTTTTTTAATATATAAATAAGCCCATTTGTGTTGCTCATGCTCGGTGTATTCAGATCTAGTCCACATGTACAGTATATGTATGGAGAGAGGGGAACTGAGCTATTCCACCCCCTTTCTCTCCCACCTTCATACATACATTCAGTATATTTTTGACTAGTCCAAAACATATTATTATTATTATTATTATTATTATTATTATTATTATTATTTACATTCCGCCCCTCTGCAAAGCAATCGGGGCAGCTTACAGCATTAAAATTAAGCAAAAGCTTACAATACAATACCATAAAATCACAGTCCAAAATCCCAAACCCACCCACCCCTTAAAAAAAAATTAAACAATAAGTTAAAACATTTTATAAAAGAATCACACAAGTGCAGGCAGTCAGCAACAATAAACAACAACAATAGAGGCTGCAGCTGGGCATAATAGACAAGAGGATGGGCTAACTCCTGGGACCAGGAAATCTAGTCAGGAAAGGCCTGCTGGAAGAGATCCATCTTGACAGCCCTTTTAAAGCTGTCTAAGGTTGTAATATGATGGATCTCATTCAGCAGTCCATTCCATAGTCTGGGAGCGGTCGACGAGAAGGCCCTCTGGGAGGTTGCAGACAGCCTCGTTTTTATCGGCTACAGCAGGTCAGATAAGAGCAGGGCGGACTGTATGGGAGGAGGCGGTCTCAGAGATAGGTTGGACCCAAGCCATTTAGGGCTTTATAGGTAATGACCAACACCTTGTACTGTGCCCGAAAACTAATAGGCAGCCAGTAAAGAGATTTTAATACTGGTGTTATATGATCTCTTTTAGATGAACCCGAGACCAACCTGGCTGCCATATTCTGTACTAGTTGGAGTTTCCGGACCAAGCCCGAAGGTAGCCCCATGTAGAGTGCATTGCAGAAATCAAGATGAGAGGTTACCAGCACATGTATCACAGTTTCAAGGTCCCTAATTTCCAGGAAAGGGTGCAGCTGGCGTATCAGCCGAAGCTGATAACATGCACTCCTGGCTGTCACATTCAGCTGATTAGTCATCTGAAGCGACGAATCCAGGAGCACCCCCAAACTGCGAACACAGTCCTTCACGGAGAGTGTGACCCTGTCCAGGACTGGAGGTTGTATCCCAATACCTAGTTTTGGGGCCGCTACTGTGAGTACCTCCATTTTGTCTGGATTCAGTCTCAATCTGTTTTTCCTCATCCAGTCCTTTACTGCCTTAAGACATTCATTAAGAGGAGAAATGCCATCTGAAGTCGAGGCTGAAGACCAAGACATGGAGAAGTATATCTGGGTGATATCAGCATACTGATAACAACCCGCCCCATGTGTCCGGATGATCTCTCCCAGAGGCTTCATATAGATGTTAAATAACATTGGGGACAGGATGACGCCTTGAGGAATGCCGCACTTAAGCTCCTTCTTAGCAGAGCTAATGTTCCCGAGCAACACCGTCTGGCATCTACTCGAGAGGAAAGAACGGAACCACTGCAACAAAGTGCCTCTGATTCCTAACCCTCTCAGGTGATCCAAAAGGATGTTGTAATCTATTGTGTCAAAGGCCGCTGAGAGGTCTAAGAGCACCAGCAGGGTCACACTACCCCTGTCAATGCTCAGACGAATGTCATCCATCAAGGCAACGATGGCAGTCTTTACCCCAAATCATGTCCTAAAGCCCGTTTGAAATTGATCGGTTTCATCCAAGACAGCTTGGAGTTGAAGAGCCACCACCCTCTCAATCACTTTGCTCAAAAAAGGTTGTAGCGAGACCGGTCTATAGCTGTTCATATCCAGGAGGTCCAGGGAAGGTTTTTTCAGAAGCGGCCTAACCGCTGCTTTCTTTAAACAAGATGGAATATGACCCTCCCTGAGGGATGCATTGATGATGTCCCTAAGGAACACTCTCAAGGCTTCACCACCACCACCACCCCCGGATGGCCAGCCATGATGGGCAAGGATCAAGAGGGCAAGTAATTTTCCTCACTCTACCAAGGAGCTTGTCCACGTCATCAGTACTCACAGATTGGAACCGATCCAGTAAAATTTCGTTAATGGAGTTGCTGGATACCCCATCAATTGATTCTGTACCAATACTGGCATCTAATTTGGCTTTTATCTGAGAAATTTTATCTGCAAAGAAGTTGTTAAATGCGTCACAGCAGGCTGTTGTCAGGTTAAGTAGTGGGTTCTGCACAGGTGGGACTCGTGTCAGCTCCCCTACCACCCTAAACAGCTATGCTAGACAGGACTCTGCAGACGTAATACGTGCAGAAGAAAGATCTCTGCGCTGCACGTATTGCCTCTCGATAGGAACGAAGAAAGTTCCTATGACAAGTCTTGTCAGATAAGAGTCAAGTTTTCTGCCAGGTGTGCTCCAGTTGTTGTCCAACCCACTTCATCCTCCTAAGCTCTTCCATATACCAAGGCTTACGGTTGGAAGCAGGTTGGAAAGGACGCTTGGGAGCAATTGTGTCAATAGCCTTGGAGAGATCGGTGTTCCAGGTATTGACCAAAGATTCGACAGAATCACCGGCGCTACCAGTCATTAAACCCTCTAAGGCTTTCTGGAATCCAATTGGTTCCATTAGCCTTTGAGGGCAGACCAATCTAATAGGTTCACCACCCCCAGGGGGGTGGACAGTGGCTCTTAGTTCAACCTTGACCAGGAAATGATCAGTCCATGACAATGCAGAGGTTTTGATAACTTCTGCCCACGGATATTCCCGTTCTGTACTAAAGATCACATCGAGAGTATGACCTGCACAATGAGTAGGCCCAGCGAGCAGTTGGGATAGGCCCATGTTTGTCATGGATTCCATGAACTCCCAAGCTGCGCCTGTAAGATTTGACAAACTGGTCTTGAGCAGCAACTCTGTGACCAGCTGGGTCAGCTCGGTTAGGGAATCTGCTAGACAATGGGGTGGTTGGTATACTAGCAGAATCCCCAAACTATCCCTGGTCTTCAGGCTTAGGTACATACACTCAAAGTGGATTGTGTTCCAGACAGGTATCCTGGTCAAGATCAGGTTGTTCTTATGAACCAGAGCCACTCTGCCCCCTCACCCACTTCCCCTTACCTGCTCACCAACGAAATACCCAGCTGGGAGGGCCTGCGTTCACGTTATGGCACTATCCTCTCCCAGCCAGGTCTCCGTAAAGCAAGCCAGGTCGGCATCCTCATCTAAGAGGAGATCATAAATAATGTGGGTCTTATTCTTAACCAACCTGGCATTACAAAGGAGCAAGGTAAAGTTCTGTGGAGTGATTGTTGCGCTCTTCAAACTATTCCGAGAAACACAGTGAGCTGAAGGCGGGATAGCTTCCAAAGATCGATCCCGCCTTCTTTTGTAACACTGCCTCACTCTGTTCCTGCCGTATCTCCCTTTCCCCCGCACAACCTCAATCCCTGCTCCCAGCTCATTTCTGGCCACTGCAGGAGGAGGAGATGTCGCAGGTGAAGCAGATTTGCTATCCATGGCAGCAAATACTGACACTACCATTCCAAGTCAATATGCATAATGCCCAAGACCAACCAAGTTATTTTGGTACCTGAGACTGAAACTCCCGCAAGCGCTTCCTCTTGGTTATAAAAACACACCAGTGTCCTTTCAGGACACCCAAAATCAGCTGCTTCACTCTGGTTAATAGTCATACCAATCAAGTTAACTTGTGGAAAAGTTCAGAATTGAGTTCTTTTTTCCCCTTTCTGTCAGGAATTATCCAGTCCTGCTTGGCTCACATCTAGATATGATTTGTGTAACCTTGGCTGTGGTGTTAGGGGCACATAGGTTTTTGCTCATGGGTTTCATGTCCACGTCAAGCCTCCATGTCTGTGTCAGCTGATATGTGTGTGTGTGTGTGTGTGTGTGTGTGTGTGTGTGTGTGTGTGTGTAATCAGGCATCAGGCAAGGACATACACCGGAATTTGGTGCTTAAGGTTGTTCCTTTATCATGGACAGATGGCTGTCTAGGAGGGCTTATGCACAGTGGGACTCCTAACCATAAGAGTTGCTTGAATTGGGTCTGACCCCAGAGAAAACATAGTATCCATCTACCTATGAATGGAGGCATTGTTCACCCAAAACATTTTGCTGCTTGAGGCAAAGGCTGATGGTGTCTCTTTTCCAATCTATACCTGGAAGCTGCTTGGATTGGTCATTGAATCCACCCCAGCTAAGACATCAGGCTAGTTCAGGTGATTTGGGAATCTTGTCTGCCACATCCTGCTCTATCTTCCAACAGGCCATCTTTTGTAACCTTGTCGCTATTATATGCTTTGAAGCCAATTCTGACTTAGGGCAAACTTATCCTATGGTTGTCTTGGCAAGATTTTTTTCAGAGGATGTTTGCCATTGCTTTCTCTGGGATTGAGAGAGTAGAAGTTGTCAGCAGAGATTCAAACCCTGGTTTCCCAGAGTCCTAATTCAACGTTCCAACCACTGCACAGCACTGGCTCTCCTAACTTTAAATATGAGTTCTCAAAAATCATTTGTAACCATCAGTCTAGCTATGCTCAAGTAAACATCAACCTGGCCATTCTGAATGCCATACTTTAATTCTGTGTAATTCTACACCTTCTCTAGTATTTTAAAGAATAAATACAGGTAATCTTGAGGCAAAGCAGAGAAACATTCCAAACTGGGCAAAGGTAAGATGTTGTAGGGAAGGAAAGAAAGACACAAGAGGTGGAAATAAAGCTCTCCTTCATTAAGCCCTTAGAGGAAGCACACAGTCACATGATGGTTAATGTTTTTCGCTCATTTGAGAAATAGATATATAGAGACTTTCTAGGTAAGAGAACACTTAAGTTGGCCTTCCATTTTCTTGGGGGATCCATTCCCACGAAAACAGAGAATCGCCAATATTCAAGCCCCATGGGTTTGAATGGGGCATGCCTCCACAGGTGCGCCTGGGCACATGCCCACAGGGGCGCACCCCATTGGTTTTAATGGAGGTTGCCCCTCCATGAATATTCAAAACCTCTGACCTCAAGTCTGCAAGAATGGAGGGGGTGAGAGGGCAAGGCTGCTCAGAGCTTGTCTCTTCCAATACTCCATCCAAATAATTATGTTTGGGGAAAGCTCTAGGATGTCAGAAGAGAAAGAGAAAGACTGTGTCAACAGAAGTGATGGACACATCACAGAAGTAGTAAGAGGATATTTTTTTAATTGAACAACAGCTTTATCAATATTTCCAGTTCTCAAAAGTACTGAGGGGCACTGTCCTTAAAATGCTTTCATTCAGTCCATCAAATTCCCCATCTGAAACCAGTTTCTGGTTTGCCAGATAATAGCCCTTTTATTCTGGATTGCATGGTGGAGTCTAGGAAGCCTCAGAGCTGCTGAACTGAGGCTTGGATATTTTAAATCTTTTCCTCCCTCCACTCCACCCCAAACTACCTCTGCAGGGATCCTTCATGTGTTTTGTAACTTCTGGTGTAAGTCCTGCAACTGCCTGGGTGATTCTTCTGTTGCAAAGATGCATGGTGTGTCAACATGGTTTGGGCCAGATTGAATCACACCAAGTAAAATAATTGAATTTCCAGGCACATGTATATGAATGTGCACATAGACATACATATGGACACACATAAACAATGTAATTGGGTTCTGAAAAGAGGGAGCATTATAGCATTTAGATAGCGATTATCAGAGAGCATTAGAGGATCAGACTCTTCCTTTAACATACAGGTTGTGTTCAAACATTATTGTTGTTGTTGTTTGTTGTATGCCTTCAAAACATTTTTGATTTATTCTAACCCTAAGGCCATAAACTGTTGATTGCAAGATCAGCAGGTATGCAGTTTGAGGCCCAGGTGCTGCATAATGGGGTGAGCTCCTGTCACTAGTCCCAGCTTCTGCCAAACTAGCAGTTCGAAAGCATGTAAATGCAAGTAGATAAATAGGTACCACTTTGGTGGGAAGATAAACAGCGTTCTGTGCAATCATGTTGGCTACATGATCACAGAGTAGTCTTTGACAATGCTGGCTCTTCGGTTTAGAAATGGAGATGAGCATCACACCCTACGGTCAGACACAAGTTGACAACCTTGTCAACGGGGAATACCTTTACCTCTACCTAAGGCCATAAACAGGGTTTTCCTGGCAAGATTTGTTCAGAAAGTGGTTGCTATTACCTTCCTCTGAGGCTGAGAGAGTGTGACATGTCCAAGGTCACTCAGTGAATTTCCATGGCTAAGTGGGGATTTGAACCCTGATCTCAAGAGTCGTAATCCAGCACTCCAACCAGTATACCATCATACCATCCAATATTTTACTAATGAAAAACAAGTCACACATGACCAAGAAGCATCAGAATGCAAAGGGTTTTAATGAGGAAGAACTGACAAGCTGCAACAATTTGCTTTTGCCCGAACCTACCGGGAAGGGTAAGATTCCACTCCCACCCCCATAATTAACTAAGTGCAAACTACTTTTGCACTTTTAACTCTGTTTTGCAGCAACAGAAGTAGACTGAGGACAAAGGGGGAAAGTGAGAAGAGGAAAGAGAAACTGAGAGCCTTTGCAGACTGCTAGAAATAGTGCAAATTGAGTCCACTTTAAGGGTTAGGGTTAGGGAATCATGGGAACTGTATTTTATTGTGGCACCAGAGCTCTCTGACAGAGAAGGCTCAATGTCTCGGGGGGGGGGGAACAATTCCCATGATTCCCTAATACTAACCCTAACCCTTAAAGTGGACTCAATTTGCACTATTTCTGGCAGTCTGCAAAGGCCCTGAGACATCCTAAAAGCAGCTGAAAAAAAGTGGAACAACAGCAAAATCAGAACAGTTGGAGGGTATGCTTTATGACACCCCAGAATTCTTTAAAATTTTGGCTCCTTATGAACAAAGCAGCGTTCTGGTGCTTGCTGTCTGACCTGCCTGCTGTGAGCCAGAGCAGCTAAATAAACTACACACCTTCCATCTGTGGTTTGCTTGTCACGATGCCCAAATGCAGCAGGCTGGCTTTTCTCTCTTCTCCACAAGCTAGAGTGCCAGGATCAGCTGGCTGGAAGGTCTGTGGCTTGCTTAACTGCTGCCACCTGCAGTGGGAACAATTGGGCAGCAGGCGCCGGCATCCTGCTCATAAATAGTAAGCCAGGATTCCCCCAGAACCCTGGTTAATGGGGATGTGTGAAGCCAGCTAAAGAGTCCAAATGCTTTCTTTTCTCCTCCCCTTGGTGCATAGATAGACTACTAACACCAATTTAAAGTTTTCAGAAATTAGTGTTTAAAATAAAAGCATAAGAAACGTGGAAAACTCTGTCCCGCAGAATCCAGAAAGAGATCATTTAAAAAAAATGAGTTGGGAGAGGGATGCTTAGCAATAATGTCACTGGAGTCCACCCAGGTCTTTTATTGTTGAGAGACGGCACTAAACCTGCCAGAGTTCTCTAGGTTCTTGATACAATCCCACCACATGCCTGGGATTAGAGACCTCTGGGCAGGCCTAGCACAACAGGGAATCCATACAGAAAGAACCATCCAGGAATAGTGAGATCCTTTCTTTGCCCCTACTGTCTGATGGCTTCAGTGAAACTAGAACTCTGTATTCATTCCAAATCTGGATCACTCTCAGATTTAACAGTAATATTGTTTTGTTCATGCATGCATGTATATGAAGGTACAAAGGGAAAGTGCAAACAACATACATATGCTGTGCCCTCACACAAGTATGGGAACCTTGCAAAATGGGGAGCAGAAAGATTTTACCTAGATCATACCTGGGCCCTTTTGCTGAGCTGTGTTCGTTAAACCAGATAGTTGGTGTTTTGTCTCTTTACACTCACTTCATTTCCACCTTGTTTTCAAACATTTCTAAGATGCTATCCCCCACCTCCACTACCCAAATATCATCATCCAAGCATGGAGGGGTTAAAATTGTCTTGGGCATCTTGCAAGAATGGAAGGTCCTAGTGGTTCCAGATTCTTGTCCATATATCTATTTTCCAAATGAGCGAAGCGAATTACATTAACCATCATGTGACTGTGTGCTGCCTCTAAGGGCTTAACTAAGAAGAGCTTTACTTCCGCCTCTTAGCATTTCTCCTGCACCCCCTCCCTTTGGCTTGGCCCCAGTTCCAGTGGATTTTTCTACCCGTCCGTCATTTAGCAAAGTTGGAAGGGGGGGCTACCTCTCCCTGGTTTAGAGCTCTCCAAAGAACCTTGTTGTAGCATCAAGTATTATTTCATTTTTCTTTCCCTCAAGTTTTTCTTCCCTCCTGGACTAGTCCTGTCCATCATGGGTCACTGAAATGAGCAAGTGTTACCGCAGCCAAGGTGTACTGTTTCTTTTTGTGAAACCTGCATTACACTGTCTGGATATAAGACACAAAGGGGTATCTTGCCCAAATGGACAACAGCCCCTCTTTTATCCACAGGAAGATAACTGGGGTAAGTGATTTTATTGAGATGTCTGTATGTCATAAGCCCAGAGGTATCTCCCTTGAGACCGGCCTGCTGCTGTGCCTTGCATACCTCAAGTGATTAGCTGGGATTTTAATTGCACCCGACTTGAGAACGGCAGCCAAGGCTATATGCCCAGCTACTGTGCTTTGGGCTATGTGGCGTGACAGTTTCCTGATCTGGGTATGGGGTGAGCATGTTGGTTTAAGGAATATGATGCAAAAGCAGGAGTGGAGACATTTCCAAGTTTCCTAGCACAATTTCCCCCACTACCAGATGCCACTGGATTAAAAGAAAGATGTGTATTTATAATGGTGCTGCCGGGACCCTTTAGAACATAATGCTTCTGTCTTAGTACTTTTCAAATCACATTTCATTCGGTTGCATGGTTCTTTTGCAATGAGGGTTAAAAAAATGACTGTTACTTATATATGTTCTGAATTGGCCACCCAGTTTTTCTGTTTGCCATCTGTCTATGTAGAATTTTCCTTTCTTGTTGTTCTTACTTTAGGTTTTGCTTGGCACTGTGTTATTTTTAAGGATAAAGTGTTTCCTTAATCTAATAAGAAATGGCTTGCTCTGCTACCTACCAAATGGAGAACACAGCCTCAGTTAACTCTCCTTCCTAATGAAATTTATGTATCTTCTGAAATTAAATTTACATATCTTCTGAAACTCCTTCTGAATGAAATTTAGTATCTTCTGAAATTAAAAGTACTAGGCTCTGAAGGACCACCTGAAGCCAACCTGAAGAGAGACAGATCCAGAAACAATAGCTGAGAATAAACACTGGATCAGTTTCACTTTAGAAGCTGATTTCTATTTGTCTGGCATGTTGATAAGCCCTAACTATTTTGCTCATGTGGAAGACCTGGTTGCCCATCTCCTGCTGTGTTTAGGGATCCATACAGAATGCCACAGATTCGGTTGCTTCAGTGCTGCTGCATCTGTGCATTCCCATCAGGAACACAAAACATTGACAGCCTCCATGCCCATTACAAAGCCTGATCTGGCCACATTAAAATAACCCCAGAGTGGAAGTGCAAATATTGCATGGGATTGTGTGTATACACATCCTTACAAACAACTGTTTTATACCCTAAATTCCTTCCCTAATGCTCTGGTCCCAGACATTCCAGATTACCTCCTTCTCATTTCTTATGTGCATGGAGAGGAAGCTAAAGATTGTCCTGATTTGAAAGTACCTTGAATGCTGTGCTACTATTCAGGTCCAGAGAAGGGACTTGGTTGCCACAAGCATGAGGGTTTTTGTTTGTTTGTGTTTGTTTGTTTTTAAATTAGAGAAGAAGATAATTCGAGAAGATATTTAGAAAATTAGAATTTA
Source organism: Phrynosoma blainvillii (assembly GCA_026167975.1). Classification (NCBI taxonomy): domain Eukaryota; kingdom Metazoa; phylum Chordata; class Lepidosauria; order Squamata; family Phrynosomatidae; genus Phrynosoma; species Phrynosoma blainvillii. The sequence continues at coordinate 72,785,171 of JANUYF010000003.1, read as the reverse complement.
GAGATATTTAAATTAGAGAAGATATTTTGCCCTCCAGTTAGCCAACACAGGATCCCATCTACTTCTTTTTCTTTATTTCTCTGGACTACTCGGTTTTTTAAAAGCAGGGCTACACCCATCTGTCTGGGCTGTTTTGGATAAGCCAAGCTAAGAATCCAACAACAGCTATGCCTGCAAGTGTTTCAAAATATAATTCCAGAATCCAATTATTTATTTATTTCTTATTTATTTATTTATTTTAAGTATTTCTGTATCACCTCCCAGTCCACAAGGGTTTCTGAGGTGATGAACAAATAAATTATTGCCAGTTATAGCAACATAGAAATTAAACACACTTTTAAAGCTCATTAAAATACTCTTTAAAAACTCATAAAAGTAGCATAAAAACAATCCTAGAATCCAGTTTTGAAACAGTTAAAACAACAGTTTCAAAGATTGCATGCCATGCGGAACAGCACTCTTGGCTGCCCGCCGGAAACTTAAAAGAGATAGTGCCAGCTTTATTTCCTTGGGTGGGGACTTCCAGCAAAATCCCTGTTACATGTGCCCACCAATCTTAACATTCCAAAAACATAGTCCTAATGCAAACTAATGGGGTACATTGGACCCCATAAAATTAACTTACATTGCTAGCAAAGAAAGTACACAGAAAACAGTGATAATTTGTTTTGTTAAAGGCAAACGCAAACTTGGCATCCCAGTCCATGGACATGTGATTATGAGGGAATTCATTTCTTCCTAACATAGCTTGTTATAATCCAATAGCTATTTCTAACTTGAGGAAAATGTTAAACGTTTCCGAAGCAAATTTATCCAGCTTTAGCTGCTAGCCCTATGGATCCTTTTACACATTAATTAAAGAGCCATTCTGTACCGTCTACCCGCTCCCTATATACGTAGATACCGTCGTCTTTCATAATGTTTTAGCAAAGTATCTCACTGTTGCTGCAAAATTTCCAATCTGACTGCTACAATGGCTGCATTAGTTTAAGTTTCTTGCATACCAGTCTTCGATATTTTGGTTTCTATTCATATGCATTTTATATTGTCTGGATTAACACCACCCATTTAAGGAAGCCACCGTATACAGCTGAGTCTCATTAGGCAACTGCAGTGAGTTGTTGAGGCTTTCTTTTAAAAGAGAACTGCATTCTCTCTTTGCAGCTACACAAGCTCATTTGTGTCATCTGAGATGTATTTAGGAATGCCTTTTCTTAGAAGAATTAAACTTATTCTGAAATGGCGTGTGACTGCATTTTTAAACCCACCTTTCTTCTACAAAGTTTCAGGCAGTGTGCATGTTTCTCTCCTTGTCAAAACAGCACTGTGAATGGGCCAAGTACAACCAGAGAATCATAAGAGTTGGACAGAACCACAAAAGCCACTTAGGCCAATCCCCCACCATATCGGAAAATATTTAATAAATTTTAAGCCTGATTGGCAATTTCAACCTCAATCTCTCACCTCTAACACTATACCACAGCAGCTTCAGTGGTATCAAAAATGACCTGCAGGTGAAGTTATGCTTTTTTAAAATTTCAAATTAAATATTGTTCTTGGGAAATGGAAATTATTTTCTTTAATCGCAAGGGACAGTTTGAGGAATTTCCAGGATGAGATACTGAAACATATAACCCAGCTCAGATCAACCTTGGATCCCATTTGGGGAGAAAGGTGGGATATAAGTGGAATAAATAAATAAATAAATAATCCAATTATTTTATACTCCTTGCAGGAACAATTACACATGTCCATAAGGATGTTTCTCTGTGTTGCTGTTTTTATTTTTATTTTTTACTGTTTATTTTTATTTACTTAAAGAGAAAGGGGGAAGAGTAGAGAGAAACTGGGACATCTTAAAAGCAGCTGAAAAAGAGAGGGGACAGAGGATTACTTAGGACTGTCCCTCCCAAATTTAACTGTTGGAGAGTTACATGATTGGCTTTCATAGGCTCTGCTTCTGTGCCACAGAAACTACAGTACTGCTTGAGGATCGTTGAGGGTATGGACAGCCTTTGCCAATTGATAAAAGTTTCCTCTTTTAAAAGAGAGGACCCAACAAGTCTAGTTCTCTTTCTTGCTACCTTTCATTGGGCTGCTTGTGGCCACAGCTGCACATAGCCAATAGATACAGGCAAGGCAATACATACCTAGTAATGAAATTGATTAATTGTAACAGATTAAACAAAGGGCCCTTTCACACTACACAGTTGAAATTACTGTACTTATATTCTGAGTCAAATATATGGAATCAAGGGCAATGGTGGAATCAAAAACCACTGTATTATGGGTAGACTGGATACACTGTTCATACTGGAAGGCCCCAGATTTGGTTGAAGCTCCTATTCTGGCTAAATAGTGATAAGAGTATTTGGCTAAATGGATAACTGAGCCCTCGTTTATTATAGGACATATATTATTGTGACTCTACTGAACCAAAATAATCATACAACAAGCTCTTTCTGAAGAAAATGGGCCCCTTCAAGCTACAGAATTATAGCACTATAATTCCACTTTAATTGCCATGGTTACATTCTATGGAATCCCAAGTTTAATGAGATAGTATTTAGAAATCTCAGCCAAGGGGCTGTAGTGCACTACCAAACAACAAGCCCCCAGATTCCATAAGATGCACCCATGGCCATTAAAGTGGAATCATAGTGCTATAACTGTGTAGTGCAAAAGGGCACAAAGACTCTTGGAAATTCTGTACCTATGGAAGTATGGTGTCTTGCCATTTATGAGGGTTTGATTTTTAACTTTGTTCTGTTTTTACACTGGTTGTTCCCCGCCCCGATTGCCACGCAGAGAGGCGGGTTATAAATAAAAATTATTATTATTATTATTACTATTATTATTATTATTATTTATCCAAACTTTGGTAAAGAGATTTGATTTCTAGCCAGGTTTTAAAAACCTTTTCTAAAACTATTATACTTTGCATACTAATTTCCTAAAAGCAAATCTGCTTTCCTCCTCCTTTAGGAATCGGTGCCTACTGTGTTTCCCTGCTTTATACTATTAAGATTTTTTTCATTTGTTAAAGTCGTTTCAGGATTGGTTCTGCTGACAAGAAGTGTGTGAGACCCTTCTCATAAGTTGCTTTCTCTAAAAAAGCTGAGTATACAGTTGCTCCTCTCAATTCACAGGGGATCCATTCCAGATACACACACCTGCGAAAACACCCATTTAAAGTAATGGTGTGCACGCAGCCATTAAAAATATAGCCCTTGTCCTTCCCTGCAAAGAGTGAGACCATGGACTCCAAGTCTGCAAACAGGGAGGGACAACTACAGTCTTCCACAAATCTTACAAGAATCAATATAGTTCTAACTAAACAGTTTTGGAGCTAGACTGCAAGTTGCTTCATTTTCTCTGTCCTCTAATCATCCTTGTAGCTGTTCTTCTGCTGCCTCTGGAAGTTTTTAGCACCATTTTAATCTAGCTTGGTTCATCAGTATAGAAAATCTAAAGCAACTCTTGAAAAAACATACAGGGTGTTTGATGATCTATTTACATCACCACGTCTAACATGTGTTTTTGTCCATCCCAGCACCTCACCTTCCCTCTACTTGCTGTAACACTCCTGTCATCATTTGGATCCTCAATGCTCTATGGCTACAATCTTGCTGTGGTGAACTCTCCAGCAGTGGTAAGATTGAGTTGGAAAGTACATGTTCACTAGGGTTGCCAAATCTCAGGGCCTGGCTACAAGTCTAAAGCTTTCATGGGTCATCTCCAGGTGGGAGAGGAGGGTACAAATTCTCTCATTTTGGTAGGCTTAGTTCCAGGCAAGAAGAAAAGGCTGTGTGCAAATCTCCAGCACATCTAGCAGAGCAGCATCTTCCTGCAATTTTCTCCCAGTTGTTGTGGTGCCAGGATTCACCATCTGCTCGATCTAAGATTTCAGTCTTGTTCCAAACAGGAGAATATGTGTGTTTGAACAACAAATTGAGAGAAACTGTGGTTAATGAGTAATGCATAAGGACCATCACCAGGGACTGTCCCTATTCTCAGGTTTTGCCCTGGAAACCTCAGGGCCTGGGAACCCTAATGTTCACATCTTCCAAACAGAGAGATGGGGGACAGTGGCATCCCTAGGGTTGGTGTCACCCAGTGCGGTCACTCATAGGGGTGGGACTTCTGGGGGCATGGATGGGTCTCGGCAGACCTGGGGGAGGGCCAAGGAAAAGCTGGCAGGTCTCGGCAGGCCCTGGGAAGGGCTGGAGGAAGCCAGCGGGTCTTGGCAGGCCCAGGGAAGGGCCAAGTGGAAGCCAATGGGTCTTGGCAGGCTCCGGGAAGGGAGGAGGGGAAGCCGGTGGGCTTGGGGAGGGCTGGGGATCAACCAGGTGTCACCCCCCTTCTGTGGTGTCACCTGGTGTGGCCTGCACCCTCCAGTGATGCTACTGATGGGGGAGATGGGCAGCTTGCCCTGTAGAAGGGCTCCCTCTTCACCTCCTGGCCTGATAAACTATGTTGAACTGTACCTCTTCTTTTACTTCCTAGTACCTAACTCTGGTTGATACTCTCTACACTCTACAGACCTCATGAGATCCTACTTAAAATCTTATGAAGGTGAAGCTACTTCTTTAAGGGTAGAATTCAAAGATATAGCCATGTTAGTCTGTAGAATCAGTATGTAGAGAGATCTTGTAGCACCTTTGAGACTAACTGAAAGAAGGAAGTTGAAAGCATTAACTTTCGTCGACTAAAGTCTACTTCCTCAGATGCATTTGGAGGAATGCATCTGAGGAAGCAGACTTTAGTCTATGAAAGCTCATCCTGCCAACGTTTTTCTTTCAGTTAGTTTGAAAAGTGCTAGAAGATCTCTCCACATACTAATTCTTTATGGGTTTTACTAATGTTCTCATCCTCTCCACATGCTGTATCTTTCTCCTTTGCAGCATATCAAAGCCTTCTATAATTCAACATGGCATCATCGCTATGGTGAAGGCCTGGCTCCGGCACGACTTACACTCATGTACTCACTGACTGTCTCAGTCTTTGCCCTGGGAGGCTTGGTGGGATCCTTTCCTGTGGGGATCCTGGTCACTATATATGGAAGGTAAGAACATTACCAACAAGGTGGTGATTTATTCTCTGAGGTTTAGAATTGCAGCAGAGGTGGGGTTCATTTCCTGGGAACTTTAGAGGCCACAAAATATATCCTTAGGGACTACATGTGGCCCATGGGCTATATTATCCCACCCTTGCTCTTGAACCCCCTGGCCTAACTGCTATTCTGCTTTGCTGCTGTTCCCTTTTAACCGCCTCTGTCTAAGCAACTGAGCAGTGGAGTGAGTTATCGGAAGCAGCAGCAACAGCAAGATTAGCCCATCTTGCCATCTCCTTCTGATCAGCTGTGTGGACTGGATCTGAAGAGAGTGAGTGAGCAAATGGAAAGAGGGAATATTAATGAGAAAAAGAAGGGACCTATAGAGGGCATCTTGTCCAACCAACCTCCACCAATCAAAAAATATCCCAAGGTCCACAGAACCAACCCATGAAAGCAAGAGCTAACTGGATGCTATAAATATGTTAACCTTCAAAATTATGAGCTGGCAAAGGGAGAAAGAAATGAATGGGAGAATGTGATCAAGGAAGGAATGATCAAATTAAAATTGAGTGGGAGAATGTGATTAAGGCAGGAGTGATTGTGGAATGTTAAGCAGTAGAGATTAAAGAAAGGACGACAAATTATTATTACCTCTGTATGTCAGATTCTGGCTATAGCGCCAGTTGGAACACCATTATTTGCTGCAGCTCACAATAGCAATACTGGTGATTTGCCCTCTCTCCATCTGAGAATTAGTGTTAAACTCCACTGTTAGTTTCTCATTCTCTGTGGTCAAGAGGAACATAAGTGTTTCTTTACACTTAGACATGCTTTTTTATTCTTCCAGATCATGGAAGATCATGGAGAATTAATAGATTTAACTGTGTTCTTGGTTTATCTCTTTTGTTATAATTTTTACTGTTGCTTGTTCTGAACATCTATTATTCTGTTTTGTTCTCTGTTAAGCATTTTTCCAGAATAAAACACTAATACTTTTATTGTCTCTGAACTGCGAAGATTTCCTTTTGATAAAGGGTGGTATATATAAATAATGGAAATAAATAATTGCAATGAGCTCAATTACTTAGTATGAAATTATGCTGATTAACATTGAACCATTATATTTTGAAATGGTCCTCAACTCATGTCCTCATTTTAATTAAAGCTGGAGGGAGACAATTTGACAAACCTCAGCTCTACCACAAAAATAATTTCCGTATGCTCTAGGTAACAGTCCTATATCAGTGTCAAACTGGACAATGAACCCATTTTCCTTCCTGGATTTCCTCACAGATATGCCTCAGCAATTAAGCCCAATTACCAACATCAAAAGAAATCACACTAAATGCAAGACACAGTAGAGGAAACCCACTGCTATAACAAAGAGCACTTTGACAAAGTGTCTTTCAGCACTTTAAGGGCCATCTCTTCTGAAAACATGCCAAGTGCATAACATACTTCAGAGGTGAAGCAAAGTGTGGCCATGGAGCTACATGCTTTCCCTCAAGTAGTTTTTGTGGCCTTTGACCTGGAAGCCTCCAATATTCCCTTTTATAATAAGTTGTGGGACCTCAATTTGAGATTTTTTTAAAAAAAAAAGTTTTAAAAAACTATTTTGCAAAGGTAGAAGTGAATGTTTGCTTACTTGGCAATCCATGCTACTGCCAAAGGTTCTCAGTGGCAGAAAATCCACCCCACCCCCACCCCCCATGTGCATACTTCAGTTGCCCATGCCTAGTCTAATTTGATCCTCATCTGAAGATTTGGATATGACAAAAATCCAGCCATCTGAGAGGTTGTTCAATGGTGTACATTTTGTTTAGCAACTCAATCAATCTCTGTTTTACATGTGTTAATCCCAGTCTACCCTAATCTGGTGACTTCCATTTGCCATGCTGACTCTGGGGTGGGGTAACTTGTAGTCCAACACATCTGGGATGCTCTAGGATGCACTGCAATGAGGAAAACTGTGTTAAAACTCTGTTGTAATTCCCATTCAGTTGTAATGGGAATCCAGAAACAGGAGGAATACCATGTAAAGCAAGAAAGAGATGCTGGAATGACAATTTTGCAGGTACCATCTGAATATTTTACTTCTGCGGAAAAACAGTGCTCTGAACATCAAAGGAGGGGAAAACAATAAGGTGGGATCTGAAACTTTCTGAAATCTCTATATATACTCATTCCCAGGAATGGTACCTTGGTGCGTAGCAATCTCCTTGTCCTCCTGGCTGCCACATTAATGGGGTTCAGTCGCTACTTGGAATCACCTGAAATGGTCATTTTTGGACGGTTCATCACTGGTGTTCATTCTGGTAGGAGACCCTCTTCTGGCCAGACATTCTCTCTCAAGTTTGCATGTGTGAGATCTACGACAGGGATGGGAAACATGTTGCCCTCCAGATCTTTTTGGACTGCAATTCCCTGCATTTCTGAGCTATGCTGACCAGGGCTGCTAGGAGATGCAATTCAATTGCATTTAGAGGACTGCATGAATTCTCAGCCCCTGATCTAGGTGAATCAATGTGAAGTGTCAGGATGCAGCAGTCCTTAGTGCTCACAAATAACCATTTAAGTGGTAATTTTGTTTTAGACCAGTGGTTCTCAGTCTTTGCTCTTCCAAATGTTTTTAACTTCATCTCCCAGAATCCCTCATTATTGGCCAAGCTGGCTATGGCTTCTGAGATCTGATGTCAAAAACACCTAGAGGACCATAGATTTAGAATCACTCTACTAGATTGTGGGGGGCCAAGATTTACATGGGGATGATAATCTAGGCCTAGACATGTCTCCAAAGAAGAAAGTCACAGTTTTTCATTCCATTGGCTTTGACACACTAAATGTCCCTGTGTAGGAACATATGTAGTGGAGGGCATTCAGCGATTTCATATACACATATATACATACACTGTGTATATGTGTATATTGTCCGAAGATAGAATTGTCTGCAAAAGTTTGTTCCTGGTTTTAGGGACAGAAAAATATGCAAGCTCTTGCACAGTTGATCTAGAGAACTATAAGCAGCTCTTCCTGGTTTTCTGTTTCCTCCTAGAATGAATTTACACCCTTAAAAAAGAAAGAAAAATGTATGTGGCTTTTAATGTCAATTTATGGTGACACCATGACTTTCACAAGGTCCTCTTGGGCAAGGAATACTCAGAGGTAGGAGTTTATCACACGGGGAAAATCCTGTGCAGAAACGGGATTTAAAAGATGGGGGAAACCCGCAAAAGCGGGCAGATTTTCACACACATTGTTGTTAAAATGGGGTTAACCTGAACAGAAAGTACCTTATTTTCCTGCGTATAAGACTACTTTTTTACCTGCAAAATCTGTGGCTAAAGGGGGGGGGTCGTCTTATACGCCGGATATAAGGATAATGAGGATAGAGGTGCTAAAACTCTATATTTTGACTGGAAAAATGGGGGGGGGTCGTCTTATACGCGAGTCGTCTTATACGCTGGAAAATACGGTAATCAGAAACTGCTTCTTTTCACTTTTGGGATTTTCTGAAAGTAAAAAGAAGCAGTTTCTGACTACTTTACATTTGGGTTAACCCCATTTTAACAGTGACGTCATCTGAAAATCTGCTCGCTTTTGCAGGTTTTTTTCAATTTAAAACCCCGTTTCTGCATGGGATTTCCCCCATGTGATAAACTCCGTAGTTTGCCAGTTCCTTCCTCTGAAATATAGCCTATAGCAACTGGTATTTGTTGGCAGCCTCCCATCCAAGTGCTAACTAGGGCTGGCCCTGCTTAGCTTCTTAACTCAGTGGAAATCTTGTGCCTTCACAGTATTACCCTTGCTCCCATCATTACTACATACCTTATGAAACAGTGCCACATAAGTATTTAAGTGCCACCACTTTCTTCCTCTTTATTGCAATGGTCCAAGATACCCTTTTCTAGGATTAAGTGTAGATCTACTATTGTTGTTTTGTGCCTTCAAATCATTTATGACTTAATGGCAGCCCTAAGGCAAACCTATCATGGGGTTTTCTTGGCATGTTACTTCAGAGCAGGTTTGCCATTGCCATCCTCTGAGAATGTCACTTGCCCAGGGTCACCCAGTATGTTTATATGACTTGGGAGCATATTTAGCCTGCCCTCAATTCTGAGATTATTTGATCAGGGAGTGTTGCCATGGCCTTTATTAAGATCTTTCTCCCCTCTCGGGGTTGGCATCAGAAATTCAACACTTTCTTTCCTTTTTTCTACCAGGGATCTGTCTCAGTGTAGTGCCCATGTACCTGGGAGAAATAGCCCCTAAGAACCTCCGTGGATTCCTGGGTCTTGTACCAAGCATCTTCATCTGTCTGGGAGTCTTCTCTGCCCAGGTCCTTGGCCTTCCAGAGCTTCTGGGGGAGGTAAATGCTCATGCTCCTACTACCTGCATGGAATGGGTTTGAGCACCACAAGACAAGAGTTGGCTACTTGAGGTTCTGCCATCACTCCTGGGCAAGTGGCCAAAATAGTCAATCGTGGGGCTGGAAGGAGCTGCAACCCTGCAAAATCAGGAGAACAGCAAGTTGACTCCTAGTTACTGTCAGAGAATAAAATGAAAATAGGAAACTGCTACTTGTTCAAAAAACCAGATGGACTTTGACTTCTGGAACCCAAACATGCTGTTACATGCTCCTTGAGTGGAGGAGAGAAGTTTCAAGGACACTGCTTATTACCCAGGTTTAGTTTCTATTGGAAGGAGAGGTGGCTGGGGAATTTAAGGCATTTCTGTGATTTTTTATTTATTTACAAACAAATAATTGTGAGTGTATTCACGCTGCAAAATGATAGCAGTTCGATTCCATTTTTAGTGCCATGGCTCCATCCTATGGAATCTCGGCATTTGTAGTTTGGCAAAGGATTTGGAATTCTCTGCCAGAGAAGCGCCAGGCTATCCCATTACCCCAAACTCTGAATACTAGTCTCTACTGACAGAATTAAATAGATTTAATCCTCAGTCTCCCTCTTTTTAGGGTATCTTGGTGTGTTCTAAATAATTCACCAAACCAATAATCCCTCCTGGGACACTCTCTTTCTAGGATGCCTATTGGCCTCTCATCCTGTCTGTGGTGGTTGTGCCTTCCTTTGTGCAGTTGTTGCTGCTGAACTGGTTTCCAGAAAGTCCCCGTTACCTACTCATTGAGAAGAATGATATCCATGAAGCTACTGTTGGTGAGTGCCATTCCATCTGCTACTTGGGCTCAACCAGGCAGGGGGGATACTGGTCCTTATGATACCAAGATATGGGAGACAGCCAGGTCACACCTTCTTGGACTGCTTTCCAACTTCCATCTAGTAAATAAGGAGAGAATCTCAGATTCATACAAGGAAACATATTCAAGGGTAGCTGCATTGGCCCTGCAGCAAAATACCATAGCTCTTTGGAATCCTCTGGGGTTTAGTTCCAGGACCCCTCATGGATACCTAAATGTGTGGACGCTCAAGTCTCATTATATAGGGTGATGTATTAAAATGGTGTCCCATATATAGAATGGCAAAATCAAGGTTTGCTTTTTGGATATATATATGTGTGTGTGTGTGTTTGTGTAAGTCATGGATGGTTGAATTCATGGATACAGAGGACCAGCTGTACAACAAAATATCAAATCCACAAAGGAGTGATACCTTTATTGGGCAATCAATGTGCACAAATACATAATGAAAGCTTTCGAAGCTCCACTGGCTTCTTAATCAAGCAACAATGTTTTTAAAAAAGCCATACAGAAGAAGAAAAGTGATGATGATAGAGTCCAAGCCCTACATTTTATGTCAGATGTTTCTGTTATAATTCAGTTATTCTGGATAAAGGCAAAGATTACTCCCCTTCTTGGCCATGTGGTGACCAGGGACAAAGAGCAATAAAAGACAGCTAATAAAATTTCAGCTTCATTAGCAACAGATTCATGCAGCTAACCCTGATGCTTGCCTGGTTCAAGGGGGGGGGGCAACTTGCTTGCTTCATTCAGACATCTCAGTTTGGCATGGAGAACAGTTATTGTTACAGCTGTATAGAAAGAAAAAGAGGAGCCATAATCTGTCATTTCAGGCAATCCTTGTTGGCTTCATTGGTCAATAGTGTTGCTACTTCAGGATCATCCCAGGCCCTCAGGTTTCCAGGCCAAAACCTGAGGCCTAGGGATGACCCTGGTGATATTGTTATGAATTAAGCATCAACCACAGTTGCTCATGGTTTGTCATTCAAATACACGTAGAGAGGATCTATTTTTCTGTTTGGGAATGAAGAAAGAAACCTTAGAAATCTTCATTAAATGATCTAGTCTTAGATCAAGGTAAAATAAGAGAATTATTCCTTCTCACTTACTTCAGGAGACAAAATTAGCAACCTTCCATCTAGTCTACTTGCTTCTAGCCAGTCTAAAGCCTGGAATAGATGACATTGCCCAAATGGCAGCAAGGGCTTGAGATATATGGATGCAAAAGCCTGGTTGGCTAATGTAAATAAATAAACTTGGAGGAGATATATGGAATACATACACTTAACCACAGAATTACTTATGGATCTGTAAAATTACGTTGTACATGCAAAAGCAAAAGAGATAACATGGAAGTGTTGAATCTTCATATTTGGTCACTTGAAGATAGTTTTGGTAAAGCCACCAGCAGCCAGCAAATTTTGCGTCAAGAACTACATATGCTGCATGGGTTGCAGATGTCCAACCTTGCTCAGAGCATTATCCTTATTCAACTCACCTTACTTCTCTTTTCCCCACAGCTCTGAGATGGTTCCTTGGCAAATACGATGTGCAAGATGTGATTGAAGAGATGCAGGAGGAGAAGCGTTCACTTGCCTCTGTGGAGACTGTGTCCGTGTGGCAATTATTGCTAGATCGCTCAGTGCGATGGCAAGTCTTCTCCGTCGTGGTGATCAACATGGGCATGCAACTCTCAGGAATTGATGCGGTAAAGACACTTGGGCTTAGTTGTAATCTCCAGGATCTTTAGCCCAGCCATGGGACTTCTGCACTGCTTTCCCTCATTTACCTTCTGTAGCTTCAAGTGTTACAAGCTTATCGCACCACACTCTTAAAACGGGGCTAGCTCGCTTTAACTGCTCTGACTGGCTCCTTTTGCATTTTGGGGTTTGTAGTTCAGTGAGGCTTAAAGGCTCTCTGGCTGAATATGCTGAATGCCCCTTCCTAAACTACAAGTTCCAGAATGTAACAGGAAGCAGCCAGAGCAGTTAAAACGACCTAGCTCTGTTTTAAGAGTATAGAGCGATGGTCTCCAAACATCTGTTCTTCCTTTGCTGCCTTCATTCCTTCTTCAAACAATGTTCCCTTTTGTGAGTTATGACTCCCAGAATCCTCCAGCCAATGTGGTCAGTGGCAATGTTGGCTAGTGGGTCCTGTAAGGCAAAAAAAGAAAAAAGAAAGAAAGAAAGAAAGAAAGAAAGAAAGAAAGAAAGAAAGAAAGAAAGGGAGATCAAAAAGCCTTTTCAGGGTCTCCCTTTAAAGCTGTACCTGTGTTTTTTCATCCAATCTTGCAGCATCTTCCCTTATGGAAGCAGAGAAATCTAAGCTGCTAAATGTCCCAAGTTACAGCAGGGGAAAGCTTGTTTCTTGAAGCCAACCACCCCTCATAACAATATTCACTAGCTCACTCAGTTTTGACTGAGAGACAATAAACCAAATTGTTTATTGACATATGCACACAAGCTTTGAATCAGTTCAATAATTTTCCTAGTGCTCAGTATAGCCCTCCCCAGAGGGGACTTCCAGAGAAAATACAAAGCGGGCCTACTTTTGTTCATGACTTTCCTTTTCTCTATTGACAGATCTGGTTTTACACAAATGCCATTTTTGAGAATGCTGGCATTCCTGACCCAGAGATCCCGTATACGACGGTGGGCACTGGTGCAATTGAAGTCGTTGGTGGTTTGATAGGCGTAAGTGTGGAAATTTCTGGGCTGGCATAACTTGTCCATGAAGAGTATGTAGAGAGACCTTGTAGCATCTTTAAGACTAACTAAAGAAAAAAGTTGGCAGCATGAGCTTTCATAGACTTAAGTCTACTTCCTCAAATGCATTAGGAAGTAGGCTTAAGTTTACGAAAGCTAATGCTTCCAACTTCTTTCTTTAGTCTCAAAGGTGCTACAAGATCTCTCTACATACTATTCTACAGATTAACACAGCTATATATTTGAATTGTCCGTAAAGAGGTTTAACATATAAAGCATATTTTTTATGTTAAATAGTGCTGCAGGAGGGAGTCTCTGGAGATTTTCAGAGAAGGGAATTCACTTTTTCAGAGCAAGAGACAGAAAAAGGGAAATTCGGGGAGTTTGGAAAGACTAAGAACTACGAAAACAGCCTCAGGGGTCACATGTGGCCCACAGAATACACTTTGCCCACCCCTGAGCTAGGAGAATAAATGAAGATGAATTTTTGATGCAAATGGCATCTCAGGATTGGGGCCCTTTTGAATGTTTAGGACCCAGCCTTGGCTTCCTTGTTCATGAATAGGATGGAGAAGGACCACAGCTGGGCAGAGCTACTACATCTCTGAGCACTAAGGTGTCTAAAGTTTATTGGAACAAAGTAAGATTAAGAGAGCAGCTGTGAAATCTGTTTTGGCTCTGTTCTGTCTCACTGGCTTTTTAGGCCATACTGATTTCCACTGGCCAGAAATGATTAAAGTTCTGGGTTGAGGAGTCCAGGAAGGTGTGAGTTGAGATAGTAGCAAAGCCTGGATGACAGCCAGAGAATTCTAGGGTCACAAACAAACAAGTGAAAAACTTGCAACGAAGATTGAATATCGAAGTTTTAATTTTTGCTTAGCTCCAAAAAGCCCACATTGTTTTTCAGCCTGAGGCACAGCAACAAATGACATTCCCCAGCCTAAAGCCAGACAAGTTATCTTGGTACATGAGGCAGAAGATCCCACAAACAGTAAATCACAATTTTCAGTGGCAAATTTAATGCCTGCAGCAGTTACCACACTCTCTAAGGATGCAACCAGCCCTGGTTTAGGTTGCCTTCAGCTGCATAGCACAACCCTGTGGATGTTTAACTACAACCTGATCTGTATGTTTGTGTGTCAGTGTGGAGAGGAGGGAGTAGGCAGAGAATGCCAGTGTGTTTATGTGCTGTGGGGGAGGGAGAAAAAAAATAATGATTTTATTTTAGATTTGAATGGGGGAGCACAAATATCACATAAAAATGTTTCAAGCAACAATTGAGAGAACTGACCCAAAGAGAGAAGATACTCCAACAAAATGCTGTTTGGGATGGTGTTCCAATAACACAGTTCACAGCAATTGGGAGTTTTCCTTGAAAATGAGATGTTAGCGTCAAAGAACATCTATGCACATACTCATAAAGCTACACATACATTCATGAGGCTTCAGGCACCATAAGTGCACGTCATTTACAATTTTGAGTTGGAAAAGAACTTCTGCACAAAATGGTGCTTGGTCCCCCCCCCCCCCACCAAAAAAAGGACTAGAACAATGTGCATAACCCCCAAGCATTTGTATAATGAAAATGTATTTGCATAGATGGGCTTTGTTGAACCTTTCACAGTTAAGCACATATGATGAGCATGGGGAACATATTTTTACTATAGCTCCCATCATTCCTTAAGGTTGACCGTGGTGGCTAGGGTAGATGGAAATTACAGGCCAACATCATTTGGAGATTCATACTATCTCCACCTCTGGCCTCTGGGTTGCTTATCATTCTTGTCTGGTCCTAGCGGAGACCCCCTTTTGGACACTCAGGACGTTTTCATACACAAACGTCCAAATCCGCCTGGAGCCATTCTGGAACTGAGCCTTCCGCTCACTCCGGAATGGCTCCGGCGGCAGCGACCTAATTCCTTTTAAAAAATGGAATTACAACTCCGGCGCTGATGCTGGAGTTAGAGCTAAAGGGGGCGGGGCCTGCTGCGACGTCATGTGAACACGCGCAGCAAGCCCCGGACTGACGCCGGCTAGCGCCGGGGATGGCACCGGAAGGGGCGGGGCTTGCTGCGACGTCATATGAAACATTTGACATTTTGCCGGAGTGGGGCCGGACGGAGGCCAGACGGAGGCCGGCTAGCGTCCTCCAAAAGCCCGTGTGAAAACGCCCTCACTCTCAACTCTCTATCTTGTCTTGGCATGTTCTTAAGAAAATGGATCACTTTTGTTGTTTTTAGAGGCCTGGAATTCTCAGATATAAGAATGTAGATTCTCTGGACACTTCAAAGATGTAGGTTTTATTGTTTTGTAATTCTGTCCCTGTTCAACCATAAGCCAACAATTCTAACCTGTCCAGACTTGGGGTGGACTATCTATACCCAGTCCATGACATTCTAGTAAGTCTGGCCTCAGTCAAGGAGTGGATTTACTGCAAATATTATAATCCATATATTTACTGCATACATAACCAGATATGGTTCTGTTAACTAGCAATACGTTTTCCTGTTGTGATTGTTACTGCTGGAATGTCCCTATCCCTCCAATTTTCCTGATTTGGCAGGAACAATCCTGACTAATCCTCTGTTGCTTCACTTTTCCAGCTGTTTATATAATATCCTAATTTCTCTTTCCTCCTCCCAGTTATCTCCCTTAGTCTGCATCATACTTCCATTGCTGCAGACTGTGTTCAAAGTGCAAAAAGTAGTTTGTACTCTACTCAACAGGGGAGAAAGGAAGGGATTGAGGCAGAATCTTGCCCTTCTCTATCAGCTCAGGCAAAAGCAAAATGCAGCAGCCTAACTTGTGTGTTCTTCCTCCTTAATAACTTTTGCCATCTTCATCTGCACTGAAGTTGCCTGGCCACATGTGTCCCAGTTTTCCTTTGAAAAATACTGGGTATGCTCCTGCAGACTGGTGGGGGCAGCAGTCCTCTCCTGGTCAGCAAAGAGCAGAAGCAGAATGGAAAATGATGGCTTGGGAGAGCTTCCAGTGATGCTACTGACAAGGAGCATCAAATAGGAGAATAGGCAATGCAGAGTTTGGTCCTGTGTTTTCCCAAAGCCTGGAAAACTAGTTGTTTTTATTTGTTTCTTCATTGCCCCTCCATCTCCTAGAGTTGCCAAGGCAATGTATAGTTTGGAAAGGGACCAAACAATTTTAAAAAGTGTTTTTAATAACTACGTAACTAAAATGATACCAAAGACCATAGAAACCAATGCAATCTTAACTACCCTTTTCCAAGCCTTTCTCTGGTGGGTCATATGTAAATCAGGTTCTAGGCTATAATCTTGTATATTTCCTGGAAATCAGCCCTACTGAACACACTGTGGGCGTTTTCACACGGGGCTTTAGGAGGACGCAATCCTACCTCCCTCCGGCCCCAGTCTGGCTCCTTTTCCAGTGTGTTCACACTCACGTCGCAGCAAACCCCGCCCCTTCCGGTGCCATCCCTGCGTCAGTCCGGCTTCTTGCTCCGTGTGTTCACACTCACGTCTCAGAAAGTCCGGCCTCACTCTGGCCAATCCAGCGCTAACTCCGGACATCCTCCGGCATCAGCCCCGGCAAGGTAATTCCTTTTTTAAAAAAGAATTAAGTTGTCGCCGCCGGAGCCATTCCGGAATGAGCGGCACGGTCGGCTCCAGGCGGCTTAGTGGGTCTAGTGTGAAAACGTCCTGTGACTGACTTCTAGGAAGACATATGCAGGACTGTGCTCTTTGAGCAATTCTCTGTGTTCAAGGAAACAGATGCTATAGAGCTGGATCTTTATATCATGTCTTTGGGGACTGCTGGAATCAGAATAAATCTCAGCATTTTATTGAAACTCCATGGTCATAATGCAGAATTACTTACTGACTGCTCTCCTCTACATCTCTGGAGTTAGGTCCATTCTCTTATCACTGAAATAAAAGAAGGCTGGCATCTCCCTATATGTGGAGAGTGGCTTATCAGTAATACTGGAAGGCAGAAATAATTTAGGAAGGAAACCAAACAGGTACATGTAGCATGAGGATAATTTTAAAAACTTCATGATTTTTGTTAACAGCCCATAAATTTGAGCAGGCCACAAACAGGAAGACCAAAGGCTTCTGGAGAAACAAAAACAATCAAGTTTAGCTTCATCTGCAGCAAGTTTGTTGAACCTATCCAATATAGAGTTTTACTGTGGGTTGCTCTCTTTTGTTAGACCAGAGGTATAAAGTCCAGAAAAACCTTCTACCTAATACATCTTGTAGCTACCTTCCTGTAACAGATGTGGTTGCTCTGACTGTCATAGGCCCTTTGATTCCAAATTTCAGCATACCTGGGACAACTATCCAGTCATATATCACCTGGGGGCTGTCCGTGTCTGACCTGTGCCTCTCCCTATTACACAAATGCATAGCTCTCCCGCCCACTACCCGCCTTTGCTGCCCATCAGCAATGCCTAACTCTGGCAAGCTCATCGCTCCATCAGCCTGATTGCTCCTGAGTGCCGACAAAAACGGCCCCCAATGGATGCAGTGAGGTTGGTTATAAAATTACAGGCATTTGTTCTGCTGTCAGCAGCCTTCCTGCTTCGGTTTCCTTCTGGCAGCTTCTTCCCCCCCCTCCCCACCCCACCTTGGCAACCACAGGCTCCTGGATCCCTGGACATTCCCCTCTCTTTCACCACCAGCAACATGGCCAAAGCCTTGCCCCCTGTGCCCCATCTTATCTGCCAGACTGCATTCCAGGGATCAACCTGCAAATGTTGAGGTCTGAGCCCCCTTTTCATCAGCTTTCATCAAACATTCTGGACTCTTCTGCTTCTAAGTGCCACCTGTCTCTAATATATTAGAATTAGATCAAAGCCCCTTCTGAATGCTAGGAATAAAACATTGAACACGCATTACTAGCATCTAACCCATTAAATCGAGGAATATATAATTTAAGAGTGGAAATGTGCCCATTATTCCCTCACTGGCTGTTAACTCTCTTCCTGGCTGCAGAGACCACATCCAGAATTTCTAAAGGTTGATATTCCAGCGCCATTGTACTAGTGATGGGATGAGGTTGTCCTGACTTCAGGTATCTTCTCCTTTAGCTAATGCCCCTCAATGGCATAGAAGTTTGGTGACACTCTGAGATTTCTAAAAGAAGAAACATGCCTTGTTGCAATGAGAATCCCACTTCTGGGAATGTGATCTCCACCTACTCAGTTTCAGTGATGGCGATCGTGGTAGCAAAAGCAAACTTTGGTGTTGAAGGCCATGGAGTCCACAAAAGCAAGCAAAAAACAATAGTATTGCACAAAACAGGGATGGAGAACATGTAGCCACATGTTCCCCATCCTTGCTTTGTGCAATACCTTTGTTTCTGCCCAGTAAGCATTGTCCTTTGTGTGTGAGAGAGTTTAGACACTTGTGTGTGTGTATGTACATACACACACATGAACACAGCCAACTGAACAACTTGCCTCAGCCCCTTTTCTTTTGTAGTGTTTCACCATTGAGAAGCTGGGCCGTCGTCCACTCATCATAGTCGGCTTCTGCTTCATGGGCATCTGCTGTGCTGGCATCACCCTGTCCCTGTTGTTGCAGGTAGGCACAGCAAGGTCTATGGATCTTGGAGGGATAGCAATATTTCTGCAGTGTCCCCAATCCTGAATACTTGATATTCTGTGTGGGCTTAGGGAGTGGTATTAGAGAAGGCAGTGGTGGATCCACAGCAATTTATTCCTGTTATCTATACCATTTGATGGTAAGTACCTATAACACTATCGCCCAGTGCTATAGTAGAACCAAAGCTCACAGAGTCGAAGCACTGAGATTTTGGGATGCCCAAGGTCTATAATTGTTGTCAGTCATCCAATTCAGGCTTCCTTTTACCCTCTGACTTCACTGCATTCCTCACAAGTGGCAGAGCATAGGGATGGGTTTCCTCAGCAGCAATATACTGTAAGTTATCCCTGTGTACAGTGTTTTATTGTGGTTTGGTCTGGAAAGGAAAACCAAGCCATTAGCTTACAAAAGACCAACTCTTGTAGAAATGAAAATTTCTGGAATACTGTGGTTTTGGCCTCTTCCTGAGGCATACCCATGGGGACTGTCATTATCAGTTTCCTTCACTTCAAAAATAGCCATTTCTCTCATCCTCTTCCCATCTAAAAGCTGAAATATAAACACAACTGTAGCTTATTCACAGCCTAGCATGACAGGCCAAATTGATGCAAAGCTGATGTAACTGCAGTGCACAGAGCAATCTAGTGCATAAATAGAGGCAAGTTGGGAGATCAGATTCATTCTCAGTTTAGGAGATAAAAAAGAATCATACCTTCTCTGAAAGATTGTTCAAATTTGTGAAGATGAAACAAAAGGTATCTGCTGCTAGAATGCAGGAAGAAGAGAGAACTGGAAGAGCAAAGAATGCTATGCATTAACACTGGTTGGGATCAGGAAGCCTAACTAAATAAGGACAACAGGTCTGCAGTATCTAGCAAACTGCAGTCTAGAGTCATGGTACAACAGACCTGGGATAGTGATGTAGTGGTTTGAGTATTGGACTATGACTCTGGAGACCAGAGTTCAATTCCAAACTCAGCCATGAAACCCACTGGGTAACCTTGAGCAAGTCAAACTCTCTCAGCCTTAGTGGAAGACAATGGCAAACCTCCTCTAAAATCTTTCCAAGAAAACCCCATGATAGGTTCACTTAGGATAGTCATAAGGCAGAAGCAACTTGAAGGCACACAACAACAATAAAGTGATGGCATCTGGGAATCCTGAATGAGAGACAGATGCCCATATGCACTTGGCTATTAAATCTCTCAAAAACTTCCTGTCTCCTTACAGGCTATTGTCTCCTGGATGCGTTACGTCAGTGTGGCATGTGTCATTGGAATCATTGCGGGATTCTGCATAGGTCCAGGTGAGTTCCTGCCCCAGTAGGGGGAATCCAAGTAATACCAGGCTGACAAAGCTGTGGGCACCAACAGAAGTCTAGAACTTGGAAGACTGAGAGGTTCTGGGAGTTGTAGTTCAAAGAGATGGGGAAAATTATTCAACCACAGAAGGCTGGATTGAAGGCCACTGGCCTAGGTGTAACTGAGGACCCCAAGAAAAGGGCTGGGGTGAATGAGGGGTGATAAGAAGTGAGCTACTTGATATAGCACAAATTAATCTGGGCTCATGAGAACAGCAAATTAGCTCTCTTTTTGCAAATTGTCTCAAATGTCTTTGTTTTGTTATGGAAGTAGTTGGCATTCTGAGCATTTATGTATTTGTGTATTAGTTGCATTCATGCTCCACCTTTCCTCCAACAAGCAAAAGGCAGGGTGCATGGCTCCTCTCTCTCCCCACTTTATCCTCACATCAACCCTGTGAGGTACAATAGGCTGAGAGAAACAGGCTGCTTCCATATTGCAGAATTAATGTAGACTGGCACATCTTTAACTGCCATGGCTCCATGTTATGCAGTTTTGTGAAATATTTAGCCTTCTCTGTCAGAGCTCTGGTACCACAACAAACTACAAAGCTCAGGATTCTACAGGATGGAGCCATGGCAATTAAAGTGGTGTCAAGCTGCATTAATTCAGCAGTGTGGCAGTAGCCACAGTGACTGGCTCATGGTCACCTGGAGAGTTCATGGCTCTTTGAGGACTTCAGCTTGGCTTTCCCAAGTCCTCCTCCAGTCCAGTACTCAGAACCAGGGCTGGGAACCATGTAGCCTTCCAAATATTGTTGGACTGCAGCTCCTAGCATTTTTCACTATTGGCTGTGCTGACTAAGGACCTTATCACACGGGGGTCTGAAGCAGTCCCATCCCCGTGGCATCCCCGTCCCATGGCGCCTCCTTTCCCCGGGTGATCAAACAACGTCGCAGGGAAACCCCGTCCATCCCTGTCGCATCCCCATCGCATCCCCGTATCATCCCCGTTCTTTTGGATTCCTGGTCGAAATGGGAATTACATTTCCCGCGACCGGAAGGAAGCGCAATGGGATGGGGATGCGACTGCTTGGACCCCGTGTGATAAGGTCCTATGGCTGCTGGAAATGGCTGCCCAAGAGCATCTGAAGAGCACCATCGTTTCGACCTTTTCCCCGCCTTTCCTCTAAACACAGTGGAATAGATGATGGCCAGAAGCACAGTGGCAGAACATTTAATCTCTGGACAGCTATCATAACCTAAAAGTGGTGAGACTTGAATAGCTTCTCAGAGTTTTGAAGTCCTTTGCTCTCTTAATTTGGGTTGCAGAAGCAAATCCTTGGCTGCTGCTAACAAAGAGGCAAAAGCAGAGCCCTCTAAATATGATGGATGAGGCGGCTGCTGGTTTACCCAATTGATGTATTAGCACAGCCGCCAACAGATCCATAACTCATTGTCGGCCCAGAATTTATTCACTGTAATTACATCTTTAATTAGGATTTTAATGGCTCATTGTTCACAAACAATGATGAATCTGACTTTTAAAATAAAAATATATCTCTTCCCACTCTGGGTGATTTGTGAGCAATACTCAGCCGGGGCGGAGAGGGGGTGTTCTTAACACTCCTTGGATGGATTTTTAAAAGTTTTTTAAAAGTCATTTTAAGGAAGCCATTCTACACACTCCTGTAAGAAGGATGTGTTACTTGCAACGGGAGAAAGGGATGCATAATCTTGGTGCATTAGGGGACATACTGTCATCAGAACTGAAATATCCATCTGCCAGAGGCACAGGTCTTGGTTCCTATGCAGGTTTGTGTTCGTGTGTTGTGTGCCTTCAAGTCAGTTCCAACTTGCAGCAACCCTAAGCCGAATCTATGGTTGCATTTTCTTGGCAAGATTTGTTCAGAGGAGGTTTGCCATTGCTTTCCTCTGTGGATGAGACCTGCCCAAGGTCACCCAGAGGTTTCATGGCTGAGCAGGAATCAAACCCTGATCTCCATAGTTGCAGAGTTTTGGACTATGACTCGAGGCCAGAGTTTGATTCCAGGCTTGGCCATGAAACCCAGTGGGTGACCTTCAGCAAGCAAGTCACATTCTCCCAGCCCCAGGGGAAGGCAATGGCAAACCTCCTCTGAACAAATCTTGCCAAGAAAACCCCATGATAGGTTCACCTTAGAGTTGCCAGACACACAACAACAACAGTGTTGATACATGCATGTGGATGTGCATTCTGGAATGTACTCAGGTGCACTTTCAAGTGTGGCTCTTGTCTGGTGGTGGTCAAATCCAGATTCAATGTATCTTAATGGGTTGTGTGCATCAATACATATTCCTTGTATATTCTGGGGCCTCTATTGCTGGGTTAGTATGATTCAACTTCATTTGTTCTGCCTCACATCACCATGTAGCCAAATCTGATTTCTTCTGTGACTTAGGAGTTTATCACATAGGGAGCCCCGTGCAAAATCGCTCTTTAAAGTAAAAAAAAAACAACCTGCAAAAGCGGAAGCTTTTAATGAACAGGATTTCTCCCGTTCTGCCCTGTGTGAAAAGTGAAAGCGCTGTTAAAAGGAGGTTAATCCAAATGGAAATTAGACAAACACTGCTTCTTTTTACTTTCGGGATCTTCCGAAAGTAAAAAGAAGCAGTTTTTGTCTAATTTCCGTTTGGATTAACCTCCCTTTAACAGTGACATCGTCTGAAAAAACACCTGCTTTTGTGGGTTTTGTTTAATATAAAGCTCCGTTTCCGCATGGGATTTCCCCCGTGTAATAAACTCCATAATCATATTGACTCTATCAGCTTCAGTGGGCTGGGAACACATAGATTGGGCTGGGAACTTCTGAGGGTTAGGGGACCATCCTGGCCTGCAGCCCTGTGGGTTCCTGCTCCCATTAAAATAATATATTTTTGACCCACAATTTCTCCATATTTTTGGCTTTTTCTGGGCTCTGGATTCAGGAGAGGTCTTATTGAAACAGAATGTGGCATGGAGGTCCAATACTGTGTAATTTCCTTTGGAAATACAGGCTCCTCTGTGACCAAAATGGCCCAGCAGGTAGAAAACAAAACAAAATAGCTCCCGTTCCCCCAGGGGACAATTGGAGATGTCTGGAAGGAAAAAGTCTCTTTTTTGGTCTTAGCTGGCCCTGGGGCCCACTCTTTCACCACCTATGATGTAAATATTAGTCCTGTATAAAACTTTTTTAAAAAATGTACAGGGTAACATTGGATTAAGTGACAAAATGGCAGTGGAAAGGTGAAATGTAGGGGAGACTGGGCAACGTTTACCACATTGATACTTTAAAAGTGTTTGGGGTTTTTTCCTTGAAATGTTTGAGGGCAATACTGAAATGCCCTCTCTGATTGTACAGGTACCTTTCCACTTTATCCCACTGTGGACAGTGATATACAGATGACTTCATTTGGTCCACATTGTTTTTCTAACCTTTTCCTCTTTGGGTATCCAGATATTTTAAAATGCTTCTTTTCAAGAGCATCTGAACCATCCCTAGAGGTACTCTCAAAGTTGTTTGTATACCAAAGGTCTGTCCTCCATGGACAATAACTAAAGCTAAAAGCCCAGACTGGCCTTTCTGGCTCTGAGCATGATTTTTCTCCTACAGCTGGAGTCCCATTTTTGATGACAGCTGAACTCTTCAAGCAATCCCACCGGCCACCAGCCTACATTGTCGGAGGGTCCCTCAACTGGCTCTCAAACTTCACTGTCGGTTTTGTGTTTCCTTTCCTGCAGGTAACACTGGGTCCTTTGAATTGGTGGTGATCCATGATGGGTGGGGGATTTTGAAAGTAGTAGCTCCCAGGAAAGTAATTGCTCCAGGCTCTAGGCAGAGAAGCAGCCTGTCAATGAATAATATCAACGGAGTTATTTGTTTATTGAAAATTTATCCTGCCTTTCTCCCAAAAATGGGAGCAGCTCACAGTAAGGTTCAGTAAGAACCCACTTAAAATATAAACCATCTTCATATATTAAAATACAAAATAACATTTAAAAGACAATCAGATAAAATTAAATCAAATTTTATTTGCCCCATGCAGTCATTACAATTTATACAAGTACATAACATGTTGATGAACATAACCAACATAAAGACATACTATCATTGCACCTGAGAGCCACCATGATGTAGTGGTTTGAGCATTGGGTTTTGACTCTGGAGAGCAGAGTTCGCCGCTAAGCTGATGGAAATCCACTTGGTGACCTTGGGCAAGTCACTTTCTCAGCCTCATAGGATGGCACATAACAACAATCATTGACAGCACACACACACATATAACCTTGATAAAGATACGGATATAAATAATATAACCAAAACACCTTGTCAGGCAGTTTATGTCATTAAATTCATTTAAAGATAAAAACACAATTAAAAAAATGAGGACATGTGGTACCCAGTCGCAAAAAATACTTTCTTCAGAAACTCATCAGTTGTCCAAAATCTGTGTGAACAAACAGTCCTTCATATTGTTTCTCATATAAGGATCCTCCCAGCAATGGTTGCTGGACGCTACACAGAAGGTAGATTAATGCTGGCTCTTCTGTGCAATCTAGAAAGAAACCATCAGTAGAAGTGGGGAATGAGCTCCATCTACTACTCCACCTAATGTACATACTGAGTAGATTGATTATTTTTGTGAGGGTATAATGCTCTAGTTTGTGAGTGGAAGAAGCCATAGGATAGCCAACTTGATATCAGATGTTGGACTACAACTCCCATCATCCCTAACCATGCTGGATGAGGATGATAGCAACTGAAGTTCAACAGTAGTTGGACAACACCAAGTAGACAACCCTATAAAGAGCACCAGGTAGACAACCCTATAAAGCTGGGGATATTCATGCAGTAACAGTGAACTTGGTTTAGAAACAGTGAGGGAGACATACCATTCAACTCTTTGCGTCTATCTGTCTTTCCAAACCTAGAATTATGACTTGCATTGAGCCTTTAAACCTTGCTGTTTGATGGAACACCAGACCAATTAGTGATGCTGAAATTATAGGGGAGAGAATTTGCTGCAAAACCAGCTGGTTTGGACAAAACATTCCCTAATCACATCACAAGGAAATACCAAACAATAAACCAATTCCATCAAGCAGGATGTTGCTACTTGACATTCACTGCCTCAGGATATGAAAGCATTGCATTCTAAAAAATAGTGGGCTTTCTCTCATATAGGCAGGGTTTCAGAGCAATACTAGAAGGGGAAATTCTCCCAGGTTTCCTTTTACAGGGCCAGTAAAGAATGATGGCACTCCTCAAGGTAGCACCACTACTGAGGTGAGGCCAATCCAATAAAAAAATTCACCAGTGATACCTTTGTTGGCCAATGCAAAATATACATGTTGCAAGCTTTCGAAGCTTCACTGGCTTCTGCATCAGGCAAGGTGTTACAAACCAAACAGGAGAAAAAAAAATTCTTGAAGATGTTAGTCACAGGCCTGCATTTTGCTGTTTCTCTTCTTAGTTAAGATGGTATGGAGGGGCATATCTTGCAGGCTGGCACCTCCTCCTTCTGGCCATGTGGCAACTGAGAGATTCTCAAAGTCCAAGAAATGTAACACCCATTTACATCACAATAAAGACACATTGGATTTGCCATATGGCCAACACAGCTACCCTTGGATGTTTACTGAGGTGAGGGAATGTGCACAGAAATGTGTCTCTCAAATTAAGCCAATTCTTTTCATAGACTTTGTAGATTTTGTGTTTTCTGGCTCAACATTTTTGGACTGTGTGCTTCAGACTATTAAGTCCCATTCATGTTTCCAGAGGGAAATGCATCAACAGAATGTTGGAAGAGGTATACCACTGTGATTGAGCCAATGCATTATTAAATTCAGTTCCTGGTATCTCTAGACTGGACACACCTCTGTCTAATACCCTGGAGAGTTACTGATCAGTTGCTGTAGATAATACTAAAAGACATAGGACGTTATCACATGGGGAGTCGCGGGGAGAAAGTGGAAATATACCGTACGAGCGGAAGACTTTAATTTACGGGATTTGTCCTGTTCCACCTCGTCTGATAACTAAATTTGAATTTAAAAGGGAGTTAATTTGAACAAAAACCTGATCTTTTCATTTCCTCAAAAATCCAGAAAATGAAAAGATCAGGTTTTTGTTCGAATTAACCACCTTTTACATTCGAATTTAGTTATCAGACGAGGCGGAATGGGACAAATCCCGTAAATTAAAGTCTTCCGCTCGTCCGGTTTATTTCCACTTTCTCCCCGCAACTCCCCATGTGATAACGTCCATAGCCACTTTAGTCTG
Organism: Phrynosoma blainvillii; assembly: GCA_026167975.1. Classification (NCBI taxonomy): domain Eukaryota; kingdom Metazoa; phylum Chordata; class Lepidosauria; order Squamata; family Phrynosomatidae; genus Phrynosoma; species Phrynosoma blainvillii. The sequence goes on along the minus strand of JANUYF010000003.1, from coordinate 72,759,011 downwards.
TATCAGTAGACAACGAGATCTTGTAGCACCTTCTAGAATAACTGAGAAAAAGGAGTTTGTAGCATAAGCTTCTGTAGATTCAGTCTATTTCTGAGTCTATGAAAGTTTATGATGCAAACTTCTTTCTCTCAATTTACTCTCAGAGGTGCTACAAGATCCCGATATGTTCATAATACCAACAAGAGGGTCCAGTGACCTAAGAGCTCTTGGGTAAAGTAGATGGGCTGTGATGACCAGGAATAATACTTTGGCCCAAAATACTGTGATCTACTGCAAAGCTGAACTCCTAAATACCCCAAATGCTGCTGGTTACAAGTGAATATATGAAGACTGGGAAAATCCTGTACATGTTTCTCTCTGGTTGACTTCTTGATTCTACATTGTTTCCATAATCAGGTGTCAGCTGGTGCCTTCTGCTATTTGGTCTTCTGTGGTGTCTGCCTTTTGGTTGCATTGTACGTCTATTTCATCATTCCTGAAACTAAAAACAAGACATTTATGGAAATCAGCCACATATTTGCCTCTCGGCAAACCTTCCTTTCTCGCTTGCCTGATGCTGTCAAGATGGTCAAGTTCAATGGCTATGGTGCCCTGGAAAACAGTTCCCTGGAATTCTCTGAGTCAGAATCTAATCCATGATGCTTTCCTTGTTCATAATTTAATGATGGCATTTCCCCTTTTATTGAAAAGCCATCTTGGTGAGCTGTTCTTCTGTCACTGGGCAGAGGGAGATGAGACTTATTGATTATCTTCCTATACTTACTTTCTTTCTGCCTGGTCAACAGTACAGAACAGATTTGTGGAAAACTAGTTTTGTATTGGATGCTTTGTCTGCCTCCTTCTGCCCTACTATCCCTCACCTCCAACCTTTGTGGGCACCTTTCTTTCCAAATTTGTTCTTCCTTTCTCATTGTCTGTTTCTGGGACCTTGAAATCTAAACAATTGAATAACATTTTCAGGAAACCGATATATAATAACTATTTATAATGTCATGGAAGGGACTCATCCTCTTTCCTGTAAAAATATTTAGGTTTTAGGGAGACCTATCAACCTTGTTTCAAGTTACCTGCAGCCATGCGGGTAAGAGGGTTGGACTAGGTGGCCCTTGGGTTTCTTCTCATTCCATGGTTCTGTGACTCTGTGCCAGCATATAGCTTGTGACCATTTCCAGGAATCAACAATGAAGCATTCCTGCAGTACCACAGCCCGTAGTACAATCCAGAGTTTGGGAACATTTTTTTCCCATTTAAAAGTCCCAGAATCCCCACAGCCAAAAAGACCAGTGGTCAAACTGGCTAGGGAGATCTGAGAGCTATAATCCCCCAAAATAACATTTCCAAACAGTGACATCACTGGGTGGGGTGGGGTGCAGATCACACCCAGAAGAAGGGTGATACCTAGTTGGGCCCTTCTCCCCCTTTGATGCAGGAGGGGAGAATGCATGGCCTTCCCAGCTACTCCATCCCCAGGCTTTCTCCCCAGGGAGGAAGCCCAGGGATGGAAAAGCAGAAGGGTGAATGCATATCCTTTCTGCATAGTTAGTGACGCCAGCATTTCCAAAACTGGTACAATCACTTTATACATGTATTTTATGAAGGTGCAATGAGGTGCATACATCACCCATTGGAACAAATAAAAGTCAAGGTAGAAGTAAATAAAAATTTAAAATCAAATAAATGCTAACTCAGCCATGGAATTATCTGCTAAAACATGTGAACAATGCACTGCTGGCACATTCCTCTCAACAACATTAATGTATTCATAACAAAAAATTATACCAAATAAGCTACTAAATAGTCCCCCAAACCACAACAAATATCCATACAAAGATAACAGCAACAACACAGTTACAATCACATCCATCCTTGTGAGAGTACAAAGCCAAAAGAAATCTCTCTCTCAGTTTTATACACATACACGCACACAGGAGTTACAGAGAGGGAAAGCATTGCTTATACAAATAAAATACATACACAAATATCTTTCAATAGTTGGGAAGCTAGAATATGGCAAAACTTTGTACAAACAGGTTGTTGTGGGATCAGGTGTCATTTGAATATATTTGGTGTGCAGACATTGAAGGGACTGTACACAGGATACTTTCCACTCTACAATTACAGTACTATTATTCCATTTCAATTGCTATGGTTCTGTCCTATGGAATCCTGATGTTTGTAGCTTGATGAGACACTGGAGTGCTCTGGCTAATAAATGTAAATGTCCCTCCCTAAACTCAGTGGTGTCACTGGGCAGGTGTGTGGGGGTATGTGTGCAGACTGCACCAGGTGACACCCCAGAGGAAGGGTAACACCCGATGGGGCCCTCCTTCTGCTGTGGTGGAGAGGTGAGCACAGCCCTTGCAACTTCATTACTTGCCCAGGTCTCCCCAGGGAGAGAGCTGAGGCAACAGCAAGGGCAGCAAGTGAGCAAGGCACCAGAAGGAAGGGTAGGGCAGGCTACTTCTGCACTGAGTGTCACCAAGCCTGATGATGCCACTGTCTAACTACAAAACCCATGATTCTGTAGGATGCACCCAGAGGAGTTAAAGTCCAATCACAGCACTATAATTATGCAGTGTGAAAGGGCCCACAGTGGAAGACAAGGGCAGCTGATTGATCTGTTTACATATGTGGGAGAAAATATTCTTTCAGTTTTGCAGCCGTTCTTTTTGTGCCTGCTGTACACTGAATGGGAGTCATCCATGTGTTGGAACTTATTCCCAACATAGAGTTTGTACTGCCTTCTTCAGTCCTCTGAGGCTCAGATGTCTCATTTAGGGAGAATGAAGACAAGACCCACTGTAAATTTTAGGCAGATTGAGGTGGGATGTGCTGGATGATGTGGAAATAGCAGGAGTAGCATCTCTCTTCTTTTGGCAGACAGAGCTATATTGTCGAGGCCACCTGCTCCCTTCAGCTATGGTGGGGGATGCTGTCCTTCAGTCTGATCACCTCTACTGAAGTAAGATCCTACTGCCAGCTCAGCCACCAGTATATGGTGGCATCTGGTCCTCCTCTCAGGAATTAAGATATCTGGTCCTATATGAGGAAGTAGGTGAAGTTTGTAGGGCCACATTCAATTCCAGAGGGGCAATGTCTAGGTCAATTAGCCATTGCCAACAAAGAAGAAGAGGAAATACCTCACCAAAAAAAGTGGACCAAAAAGACATGGATTTGTATATGTTCATTAATATGTTCATATTTGCAGATTTAGAATCGTTACAATTTAAATAGAAATATGGACAGGTTGCTTACCTGTAATGGTATTTCTTCAAGTGGTCATCTGCAAATTCACACAAATGGGTTACTTCTGCACCTGTGCAGTAAGCTCGGAAACTTCTGGAATCACTAGGCAAAACTTTGTTTGCAACTTTTGGGTGGTAGCTCTGCCCACCCTTATAAAGCCCCTAGCATTCCTGCTTTTTTTTTTTTTTTTTTTGAGTTCCATAAGTACGCCACATAGCAATTAGAAATAATCTTGATCAATGACCAGGGCACGACTGAGGAAAGGATGGGTGGGATTTGTGTGAATTCGCAGATAACCACTTGAAGAAATATCATTACTGGTAAGCAACCTGTCCTTCTTCTTCGTGGTCTCTGTAAATCACACAAATGGGTTGGACTGACAAGCTTCGGTCAGTGGAGGAGGGAGTGTCATGACACCCATTTGAAAGTTCAAACAAGTTGTAATTTATTAACAACAATAAAAACTTTAAACTTTGAAAGTGCATTTATCAGTGTCATTTCTTTGGTTTCAAAGGAATATAAAACATGCAATGCAATCAATATTTAGTGCAAACCAGAAAGCAACACTGCCCTCCCAAAGGCTGTGTCCCATCTGGCCCTTGTGTCCAGCCTATAGTGTTTGATAAAAGTCAATGGCTGGGACCAGACAACAGCCCTTCAAACATCCTCCAGAGGCACTCCAGACAAAAAAGTGGAGGATGCAGCTACCACTCTAGTTGAGTATGCTCACACCTGGGTCAAAAGGGTTCTAGCCAATAGTTCGTAGCACAAGTGGATGGTACTAGCCACCCATTTAGAAAATCTTTGAGCAGTCATGGGTAGTCCCTTTTTAGCTTCCGAATAGCAGACAAATACTCTCTCGGAGCGCCTTGAACCCAAAGTCCTGTCTAGATAGAGTGCCAGCACCCTTTGAACATCGAGACTGTGCAGGAAGCACTCTGCATCCGTTGTCAAGTTCAGAGCCAAGGTGGGCAACACAATGTCCTGGTTGATGTAAAAGGTGGACATCACCTTCGGAAGGAAAGTGATGTTGGGATGGAGGACCACTTTGTCCCTGTGGAAACAGGGTAAGGTTGGTCCATCCATAAGGAATAAAGCTCACCGGCATGGCAAGCAGAGGTGATGGCCATTAAGAAAGCTGTTTTCCAGGTCAACAATCTTAAGTGTGGGGTGGCCATGGGTTTGAAAGGCTTGGTTGAAAGATGAGAAAGCACCAGATCCAGGCTCCATGCTGGGGTCAGTACCAAGGATGGAGGGTGGAATTTGTTGAACCCTTTAAGAAAACTCTTCACAAGAGGATCCTTGAAAAAGGAAGGTCTGTCCTCGAACTGGTAGTAGGAACAGATGGTAGACAAGTAGCATTTGATGGAAGTGAGGCACAGTCCCACATCCACCAGAGACGTCAGAAACTCCAAGATGGATGGGAGTGAGACACAGGATAGAAAAAGATCCCAGGCAGTGAGAAAATCCAAGAACTTGTTGCATTTGAACAGGTAGGACCTCTGCATCGAAGGCTTCTGAGCAGTGAACATGACAGTCTGTACCGAGTCTGGAAGGGCCTCTAGGGACGGATACTCCAGGCCACCACAGGAATGGTCTCAATGTCCGGGTGTTGGACTCGGCCTCTGTGGAGGGACAGGAGGTCAGGACAGAGCCTGAGATGGAGAAATTTTCTCTGGGACAAGAGCAGGAGAGGAGCAAACCAGGTCTGCCTTGGCCACCACAGGGTGATGAGGATGACGTTGGAGTGGTCCACTCTTATCTTGGCTATCACCTTTGTGGTGAGTGGTAAGGGAGGGAAGGCGTAGACCATCTTTTCTGACCACTTGAACAGGGAGGCATCTCCTCAGGAGCCCATGTTTGAATCAGAAAGCAGAACTGAATACAGTGGCTGTTGAGGTAAGTGGCAAAGAGGTCAGAGCCGTAGAAAGACCAAAGGGAAGCACCTTATATTGGAACATCTTGGTCCCTACAGCAAAGGCAAAAAATCTTCTGTGGTCTTGACGAATCCCAACATGAAAGTAAGTATCCTTGAGGTCAAGGGTTGTGAACCAGTTGTCTGTCTGTAGCAGAGGTAAAATAGAAGTGAGAGTTACCATGAGAAATCAGTGGTAACATATCTAAGTTCAGATGATGGAGGTCCAAGATGGGTCAGATACCCCCATCACTTTTAGGGACAATAAAGTATCGGGAGAAGAAGCAATGAGGAGCCTGAGTGGAGTCCACAGGTTTGATCGTGCCGTTTTTTAATAAAATGTGCATTTCGTTGAGTAAGGTGTCTGAAGGGGGGGGTGGAAATAACAACTCCAGTAACCTGGAGCTCTTTAAACTCGAGGGCGTAACCCCTCTAGATGATGTCAAGAACCCATAAGTCAGAGGTGATCAAGGCCCAGGTATTAAAGAAGGGCTGAAGGTCATCCCCAAAAGGGGGGCAGGCGAAGTGCGCCGCATCCCTTCAGAGCCTCTTTTTGCTCTGGTCGGCATCCTTTTTGTGGTAACCTGTTGGTACCAAGGCTGGCTGGGTTGTCAATGGCCAGAGGAAAAAGATTGCTGGGAAAGATGACACTGGCAAGGCTGGTCATTGGGTTGGTATTGGTGCTCTTGCTGTTCATAAAGGTATTGCTTCTGTTGTTGAGGATGCCAAGACTGCTGTCCTCTGTAGGACGGTGTGAAGGGGACTGGAAGGAAGTGGTTGACATACCATGTTTCTTGGAAGCCACCTTCATCCTGTATTTGTAGTTTAGCTTCTCATCCATCTCTTTCTTAAAGAGTCTGGAATCACTGAAGGACATGTCCTCTATTGCAGCCCAAGCCTGTGGAATGAGGTCCAACACTCTGAGCTAGGCATTTCTGCGAAGGGCAATGGACCTAGACAAAATCTTCGCTGCACAGTCCGCAGAGTGGTGGACCGAGGTGATTTGTTGGCCTCCAATTGCATGGGCCTCAGCCCAGAGTGCCTGTGCCAAAGGTTGCTTGTCATCTGGAAGATCATCCAGGAGGGGCAACATGCACTCCATCAGATGCTGCTGGTACACCCCTATGCAGGCTGAGTAGTTCACAACCTTGAGGTTCAGGACCAAGGCCGCATAGAATTTCCTTGCCAAGCCATCAACCTTTTTGCTTTCTTTAATTGAGAAGTTTGGAACACACTTTCCTGGAGGAGGAGTGGTCAGAGTGTGGAGGATGTCTTCGAGGTGAAAGCCAATTGACATCCCTCCACAATGGCTGAATTTGGCTTGGGGTGTTAAAATAGCCAAGATGCAGCTGAGGGGGAGATCCAGTAGAGATTCTTGATTTTTTTTTATTTTATTTTATTTTTTTTTGGAGATCAGTGAAATGGTGGCAGGGTTGATCCAGGAATGCTTGGCAATAGGTTCCAGTGAGGGCAGGAACCTGATGGAGGTCAATGTCAGTACCTTGCTGCGAACCTAACAATCGATAGCATCCAAGGCATTATCCTCATTATGTGTGACTTCAATGTCCAGGGCATTTGCCATTCTCACTACTTGTTTGGCAAAGGATTTTATGTCATCCATAAGAGAGGCAGGGTCATGCATGACTAGAGATTGAGGTGAGTGAGAAGCTCTGAGTCCACAGAGGATGAGCATGAGAATTGAGGAGACTATTGTGGAGTTAGCAGCAAGGGCTTGTCCTTAACGAGTTCCCACCTTGGAGTAGTACGAACCGGCATGAATTCATGAATCACCTGGGCCCTGGTGGTGATAGTGGCACTGGCAGGTTGTGCTGGAGAGGAAGACCTATGGCCTTGTGACCTGCAACGTTTCATGCAACGGAGATAATCAGTGTCAACTGGCTTAAAATAGCATTCAGTTTTGCTATCATAGATGACTTCAGGGTTCTCTTGAAGAGGGTCAACAGGATGGTGCCAAGATGACTCTTTGAAACCACGAGCACAAAGCTGAGGTGTTGTGAATCGTTGTGCCTAAACACGCTGGGAAGACATAGAGACATCCAGGTTTGGAGTTAGAACCAGGATGTCGATGTCTCCAATGTCACCTTCTGCTTCGGATTCAAGACCCATGTGTATAATTTGGAGGTCAGGAGAGGTGTCTCTAGCCTGAGAAGTCGTAGGAACAAATGCACGGGCCTGATCTGTGTCTGTACCGAGGTCTTTTAATTGAGAAGGTTTGGAACACACTTTCCTGGAGGAGGAGTGGTCAGAGGGCTTTCCTTTTGGGGAAGAAACCCTTTCATCAGAATGCCATCATTTAGAGGCCTTCTTAGTCTTAGGTTCATCCGAACTCCAGGTGCAATCCAATTTATCAGCCTTCCTGGACTTATGTTTATCTCTTTGCACCTCTTTAGCTTTCTCCTTACTCTGAGATTTCTCAGGGTCCAACGTAGGAGAGACAACGGCAGCCTGTGCAGCAGGAGCTGCGGCAGGGTGCAAGGCTTGCTTGTAGAGGGCCGCTTTAAGCCTTGAGTCCTGGTTCTTATGGGCCTGCGGGGTCATAGATTTGCAGAGGGCACAAGAGTGAACATTGTAGCCCTTGCCCAGGCAAAGAAGGCACGTAGTGTGTGGGTCATGACTGGGGATCTTACCCCCACACTTGTCACACCACTTAAAGGTGGTGGACCAAGTGGCCATTCCAGAGTTGTTGAAATGTCTTTCAAGCAGCAAGCAAGCCAAGGTCAGACAGTCTGAGTTGACTGATGTGCGTCTGTCACCAAGTCCAAATCAAAGAGTAGTCAATCTGAATTAAGTGTTTAAGAAGAGCGATTCCAAACAAACCAAGTTCCTTCAAAGCTGCTAGTGCGGTGGATGAAAAGAACTGAGGAAACAGTGGGAACACTAGGGGTTTTATAAGGGTAGGCAGAGTTACCACCAAAAAGTTGCAAACAGAGTTTTGCCTAGTGATTCCAGAAGTTTCTGAGCTTACTACGCAGGTGCAGAAGTAACCCATTTGTGTGATTTGCAGAGACCATGAAGGAAAAATAAGATTCTCCTATAATGAGGATAACCATGACCAGATAACCTGTCTATTTGCTGAGTTTACTGTTCAGGTGCTAAACTCCTTATAGAGAACTTCAAGTACTCTTGTCTCCACTTGTAAGGTTCTTCATCTTGGACTGGATAGGACTATCCTCTGTAAAGGACAACATGGTTGTCATAATGAGGAGCTTAAAAGGATTTTCCTGTGGTTCCATTATTTGCATGATCAATATGCTCATAAAGGAAGGATATTACATGTGCTGGGGGATTAACCCAGCCAATGCCAACATTGAGGGCCAGAGCCATCCCTTACCCTGGTTCTCTAGGTCTTTGCATAGCTGATAATATTATGCTTGCATGGTTGTCATGACATACTTTGAAAGAACAATTCTCTGTAGCTAAATGTGATTATTTATGTGGACTGAAGGTTTTTGCTGATCAGTATCTTTAAAACTTTGGCTGTACTGTAGCTTTTATTTTTGCCAGTGTGGGAATGGGTTCAAGAAAAGGCCCATGTTGGCTCCTTTCCCCATATCTGTATCCATTTATGGGTGTTCTAATGTATTTAAAACCAGCTGGAGGGGGAAAAATCTCCAACCTTGCTTTATAACAGTCATTTTTCCTTGACACTCTCATATTATATGGGTAGCTGGTTATAAGCTTCCTCCCACATTTGCTGTTTTATACAACCTCAATGCAGCTTGGTCCCTTGACACTGAAAAAAAAAATCCCCTGTCTTTTCTATGGAGAACAGGGCCAGCTCTTTTTAATAAATATCTTCCGTCTTTGATAACTTCCACAATTCTCTTTCATTCTTTTAGCTCTGATGTTTTATGCTTAGTGTTGCTGCTCAGATCCCGGAAAAAAAGAACTTCCTTGGATTATAGTTCCCCCAAATCTTTCAGCTGATATGGCTGGTAGGGAACTGGGAGAGTTGTAGTTTAAAAAGTTACTTTTTCAAGCTGTACAAACATTTTTACAGAGCATTTGGACAGGTGTATGACCCTAATAAATACTGGTTGGAGTCCTCGACAGCAGTTACAAATGTGTAGCCTGGAGTCACACATTCATGACTGTTTTGTGGAATTCATAGCCCCTGCATAGTCCCTAGATTAAGGGCTATGCAGAGACTGTGAAAGTCCCCCAATCCCCACTTATCAGGCAGCAGCCACTATGATTGACTGAGAAATAGCTGACTACCATTGCCACCCTCTCCTCAAATGCAAAGGAAAATTGTGACAGGGATCTTCTACCTGTTGCACTAGAGATCACTCACAAGAGGAGGTGGTAATAGCACTCATCTGATTCCCAGTTTACATGGGAATAGATCCTTGTTGATCATAGTGGTTGCTTCTTGGTAAGAGAGGATTGGGGGGGGGGGATCAGGTCTGGATTCACTGTGTAGTACCATAACTACAGTGCTTACGCATACGCAAGTCCCATATGAGATTCCAGCCATTATGTATATATATATATAATTTGATAGTATTACAAACTATTCAGAAAAGTTTTCATTTAAAAAACTTTTATTTTAAAAATGCAACCAGAAACACGTTGTTGTTGTTGTTTTTTAAAAAAATTGCAGATATAAGCATTACTTAAATGGATTTTCTAAAAATAAAATAAAATAAAATAAAGTTACAAATAAGGGAAAATTAAAGAGGATCAACACAAATAGCAATAGGAGAAATTCAGAGCAGAAAAAAATTGGAGGAAACTCTGCAAGTCAGACATTGTAATGGCTATTTCTGACCTTTTTTAAAATAAATAAATAAATAAAGTGCAAATGATCCAACCATATGTTTTCCCTAGTCATGTCTAGTTTGATCCTAAAACTCCAGCCAAAAGGAGAAACAGTAGAGAGGATCCAATATTTTTGCCCACTTTAGAGAGAATGCACATCATGACAGAATTTGTACCCTAAACCTGATAAATCTTCTGCTGACCTGAAGTAAAATCACACATGTAAATTGCTGGTAATTATTTCTAAATTATTTGGAACCTAGTTATTTGAAAGACTACTGCCAGCATATGGACCTCCTGGGACCTTGAGATTGGCACCGGTTGTAGGCCTGCCATCAGGATCTACCCTAATGGTAGCAAGCCTAGGTTTGTGCAGTTCCCTTCTAATAGAAATCCATATAACCTTTACTTTACTGGCTTTTAAATTGACCCCCAAAATGGCTTTATTTTTCTGTTTCAAACACTATTTTCTAATATGTGGTCATCTGTGTTGGTTTAACAGCTGCTGTTACAATGTCATTCATTTTAATGGTTTTTCGTTTTACATATTGGCTTATATTGATGTTATTGTGTTTTTGTGTAAGCTGACTTGAAAAGTTGTAACCTGAAAGGCAGCACATAAATCATTTAAAAGAAATTAATAAATGGCCAATGAAAATATCACATTCTTACTACAAACTTCTTTAAGCACAGATTCAAGTTTCACATGTACCACCCTAGGGTTGCCAGATCAACAAAATCCCATTAATTGACATTTCAGAAGGCAAAGACCTGAAACTGTGAGAAAAGGTCCTTGTGATTTTAATAGGAGTTTGCCTTTGTTATCTCATGGGTGGATTCTTGGGAGATGAAGCAGGTAGGAGTTTGCATGCAGGCTGGAAATGCTTCTGGGTCAGCTGATTCTGGAAAAGGGCAATCTCAAAATATGGTCCGAAAATATGAGGAAAACCAGGTAAACAGGTAGCATAGCAACCCAGATGGTGAGAACAACAGCATTATTTGGTGAATAAGTACGCAGTAAAATGCACCGAGTTAGCTACAGCTGCCATTCCCATAGGGCTTGCATACTATGTGGCTTTACCTATAGCCAGCATGACAAGTGGGGAGTTTTTTCAAGCTCAGTGCTCATGCTAAGGTTTGAGAAAGGTTCACTGCCAGCCTTTGGGAAGTTTCCAGCCCCTCCCAGGCTCTGCATTATTGCTGCTTCTGCAACTAGCTGGATCACAACTCATGATGCTGGCCCTCTACAACTTAGTAATATGTAGGGAATTTTGTCCTCAAGAGAACTTAATAAACTGTCTTTGGAATATATTTTCTACTTAGAACTTTTAAAAACATTCTATATTTCAGTGTGATCCAGGAATAATGGCTCCAATAGTATCTTGACCTTTGTCTTCTTATGTCACCCGCAAGTAAAAACCCTTGACATACATCCTTGCACCATAAACCTCCAGAACTCTAAAATTACTATGGTGAAAGTGTAATTATGTACAATACTAAGCAATTCTAAGGGACACTTGTGAAATTTATGCACAGATGTCTGAAGAATACCTTTTGTTTTGTTTTGTTTTGCTCTCTTGCCACACCAGAAGTTGAACGTTGATCCAACATGACTGATGTGTAAAAAATAATGTCAGGAGGTAAGAGACTTGCCTAGATTTTTTACATATGCATTTGTCTTTTATATTTTAAGTTTGTGATGCTAAATACAGTATTAAACAACAATTCTGCTTTGGGCTGGAGAAATCCTACGACAAACTATGTTTACAATAAAGCATTCATAACAATCATGAACTGCAATTTTGCTTAATATCAATCAAACCTTATTTGGGTTGGTGATGAACAAAGTACAATATGACTACTGTATTCACAGGGGATACATTCACAGACCTACTGCGGATAATGAAAATCATGGATAATAGCGAACCCTATATTTTTGGTAGAAGTTGACCATAGAGTCGCACTGGAGGATCTCCAGTTGCCTAGAGAGACCATATTTTGTCAGAAGTGGGTAACTAAAACCACGGGTATTGGCCCAGTGGATACAAGGGTTGTACTGTATGTTTGTACCACTTTCTTCAGAGTCTGTTTGTCAGGTACTCAAGACCACAGCACATGAACACCTGTGGACCTTTGCCTCCAAAAGCAAAAGAATCTACTTCTTGCCTTGTTGCATGCACTTGTCATCTCACTCTTTAGTCCCTTCTCCTTGCCAGGCTGAATAGAGGATGAGACTCTTGTAACTTTGAACACACCTGGATCAGGAAGAGAAACCGCAGAGATCCATCAGCATATCACCTCCCTCACCCACTAACCCCATCTATCAGTTGATGCAACCTCACCCCAACACATTCATTGGCTGCAGAAATTTGAGGGCAGCAGGGGGCTTAGAAGCATCCACTTTTCTTCCTGTAACTCAAGCAATATGAAATTAAAGATGCTGTATCCAGCTACAGGAACAGAGCTGGATGCTCCCCCATGACCACTCCTATTCTCTACCAGTCAGTAAATAGCAGTTTTGGGGGAGGGGGTACCTCTTCCTCACCCAGGATCTGTTAACAATAAAGGATACAGGAGTCCCATCCAATATCCAGACTGGCAACTCTGTCTTGGCTTTCTGGTTCAGTTCAAAGGTTGTACCTGTGCACCAGTCTTGCACAGGCACAACCTTTGAACTGAACCAGAAAGACATGGGGTGAGCTGAGAATGGGTACAGATGGGTGCCCAGTTTTTAAGAACACCTCACATTCAAACTTCTCCCTCCTCCAGAGGTGCTTACCTGAAATCTTCCTGCCTGGATGGAGTCCCAGAGAAGTACAGTGATTTTCTGAGACTTTAGCTGCTGACTCAGGGAAGCCCTAACAAATACCTAAGCCAGAGAGCAAATAAATCTGAATTTTATGGAGGGGAAAGCAGTGTAGAAAGAGGTTCCATTTGCTTTCTTCATGTAGATTAGAAGGTTTCTCAAAGCATAGCCACTAGATGTCCCTCTTGGTCAGTAATCTCAAGTGGATGCTTGTATTAAAACAGGGCTGTATAAATCTGAAAATTCAGGTTGTAGTCCTAATTTTACTTCCTATTTTGTGTGTTTATGTGTCTTCAAGTCGCGTGACAACTTATGGCGACCTGAAGAATTTTATACGGTTTTCTTAGGCAAGGAATACGCAGAAGTGGTTTCCCAGTTCCTTCTTCTGAAATATAGCCTATAGCACCTGGTATTCGTTGATGGTCTCCCATCCACATACTAACCATGGCTGACCTTGCTTAGCTTGCAAAATCAGACAGGATCTGATGCCTTTTGTGTATTTAGGCCTTACTATTTATTACAAAGAGCCAGTGTGGTGTAGTGGTTTGAGCACTGGGCTATGACTCTGGAGACTAGGATTCGAATCCCTGCTTGACCACAGAACCCACTGTGTGACCTTGGGTAGGTCACACACTCTCAGCCTCAGAGGATGGCAATGGCAAAAACCTCTCTGAAGAAACTTGCCAAGAAAACCCCATGATAGATTCACTGTAGGGTTGCCATAAGTCAGAAACTACTTGAAAGGCACACAGTAACAAACATATTAGGAAATAAATGTCACAGAACTCAGACTTCTGAGCATGTTTGATGTCAGAACATTATAAAGGCTGCTGATTTCAAAGCTTTTCTATAATTTCAGGGGTTTGACTTTGGTGGTGGTCTTTTGAATCCAGGAAAAGTATGGTGAATTGGGACCAGTGGCTTGACTTTGAAGATTGCAGGCTGTTATTCAGCCTTCCCACACCATATGCTGATGCCAGACAGCAAGGCAAGAGATTAGATGCAATCGTCCATGATCCAAGGCTGGCATAAGAGCTTTGGCTGTCTGAGGCAAAGGACATGGTGGTACATCCTCCTTTGCCCATATAGAAGCCAAGAGAATGCATCTCAACAATGGCAGCATGACAGCCTCCTCCACACTTGAGGGCAGTATGCTAGTTTAGGAGATGGAGGACAGGCTCTGTGACACACAGAAACACTTCTGCCTTCATAGAGAGGAGAAAGGACAGAGGTCTCAAGAGTTACAGAGGGGGTTGTAGAACATGCTACAGAAGCAGTTGCCTCCCTAATGGTATGGGCAATCCTTGGGCCGATGAACATGCTGGATGGATCAAGGAACTGGATAGATCCAGGTAGGTTTGACATAATTCCATGCACAGACCTTGAAAAAGTTTTGGGGTTTTGTTTTGTTTTTGTCTATAACTTCCAGAATCCACAGCCAACATGGATGGCTCTGGAAAATGCCATCCAAAAAGTAACTTTTGCAAACCTGTGTCTTGGCTGCATCGCTACTCTTGCGAAGATAATTGCATTTTGACCATGATCCAGCCTGCTTCCTTTCTGTGTAAATTCAGGAACCAGTCCAAGCTCCTTTGCAGTTGCAAAGTCTGACAGTCTGGCTGTACCCTATGGGTGTCATCACTCAAAAAAGATGGGTGGCCCAACAGAGGAGCAAGCCACCCTTTCAAATTTCTCTGTTCGCCACCAAGCCAAGCAGTAAATATGTACAACATTATGTATGTATAATGGAGTGTAAATAATCCCAAAAAGCGCCTTGTAAATAGACTCTAAGTTTATCCTTTATTAATGAGCCGCTGAGCATCCTGCTGCTTTAGAGCAGCAAGGCTTTCATAATATCAAACCCTAAATTACACTTGGTGTCTTCCCAGCAAACGAGAATCATTTCAGGCCTCTTTGCTGCCTGTATTTATTTATTCGTTTATTGATTTTTGCCACAGTGAGCCCAGCTTTCTTCGTGCTGCTGTTCACTAACACAGATGCCCCTGTGAACTGGAACTCTGCCCCCAAAACAAGCACAATGAAAGACGAGGAGAAGTGGGGAAATGGAGGCTGCTGCCTGCCTTCTAGTGCCTCCTCTCTTGTCCTGTGTTTACTGTATTTACTTTATGGTTATATCTTGTGCTGATGCAGGCAGAAGTGGTAGGCGATGTTCTAAGGTCCCCAATACTGTAAAAATCAGGACTAATCTGGGGAAGGTTAACTCTATACCAATATTGTTCTGTGTCTCATGCCAACAGTGGTAGCACTGCTCTGCAGTATGGCATGCCAGCTAGCTTTAAGGAAGTTTCATTCATTGCAGAGGTGAACAACCATAGGAGATGGGGGGACACAACTGTCCTCTTATACTCTTCAACTGTCAGGGACAGTCCTCATTAATCCTCTGTCATGTCACTTTTTCTGCTGCTTTTTAAATTTCCTAGTTTTTCTCTCCACCTCCCACTTTCCTCCTTTGTTCTCAATTGCTGCAGATTATGTTCAAAGGGCAATAGTAGTTTGTACTCAGTTAACTCAGCAGGAGGGAGAGGAGAGGAAAGGACAGAATCTTTCCCTTCCCAGTAAGCTCAGGCAAAAGCAAACTACTGTAGCCTTTCCTAGCCATTAATAACTTCTGCTATCTTGACCACACTCTGATACTGCTTGGCCACATGTGTTTCAGTTTTCATCTGCAAAATGTTGGCTGTTATGCCCTGTCCTCTGTCTCCCACCATGCCTTACTGTGGTTGTGAAATTTGACATCATGCCATCCATGACGCAAAGTGAGGCAGCCACATCATGGGGTTGACTTGTAGTGTCATGAAAAGGCAATAAAGTATTTGATTTATTCTTGCTGTATTTTTAGGGTGGAAGCACTTATGGGATTTTTTGCCAAAATATCATTGTACTGTATTAGGTACTATATGCCTTGATTTGTTTGGAACAAATAGTAAAAGAGTTCCTATACCTTGGATCAAACACTGATCAGAATGAGGACTAAAGTAAAGAAATCAGAAGAAGACTAAGAATGAGGAGGGCAGCTTAGGACGTTATCAAATGGGGAGTTGTGGGGAGAAAGTGGAAATAAACGGGACGAGCGGAATACTTTAATTTACGGGATTTGTCTCGTTCCGCCTCGTCTGATAACTAAATTCGAATTTAAAAGGGGGTTAATTCGAACAAAAACCTGATCTTTTCAAATCCTCAAAAATCCCGAAAATGAAAAGATCAGGTTTTGTTCCAATTAACCCCCTTTTAAATTTGAATTTAGTTATCAGATGAGGCGGAACGGGACAAATCCCGTAAATTAAAGACTTCCGCTCGTGCCCGTTTATTTCCACTTTCTCCCCGCGACTCCCCGTGTGATAACGTCCTATGAAAGAACTAGAAAAGCTTCTAAAGAACAAAGATAGACAACTAAGCATGAAAGTTAGAATCGTACAAGCAATTGTATTCCCCATTACCGTGTATGGATGCAAGAGCTGGACAGTGAAGAAAATGGACAAAAAGATAATGAATTCATTTGAGATAATGTGGTACTGGAGAAGAGTGCTGAGGATACCATGGACAGCAAAAAGAACAAATAAATGGGGTCCTAGAACAGATCAAGCCTAAAATTCCCCTGGAGGCAAAGGTGAATAAACTGAGGCTGCCATAGTTTGGCCACATCATGAGAAGACATGACTCATTAGAAAAAGCAATAATGTTAGGAAAAGTGGAAGGAAATAGAAAGAGAGGAAGACCAAGTGCTAGATGGATGGAGGTCATGGGTATGAATCTGCAGGAACTTAGAAGAATAGTGGAGGGTAGGGAGTCTTGGAGATCTCTCATCCATAGGGTAGCCATGAGTCAAGATCGACTTGAGGGTGGTGAACAACAACAAAATTTAGCAGGTTATTTTAATGTTGATATTGCATCCAGTTATCTATGAGTTTGAATTGGGAAGCATTTGTCCTAGAGAAGACCAAGGAGACATAGCAAGGAGGGAACAAACTGTGAAAGAGAAAGAACAATGGAAATTTGGCTGGAAACAAGGCCAGAGGTTCTTGGTAAACTGTTATTTGAGAAGCAATGGGATTTGTTTCTTGGTGAGGCAATGGCAGATACAAAACAACACAACATAGACATTTTTTTTTTTTTACCACATCCACTGCTTCAGCACCGAACCCTCCAGATCCTGTTTCAGCTGCTGCCTTTAGTTCACCACCAGGTCCCCCTGGAACTGTTTTCAAAGATTGAGGTCTCTGCAACATTGGCAACCAGGTTGTTTTTAATTTTGTGTACTTCCAGGTACTCACAAGAGGAATTGCAAATTGTTTTCCCATCCATTATCATCCAAACATTCTTAAACATGAAGACAATAATAATGTGTACTTGTTAGAAGTGCCCTCCATATGTTCAGTGTAGCTTACTGCCAAATAAAGGTGTGTAGGTTAAATTGCAGGCTGTTGTTGTGTGCCTTCAAATCATTTCAGACATATGTGAGCCTAAGGAGAACTTATCATGGGGTTGTCTTGGCATGGGTTCTGAGTGTGGGCTGCCTTTGCCTTCCTCTGAGGCTGAGCAAATGAGACTTGCCCAAGGTCACCCAGTGGGTTTCCATGGCCAAGTAGGGATTCAAACCCTGGGCTCTAGAATCATAGGAGGTTATCCCATGGGGGTGGGGGGTGGGGAGGAAAGAAAAAATCCTGTGATAACTGTGTGATCGTGTGGAAAATTTTCATTTTTTTATAATGTTTATTTTCAATTATTTTCACAACCAATCAATCAAAACATTCAAATTATTCCAAGCAACCAATCAAAAAGAGAACATTCAAACAAATGTATACACAACATATATTCTTAATCTATTTTACAGTCAAACCTTTCTTCTTTCTTTATCCTTTCCCTCACCCTCTCCTTCTCCTACATTCTCTCCTCTCTTCCCTTCCTTCTCCTCCTCTATCTTTCTTTCCCCCTCAATCCTTTCCCTTTCATCTTTTCTTCTCCTTCCCTTCTCCTCACTATCCTCCTCATCCTCTCCTCCCTCACTCTTCCTCTTGCCCCTTCTCCAACCTTCTACACCTATTCATGCCTTCTTCACCTATCTCTATCTCTCTTACCTATTTCCATCCCAGTTATCCATTCACCCCTTGTTTGGCTATCTACATCTCTCTTTCCTACCTAAACCTCTTCTATTCCCTCGCTACTTCTTTGACTTCTTTCCTCCTTACTTTGTATCCATTCCTTCTTTGTATCCCTTTTACTCCTTGTGTCGAAAATTTCCAGACAACATTGCGCCCAATCAAGACTTCTTCTGGGAATAACCAGCAATGCTCAAGCAGCAAACCATTCACAGGGAATTCCTGTGAATGGCTTCGCAATAGCGTGATTGAAGCGTGATTGGCAGTGTGCAAAAGCTAATCGCGTTTCATCCACGCTATTGGGGGAGCAATGTAGGATCTTTAAATTTTAAATGGGCTGCAGGAAGCAACCCAGGATCTTTAAAATTTAAAAGACCAGAGGAAACAACCCAGGATCTTTAAACCCTAAAGGGTTTGAGGGAAGCAAGCCAGGATCTTTAGACTTTAAAGGGACTGTTCACTTCCCCTTTTAAACTCCTCTGTTGTTGCAATGTTACCATTTGTTATTATGTCCCTTTTAGTTACAGTCTTTCCTCTTATATATTTTCTGTCACTACTTTGATTCCCCCCCTTCCCTTCCATTTGGCTGGGGGAGGAATAAAGGTGGGGGGGATGGAGGTGGAGGTTTGGTAAAGAAAAAGAAAAAGACGATTTTTGTGAAGCTGATTTTTGAGACACAGCATGTTTACATGTTTAGCACATTTTTAAAAGAACTGTAATAAACAAGTAGCCTGGGAATTTTAAATTTCAAAGGGACTGCAGGAAGCAACCTGGGTTTAAAGGGACTGCAGGAGGCAAAGACACATGCGCAAAATGATCAATGGCAATTTACTAATGATCCATTCATGGGTATGTGCAAAAAGCAATCACACTATTCTTTGGCAATTTCTGAATTGCGTGAAAGTGAGAGTGTGTGAAACTATTGAGTGCTATAGTGCTACTGTTGCTTTTTGTTTTCATTACCAGGATTATTGCTGGATTGGCCCTGGTGTGATAATCTCCATAGCCCAACACTCAAACCACTACACTACACAGGCTCACAGGCAGCCTTTATTATTTCTGGGAAGCTCAACAACAACTTTCTTAAGGAGCCCTGGTAGTGCAGTGGTTAAATGCCAGTATTGCAGCCACAATGTGAATTCGATCCCAGCACTCCAAGGTTTACTCAGCCTTCCATCCTACAGATTTTAAACTGCTTAGAGAATGCTGGGTTCACTGATAAGTGGTATAGAAATGTAAATGCTATTGCTATTGCTATTTCTTAGTGCTCAATCATTTAGTACACTTCTGACTGATAAATCCTGAGAAGGCACAACTGCATAGGAGTCTTGGTGGCCCAATTTTGTCAGATCATTTCAAGGGGGCTCAGCCCATCCTTGCCTAGTCTTAGA
The DNA here is from genome assembly GCA_026167975.1 of Phrynosoma blainvillii. NCBI lineage: Eukaryota > Metazoa > Chordata > Lepidosauria > Squamata > Phrynosomatidae > Phrynosoma > Phrynosoma blainvillii. Next base: position 72,739,754 of record JANUYF010000003.1, on the reverse strand, counting down.
GAGTATAATAATGGGCCCTCTCATTGTCTGGGTAACACAATGGAGGGACACATTAACAAAAGGTCAATAATGTGATGGTGTAAGTTGCATTTATTGGGGTCAGCATCTCGAAGGTCATGAGAGATGACTGTCCAGTGGGAAGGGCAGTTGGGCAGCAGTTCAAGATGCTTCCAAGGAAAAGTTATTTTTTAAAAAACAAAAAACCTTAAGTGACCACAAAGTAAGAGAAAAGAAAAAAGAGGGACAAAAGGGCTGGGAGCCTGTCACATCTATGGGGGGTGGGTGGGGTGTTTTCAGTCAAAGCTGGACAGAACATCCAGACTCCTAACTTCCTTTCCTATGAATATTCCCTAGAATGTAACTTCCAAAATCAGATGAAATCTGGTGCCTTTAGGGTATTTACAAATCTGAAACAACAACAACAACAACAGCTGTCATTGAAAGAGAAGGGATGGGATGTTGTGGGGGTAGTGCACAGTTGAGAACTGCTCAGCAGGGCAGAATGTTCATTTTGGGCTCCAAATCCATCTGAGAATTTCTGGAGTTTATCATTTGCTGCACAAGCCATGCAGTGCCTTATAACTTCCATAAGCTGTTTATTATTCTGTTTCCAAATGAAATACTTACCAAGGGCCTGAAACATCACTCTGTGTTGCTTGTTCTGCAGTCTAGTCCTGAATCAAGAGGACAAAATCACAGATAAGAATGGAGACATGGTGGCTGCACATATTGCCACATTTACTCAAAGAAGGAGGATGACTTCTAAATCAGGGATGGTCAAAGTGCAATCTCTAGAAGTTGAACTGCAGCTTCCAGCATTCACATGAGGAAATTAGCTGTGCTGACTGCAACTGATGAGATCCAACAATGTGTAAAGGACTGTACTTTGCCCCTGCATTAAATGGGGAACATCCATAAATGCCAAAATGACACTTACTGACCTCAAAGGTTATATTATGAAAGGATGACCTTGTGTGAGGATACTGGAAGATCATCTCCTTTACAGGCAAGTAGCAGGGGAATTAAATCTTATTGATGAACTGATAATGTGGATGGATTGTTCATTTGCTTCAACATTACCCCAAACAGCATTGATTCACTAAACCCATAAAGGTCATCTAGAGATAAGCTTGACTAAAATATAAGTCAAATACAATGTATGGTGTCCAAGACTGGAGAAAGAAATCAAGGAAGTTATTAGGCACTGCATAGTTTATGCTGCCAGTGATAAATCTCAGAAGATCTGTGATCTTTAATTCCAGCAGAATATCCAAGTGGTTCATCGGGGGGAACACATTGGATATTATGGGTTATAGTAATGATGGACTATTGTTCAAAGTGTCTGGAACTTTCATCATCTGATATAGCAATTATAAAGTTATTATTCAGAGCTGTAGGCAGGAGAGTCACTAAGGATGCAGGGGAGTCAGACAGGTGATACCTTAGAGGGCAGTGTCACTCAGTGTGTTGGTGGAAAGGGGGTGCTTTCTGCTTCCAATCTGGCAGCATTGCTGGATGGGTGGTAAAGAGATTCTCCTCCCTTTGCTGCTTGGCCAGCAGCTCTGCCAAACCCAGCAAAGGCTGTTGAAGGGGGGGGGGTATTTTAAAAAAATGATCCATACCAGGGTGTCAAATATACTAGTTATACCACTGCTTGTAGGAAAGGGTTACATGTGTGTGCAGCTCTAAGGGTTACCAAAGTGGAAACCAGAGAGGGTTCCTGTACCTTTGATGGTTGTGTAGAAGAAGGGATTTCAGCAGATATTGCTTTTACCTGGTTGCCTGACAAGCAACATCTGCTCAAATTCCCTCATCCACACAACCATTCAAGGTACAGGTACACTCTGACAACCTGATCTCACACAAAATGGATTGCCTGGCCACAACAGGGTCTTCCTCACACAGAGGAGCTCTATAAGCATAGAATAGTGTGGGTGGAGAGCCCTTTCTCATGCTAGCCAAATGTATAACTCATCAGGGAAGTTTCTGTGAACGGGGTGAGTGTTGTAAATGGTTGCTCATCACCATGATATTTGGAACTGAAAAATATTGAACAAGCAACAATGTGCCTCCAGGTAGCAACAGAAGGAGAGGAAGGTATTTAGAGTTCCCTTGGGTGCTCCCTCTTTGCCTTTTCTGCTCTGTTGCCTTCTCATCTATAGTCTTGACTTCACTTCCTTTCACCCAAACATATTCTTCCTTTCTCATTCTTCCAGTCAGTGGTACCAGATTACTCTCTCATCTTTCTCTCTCTCCCTAAAATGGAAGGCCTAATCTTGCATTACCTTTTACTTAATGTAACTTTACATACACCTAGCTAAGTAGCAGAGGCATTAAGAAACCCTGTTCGTGAATTGCAAAGATGCATATTGGAACACCAGCAAGAGACACTGACCAGTTGTCAGTAGGACCAATGTCCAAGAGGTACATCTGTGTATGATGCACATCGGTACACAGTGTGTATCAGTGTGCAGTGCACACTGGACACTTTGCTGGCTCTGCTATGTAGTAACTTAAAGCAGCCCTCTATATAGACATTATGAAACTTACCAATTCCAATTCCCACATTAGGGGTTTCCACTTACAGAGATGTAAGTCCCCAGCAGGATTCTGGACATTGTTCTCTTCACTAAAGATGGTTTTTAATAAGTAGCTCCAACCACTACATTCCATACAGATTAACAACCTTTGGTATCTGAGCAAAAATTGAAAAGTTACTGAAAGTAATTTGATCCTACTACTCATTGCACACGTGCCATTACACACGTCCCATTTGTGTACTTCTCATAGGCATCTGGTTGGCCACTCTGTAAAAAGTATCTAGAGTGACCCTATCATTAAGCACAGCTAGGCCACCAGCTCAGGAAGCAGATGATCAGAGGGGGAGGGAATGATGGAGTAAACCTGTGTGTAACCAATGCAGTCTGCTCTGTAACCCCACACTACGTCACTGCCTTTCAGTTTGGTGAAGGATGCTACCCCATCCAACCTGAAGATATGTAACAATACTGCCAACCAGGCCCAGCTTTGCTTGTCACTCAGGCCATGACTCTTTTTCTCAGGCATCCCAGAATGGAGAAAGCATCCTTGGTAGTGTTACAGTGACAGAAACAGGGATGGTTCCAGGCCTTGGTTAAGCAAGGCATAAACAGCTAGACCTCTCATAAACTGTGTCTCAGACACTGTTTTCTTTTAATGAGCATGCCGAGTTCATGCTGCTTCTTACTTCTTTTCAGGCTTGGCTTTTTGTGGCATTGGCACAGTGTTGACACTAGACAGGCAATATAAACCAGAAGCTAGAGAAAGCCCCATCTAGGCTAGGATGAGATCCATTCCAAGAACCTCTGGAACCATTCCATTTCTTTATTCATGAGCTGTCTCAACACCTATAATACTGGAAGGAAGACTTCTCCCTTTCACTCAATGGGAAGAGGCTGAAGGCACTTTTCCCTGGACTTCCTTGAGGTGGAGGAAGGTGTATTTACCTAGTGCTGCTTCCCCCACGGTTGTGTACCAGGCAGACAACACTAAAAGGATTTATTGCTACACCAAGCTGCCTCTCGGAGCTCAGTCATGTAGGAGATGTCCCATTATATGGGCAGTTGACTTTAATAGTCATTGTGTGCTTAAAGCACAGCAAAACAACAGTGGGGGTAAAAAAAAAATCCCCACTCCACTTAGCCCTCCCCCCACCACCAAAGCCTTGCTAGTTTATTTGCACAGTAAATTAAAAATATGAATCACTTCTCTGTACTGCCTCCCCAAACACTCATCCTGTCAGGCTCTGGGTTGTCTTCATTTGTATTACCTTAATTTAATGTTAATTATGTTCTTCATTTACAAAGAACAAGCATTTACACTCCCCATCTGGGGATATGCTGCACTTACTGTCTCCACGGATTTGGTTCAGGGAAGGAAAGGCGGGGAGGACTTGTTAGCACACCGCTGGAGGTAGAGGAGGGGACCACGGATGCTTCTCTCCCAGCAATACAGCTCTCTCCCTCTGCTTCTACCACAAATGGACTCTCCTGATGAGAGGCACAATTACCTTCCAATTTATGAATTGCCATGTTACTCAACTTCTCAAACTGAATTGTGAAGATCAAACAGTCAATGAGAAGCGATGGATTGATTCTTCAGCAAAAGATGCACGCCTGGTGGTCAAGAACAGGGCCCCAGTTTAGACACTGGGGAAACAGAACAATTGACATGATTGATCATTTCAGCAGAAATGTGTTGCCCAGCAGAAAGATTGCCGTGGCTCTGTTAGGTCTTCCAAAAAGGGGAAAATGTACAGCAAGTTTTTGTATATGGATGAGTATGATTAACATTTTGAAAATACACTCCCTGCAATGAGGCCAACAAAAATCAGTTCTGTGGAGTTGTATACCTTCCATTCTGAGATTCTTAGAAGTAGTTTTTGATGTGCTTTGGCCAACGTGTGAAAAATCTCTGTCTTGGTGCATACCCTTCAACTGATCCAATTTAGCAAAGATGGTTTTGATCATACCTCTGTCATTCCACTTTTAAAATCTTCCAATTTCTCTCTCTCCCTTCCACTTTACCCCTTTGTCTTCATCTTACTTCAGTTGCTGCTGACTAAGAGCTCATCTATACCAGCCAGAATATTCCAGGCTGCTCCCTGAGTTTTCTGGCCCTAGAGTTGCCTTGGATATCCCCCATTATTTCTGTACTCCATTGTAATGCTGGGTGGTTGTCTATACATACGTCCTTGCTGTGTTGCCAGCACCACCATTGCTGGTGCTAGTTGCTCCCTCTGAAGTCAGAAACAAGGCATCCAGCATCAATCTCATGGCTGGACACCTCATTATGGCCTCAGAGGGAACAAATCACACTAACATCAGCACTGCTGGGTGAAACAGTGGGGATGCATGTGTAAACAGCCATTTGGCACTGCTATGGAGTGCTCCAAGTTTTCCTGCAAAAACCTGAGCAAAGGGTAAGGTTTGTTATAACTGGTTTAGGGGAGGGATAGGGCTGATTCCATAAGGAACTGGCCTTACGTCATGAAGAAAGTCCTATTCTAATGGGGGATTTGGCCCTGTGCTGTGAAAACGTATCACTGTGAGGATGGGGTGAGACAATTTTATTTGGGTAATGCAGACAATCCCAGAGTTCAAAATGAAAAAGTAGTTTACACTTAACTAACTAAGCAGGAGAGGAGCAGAGGAGCAGGCAGGATCGTGTCCTTACTGGTAGGCCCAGGGATTAGCAAACTGCTGCAGGCATTCCTAGCATCTATGTTTCTCCTCATTAATAACATTTCTCAACTTGATCACACTCTTATATTGCTTGGCCACATGTGTCCAGATTTCTTCTGCGAAATTTTGGACGGTACACTGGTGCTAGTGGCCAGCAGGATTGCGAGATACTGGTACAGAGAAGACCTCTCCATGTTTGAGTAAAAACTTTTAAAACTCCCTTCACATATTACAAGCACCATAAGTCAGAGACAGGGAATCTGTGTGGTCTTACAGATGTTTGGGTATCAACTCCAGTGGAGGCAATAATCAGTCTTGATGTGATTTGTAGTTAAGCAACATCTTGAAATTTTCTCCGTCTCCACTGTAAAGGGACTGTGACCACTGAACTGGCCTAAGGTCCTGTTCAAATGTACAGAAAAGGCAAATTATAAGCCAAACATACAAAAAAGTCACTTTGCAAAGAGCTTGCAAGATTATATAGCATAGGAAACAGTACAGAGGTCCAATAATTAAGTGCCCTGAGCTGTGTCATGTACAGGAATGCTTGAATTCAGAAATTCAAGATTTTAGTTGCAAAACCAGTAAAGCTTTACTAAGAAACTATAGATGTTCACTACAGAAATGTGTTGTCAGGATTAAAGAGGCAGTGTTAGCAAATGCCTAGTTAAAGCATACATCATTTCTAATTTTTAGCGGGTTGTAATCCAACAATATGTGGAGGGTTACATGACACACACACAATTTTAGATCTAGACTTACTTCAGGTAGACCCAATGAAATCAGTGGGTAAACTCTAAGTTTGGATTCAACCCACCACTACCAAATCCTCATACTAACAGATTCATAGCCCTTCTTGTTATTTGCCTTCCTGTCTAAACATCTTACATATTGTGTTTACATGTATCAGGGTGGCAATCATGAGACTCTCCAGATGTTGCAGGACTGCATCTCCCAGTAGCCCTAACCAGTATATTCAGTGGTGAGGAATGGTGGGTATTGCAGACCAGTAACATCTATTAGGCTGCTTCTCACCTCTACATTATATGTTCAAAGGAGAATAATACTCTTGTGGACTTTTTCCATTAAACTGTCTGCATTAACTACAGTTCTAACTGAACTATATGTCATTATTTTCACACATGCAAGAGCTGGATAGCCTTCATGGCATACAACACAGTTTACACTATCTATTGAAAGAAAGAAAAAAAAAACAGAATAAAAATAAAACATATAGAAACAGATGGCAGGCAACCTGTTAATGAATTACAATAGCATTAAGTTAGACCTACCTCACTTTTGAACCAGAATTCTGACCATGGAATGACCAAATGTCCCCCAAAAAACTTGTTAGCAGCCCACCCACCACCCACCCTGGTGGCCATTTCTATGTTGTCAGATAGTGGTGGCGTGACTGGGGATGCATCAAGCTATTTTTCCGTAACTGGGTGTGATGCTAGGTTGTCATCTATAAAGAGCTCACAAGGACACTGGAAGTCTGCAAATACCTGTTTCAGTGTATCCAGTTACAAGAAAATAGCTGTACATGTCCCCACTCATGCCTCTGCTCTTCAGCAACATGAAAATGCCTATGTTGAGGGTCCAGTACTGCTTACAAGGTAAGTATTTAGGAAGTAGTGTTGGGAGATGTAGCTATAGAGACATGGCAACATGATGCACATACGTCTCCTGATGCAGGATCTTGGCTAATCCTTGCCAACTATGGACTCTTTAGCTACTGCCAAACTGTAGCGTTAATGCAGTTTGACACCACTATAACTGTCATGACTCCATCCTATGGAATCTTGGGATTTGTAGTTTGTTGTGGCACCAGATCTCCCTGACAGAGAAGGCTAAATGTTTCACAATATTACAAATCCCAGAATTCCATAGAATTCCGCTTTGACAGTTAAAGTGATGTCAAACTGCATTCATTCTGCAGTGTAGATTCAGCCTTTGTGCTATATTACCTTATTTAGACACCTTGCCAACTGGACAAATACGCCTTTGATTCTCTTGTGCAGGTGAGCTTTGGATACATTTTCAGCTCACAGTTCTCAGAAAGTAATCTTGATGCAGGGGAAGTCTTTGTGGAGATTATCAAGGGTCCATCTAGTTTATTATACTGACTCCAACAGGGGACAACCAGATGATTTGGACATGCTATCTTGTATTCACATTATCATACTGATCATACTACTGTGCATTCATAACAAAGAAACAACATGTGATGCATAAAGGATAGATATAGAAAGTTATCAGTGCCAGTGGGTTGTCACCTCATCTTGTACAGAAATGCTTGAATTCAGTAAAGCTTTACTCAGAAACTATAGATGTTCATTACAGACATGTGTTGCCAAGACTAAAGAGGCAGTGTTAGCAAATGCCTAGTTAAAGCATACATAATTTCTCATTTTTAGCGGGTCGTAATCCAACAATATGTGGAGTTTATACGCATCTCAAATTAAGCTTATGTGGAGCTTATATGCATTACTCACCTTAAAATTCCATAAATTAAAGCTGTATCATATGAAGCACTTCCCCAGTGCTCGATGTAAGTATCAGTAAGTGGACAGTTGTATGATTATGCCATTATGTCAAAATTTACTTGTTTAGGGTACACAATCAACTTAAGCTGCAATCATACACACACTTCCCTAGGAATAAGCTCTATTAAACTTAATGGGACTGATTTCTGAGTAGACATGCTTAGGACTATACTGTCATACAGAATATAGAAATATCTTCATTTTGGAATACTGGGTTCTTATGTTTCCTCTTCATCCTTCTTTGCATTTCCTGGACACCTTTTTAAAAGAAATATCTCTAGGTATTTTACAGACCACACTCTAACAACTAGTCCCAAGTAGAGCAGATCCACTAAATCAATGAGGTTTACATAAATATTGGTTTACTATTCAATAATTGATTAAATGGCTCTACTCTAGTTGGGATTAGCAATTGGATTTAGGCCAAAACCCATAAAACTTTAAACCAATAAAAAGTACATAAAATATAATGAAAACTGTAGGGATAATCAACTGGCCTAAAGCCAATATTTAAAAATTAAAAGGCTTCTTCAAAAGATGTAAGATATGTATTTCATGGAATTATAATATTGTTCGTTTTATCATGTAAGCAGCCTCAGTTGTATTTTACACAGAGATGGAATATAAATAAATTTTATTAAATTTTATTATTAAGAGTTGGAAGTGGACACAAATTTTAATTTTGATTGTGTTTAATTTTTTTTAAGGGGATGGGAGGGTGGGATTATGGGATGAGGGATTGATTTTAACTTTGCTTGTTTTAAATTTGTTGTTCCCCGCCCCAATTGCCACGCAGAGAGGCGGGTTATAAATAAAAATTATTATTATTATTATTATTATTATTATTCCCTGCCATGCAAGAATGCACAACTAAAGCACTCCTGAAAAACTCCCTAAGCTGTTCCTTATAGGAACACACAGCTAAACATACACAGCTAAACATCCTCCAGGCTAAGCATACCCAACTCCTTAAGCTTATAGGTATACACAACAGGAATACACAGCTAAAGCACTCCTCAAAGATGCCCATCCAACTCTGTTTAAACAGTATATATAGACCCGCTCTCTTCCATTCCAGCATTCTCTGAAGATGTCAGCCACAGATGCTGGCGAAACGTCAGAAAGAAACTCTTCTAGAACATGGCCACACAGCCTGAAAAATCCACAAAAAAAAACCCTGTCTAAACACTCCAAAAGAGAGCCCAGCTTCTGCCGAGCAGTCTATTCCATTGTTGAACAGTTCTTACCATCAAGAAGCTATCATATCATCTCTCTTCTCTTCTCCAAGCTAAACATACCCAACTCCCTAAATTGTTCCTTATACGGTTGGATTTCTAGACCTCTTACCATCTTGGTTGTCCTTCTCTGGAAACATTTCAGCTTCTTGATGAGATCTGACCAAACCGGAACAGAGTGGTTACTATTACTTCTCTCAGTAATACTACTGTGTGTGTGTTATATGCCTTCGGATCATTTCCAGTTTATGGCAACCCTAGGGCAAACTTATCACATGGTTTTCCTAACAGGATTGTTCATATGGGAGTTGCTTTGGCCTTCCTCAGAGGCTGAGAGAGTGACTCCTATACTATGCTACAGTAATATATTATACTCCTGTTAATGCAGCCTAGAATTACATTGGTTTTCTTGACTGCTGCATCACACTGTTCTTTCTGTTCCCTGTTAGCATTTCAACATCTTCTTTACCAAGTTACTGTTTCCTTGTTCTTTATGATTTGCTTGTTCTCCTCTTGCTCCAAACATAGGAAAAAGAAAAACATTTTTAATAAATTTATATATTTTTTAATTTATATTACAACAAAAAACTCTGACCTATTCAAAAAAAATTATGAATTAAAATGGAAAGACGTTAAAAGTGATTTTTAAAAAACGGGCAAAATTAGACTGATTGTGGTTAGGGGAAATATCGACTATTAAAATGAATATTCTACCAAAAATGATCTATTTATTTCAAAATCTACCAATTATTAAAAACGATAAACCCTTTCACAACTGGGAAAAAGACATTTCAAAGTTCCTCTGGTCAGGTAAAAAACCCTGTGTAAGATATAAATTACTACACAATGAGATAAATAGAGGGGGCTTAGTTTTACCAAATTTGAATATATATTACTATGCTTGTGCCATGGATTGGGTAATGAATTGGTTAAAATTAGAAGATAAAAGAATGTTACAATTGGAAGGACCAGAGCTAAGATTTGGCTGGCATGGATATCTATTCTCCATGACCAGATCATCGACTCAGACCTCAGATGGCGTCTCTCCTCTTAATGATTGTCTCAGAGTGGTAATGGATTGGATGAGGAAAAACAGATTGAAACTAAATCCAGACAAAACGGAGGTAGTGACAGTCACGGGCCCGAAACCAGATCTGGGAATACAGTCTCCAGTCCTGGATGGAGTCACACTCTCCTCTAAGGACTGTGTTCGCAGCTTGGGGGTACTCCTAGATTCGTCTCTTCACATGACTAGTCAGGTGAATGCGGCGGTCAGGAGTGCCTGTTATCAGCTTCAGCTGATACGCCAAACACGCCCTTATCTGGACATGAGGGATCTGGAAACTGTGGTACATGCTTTGGTAACCTCACGTCTGGATTACTGTAATGCACTCTACATGGGGCTACCCTTGTGCCTAACCCGGAAACTTCAATTGGTACAAAACATGGCAGCCAGGCTAATTACTGGAACATCTAGGAAGGAGCACATAACACCTGTGCTTAAATCCCTCCGCTGGCTGCCAATTAGTTTCCGGGCACAGTACAAGGGGTTGGTTTTAACCTTTAAAGTCCTACATGGCTTGGGGCCATCTTATCTCAGGGACCGCCTCTCCCCATATGATTCCCCCCCCCCACGCACTTTGGTCCTCTGAGAGGAATCTGCTGCAGCCCATGAAAACTAGGCTCTCACAGACCTCCCAGAGGGCCTTTTGTGTGACTGCTCCCAGACTATGGAATGGCCTGCTGGACGAGATCCGTCTTATTTTCACTCTTGCTGCCTTTAAAAAGGCAGTAAAGACAGATCTCTTCCAGCAGGCCTTCCCGGAATAACTCCCCAGCTAATTGGAGGTGATCTGCTTCTCATCCCCCTGCCACCTCGGCATGTTTGCCAAAAATTGTTTTTATTGTATTTTAATTTTGTTTAACCTGGTTTTAATTCTATCGTAGTTTAATATAGCTTTAAAGGGTGGGAGGGCTAGGGTGTGGGATGGAGGAATGTTTTAACTGTTGTCTTTTTAACCTTGTTGTATGCTGCCCCAATTGCCGTGCAGAGGGGCAGGTTACAAATAAAAATTTATTATTATTATTATTATTATTATTATTATTATTAAATTAATGCTAATCAGGATTTCAATGACCATTATATTTTTAAAACTCTCTTTTACGAATTTGGTTTAAATTAAAACCAAGGTGGTGTGTAGGAGTCCCAAAATGGACTTCTATAAATGAAGCTTTTTAAAAAATAAAGTACCATTAAAAGAATCAAAATGGGCTACGTATGAAGACTTATTAGAGAGAGACAAATTGAAATTTAAAACTCTAGAACAATTAAGAGATGAAGGAATGCATCTTACATGGTTTACATATTATCAACTAAAAGAAAGATTGGCACTAGATATAAAATTAGGCCATATACAGGAAGCAGGCCCGAGACTGGAAGAGTTAATGAAATCGGAGGGGGATTATAGGATTAAGAAACTATATAAACTTATATTGTCATTGGACATGGAAGAGGAAACTATAAAACCTCAGATGATAAAATGGGCCCAAAACATAGGTCGTCCCATAAATCTAGATCAATGGGAAAAGATGTGGTCAAAAAGGTTGAAATATACATCAAGCTATTATTTAAAAGAAAATTATTACAACATGTTATATCGATGGTATCTTACTCCATTTAAATTATCCAAAATTTACAAAAATTAAAAAAACAAATGTTGGAAATGTAAAAAAGAATTGAGCACATATTATCATATATGGTGTGATTGTAAATATGCTAAAACTTTTTGGAATGGTATACATCCAGAAATGGAAAATATTTTGAATCTTAAGATTATAAAAGATCCAGAGAGATTTTTTTAAAATATAAACAATGAAGATGCCTTAGAAAGCAGTTATGGTAGATTGATATTTTACATGACCCCAGCAGCTAGGATAATATATGCTTCGAAATGGAAACAAAATGTCATCCCAGAGATTAAAGACTGGATTTGGAAATTATATGAGTTGATGGAAAATGATGGACTTACACAAATTCTGCAGAAAAAAAGATTCTAAGATATTTCTGAAAACTTGGAATCCTTTTATTGAAAAAACAATGGGGTCAGATATGGGTAATTGGTTTAGGAAAAGAAATATTAATTTAAATATTAATATAAGTTAATTTAAGGGGGGAAAGAGTTCAAAGTAAGTTCAATTAGTACTGTTGATTACATAGAATCTCTGTATGGTCAGAATATAGGGAATTGAGAAATATTTTGATATACTAAGAATATGGAGGAAGATAATGTATGAATTTGAGAAGGAGAAAACAATTTAATAAGAAAAAAGATGAGAAAGAATCAGTAATCAGTAGAAAGAGGTCAGTATGAAGTGTTAGAGATGAATGTTAGTTATTATTGTCTGTGTCTTAGTTAATGTTTTTAGAGAGTTAGTGTTAGTTGAAGTTAGTTTTTTGTCTTTGTCTTGTAGGTGTTATTGAGTGAATGTTTTTCTTTTTTTCTTGATTTATTGTGATGTATTGTGATGCTTGTTTTTTTAATTAATAATTTTTCTTTAAAAAAATCCTAACTTCTTATATACATACTGTGATGTCCAGCCTGGACTGTTTAAATCAGGGGTAGGCAACCTAAGTCCCAGGGGCAGGATGCGGCCCCCCGAGACCTTTGGACTGGCCCCAGGCCGGTCCTGCCGCCGCCGCCGCCACCCACCATGATGATATTGGTTATTGTTGTTATTACTTGTTCTTGGGGTTTTCTTGGCAAAATCTCCACAGGGTTTTTGCCATGGCTTTTCTGGGGCTGAGAGAGTGTGCATGCATATTTTTTTTATTTTTTTATTTTAAAAAAATAATATATTTTTTAATTTTTATTTATTTATTTTTGGTGCTTCAGCCCCCCAATTGTCTGAGGGACAGCAATCCGGCCCCCGGCTCAAAAAGGTTGCCTACCCCTGGTTTAAATTCTCCCCTGCATTTTCCTTCATTTTTAGTTCAGACATTAGTATATTTGAGCATAGGAATGTTCCATTGTGGGAGTTTGTGGGAGGAGCTGTAGGAATCCCCTGCATTTTTCTAGTTTTTGGTTTGCCCCTTCCCAGCAAGCTCTGCTTCAGCTTGGGATTTTTAATTTTTTCTTAGGCAGGCTTGGCTTTATCTGTTTGGTGGCAAACAGGCACAGACAGAGGTAAAGGGCATTTCTTACACCATTTAGCCAATTTACTTACCATTAGCCAATTTAGTTACCACTTAACCAGATTAGTTACCAAAAGCAGTTAATTAAATTGAATATCAACAACAAAGAAGTCAAGAGCACCAGAAGCTGAAAGACCCTGCACCAACTTCATTGAGTAGGAGATCAATCCAAGATCAAACCCAGAGAGAAGACAACCCTGAAGATTGCTGAAACCTAAACTGTAAAGTACCATTTATTTTAAGCCTGTTAGAGCTGGGGAGGAGAAGTCTTTTTCTTTTGTTCTTTAAAATAAATTTCCCCCTTTTTTACTTTACATTCAGCATTGGAGCCTTTTTGGGTATAAGAGTTTGATCTCACCAGGGTACTGGCGTTGCACACCAATATTTGCTACCACCTATAGTTGGGTGTGTCTTCACACATACACTGATGAGATTTGAATTGGTAAAGGCTGCATCTGCACTGCAGAAATAATGCAGTTTGACCACTTTAACTGCCATGGCTCAATGCTGTGGGATTCTGGGAATTGTCAAATTGAATTATTTCTGCAGGTGGATGCAGGCAGAGAGAGTCAGAGACAGAGGACATTATCACATGGGAAAATTGGGGGGATTCAAAAGGCATTATCCAGGGAAAGTCATGCTATTGCGGCTAAGATTATCACATACATCATGATTAGAGAGGGCTTATCCCAGGAATAACCAGGGAATATCCAGCAACAAATCATTCATGGGATTTCTCCATGAATGATTTGTTTCTGGTTATTCCGTGGTTATTCCCAGGATAAGTCCTCTCTAATCGTGGCATCATGTGATAATCTGAGCCGCGATCATGTGACTTTCCCTGGATAATGCCTTTTAAATCCCCCAATTTCCCCCGTGTCATAAAGTCCAGGGAGAGACAGAGGTGGAGTCATAGATCTTGTCTCTTCTTGTTGTTACTGTATAAAGCTGCCTTCTGATTTTCAAAGAATCATGACACAGCTACTTACAACAAATGATAAAATGTAGATACTAAAAACAAATTTAAAAAATATTAACTCTTGTAACTAGAGCTAGTATGCCCTCCATTTCTTTTATGTACCTACATCAAATCCAACTATGATTGAAATATGGAGGAAGGGGGATATGGATTTGTATGAAAGTATGAAATCATTTTTATAATTTATATACACATGAATGATGGATGGCAATGACTATGCTTCTGTTATAATAAAAATATCTGCAAAAATAAATAAATAAAAGATATTAACATTACGCACAACTGAAGCCAACATACCAAGCCAGTAAAAATCTTCAGAGGAAAATGGAACAGAATTTAAAAAAATGTTCCAACCCTCAATTAAAATCCCAAAAAGTAAAAAGAAGCAGCTTTTGACTACTTTCTGTTTGGGTTAAGCACACTTTAAAAACGATGTGTGTGAAAATCTACTCGCTTTTGCAGGTTTTCCCCACCTTTTAAATCCCATTTCTGCATGGAATTTCCCCCGTGTGAAAAGGTCCCTAGATGAGTTTCAGAAGCACAATCTTACTGTCTATAGAAAGGGATGGCAAGAAATTCACTGTTTAGAATGATACCTGTTGTAACCTGGCTTCTGAATGACTTCAGCAAATACCACAAGATCTGAGATCCTACATGGTTGAGCATAGAACTAAGAATTCCACATTTAAAAAAAGACAACCCACTACAGCTCCACTGTCACCTTCCAGGACTCATTGTTAACTCTGCAACAAGCCTCCAGCCATTCTGATGCTAATGAGCAGAGGGGATGGAAGAATGTTCTGGGGTTTAAATTAAATGGAATGGAATTAAATGGAAAAAAGAGACAGAATTGGGTACTCTGGAGATCTCAGCATATGATGTCATCAGTATGCATCTGCCTAAGGCACCATAGCCAGATGTTTCTCTGATCTCCTCCACTCTCCACCAGCAATGGAATGGAAATGGGGCTGGCTATTGCAGCACAATTGTGGCTCCTGGGAGTGAGTCTTTGGATATGATGCAGGGCAAATCAAGCATGGCACAGTGGTCTGAGTGCTGGACTACGACTCTGGAGACCAGGGTTTGATTCCCAGCTCAGCCATGAAACCCATTGGGTGACCTTGGGCAAGTCACATTCTCTCAGCCTCAGAAGAAGGCAATGGCAAACTTCCCCTGAACAAATCTTGGCAAGAAAACTCCACAATAGGTTCACCTTAGGGTTGCCATAAGTCAGAAATAACTAGAAGGCACAGAACAACAAGAACCAGAAGTACAACAGCAAATTTAACAAGAGCTATTACATTATATAAGTGTGAGGAGGGCAGACATGCAGCCCAGAAATGATTTGAAGGCACATAACCATAACAAACCAGGGTTGAGTCCAGGACTACACCCATGCTATGAGCCTGAGATTTCAAGAGAAATGTAACCCCATCCAGCACAGCCTGAATCTCTACTCCCCGATCTGCCTTTTGCCAGGAGGAGCTCTGTCTTCTGAGTTTCAATTTTTTTTCACCCTCATCCAGTCCATTGCTGACAGAAGGCACCTATTTAGCATCAAGACAGCTTTCTTAAAATTAGATGGAAAAAAGAAACAGAATTGGGTGTTATCAGCATATTGCTGACACCAAGCTCCCAAAGATAACCTCTCTTGGTCAGTTTGTGTATACTGTAAGTTGAACAGCAGCGGGGGGGGGGGGTAGCCCCAAGGGAACCCACAAGCCCATGGTCATCGGATCAAACAGGAATTCCTCAGCACCACCTTCTGAGTTCACCCTTCCAAGAAGGACAGAACCATCGAAAAACAGTGCCATCAAGACCCATCTCAGAGAGCGCACACAGAGGTTTACCATGATCAATGGTAGTAGAAGCTGCTGAGAGATCCAGTATGATTAACAGAGACATGATTCCCCCCCCCCCCATCCAATTCTTGATGTAGGTCATCCACTAAGGCAACCAAAGCTGTCTACACCCCATAAGCAGGCCCAAAGCCAGATTGAAATAGATCTAGCTGATCCATTTCATTCATAAACACCTGGAGCTGGGAAGCTAGCACACATTCTAGAACCTTGCCCAAGAAAAGCACATTAAAAACTGACTGGTAATTCTCTAGTCTGGTGAGATTCAGGAGCATTTTTTCAATAACAGCCTCACTACAGCATCTTTTAGGCAGCAGGGAAAGTTGCCTTGTCACAGTGAGGAATTCATTACTCCCCTTACCCACTTAGCCAAAAGGGAGTTTGGACTCCCTTTTTAAGAGTCCAAACGGGCATGGATCCAGTACACATATGATTGCTCTCCTCCCCAGAGATCCCATCCACATTTTGAGGCTGCACAAACTGAAACTATCCAATAACACAGGACAAACAAGATCCAAGGTTACAACCATGGGGGCTGTATCAACTACAGCACCCAAGTCAGAGCAAATTAGAGTAATTCTGTCTGCAAAGCATCTTGAAAATTGTTTATAATAGACTTTAGAACTCTACAGAATTACTCCAATCTGTTCCATGTATTCTCTTCTTATGAGGCATAGTGTAGAAGGCCCCTAAACATCCGAGACAGCTTCCCTGGATGACTATGGGCATGTGTAATGGTGGAAGAGAAGTATGATTTCTTTGGTGTCACCATTGTCATAAAATAGACTTTCTGATGGGATCTAGACCATGTTTGGTGAGACCACTCTGAGTTTTCCATCACTGATGTCCTAGTCTTTGTCCCACTTGTTTCATCACTGCCAGTTCTCTAGTAAACCAGGGGGAATCACTTGGTTCCATTCTGTGGAAGTAGAAGCAATTGTGTCCACCATCCTGGCCACTTCCCTGTTCCAGAGTCACCCTGGCCTTCAACAGGATCATCTGCCAAGACAACAGGAGACCCCAATAGTCTTCAGGAATCCACCCAGATCTATAAACCTCCTGGGGTAGACCATTTTGATTGGCTTCCCATTCCTGCAAAGTCCCAGTGAGTCTAAACCCCCATTAGGTAGCGTGTTAGGAAGGATCTAATTAGGGGAATTTATAATTAGCTCAAATATGCAAGAGTGGGGTCCTAACAAAGCCCCATGAGACCACGTACCGATGTGTAGACTAAGGACTCCCGCAATGGATGACGCTGAGACAGGCTTTTCCAATTAAAGTTTAAATCTTTATTATTAACAAGGGAAAACCACACACACAAATATGGCACACACACACACTGTACTCTTAGAAATAAAGGGGTGAAAGCGGGAATAGCTTGAGAGGGACCAGACTGAGGGAGTTACTCACTTCCAAAGGCTACTTCGGGATCTGCTGTGGATGTTGATGATAATGATGATGATGATGATGATGATGATGATGATGATGCATGGCCGCCGAAATGGGGGGGGGGGGAAGGATGGCCGAGGGAGCTATGATCAGAGTACAGACTGACATGGAGTCAGCATGCACTCTCAAGATAGCACATGGAGCCTAGAAATCCAAGGGTTCTTATAGGGAATTTCTGCCTTCTGGCTATTGACTAAACGACTTGGCTGAAGCCAGGACAAAGGTGTTGATAGTCTTAGCTTTGGCAAACCTAGGTGTGAGACCAGTCTAAATAATGCATTTGGTTTTGAGACAATCAAGGAAGGGAGGCTAGAGAAAAGTGTGCAGTCAAATCTGATCACTGCCCCATTAAGTGTGAGACTCAAGACAAATAAGTACTATTATGTGTCCTTTCCAGTATAATAGTTTTTCCCTTTTGGCAACTCCCAAACCTGTCTGGTAGGGAATTTTCCAGTTGTCCTGGGCAGGTCTCTCAGTGCCTACATGACCTGCCATCTGGGGGATTATGGCTGACATCCCACAGAGGTCAGTCTAGGGTCATAGAGGGAACTCCACATGTGTCCAAAATTTTATGAAAAATCACATATGCTAACAAGTGATCCTCCATGAAAACAGAACTATGGAAAATTCCTCCCTACTCAGATCACCAGCGTGCCATCCAGAACAGAGAACTACATCCAGAGGTTTTCTAGGAGATATTAATGGAGTGATGATATTAAACACATTTTCACTACCTAAGCCTAAGCCTAGGGAGAAAATCTTAATATTATTGATTTCTGTTTCCTCAGCTTGATACATGCTAGGGGAGGGCTATGTCATAAGGTGGTATGAGATTCTGAAACTAAGCTGTTGCACTAAGGAGAGCTGCAAGAAAGTTCAGTTTGTTTACTACACAAAGGACGTTTTCACACTAGACCCACTAAGCCGCCTGGAGCCGACCGTGCCGCTCATTCCGGAATGGCTCCAGCGGCGGCAACTTAATTCCTTTTTAAAAAAGGAATTACCTTGCCGGGGCTGATGCCGGAGGACGTCCGGAGTTAGCGCTGGATCGGCCGGAGTGAGGCCAGACTTGCTGCGACGTGAGTGTGAACACACGGAGCAAGGAGCCGGACTGACACAGGGATGGCACCGGAAGGGGCGGGGTTTGCTGTGACGTGAGTGTAAACACACTGGAAAAGGAGCCGGACTGGGGCCGGAGGGAGGTAGGATTGCGTCCTCCTAAAGCCCCGTGTGAAAACGCCCAAGGCTGAGCCTGTCATTAGAAACAGTAAGGAACTGTCTCAGGCAGCAGATTTTGAAGGGTGCAGAGCAGGGCCAAGGTGTCAAAGGACTGAGCTGTGTGCACCATGTGGCTTGCTCAACACTCTCTAAAGTAGCTTGGTGTTCTCAGCTAAAGTGCTGCCTATCTCTATTGGTATCATGTTCAATTAGTGTTCAGTAAATGAAAACTATGAATTACTAATAATTAATAAATCACTAGCAACTAGCTGTTTAATACTAAATAAAGCTAATGCTTATGATAAGTAATTAAACACTAACAAAACCCTATGAAATTCATGGGGCCACCATAAGTCAACAGACAACAGATACACACAGTCCAGTCAGCTTCTGGATACAGGAAGGAGACAGATCAAGGCAACAAAATGTCTTGGATGGGCCCTGGTGTTAGGAAGAAATCAAGATATTCATCCTACTAAATGAACAGGGCCTCTGAGTTGCTTCCAAGCCCCAACACATCTGGCCTGTTTTGAAGAGACTCTCATTCATTCCTTTAAAGCTCAGCTCTAAATTACAGGTTATATACAATTTGTATTCACTGAACTGACTGAAATGGATTAGTGCATGCAAAGACGACAGCGATGTGGCTTTGGGCAAAGGCCCATGCGCTTTATTACTGCACCAGATGACAAAACTGGCAACACACTGCAGAAAACTACAAGATACCCATTTGCTACAGGAAGTTTCTTCCATGACAAATGATCCCTCCTCAAGACTTGGCAGCTCTGCCATTGTCCCTCAGCACCTCTGGCTCGACTCTGCTAGGCCAAGCTTTACGTACCTCTTACATACCCCCTGCCTTTCAGGGACACTGCTGCTTTAAGCCTCTTTTGTAAGTTCTCCCGTGTCCTTGGTTTAGCCTAAATATTCATCTGAATATTGCTATTCACCAGTACTTTGATGGACTGCATCTGAGGGCACCCTCAGATGCTCTTCATCAAACTGATGGTGAATGGCAAGATTTTTACCAGCTTTCCACACTTTGATCTAAGAGGATAAGGGGAAGCAGGACTGGTAGTCAAAAAATAACAGTTTGTGGAGTCCAGACAGCAGGAATAGCCTATTTATAGTTATTCCTTGGTTTGAGAAAGACAGAGAACAAAACCAAAAAAAATAAACAACCAAATATACTCATTGTGGTTGTCATTTCAAAGCCCCTTTCTCTTTGCATATTCTTAATTTTGACACAAATTGCAGAAATTTTGACCTGAGTCCTATTAGTACCACTCAAAGCAGATCCACTGAATGAATAATTGAATGATAAGTCAACACATAAGTAAACCCAACTGATTCAATGGGTCTAGTCTAGTTGGAACTGACAATAAGGTTCAGACCTTCCTGTAGCACTTTTTCTAGTACTTCAAGTCATTTTAAGGTCTGGAAAACAAGCCTTGGAGAACAACTTAGGGAACTAGGGACGTTATCACACGGGGAGTCGCGGGGAGAAAGTGGAAATAAACGGGCACGAGCGGAAGTCTTTAATTTACGGGATTTGTCCCGTTCCGCCTCGTCTGATAACTAAATTCGAATTTAAAAGGGGGTTAATTCGAACAAAAACCTGATCTTTTCATTTTCGGGATTTTTGAGGATTTGAAAAGATCAGGTTTTTGTTCGAATTAACCCCCTTTTAAATTCGAATTTAGTTATCAGACAAGGCGGAACGGGACAAATCCCATAAATTAAAGTCTTCCGCTCGTCCCGTTTATTTCCACTTTCTCCCCGCAACTCCCCGTGTGATAACATCCTAGGTATATTTAGTTTGGAGAAAAGAAGACTGAGAAATGACATGACAGCCATCTTTAAATATGTGAAAAGATGTTGTGTATAAGATGGAGTGAGCTTGCTTTCTGCTGCTCCAGAGACTAGAACATGAACCAATGGATTCAAATTATGTGAAAAGAGATTCCAATAATAATAATAATAATAATAATAATTATTTATTTCTTATATCCCGCCTTTTGCCTAAGCAATCAATTAGGAGGAACTTCTTTTCTGAAACAGCTGTTTGACATTGAAATAAATTGTCTCACAAAGTGGTGAACTCTCTTTCTTTGGAGATCTTTAAACAGAGCTTGGATTGGCATTTTTCAGAAGTGCTTTAATTGAATATTTCTCTAGGGCAGGGGGTTGGACTCCCTTCCAACTCTACGAGTCTATGATTTTATAGGATACCTTTATTGGCCAACCAAAAAGCACAAAATACATGTTGCAAGCTTTCGAAGCTCCAGTAGCCTCTTCCCAAAAGTAAAAAGGAGTGGCTTTTGACTACTTTCCATTCTAGTTAACAACAGTTTAACAACGATGGTTTGTGGGTTTTCCTCAGCCTTTAAATCCCATTTCTGCACAGGATTTCCCCCATGTGATAAAGTCCAAAGACTCTGGAGACCAGGCTCAGGATTCCTGGCTCAGCCATGCAAACTCACTGGGTGACTTTGGGCAAGTCACATTCTCTCAGCTTCAGAGGATGGGACTGGCAAATCCTCTCTGAAGAAACTTGCCAAGAAGACACCATGATAGGGGTCACCTCAGGGTTGCCGTAAGTCAGAAACAACTTGAAGGCACACAACCACCACAAGAAACTCCTTCTCCAAAAGGAGGACGTTTTGGAATTCCTCCTGAACAGAAGGTGGCAATGTAGGACATGTCTTGAAAACAGGATGAACAAATGTCTTAACCACAAAACAGGACAAGGCACTGCAAAATGTAAGATATTCAAGGAAAATGGAGGGCATTCAAGGAAAATGGAGGACATGATCAATAAAAGCTAAAAACACTCATAAGAAATGTAAATGTATGCTTCCTAGTCCTGATCCAAAGGGAGGATCTTTTGAAATTCCTCCTGGGCAGAGGCTTGCAATGTAAGACATGTCCTGGAAACAGGGTGGCCAGATGTTCTAACTGCACAAGGCACCACAAAAATGTAGGGCATGCAAGAAAAATGGAGGACATTACTAAAGCTAAGGACACTTCTTAGTCCTGCTCCAAAGGGAGGACCTTTTGAGATTCCTCCTGGATAGAAGCTTGCAATGTAGGATATGTCCTAGAAACAGGATTACCAGATGTCCTGACCACAAAGGAAGACAAGGCCCTGCAAAATGTAGGACAGGCAAGAAAACTGTAGGGCATGACCAAATACAAGCTCAAAACATTCAAAGAGTCCTTCTCCAAAGGGAGGAGATTGTGGAATTCCTCCAGGAGAGAATGTCGCAATGGAGGACATGTCCTGGAAAAGGAGGACCTGTGATGACCCTGCTCGGGAGCAACTGGCATTTTAACTAACGGCAAGGGTCCTTTTTTCCTTCTTCATTCTGTTCTTTCTTCCTCCCTCCCCTTCCTTCCTTCCTTCCTTCCTTCCTTCCTTCCTTCCTTCCTTCCTTCTGTCCTTCCCTTCTTCATTCTGTTCTTTCTTTCTTTCTTTCTTTCTTTCTTTCTCTTTCTATCTTCCTTCCTTCCCTCCTCCCATCCTTCCTTCCTTCCTTGTTTCCTCCCATCCTTCCTCCCTTCCTTCTTTCTTTCCTCCCATTCTTCCTTTCCTTTCTCCCTCCCTCCCTCCTTTCTTTCTTTCTTTCTTTCTTTCTTTCTTTCCTCCCTCCCTCCCATCCTTCCTCCCTTCCTTCTTCCTTCCTTCCTTCTTTCCTCCTTCCCTTCCATCCTCCCTCCCTCCCTTCCATCCTCCCTCCCTCCCTTCCTCCCATCCTTCCTCCTTTCCTTCTTTCTTTCCTTCCTTCCTTCCTTCCTCCCTCCCTTCCTTCCTCCCATCCTTCCTTCCTTCTTTCTTTCTTTCTTTCTTTCTTTCTTTCCTTCCTTCTTTCTTTCCTTCCTCCCATCCTTCCTCCCTTCCTTCTTTCTTTCCTCCCATCCTTCCTTTCTTTCCTTTCCTTCTTTCCTTCCTTCCTGCCTGCCTCCCTCCCTCCCTCCTATCCTTCTTCCCATCCTTCCTCCCATCCTTCCTTCCTCTTTTCCTTCCTTCTTCCCATCCTTCCTTCCTCTTTTCCTTCTTTCTTTCTTTCTTTCCTTCCTTCCTTCCTTCCTTCCTTGCTCTGTGTCTCTGCCGCCAGCCATGGAGAGATTAGCTTGACGGATGGCGGTGTCGCCGGTGCTGCCTCTCTCTCTGTCACTGGGGCCAGGATGGCATGAAGAGAGGCAGAAAGGGATGACAAATGCCGGTGATCAGCGAACGAGGGCTGTGACAAATCGGACGCCGCCTGGCCAACAGCCCCATTACGCGGTAATAAAAAAAGATGGATGGCTCCGCACGGCCCCGGCCGCGGCTAATGCGATTTCGCCTCCTCTCCCAGGGATCCAATTAAGGCAAGGCAAGGCAAGGCAAGGCAAAGGAGGGAGGGATGGGGGCAGAGGAAAAGAAGAAGAGGAGGAGGACGAGAAGAGGGAGGGAGGGAGGGAGGGAGGGAGGGAAGGAGAAAGAAGGAAAGGAAGAAAAGCATAGAGGAAGGATGGGAAGGGAAAGAGAGAAGGAGAAAGAAGGAAAGGAAGAAAAGCATAGAGGAAGGATGGGAAGGGAAAGAGAGAAGGAGAAAGAAGGAAAGGAAGAAAAGCATAGAGGAAGGATGGGAAGGGAAAGAGAGAAGGAGAAAGAAGGAAAGGAAGAAAAGCATAGAGGAAGGATGGGAAGGGAAAGAGAGAAGGAGAAAGAAGGAAAGGAAGAAAAGCATAGAGGAAGGATGGGAAGGGAAAGAGAGAAGGAGAAAGAAGGAAAGGAAGAAAAACATAGAGGAAGGATGGGAAGGGAAAGAGAGAAGGAGAAAGAAGGAAAGGAAGAAAAGCATAGAGGAATAATGAGAAGAGAGAGAGAAGGAGAAAGAAGGAGAAGAAGAAAAGCATAAAGGAGGGATGAGAAGTGAGAGAGAGAAGGAGAAAGAAAGGAAGGAAGAAAAGCATAAAGGAAGGATGGAAAGGGAAAGAGAGAAGGAGAAAGAAGGAGAGGAAGAAAGGCATGGAGGAAGGATGGGAAGAGAGAGAGAGAAGGAGAGGAAGAAAGGGATGGAAGGAATGGGAGGGAGAAAGAGAGAGAGAAGGAGAGGATGAAAAAGAAGGAAGGAATGTGGAGGAAGGATGGGGGTAGAGAGAGAAAGAAGAGGAGGAGGAGGAAAGGCCTGGGGAGGGATAGGGAGAGAGAGATAGAAGGAGGGAAGGAAAAAGAAGGAGGGAAAGAGCAGGAAAGGCCTAGCAAGGGATGGGGGAAGAGAGAAGGAGGGAAGAGGGAGAGTGGAGGAAGGGCCAAGGCCTGGGGAGGGAAGGAGGGAGGGAGGGAGGGAGAGAAGGGTCTGCCCAGCCTTCTCTGCCAACGTTGCACTTAATCGAGTCAGATCACCTTGAAGGGGTCAGGCTCAGAGAAAGGGAGAGCACTGGGCTGGAGGGATTCCCAGTTCCAGGTGGAGCTCTGCACCATCGAGGGCCCTGCGAAGCCAAGAGGCAGCGAGGGGGACAGAAGGCTGGCACAACCAGATGGGGCTGGGCTGAGAAATGTGTTTGCCTACCCTCCTCCTCCTCCTCCTCTTCCCACCACTTTGCTCAGCCCTGTTGTATCTGCTCCTTCTGCATCTGGCTCTGGCTCACCATCCCTCCCCATCCGGTGAAGGGCTTCATGAAATCAGGGGGCTTTCTACTTTGCATAGCAAGGAGAAGGAGAGAAGGAGGGGAGAGGAGGGGGCACCAGGTTTCCTTCAGATAAGTGTCACCTCCAGCAAATGCCTTGGCAAGAGTGTGTGCCAGCAGAGGAGGAGAGTACAGAAAGACACAAAGGATGAGAGCTTGGAGAAATTCCCTTTTTGTAATCTGCTGTGTGCCTTCAAATAGTTTCCAACTTATGGCAACCCTAAGATGACCATTGTTTGTTGTTGTTAACTGCCCTTGAGTTGATCTCAACTCATGGTGACCCTATGGATGAGACATCCCCAAGACCCTCTGTCCTCCTGCAACCCCTTAATACTCATGATCCTTCTGGCATGTGGCCTTCCTCTCTTCCTACTTCCCTCCACTTTTCCCAGCGTTATTGTCTTTTCTAATGAGTCTTCTCTTCTCATGATGTGTCCGAAGTACGACAGCCTGTTTGGTCATCTTGGCTTCCAGGGAGGTTTCCAGTTTGATCTGCTCTAGGACCCATTTATTTTATTTTATTTTTATTTTTGTCCTTTTGGCTGTCCATGGGATCCTCAGCACTCTTCTCCAGCACCACATCTCAAATGCATTGGTTTTCTTCCTATCATCTTTCTTAACTGTCCAGATCTCACATCCATACATGGTAATAGGGAATACAGTTGTTTGTATGATTCTAACTTTTGTGCTTAGTTGTCTATCTTTGCATTTTAAGATCTTTTCTCATTCTTTCATAGCCACCCTCCCCATTCTTAGTCTTCTTCTGATTTCCTGATTGCAGTCCCCATTTCTATCAATGTTTGATCCCAGGTATGAGAATTTTTTTACTATTTCTATTTCTTCGTTGTCTAGGTTGAAATTGTGACGGTCCTCTGTGGTCATTATTTTTGTTTTCTTTATGTTCAACATTAAGCCTGCCTTTGCATTTCTTCTTTGATCTTCCTTAGTAGTTGTTCCAGGTCTGTGAGGTTTTCTGCTAGTATTATGGTGTCATTTGCATATCTTAGATTGTTGCTATTTCTTCTTTCTATTTTCACTCCTCCCTCTTCCTTGTCCAAGCCTGCTTTCCTTACATATGTTCTGCATATAAGTTGAATAGGTAGGGTGATAGGATGCAGCCTTGTCTGACTCCTTTGCCAATTGGGAACCATTCTGTTTTGCTGTGTTTTGTTCTGACAGTAGCCTCTTGTCCTGAGTACAGATTCCTCATCAGGACTATGAGATGTGTTGGCACTCCCATGTCTTTAAGGGCATTCCATAGCCTTTCATGATCGATGCAGTCAAAGGCTTTGCTATAGTCTATAAAGCACATGCTGATTTTCTTTTGGAATTCCCTGGTGTACCTCATTAGCCATTGTATGTTTGCAATGTGGTCCCTCATGCCTCTTCCTTTCCTGAACTCTCCTTGGACCTCTGGTATTTCTTTCTCCATGTATGGTTGGAGTTTATGTTGCAGAATTTTGAGCATGATTTTGCTTGCATGAGAGATCAGTGCTATGGTCCTATAGTTGCTGCAGTCTCTTGTGTCTCCCTTTTTGTGTATAGGGATGTATATTGACCACTCCCAATCTGTTGGCCATCGTTTTGTGTTCCATATCTGTTGACATATGTTGGTTAGCACTAGACTTGATTCTGTCAGTGTGGATTGCAGCAGTTCAATTGGAATATCATCTGTTCCTGATGATTTGTTTTTACCTATTTCTCTTGTAGTTTATAGCTTTTTCCATTTTTTAGATTCCACTTTTTAGAATTTGTGGTTCATCTTAGTATGGCTCTTCATTTTGTGTGTCCTTCATTTTGTCATTTCTTTTGTATAATTCTTCTGTGTATTGCATCCAACGTCTTTTTATTCCTTCCTGGTCTTGAATTATGTTATTTTTATTGTCATAGATCGCCCCAGTGCTTGGTTAGAATTTTCCTTTGATTTCCTGGATCATGTGAATTAGATCTCTTGTTTTTCCCTTTTTGTTGTTGTCTTCTTTTTCTCTGCATTGGTCATTGTAGTCATTTTCTTTATCTTTCTGCACAAGCTATTCTACTGTTGCATTCATAATTCTTAGTTTGTTCCTGTTTCCCTTTTGTTTTTCTTCTCTTCTTTTCTTTATTGCTTGTAGAGTTTTTTCTGTCATCCATGGTTGTTTTTCTTTTTCTTTTTGTTTATTGAAAGTGTCTGTCTGCATTCTTCTTTTACTATGTCCTTTATTTTATTTTATTATATTCTTTTATATTATGACCATAAGGCAACCCTATTGTGGGGTTTTCTTGGCAAGATTTGCTCAGAGGAGGTTTGCCATTGCCTTCCTCTGAGGCTGAGAACATGTGACTTACCCAAGCTCAACCACTGGGATCATGGCTGAGCAGCAAATCAAACCTGGTTTCCAGGGTCATAGGAGATGTTCAGACCTGGGGAAAAAAGCCAGGAGTAAAAGGCATACTCCTGGGATAATTGCATGATCACACAGAAGACTTTCAGACACATTGCGCTTATCCAGGCCTTCTCCCGTGAAGATCCAACAATGCTTCATCAACAAACCATTCACGGGGAAGTCCCAGAAATGGTTTGTTGCTGGAGCATTCCTGGTTCTTTCTAGGAGAAGTCCTGGATAAGCACGACATTGTTTGAAAATCTTCAATGTGATGGCGCAATTATCCCAGAAGTATGCCTTTTTCTTCTCCAATTTCCCCCTGTCTAATAACCTCCATAGTCCAATACTCAAACCACTGTGCCATGCTGGCTCCCCTAAGACAGGCATATTATCCCTGGGGGTTATGGTCATTGTAGTCCAAAAGAAGAAACTTTCCCAGGTGCTGTGAAGTTTCATTATACATTGGGACAAAGAAATGGATCAACATGGGGAAGGAAGAGGTCAGCTAGGCTTAGCAGAAAAACGGGGGAATTTTTGCCCTACACCTTTTAATCTTGCAGACAAACAAACAAAAAAGAATTGAAATCAGATATTTTACATGTTAAAGTTTTCAAGATCCCAGTCCTGATTGCAGAGCAGGGAAGGTCAGGTAGATTTATTTAGAATTGTCCCAGTGGACTTATTGGAAAATATTAGAACGTAAATGCATTTGAGGTGATGCTGCATTGTGTGTTTGGTCACTGTCTGTCTGTAGTGACTTTACTATCAGTTGCTTGCTTTTGGTGGGGGACTGATAGGGAACTTCAGAGCTTCAAAAGTGGGGTCCCCTGATTTAGTACCACTGGTGTACTGGGCACTTGCTGTTGAGAAGACTGCAATAGACAGTTGTTTTAGTTTATATATAGTTAAGCATTAGCTATTTCTCCATGCTGGTGATGAAATTCTTATAACTGAAAATATCTAATCTGCTAAACAGCAACAAATGCACTGTTACATCATTACATCTGGTTTGGCCAAAATAAAAATCTAGTGTGGCATAGTGGTTTCAGTGCTGTACCAGATGCTGGGAGTTGTTGCTGTGTGCCTTGAAGTCATTTCTAAGGGGGGTTGCAGACTGCCAGAAATAGTGTGAATTCAGTCCACTTTTAGGGTTAGGGTTAGTGCTAGGGAATCATGGGAACTGTTATTTTTCTGAGACATTGAGCCTTCTCTGTCAGACAACTCTGATGCCACAATAAAATACAGTTCCCATGGTTCCCTAACTCTAACCCTAACCCTAAAAGTGGACTGAATTCACACTATTTCTGGCAGTCTGCAACCCCCCTAAGTTACGATGACCCCAAGATGAACCTATCACTGGTTTTCTTAGAAAGATTTGTTCAGAGGGATTTTTGCCTTTGGCTTCCTTTGAGGCAGACAGTGTGTGATTTGCCCAAGGTCACCCAGTGGGTCTCCATGGCCAAGCAGGAATTTGAACCTTGCTGTGTGACCAGTCTTCAAATCCCTGCTCATCCATGAAAAGGGTGATCTTGTTGCAAGTCACACTCTTTCAGCCTCAGAGAAAGGAAATGGCAAACCTCAATCCAACATCCCCTCAGCATAGCACAGATTTCCAAACTCAGACCTACATTGAGCCATATACCCTCCTCTGACTTACTGGGAAGCCCCTGAAGGCAGCTCACATGGCTATTCCATGCTTTGCAATGAACAGGCTGGCTTGGAGAAGTATCTGGCTATATCTCCATAGCCAAATATGAAATGATCTCTGCAACACTGATACACCTGGTGGATCCCAGCAAATCTCAGCACTGATGTCTTCACTCCACATCTGGCTATAGAGATGGAGCCAGGAGCTTCTCCAAGCCTGCCTGCTTACTGTGAAACATAAAATGGCCATGCAGGATGGCTTCAGGGGCTTTACAGTAAGCCAGAGTAGGGGCTTCGGACAAGGCAAGTCAGGAAGGGAATAATACCAACCTCACAGTTCCTGAAGAAGGACATCTGCAGGCGTAAGGGAAACTTCTGGACAATGCCTTTTGATTAGGAGTCCTCAGCCTGGAAAGTGAATAGATATATAACTGAACACTAAAGTTAGAATCATCCAAGTCATTGTATTCCCCATCACTATGTATGGATGTGAGAGCTGGACAATTAAGAAACAAGATAGGTAGAAAATCAATTCATTACAGATGAGGTGCTGGAGAAGAGTGCTGAGGATTCTGTGGACAGCCAAAAAGACAAACAAATGGATCCTAGAATAGATCAAGCTGGAAATCTCCCTGGAGGCCAAGATGATCAAAGTGAGGCTGTCATGCTTTGGCCACATGAGAAGGCACAGCTCATTGGAAAAGACAATAATGCTAGGAAACAGGAAGGGAAGTGGAAAGAGAGATGGATGGACTTCTATTAAGTAGGTCATGGGTATGAATTTACAGGAACTAAGCAGAACTGTGAAAGACAGGGAGTCTTGGAGATGTCTTAACCACAGGATTGCATGAGTTGAGATCAACTTGTGGGCAGTTAACAAACAAACAAATAAACAAAAAACTTGGAAAGACCCCTTGATTGAAATAGTGTTGAATGTGCTTGTGTCCCTTCAAGTTGCCTGTTGACTTATGGTGGCCCCATGAATTTCATATGGTCTCTTAGGCAAAGAATACACAGAGGTAGTTTTGTCAGTTCCTTCCTCTGAAACATAACCTGCAGCACCTGATATTCATTGGTGGTTTCCAATCCAAATACTAACCAGGGCTGACCCTGTTTAGCTTCCAAGGTCAGACAGGATCTGGTGTCTTTAGGGTATCCAAGTACAAATATCAGACAAGCATTTAGAGATACAGAGGGAAAGAATGAGCACAGCAGTCATTTCTTGTTTTATAGCTTTTGGCATGATTTCATCCCACATACAGCCCTGGGGCTTAAAGCCAAGGACTGTTCCTTCTTCATAATTTCTATGGATTGTTCACATTTCAGAAACCTTTTATTGCAACTAGTAGAAAGGCTAATTAATTATGGATGGAGTATGTCATATGTAGGAATTTTCCATCAATGTATATTGTACATTAGAGAGTTCCTTTGAGAAGCAACTTGAAATAGCGGTTAAAGCAAGGGCTGTCAATTTGTTTTCCATGGGCTGCACATCAGCCCTCCTTACACCTATATCATGTAAGTGTTGGACTAGGACTCTGGAGAACAGAGTTCAAATCCCCACTTGGCCATGGGAACTTGCTGGGCAACCTTGGGCAAGTGACACCCTCTTAGCCTCAGAGGTAGGCAAAAGCAAACCCTCTCTGAACAAATCTTGCCAAGGAAACCCATTGAAAGGATTGCCTTATGCTCATCTTAAGTTCAGAAATGATTTGAAAGCACACAGCACCAACAATTTTTTTTTTTGGCTCATTATTGCCAATGTCTGGGAACATAAGTGGAAGGAGAGTTCAGTGCCAGCAGACCAAGACATTTTGCCACCTGAAGTAGAGCCCAAATGGTAGGCCAAAACCACAAAATGTCTAGCTGTACCAGGCATAAACTTCTGCCTTTATCCTATTCATACATACCCCACTATTGAGGTGCATCCAAAACAGGTTATTACCCATTGCTGCACAGCAGAGTTGTTTCTGAAAGGTCCGCAAAAACTTGCTTGCATACTGACCTGGCCCTTTAAATCACACACAAACATAAACACAGAGTTTACATGTGGATGTTTGCCATCATCTCATGGAGTTTGGGCCTAAGGGATAAGCAATAAGCTGAAGGAAGAAAGAAGTATTGTTGTGGGTCTTTCTTCAAATACATACATTCCAACGTAAAATAGTAAATAAATTTCATACCAGTGATAAATTACAGATACATCCCCTTCTGATTGGACTTATCAATACTGTATATACTCATGTATAAGTCTAGAAATTTTAGTCAAAAATTGACACAAAAAACTTGAGTTGACTTATCCATGGGTCAATGTAAGTACTGTAAGTACTGTACTTTAACTTTCATTAACTTCCATCCCCTAATGAAGGCATAAGTGTATTCTGTTCAAGAAGCAGACACCACTCTACTCTCTCATCCATCCAGCCTTTAGTGTGAACATAAACTGTTATGCCTGCTGGGATTTTGTAAGTTCTTTGGCATCATTTTCCTTTCCTTCATCCTTTAGATCCTTTGTTACATGCCCCTTAGCTTTACCCTTGACTTATCCACAGGTCATATCAAAATCCATACTTTTGGTCCCACAATCTGCCGCTGACTTATACATGTGGTTGACTTATAGTTGAGTATATACAGTAGTTAGTCTATCAATATATAGCTGCCTCAAGGAACCAATTTCCAGATGTATATTTAATAACTAAAATGATGTGACTAATGATCTATGATTGTACTGTGATTGCAATAGATCTGTTGCTGTTCTACTCATTTTCCCTCAGTAGAATTTTCCCCATTAATGGACTTGAGGTCTGTGGTCTTGCTCTTTGCAGGGAAGGACAACAGCTATACCTTAAATGGCCCTGCATGTGCCACTGGCACACACATTAGTTTAAATGGGGCTCGAATATTAGGAAGCTGCCATTTTCATGGGGGGAGGGTCCAGAATGGATCCCCCATGAATTGGGAGGGGCAACTGTAATTGTATGAATTTTGTTTAACCCTACTGTGAATACAGTTTATGTGATCTCATAATATCTGTGTGGACCTCTAATGGCAAGTGCACCTCTTTTGTAGCCAAGAAAACAAGCTTTGTTGTTGTTGTTGTTGTTGTTGTTGTTGTTGTTGTTGTTTAGTTGCTTCCCTTTAGATCGACTCCAACTTATGATGACTGTATCCTAGAGTTTTCGTGGCAAGATTTATTCAGAAATGGTTTGCCATTTCCTTTTAATGTGACTTATCTAGATAATGTGACTTATCTAAGACCACTGTGGGTTTCTGGGGCTGAGCTGGGATTCAAACTGGTCTCCTGGAGTCCTAGTTATTCCTGGCTTTGGAAAATATCAGTGATATTTCCATAGCTAGATGAGTGAGACACTGCTTGATCTGTGTGTGGCTCTGCAGTGTGGTTAATGAAATGGCCACTGCTTAGTGAAGTATATTGAGGTTTTGGACTGACTCTGATCACCCATGGCCAGCCAGCCTAGGAAAGAGTATAAGATTTTAGGGTTTTGTGGGGTTTTTGGGCTGTGAGGCCATGTTCTAGAAGAATACATTTTTCTAGAACATGGCCTCACAGCCCCAAAAAAACACAAAAACCTATGGATGCTGGCTGTGAAAGCCTTTGACTTCACACTTTCGTCTTTGCCATTTGATCCCTGCTTGAGCAGTAAAGCCTTCTTGACTTCTGCAGAGTTTGTAAATAACACGTTACTAGTTACAACATTACCCAGTGATTCTCAAACAGTGGGGTGAGACTCCCAGGGGGAATGAGAGGTGCCAAGAAGTGTGGGATTTGGGGTCCTGATCCTTCCTTCTCCTCTACCCAAACTTTTTTATTTGCAAAATTTCCACATGTATTGAGTTAAATAGTGAATTTTCTTAAATGAAACTGTTCTAATTTGAACTATACTGTTTCCTTATAAAATGTTAAAATGTGACTATACATGGATGTGCAAATGAAAATATGCACACTAAATAAACAACGTATTTTTATCGATATACTATGTCAATTGGGAGAGTGCAGTGTTCACTTGTAGATGTAAAGGGGAGTCCCAAGGCTAAAATATTTGACTACCACTGATATTACCTATAACATATTGCCTTCTCTTTTTATTGGTAAAGAGAGATTAATGGTGTTATTTTCTAAAAATGTAATGTGATGTAACACATGTAATGCCATATTTTTTGCTGTAGTGAGTAAACATTGCTGTAGCATTGGAGTAACTTAAAATTTCAGTTGAGCATTTAGAAATACAGTTTAGGCACCCAAAGAAAAGGGGAAGGCAAAGTTACCAAGGGAATATAAACACCCCAAATGTATGATTTCTAGGTGTGAACTATTTTCAGTGTTTCACTCGCTGCAATGCTATAAATTTGGGGGCTAAAGAGATATTTCATGGGGGTCAGAATTTTCACTTGGAGGGGCAGTGGCCTTGTTTCTCCCCTTGCCCTGCCCCTCCAAACTACAACTTGGGCATACCCTCTTGCTCCTGCCACTTGGTTTGTTTTTCAGTCCTGACTGGAAGTTCTTATAATTCCTAGTCCCACAATCATAGCTCACATCAGATCATTGCCCAAGACCCAGCTCTCTCATTTGTTTCTTCTTTCTGAGGTAACATGAATCCTCTGCCCTCTTATATCTGAGTGCTGGATCTATTACAATGATCTTCAGTACAAAGACTGATAATATAACATGGAGTCCAGAACTCAGCAATTGTCTACACTACACAATTGTGTCTACACTACACTAGGCAAGTAATTTGTCATCATAGGCCTCATACTCTTAAAATCCTGGGATTTGTAGTTTGTTGAGTTACTTTCAGTTCCCTGCTAGAGATCTCTATGGTATTCCCCAGAAATACAGCACTAGAGTTCTGTAGCAGTAATTCTAAGTACCTCCTCATTGACCATTGAGCCACATACATTCCTCTACACTGGTATTCAGTATAGGAGTTGTGCAGTGTAAGTTTGGGTATTTACATTGTGCTAAAGCAATGTAGGATCTCATAGAATCACAGAGTTGGAAGAGACCACAAGAGCCATAGAGTCCAACCTCCTGCCATGTAGGAAGACACAATCAAACCAATCCTGACAGATGGCCATCCAGCCTCTGTTTAAAAACCTCCAAAGAAGGAGACTTCACCACACTCCAAGGCAGCATGCTCCACTGTCAAACAGCTCTCACTGTCAGGAAGTTCTTCCTAATGTTGAGGTGGAATCTCTTTTCCTTTTCCATTGCTCCAGGTCCTATTATCCGGAGCAGCAGCAAATCAGCTTGCTCCATCCCTTCAAATATCTATACATGGCTATCATATCTTCATCTTCTCTTCCCCAGGCTATAAATAACTCCCTAAGCATGGTTTCCAGATCTTTCACCATTTTGGTCGCCTTCCTCTGGACATGCTTCAGCTTGTCCACATCCCTCTTGAATTGTGGTGTCCACAACTGTACACAATATTTCAGGTGAGATCTGGTCAAAGCAGAATAGATAGACACTATTACTTCCTTTGATCTATATTTCTATTGATACAGCCTTGGATCATATTGGCTTTTTAGCTGCTGCATCACATTGATGACTCATGTTCAACTTGTTGTCTACTAGAACTCCTAGATCCTATTCACATGTACTGCTGTCAAGCCAGGTGTCCCCCATCCTTTATCTGTGCGTTTCATTTTCTTCTGCCTAAGTGTAGTACTTTGCATTTCTCCCTGTTGGGATTCATTTTGTTAGTTCTGGCCCAGCTCTCTAATCTATTAAGATCATTTTGAATTTTGATCCTGTCTTCTGGGGCTTTAGCAACCCCTCCTAACTTAGTGTCATCTGCAGATTTGATAAGCATGCCCCTTATTCCAGCATTCAAATAATTGATAATGATTTGAGTAGAGGTTCAATAGTGCCAGTGATATACAGCTGACATTGAACCAAACCAAGGTAGTAGCCTTTGATTTGTGGCAAAAGCAAAGAATATTTTTCTACATTGCATCCACAAACTGTCATCTACCAGAGTTGCCATATGGTCTATTGAACTGCGGCTGAGTCATCACCAGTTTGCTGTCATGATTTTGGCAACACTTTGCAGATGAAGTTGTTAATATTCAGCAGCTGACTTGGAAACCACTTGTGTTTAATGCACAGCCAGAGTTTAATATATCAGAATTCTTCCCTTGTCTGTTTGCGTTTATTTCAATTGATGTCACTCATCTTCAACTGCAGTTAATTAGCTTACTATTGATAGTAAGCCTCTACAGATATTTATTGCATCATGTCTCTATTAGTAATAAGCATGTATTTAAACTTTTGATTTCTATTCATTGTCCTTCCACATGCCTTCATGCTGCTGTGTCACATCTGGAGCTTGAAAGCAAAGCACTGAAGGCAATCGCATGAACTAGTGACACTTTGCTCTTTTATGCTAACAAGTCCAATGTTGACTCCTCATTGGTTTGGGAAAATTGTTACCTCTTACTTTAACTGCTTGCTTCCAGTCCATTATGTACAGCAGAATCACATGACACACAGGATGTTTGTCAACTAAGCAATGAGATGCTAGCTATTCCTTCATTGTGTCAATCTGTGTAGTATGAGATAGAAGCAACCAAAAAATAGGGTCTGAGAGGCTCAAGATTTTTGTTTAAAAGGAAACACACCCACCAACCATCTCATAGTGCTGGTGTTCATGCACTAACATGAACTATCATGAACTAAATTGGCATTATCCTTTGACATATAGCCCTGCTATAAGTCTTGTCTTCTTTAAACTCCTATGTACATGTATAATAATAGTCCTTTTAATAGTCCTTTTAATGAAATATCATTTGCTTCCTTACCTCCTTGCCTATCTGCCTATTTATGGAGAAGAAAGGATAATACTGACATTTACAGGGCACTCTTAATGTGCACCCCAAACTGTTTGGGGTACATTTTACATCCACCGGTAGGAACAATAATTTCTGGTTCCTGAATTTTTCAGTGCTTGCACTGGAATGGATCATGCCATCAGAGGCCAGTGTTTTCAGACCCTGTTCTTGATTGGGATAAATGGAGTGAATGTGTGCTTTTGTAGAGGCTATTGCTTAAAAACCCTATCAAATTTAGGGGTTTACTGTAAGCTGACAGGCAACCTGAAAACACAAACACACAAACCTTAATACCATGATAAATCAGGCATTGTAGTCTCTCCACAACTACCAACCTTGGTCTTTAGTGCCACATCTCATGACACTCACACAGAATTAGTGCTAAGACAAGATTATGTTGCAGGACAAATTAGATTTTCTTTGCCCATTCCAACATAATTACATTTCTTCCCTTTTCCTCTACATTTCCCACTGGGCAGTAGCCTTTTTTTCCAGACCTTGTTCTTGGGCAAGCTTTCAAGAGAATCTTCTTGCAAAACATAGGACAAAGGCATGATATTGCTCTGTCTGGATGGGCTGGAGACAGAACATAGTGTAGTGGTTTGTTCCATGTTCTTGACTTTATGGTTGCAAAAGAAATGTGGTGACAATAGATGGCAAAGTCTGAGAAGTCAAAGAACTTAATAGATTTATGTGATTGAGAGATAGGTCCAGTGCAAAGTTCTGTGCTCTCTTTCTGTGACCAGCCAAAGCTAATCAAATTATCATTAATGTGTTTCCTTAATTTCCTTAATTTGCATAATTTATTCAACTTCCAACTTTTTCTAGAACAAAATTTGATACATTACAAAAAGCAGGGCATGCATCCAATTCTGGTTAGAAGTACTGGATTTAAAAGCTTTCAATGTCCTTTTCAGACAAAAAAGATGGACATAAGATTACTACACTGTGGCTTTGGGCACTGAAGTCACTAATCTTTCTAAAGCAGTGGTTCTCAACCTTTGGTCCTTCAGAGGTTTTCGATTTCAGCTCCCCAAATCCGTAGTCATCCATCCATGCTGGTGGAGGCTTCCGGTAGTTATACCAAACAGCTGGAAGATCAAAGGTTTAGGGTTGGTCCTTCTTAGGAAGAGGGTGTGGAGATCTGTTCCATTATCTCAAAGACAAGTCCAGTTTGGAGGACTCCTCCTTACCTATTGCTGTAGCCATCTGTAGTTTAGACCTAGATCTTGAGTGAAGGGGCAACTATCAACTAACTTCTCAGGCACTGCCCAGAAAGTTCAGTCTGTTTCTGCTCTGCTTTTCCTGGCTTAAAAGGTGTAGTTACAAAGAACAGTATGCCCTTGATGACTTCCACATCACTGGGTGGTGAATCTGCTTTTTGGGAAATTCCAGCATTCTCTGTCTCTCTCTCTCTCACACACACACACACACACAGACACACTGCTATTTCAGCATTTGGGGTTTAGATAGGACAGAATTTCCTACATGTAAAAGCATTCTGGTTTTCCTCCCCATTTGCGCTTCCTATCCTTTGAAATTGTTGTTGTTAGATGCCTTTGAGTCATCCTCGACTCATGGTGACCCTATGGATGAGACATCTCCATGACTCCCTGTCTTCTACTTTTATGCTTAAGTTTTGCCTTCTCATGCCCATGGCCTCCCTAATTGAATCTAGCCATCTGGTGTGTGGTCTTCCTCTCTTTCTATTTTCCTCCACCTTCCCTAGCATTATTCTCTTTTCTAGTGATTCATGCCTTCTCATGATGTGGCCAAAGTATGATGGCTTCATTTTGGCTTCCCAGGAGTTTGGGCTTGATCTGCTCTAGGACCCCTTTGTTTGTCTTTTTGGCTGTCCATGGGATCCTCAGCACTCTTCTCCAGCACCACATCTCAAGCGAGTTGATTTTCTTTCTATCTGCTTTCTTCACTGACCAGCTCTCACATCCGCACATGATGATGGGGAATACCATGGCTTGTGTGATTCTAACTTTAGGGGTCAGTTGTATATCTTTAATCTTTAGGATCTTTCACTTTTTCATGGCTGCCCTTCCCACTCCTAGTCCTCTTCTTATCTCTTGACTGCAGTTTCCATTCTGAGCAATGTTTGATCCATGGTATGAGAAATCTTTGACTATTTCAATTTCTTCATTGTCTAATTTGAATTTATGTAGGTCCTCCATGGTCATTATTTTTTTTCCTATTATGTTCAGCAGCACGCCTGCCTTTGCACTTTCTTCCTCGACCTTCCTTACTAATTCTTTGAAATGCATAGTCATAAATATTTTTTGAGCATCCATGTAATGATACCATGTGAGCCTGACTTATTGGTCAGTTAAAGACTCTCTCTTTCTCAGTTTCATTCTTGTTACTTCTATTTTTCCTCATCACATCTCTTCCTCTCCTTTGTTACTCCACCAACAAGATGATGAGTTAAAGATTGAAGCTCTTTCTTTTGCCTAATATTTTCATTCACTAATTAAGATGTAGGCTCTCTACATGCATATGTAAATATAAAAGCCTAGTAAACTTTTTTCAGTTACCTGAAACTGCCTGCCTTGTTTCTTTTTTGAGTCAGTTCCAGTTCAGGGAAGCAACATCAGATTGAGGCATGCTTTATTTGCTCTTCTAGTAGAAGTAAGCTGATTTTGAATAGTTTTAGCTTTGATATTTTTCCCCCCAAACAAGTGATAACACCCTGGGAAACTCTAACATCCAACACTGCTCTGGTGTTAGTATGAATGTTATAGGAGCTATCCAAGGTGCTGCACTATGATCCAAAATTTTGATTTAGCACCTTGGATAGATTCTTAAAATCCTACAGAAACATACACGCACACACCTTGATCTTTACACCCAGTCAGTTCACTAAACCCTAATACAGTTAACCTGCAGGCTGACCTTGATTATTATGCATCAGCCAAAGTGCAAGGTCACTGCAGGTTAGCCCTTTCATAAATCAGTTACACACAGGGCAGGAATGAAATTGGGGATGGGGTGGGTGAAAGAGAGGTCAGAAGAAGGTTCAGGCTGAACATAGGTTGCCTAGAGATGCAGCTTCATTGCAGGAGTGGAGAATACGCAAGATAACTGACACTCTTTGTACTTAATTCTGTCCTGTGAAAAGGGACTGAACCCATTGGGATTCAAGATAGGAAGGCTGCATTCTCTTCTTACCAATTGCACAGCCCCAGTATTAAAAAGTGGGTTGAAACTGATGCTGTATATCCAACCAGTAGAATTGTCCTCTGTCCTCTTTCTTATGGAATAACTCACTTTTGATGAAGAAAACATCCACTAGTCCTAATCTAGAAAAATGGAGTGTGTTCAAATTACAGATTTAGATTAACAATGGGCCTTTGCAGACTGCTAGAAATAGTGCAAATTGAGTCCACTTTAAGGGTTAGGGTTAGGGAATCATGGGAACTGTATTTTATTGTGGCACCAGAGCTCTCTGACAGAGAAGGCTCAATGTCTCAGAAAAAAACTATTCCCATGATTCCCTAGCACTAACCCTAACCCTTAAAGTGGACTCAATTTGCACTATTTCTGGCAGTCTGCAAAGGCCCAATGTTTACTTTTCTTTCCAGCCACTGGCTATGCTGGCTGTGGATTCTGAGAGCTGGAGTCCATCTCTTGATCTGCCAAAGATGACCAGCTGGCCTGCAGTCTGATAATATTCCTTTCCTGTCTCTGTTCTCAGCCACCAGATTTGACATATACAAGAGGATGATCCAAGGATGGAAAAGCCTTTAGGTTTCTTCTTGGACTGGCTTCAGCAATGGTGCAAATGCCCTGCCTTCCATCCTCCTATCAACCACTATTCCAAGTATGCAAACAGAACAGAAGGAAGGAATTGAGGATGCCTCTTTTTTCCTTGCCACAAGGTTGGGAAAAGAAGTCATAGATATCCTTTCATCTTTCCCACCTCCCACCCCAGCCTCACAGCCATCAATACTAGCTTTTGCCAGGACTGGCATTTAGCAAAGGATAAGATGGTCCTCCACCCACCACCCCACCGTTGCCAAAAATACACATCACCCTTGTTCCAAATAGAGAAGCCAAATGGAGAAGCAATTGAATCATACCTCAACCTGGGCAATGGGATAGAATTCAAATACATAGCCCAACTGTGTTAGCCCAAAAAATGCAAAGGGATCTGGTAAAACATTTGAGACTGACT
Organism: Phrynosoma blainvillii; assembly: GCA_026167975.1. Lineage (NCBI taxonomy): Eukaryota > Metazoa > Chordata > Lepidosauria > Squamata > Phrynosomatidae > Phrynosoma > Phrynosoma blainvillii. Next base: position 72,700,327 of record JANUYF010000003.1, on the reverse strand, counting down.
GAAAGAAAGTAGCTGATAACATGAGCTTTCATAGGACGTTATCACACATGGGCCAGTTTCATTGTTAAAGAGATAATAAAGTGGAAATGAAGTATCCCGAAAAGAAAGTGAAAATAGAGCTTAATTACGCAAAAGCTTTTCACATGTAATTACAGTAATAACAGAATTAAGTTAAAAGCGAAAAAAGACGTTTTTAACTTTCATACACAAGTGAAAAGAACCCGTACATGTACTGGAAATGGGTGTGTTTCGTGACCAGACTCCTCCTTTTTCCAGGGCAGGTACTGCATTTCCCAGGAGGAAGTGTCAGACTGTCCTACATTTGGGGTCATGTCCTCCTGCACAGGTCCTAACCCCCTTCCGTTGGGGTTAGGACCTCTCAAGAGAGCAGAGGAGGAGGCTGGAAAGGCAAGGCAAGGCAAGGGAGGGATTGAGAGGGGGAAACTGGAGGTAGCTCCCATGCCCCCCCATGAGCCTTTCCCCTTTGTAGGACCTGCAGGGCAGAACTTCATGTGAGATGGAGCTCCAAGTTGCTCCACAAGCACACCTCACACTTGCACCCACATCCACCCACAGCTGTTGTGAGGGAAGCCTTCTTTCCCCTCCTTTTCCCTCTATCCCAAATGCCAAACTTCTCCTCTGTCCCAAACTTTTTTCTCCTGGGTTGCCTTCCCTTCCCTTCCCTGGCACTGAGAAGGAGCCCAGGACTCTCCCTCCCTGGAGGCCCCTCCTCCTCCTCCTCTTGGCTCTCCTCCAGGTTTTAAAAGAGAATTGTCCGTGCATATTTGCTTTTCACATTACAGTAAATGCGAAATTACTGTATTTTCGCAAATGCATTTCCTCTAAACTCCCGAAATTAAAAAGATCTCGGATAATACCACTTTCTGTCCAGTTTCTGACCAGTTTCTGTGCGACGTTGTGTGAAATCGTGAGGCACAAATTCAGTTTTTGTTTGGGATTTGTGTGGATTAACCAACAGATTTCCCCCGTGTGATAACGTCCATAGACTTGAGCCTGATTCCTCAGATGCATGGGATTGCATCCTCAGATGTCATGGTATAGGAACTTCTACCATACCCAAGCACAGTTTAGAGCAGAATAGTTGTCCAGAAGTTGTCGGATTGCAACTCCCAGCATTCCTCACCATTGGCTATGCTGGCTAGAGCTGTTGGAAATGGCAGCCCAACAACATCTGGAAGGCTATACTGTGCCCATCCTGGGTTTTGAGTATGCAAGACAAGCTGTGTAGCAAACACAGTTGCAAGGAAGGGGAATTGCTGAGCAATAGTCACAGTTACTGTCCCCTATATGCCACCTGAGGCAGTTGCTTCACTCATGCTCATGGTAATGCAGTCCATGGGAGCCATAGAGAGAAACATAGAATTAGTATGGGAATGAGTTGTGAACCTGGCCAAAACAGTATGCCCAAGAGAGGGCTATTCCACCCTGTTTAGGAAGTTGACCACCTTTGCTTTAAACCAGTGGTTCCCAAACTTTGGTCCTCCAGCTGTTTTGGACTTCAACTCCCAACTTGGCCAAGATTCAAGAATTCTGGGTGCTGAAGTGAAAACCATCTAGAAGACCAAAGTTTGAGAATCACTGCTTTAAACCATGGCTGAGGGAAGATTTTGCCCTCCAAATGCTTTGGCCTGCAATGGCCATGAAGCCCATCTGGTAAGGTCAGTGGCAAGGGACTGTAAGAGTTGTAGTACAAACATCTGAAAAGTTAAATATTCCCCAGCCCTGGACTAAGCTAATTCATATATCTGCTTGATTATCCAGTCATCCTTTCCTTTAAAACCCTGAAAAGCAGTGTGGAGAGAAAAGGGAAGTCACTGTACTGACCTCAGCCAATGTGTCATGGTTCCTCCTTAACCTGGTTTTGATCAAATTATGTCCCTGATAAAGAACATTAAATGGTAACTGCGATTCAGGGCAAGGACATTTTGCTGACTTTGCTGCTGGCTCAACATTGTCTTGTCCTCTAGTTCCCTCTAGTGGCCATAAAAAAGTGCAAGCAAGTTTTCCTTGGCATCCATCATAGGCAAAGGTAGGGTGTGTGTGTGTGTGTGTTGTTTGCCTTCAAAGTGAACCTATCACAAGGTTTTCTTGGCAAGTTTTTTTCCAGAGGGCGTTGCCACTGCCTCCCTCTGAGGCTGAGAATCTGTGACTTTTCCCAAGGTTACACTATGGATTTTCATGGTTGAGCGAAGATTTGAACCCTGCTCTCCAAAGTCATAGTCCAATTCTCAAAGCATTATGCCACACTGAGTGTTAATCTTCTGAAAAAATTAAAAACTAAGTATCTGGGTGGAGAGAGAAGACTGTAGTTCACTTCAGCTGATTCTAGAGAAAAAAACCCAACCCTTAATCCTTAAAGAAATTGCTCAGTGATGATCAAAGGACATCCATCAAGTGTGGCTCATAATCATTTCTGTGTACTGCAGTTTCTAAATGACAATGAATTGGAGAGTACAATAACATCCAAAATCCACAAAATAGTGATACCTTTTTTTGGGCCAACCAAACTACACAAAATATATGTTGCAAGCTTTCTAAGCTCTACTGGATTCTTCTTCAGGCAAAGGTGTTAAAAATCATACAGAAGAAAGAAAAACATATGCTGATGTTAGAGTCACTGGCCTACATTCTGTAAAGATGTTGTTCACAGTTAAGGTGGTATGGAGGGCTATTCATATAGGCAGGCCACTCCTCCTTATGACCATGTGGGTTCTGAGAGACAAAGAATTATACAATCCAGAAAATAAAATTTAATTACTGATTCAGTTCTTGCCATAAGTCTATTGGATGATGCTCCTCTTCTCCCACCACATCATGAGAATTATCACTTTCACCTAGCCATTCTTCAAAATTGGGTGGGAATAGGATGACTTGCCAGGTACAGAATCATATCGTTGCAGAGCTTAGTTAGTTTGGTTTCATAGCTAACACAACAGAGACGAAGTCTTAGGACTGAGATTCTCACAGCTTGACAGAGAGCTACAAACATGCTTGGTGCCCACCAGTCATAAAAGGGAGCTTCATCCACCTTCTGATGTTCCTGTGGAAATCAAGATCCAGTGCTCACTTGCAGATCCCTTGATTATTGTCCTTGGTTATCATGATTTCATGTATGTCCACTTTGATTCAGTATTTGTCCCCAAAAGCAGTGTATAGCAACTGATGTATACAATGCTTATAAAAACAAGGCAACTGCATTAAAAATAATTAGCAAATATCATGCAAAAGTGTTGGGCTAAACAGGAACTAAACAAGAACTAAGCATGTTCTCCTACTAAACAGGATTTAATGGTCTATCTCTAAGTGGGAGGAGCAAGGATGCATCCCAGACTGGTATCTTTGGCACCATCAGATGAAATATTGTTCCCATCCATTGAATTTGCCTTGATGGCATGTTGGAAAGTTGACCAATTTTAGGGTTCAGCAGTCTCACATGAAAGAAAGTTGTCCTTGAGATAAGCTGGAGCTAATTCATTCAGGAGTTTAGAGACTTCTGCCAGATATTTAATTCAGCCTAGAAGCAAATAACTACCCAATGTAGTTGGTACAAGTTTGTCATAATGTGCTTCCGTCATCAGGTACAAGACAACAGGCCACCAGCAGCATTTTCTTTTTTTACTAGTTGCAATTTCTAGCCTGCATTAAAAGAAACATCACAGAGCATGACTATTCAATGGCAGATCCAATGTTTCTAGGAAAGTCCACAGTTGCTGAACCAGACAAAAAGTAGTAAAATGTGTTCCTGGCTTCTGCTTTTCCTTAATATCTGGGAAGAACACCAGGTCCAGGAACATCCTCATCTTATGTACCTTGTGCATCCAGAACACATTGTGACTCTACACCCAGGTTAATGGACATTCCCTCTTGCCTGACCCTGCAACCATCAGTGGTGCTTCCAATCTGCATCTTTTTGTTTGGATTAATTGTTAAGCTACTCCTGTCATGTCCTCCTGGAGTGAGACCAAATTTAGCATTTCCACTGCCATTCTAGAATAGAAGATGAAAATGAATTGCATCTCTTTATGGTATCCATATACAAATGTTTCAAACCAGACCTTCATATGATCCCATCTATTTCATATAAATATTGACAGCATGGAAGACAAAAGGAGAACTCAAAGGCCAAAGTCTATAGGGTGATATTTTAGTTTACCAGAACCATCTTCTGAAGTTGACTCTCCAAAATTAACCCATGAAAATAAAGCTCCTTTTGGTCACAAAGTGAACCAGAGAGATTCTATAGTCAGTGATGATGAATGGTGCTGAGAGATTCAGGAAAATGAGCAGAACTACACTTCCTGCATTCTCCTTCTGGAAAACATATTTGGAATAGCATTGTTGGCCATACAACAAAATACAAAGAGAGAGGGAGAGAGCAATATTTTTGTTGGAAAACCAAAATGCAGAAAATGCATTATGCAAGTTTTTGAACCTTCAATGGCTTCTTCATCAAGCAAAGATGTTAAAAACCATACAGGAGGAAAAAAGGTGAAGATGCCTACAGTCACATCCCTACACTCTGTCTCAGATGTTACTCTGTTGTCAATTAAGATAGTATTGATGGATTCTGATGCATGCAGAGGCCACTCCTTCTTGACCACATTCTTGATAAAGGGCAATAAAAGACAGGTATTAAAATCTCAACTCCATTAGCAACGGAAAAGTAATTTCCTTTGAGATCCAGCTGCCCCTATCCTGTGCAAAGTTAACAGCTCCTTTCTTAGGAAGAGAACTATTTTGCAAGGAGTTTCTGTACTGTTACACCTGGAAAAACTTTTAGGTGCTGTATAGGTAAACTTGACAACTGTAGTCAAATTTTCCCTGTGGCAAACGTCGCCTTCTAGGATGACCAGAATAGTTTCAGTCTAGAAGCCAGGCTTGAATAGATTTAAGGAAATGAAATCATTGAGGAGTACCTGGAGCTGAAACACATGCAAAAGTAGTAAATTTGAGGAAGAGTAATAGTAGTTTGTCTTACATGAGCCACGAGTGGATTTTCACTCAGGAGGAATCTCACTACAGCCTCTTGCATGGCTGCCAGAATTGCACCTTCTCTAATAAGAGGAGCTTTGACCACCTTCAAGTTCTGAGTCCAGTCCTGGTTTACTAAGAACAAAATGAAATTAATAAAGTACTAGTAAATTAAAGGAGGCCAACTTAAAGTGTTTGACCTGATTCATCTATTATGAATCAGTAGTAGATTTGAATTTTCATTAAAGGAAACAAATAATTGGCCTTGATTCACCACTCTAAAAGGAAAAGGAAAACCTAATTCACTTCAGCTTTCTTTCAGATCAGCCTTTTTCAAATTGATTTGGCAATGTTTTTCATAGGCAGCCATAAATACGATGGAACAATGGGGCAGAGGCCTCAGTTTATGAACCCTGGACAGGAAGAGAATGAAAAAGTACTCAGCACTTGCTTTTTTTCCTTTCTCTTTTTTTTTTTTTTTCATTTTGGAATGAGAGCTTGTTGTTAGTTGTACATCCTTCCAGATGTGGACATGCACACACACATGCAGTCAGCAAATGCATAAAGCTGCTCAGGTTTATTATTGAGCCGTGGCCTAAATACGTGAGTTATACCCCAGTAGCAGATTTCTGTGAGTCAGGGGAATCATTGGAAATATTGCTGCAGCCATCATCAGCGCCTGCATTATGGCCCCCATTTCCTGTGATGACAAAGTGCTGAGTTATTGTCTTGGCTAGAAAGGCAACGAGTTTGTAAACTCTGCAGTTTGTGCCACTTTGTGCTGGCAAAATGAAAAATCATTGATCACTGGGCAGGTACACTGTCAGAAACAGAAACGGAAAGCAGAACAGCCAGAAAAATAGAGGAAAGATATTGGGCACTGGCCAAATTCAAGACAGGTTAAGTGGCCAAACAGATTATGGGACTAAAGTGTCAATTCTCTTTGGAAGACACCAAGGAAATGAAACTTCCAGGCATACTCCCCAAGCTGAAGTGCAACATATGTGAGTCACAGCTCAGGAAAGAATTTTTTTAGATGACAGCTCCCAGAATCCCCACGGCCCTTGGCCATGTTGGCTGAGGATACAAAAAGCTGTAGCCCAAAGAAGTCACTTTCCTAAGCTCTGGCATTTGCAAGGTGACCTTGTAGCTTGGTATTCATAAGTTGGCCACTGCTGGGTCAAAGAAGCTTTGTATGGGTTCCCAGAACAAGCATCACACATAGCTCAGGCTATGGGAAGTATGGGAAACCACTTTTGGCTCAGAACTGACTTGGAAGAGGTTTGGAGGGTCACATTACAGCCCTGAACATAAATTAGGGCCAAAGCAAAGGTAACGGGCAGGTGTAATTCTTACCAATTGGGATATTTTTTCCACCAAACACAGTTCTATTATGTGCATATCTACTCAGAAGTAAACCTGAGAGTTCATTCAGATTAAACAATTCCTGGTCTTTAAATAGTGTAGTAGCTTTTAGCCATTGGCCATCCTTGTCCAAGTTCTAGCCTTGTCCTGAAATACATGATGTGATCTGCAAAGCAAGGGCTGTAGACCTCTTATTAATGCAGCATTAATACAACTGAGAAGAAAGCACATACACAGAACAGGAAAAAACAGGTTGCTATGGCAGATGGGCTGAAGCTACTGGGGCAATAATTTGAGTGTCACTCAGGCCCTTCCTTGTGCCCCTTCTGCCAGTGGAGATCCACTAGTTGCCACACAAGATAATGGTCTTTTCATTTTGCCACAGCGGGAAACTTCTCCTTCTGGACATAACTGAAGATCAGCTCCCACTATGCCTGGTCATTGGCCATGTTGGCTGGGTCTGATGGGAACTAAACTAGACTTTATCTAAAGGCCATATTCCCGCTTTGGAACAGCCTCCAATGGCTCCATCAGGCTTTGAGTTTTATCAGCTAATGCTGTTGTTTCAACAACATAAATAACAGCAGGATATATGTTTCAAAATATATACTGGCTACTGAGTTTTATCCTTCTTCTTTTGTGGCTTCCCTAATATTTATTTTTGCTAAATTGTTCTAGGATATATTTAGGTAATGTTGGTTGTGGCCCTGAAGGACAAAATGATGGATTTTTGAAAAGAACTTTAAATAAATAAACTGCTTTCAAGATTTCTCAGCATGAGCTTATGTCTGGTTTTTTTGTTTGTTTTTTTTGAGGCTGGGAGGGTAATAGAATGCCAGACCAAAATACGATACCATCAGACTACATTTTTTCTTCCTCTTATAGTAACAACTGGTTCCAACTCTTTCACTTTCTATTTGATCATTCTGAAAAGTGGATCAAGGTAGATTGGTCCTTGTAACAAGGGCTGAATCTGCACTACAGAAGTAATGCAGTTTGACACTGCTTTGACTACCATGACTCCATCTTATGGAATTCTGGGATTTGTAGTTTGTTGTGGCACCAGAGCTCTCGGATAGAGAAACCTAAACATCTCACAAAACTACAGATTCCCAGGATTCTATAGCATTGAGCCATGGCAGTCAAAGCAGTGTCAAACTGCATTATTTCTGCAGTTCAGATTAGACCAAACAAAACAGTTTGTGAAGGATCTCAGCATATCAGCCCTCTGTATCCATGGATTTTTTTAAATCTATGGATTCAACCATCGATGGTTTGAAAATATGCAAAATAAATAAATAAATAAATAAATTCCACAAAGCGAAACCTGATTTTTATCATTTTATGTAACAGACACGATTTTATTATGCCATTGTATTTAATGGGACTTGAGCATCCACGGATTTTGGTATTCACAGTGGGTCCAGGAACCAAACCCCAATGGATACCAAGGGTCCCCTGTACAGTGTACAGCAAAAAGAGGAAAGCGTAAGTGCTGAATGTGTGTGTGTGTGTGTGTGTGTGTGTGTGTGTGTGTGTGTTTACCAAATTGTCCTGTATCATGAAAAGGATTGTGAAGGAGGTGCACCAAGTGAAACAGGACGTTGTGAGCAGTCACCATCCACTAGGTCTTGCCAGTGACAGCACCCTGATGGTTGAATTCCCCCTCTGGAGAGATAAGACTGGGCACATATTTCCTCAGTTTTATGTGAGTGATGAAGATTTTTGATGTTGTTGTTCCATTTGGACTTTACTGGGTTTTAATATTGGGATAATTCTCCTCTGAGGTCTAAACTACAGCTTTGCTGTCAGTTTGGTTTGTTGTTTTAAATTTGTTTTAATGCTCTTTTTCTCTTTGGAACACAGTGTTATGCAATTTACACACATTAATACTCTTTTCTTTTCTTTTCTTTTCTCTCCTTTTTGTTTTGTTTTGCATACATGATGTAGCTATTTGCTGTTTCCCAAATATCTTCACTATTTCACTTGTTTTCCAATCCATATTTTGAAATAAATGAAAGCTAGAATACAAAGTTCTGCCTTCACAGAACACATGGGCATGCTCTGGACCAATATTTTAAAATATGAACAGTTCCCATGAATTATGAAAGGCTGTCGACCCTAACCCTAATCCAGTTCCATGTATTTACATAATGGCTGGAGGAATCTATAGATTAAAATATTTTAATCTATGACTCTTAGCCTCACCAACTTTAAGGGATGGTAGGTCTCAAAGGATCTGGAGGATTTCTGTACCCCCTTGTTGTTATTGTGTGCCTTCAGCTCCTTTCTGACCTATAGAAATCCTAAGGTGATCCTAACATGGGGCCATCTTGGCCAGATTTGTTCAGAGAAGGTTTACCTTTGTCTTCCTCTGAGGCTAAGAGAGTGTGACTTGCCCAAGGTCACCCAGTGGGTTTCCATGGCTGAGTGGGGATCTGACCCCTGATCGGCAGAGTCATAGTCCAGTGCTCAAACCTCTCTGGACCACGCTGGCTCACACCACACTCTTGCTATATATTACTTGAAAGCACACAATAACAACAACAACAACAACAACAACAACAACAACAACAGGCAACTGTGGCATTGTAGATATTTTTTGGAATGGAGCTCCCATGATTCTTCACTATTGGCTATGTTTGCTAGTAGTGCCAATGGGAAACCAGCGTGGTGTAGTGGTTTGAGCACTGGAGAGGAGGGTTTGAATCCCTTAGGCAAGTCCCAGTCTCTCAGCCTCAGAGGATAGCAATGGCAAACCCCCTCTGAAGAAACTTGCCAAGAAAACCCTGCAATAAGTTTGCCTTAGGGTTGCCACAAGTCAGAAAAGACTTGAAGGCACACAACAACAAACAACAAAGGTCTGAGAACTTCTGAAGGTCTACACTAGACCCTGGGACACCCATACTGTGCATCAAGCAACTTTTCCTTTTCCAGACCCAAGGAATCAGGCTTTGCCCTGTACTGAACATACTGAACTCATTCCCACCGGTATAACCAGGACTGCATCCACACTGCAGAAATAATCCAGTTTGATACCACTTTAACTGCCATGGCTCCATGCTATGCAATTCTGGGAATTGTAGTTTTGAGGGCAAGGTGACCAGACACCCTCCTTTTCAAAGCCACATCCTCCATTTCCACCTTCTGCCCAGGAGGGATTCCAAAATGTCCTCGGTTTGGAGCATGACTACATTTACACTTCTATGCATTTACACTTTTACTTTTGTTTGGTCATGTCCTCCATTTTTTCTTGACGGTCCTCCATTTTGGAGTGCCTTGTCTTTCTTAGTGGTGAGGCCACTATGTTTTTGAGACATTTAGCCTTCTCTGTCAGGGAGCCCTGCTGCCACAACAAACTCCATTTCGTGAAATTCCACAGCATTGAGCCATGGCAGTTATACTGGTATCAAACTGGATTATCTCTGCAGTGTGGAAGCAGCCTTTGGGAAGAACACCAGCAGGACCCTCTGGATGTGTGTGTGTGTGCGTGTGTGCATGAGAGCAGAAGGTTGTTTCTTGGTTACTTTCCCTTTCTTCCCCTTGAGAGTTGTAGTTTGTTGTGGTTTCTGGGAACTGAAGTTCCCAATCCCAAAATGCCTTTGCCTGGGAGATGAAGTCTCAAGCATCTTTTGGACTGCAGTTCCCTCTCAGCATGTCTCACCAGTCAGTGGCTTTAATGGCAAGGGCTGCTGGGACCTACAGTCTAACAACATCTGGGGGCCAAAGGTTTCCTTCTCAGTCTTTGGTTCTCCAGAGGTTTTAGACTTCAGTCCCCAGCATCCCCAACCACTGGCCAAGCTGGCTGGGCCTTCTGGAACCTGAAGTACCTAATCCCCAAATGCCTTTGCCATGGGCCAGGCTGCTTGGGAAATGAAGTCTCAAGCATCTCTTGGAGTGAAACTCCCACCATTGGCTATGCTGGCAAGGGCTGCTGGGATCGGCAGTCCAACAACATCTGGGGTGTGTGTGTGCAAAGATGTCTAGAGCAGTGCTTCTCACTCTTTGCATCTCCAGAGGTTTTGGACTTCAGCTCCCAGCATCCTTGAAGTTCCAATCCCTAAATGCCTTTCCCATGGGCCAGGTTGCTTGGGAGACAAAGTCTCAAGCATCTCTTGTAGTGAAACTCCCATTGTTGGCTGTGCTGGCAGGGGCTGCTGGGATCTGCAGTCCAACAACATCTCAGGGGTGGAGTGGGGGCCAAAGGTGTCTAGACCAGTGCTTCTCACTCTTTGTTTTTCCAGAGGATTTGGCACTTCATCTCCCAGCATCCCTGAAGTTCCCAATCCCTAAATGCCTTTGCCATGAGCCAGGCTGCCTGGGAGATGAAGTTTCGAGCATCTTTTGGACTGCAACTCCCACTCAGCATGTCTCACCATTGGCTATGCTGACAGGGGCTGCTGGGATCTGCAGTCCAACAACAACATCATCTAGGAGGGAGGGAGGCAGGCAAAGGTTTCTGGACCAGTGCCTCTCAGTCTTTCGTTCTCCAGAGGGTTTGGGACCTCAGCTCCCAGCATCCCTGAAGTTCCCAATCCCTAAATACCTTTGCCATGGGCCAGGCTGCCTGGGAGATGAGGTCTCCAGCATCTCTTGGAATGAAACTCCCACCATAGGCTATGCTGGCAGGGGCTGCTGGGATCTGCAGTCCAACAACAACATCATCTAGGAGGGGAGCAAAGGTTTCTGGACCAGTGCCTCTCAGTCTTTGTTTTTCCAGAGGGTTTGGCACTTCATCTCCCAGCATCCCTGAAGTTCCCAATCCCTGCCTGGGAGAGGAAGAAGTCGGAGCTCCTCTGGGTGAAGGCTGGGGTCCTGGGAGCCCCCCCCCCCCACACCATCGGAGCGGAGTTTTTAATTACAAGAGCAGCTCTCTGCAGGGGCTTTGCTTCTTCATATTTTAAGGCAGGGAATGGCTGGCTGCCTGTCCCCTCGGAAGGGGAGTTTATCATGATTAAGCAAACCAGGAGGGAGAGGGGAGCCGAGATGGATCGCCCCAATAAAAGCCTTAACCAAGGCTCCATCCTCCTCTCCTCTTTCCTTCCCTTCCCTTCCTTCCCTCCGATTTATGGGGCCAATTACACAGAAGAGCCGGGAAGTTTCGGGGAACTTTGCGAAGTGCAAACGGCGGCCCCCGCGGCTCCCATCCAATTAATTAACCGAGAGAGAGAGAGAGAGGGAAGGAGGGAGGACTGACTGGCTGGCTGGCTCTCGGAGGATCCCGCTCCCTGGCTGCGTCCGCACTGCGCAAAATAACCCGCTTTGATACCGCTTTAGGGCCGCCAAGATTCCATGCTATGGGCTTCTGCCCAATCCTCCAATCCTGGAGTTCCCAATCCTTCCCCCACCCCAAATGCCCCCACCCCCACTGGCCAAGCTGGCTGGGTTTTCTGGGAACTGATGTTCACAATCCCCAAATACCTTTGCCATAGGAAAAGCTGTGCCTGAGAGATGAAGTCCCAAGCATCTCTTGGGACGTTATCCCACGGGGCCAAAAGCAGCAAGAATCCACCAAGAATCCGGCGCTATAGCGCTAAATGTTTCTGACTGATCCCACGACGTCGCTAAGAATCCACCAAGAATCCAGCGCTATAGCGCTAAATCTTTCCAGCTGATCCCACGACGTCGCAAAGAAACCGCTAAGAATCCGGCGCTATAGCGCTAAATTTTTTCGACTGATCCCACGACGCTGCTAAGAATCCGCTAAGAATCCACTCGGAATGCAGCAACATTCACGTTCTTTTGAATGCCTGGTCTCACCGGGCATTGCAATTGCGCGAGCTGATTCTTAGCGCTATGAAAGCGCTAGCGCCGTGGGCTGGCCATTTCCATCTCTGGGGGTTGCTATCGCTATAATAGTGGAATCATGCTTATGTTGCTTTCTTGCCACTTTCTTGCCACTTTGAGAGCAGCGTGGGATAAGGTCCTTGGACTGCAGCTCCCAGCATGTCCCACCATTGGCTATGCTGGCAAGAGTTGCTGGGACTTTCAGTCTAACAATATCTGGCCAGGGTGGGGGGAAAGGTTTCTAGACCAGTGTCAGTGTCTCAGTCTTTGGTTTCCCAGAGGTTTTGGACTTCAGCTCCCAGTATCCCTGACCATTGGCCAAGCTGGCTGGGTTTTCTGGGAACTGATGTTCACAATCCCCAAACACCTTTGCCATAGGAAAAGCTGTGCCTGGGAGATGAAGTTCCAAACATCTTGACTGTAGCTCCCAGCATGTCACACCACTGGCTATGCTGGCAAGGGCTACTTGCAATGTAACATCTGTGGGGGGGGGGGGCAAAGGTTCCTAGACCAGTGGTCCTCAGTCTTTGGTTTCTCAGAGGTTTTGGACTTCAGCTCCAGCATCCCTGGCCACTGGCCAAGCTGACTGGGGATGCTGGGAACCGATGGTCACAACCCCCAAATGCCTTTGCCATAGGAAAAGCTGCCTGGGAGATGAAGCGTCTCTTGCGATGAAATTCCCAGCATGTCCCACCATTGGCTATGCTGGCAAGGGCTGCTGGGACTTGCAGTCCAACAACATCTGGGGGGGGGGGCAAAAGTTCCTGTACCAGTGATCCTCAGTCTTTGATTCCCTAGAGGTTTTGGACCAGTTCCCAGCATCCTTGACCACTGGCCAAGCTGTCTGGGTTTTCTGGGAACTGACCATGGGAAAGGCTGCCTGGGAGATGAAGTCTCAAGCATCTTTTGAGCTGCAACTCCCTCCCAGCATGTCCAGCCATTGGCTATGCTGGCAAGGGCTGATGGGACTTGCAGTTCCACAACATCTGAGAAGGGGCAAGCAAAGGTTTCTAAACAACCTTCAACACCAAAGCATCAGCACTGGCATATGGCAAAGGCATTTGGGGATTGGGAACATCACCTTCCAGAAGCCCAACAAACAACAAATCTCAGAATTCTGCAGCATGGAGCCATGGCAGTTAAAGTGGTGTCAAAGCAGATTATTTCTGCAGTGCAGAAGCAGCCAAGACTGCAAAACAACAGGAGAAGGGAGCCACTGCACTGACGATGCTTTGGCATCAAAGGTCATCTAGAAATCCTTGCCTTCCCCTCCCCAAATGTTGTTCAACTGCCAGGTCCCAGCAGCCCTTGCCAGGATAGCCAAGGCAGTTTGGTCAGTGGTCAGGGATGCTGGGAGTTGAAGTCCAAAACATCTGGAGAACCAAAGCCTGAGAACCACTGGTCTAGAAACCTTTGAGGGGCCTCAGATGTTGTTGGACTGCAGGTCCCAACAGCCCTTGCCAGCATAACCAATGGTAGGGCATGCTGGGAAGGAGTTGCAGTCCAAGAGATGCTTGAGAGTTCATCTTCCAGAACTCCTAACCAGCCTGGCCAATGGCAGGATATGTGGGGAGTTGGGGTGCAAAAGCATGTCAGAGGTTCCAGGTCCTGCATCCCTGGCTTGTCATCAGCCCAAAGTCCTGTTGCATTGCAGCCTTCCCCATCCTGAAGCCCTGTAGCTACAAAGCATAGAGCATGGAGTAGGGGAAGATGGGAGTTGGGACCCCACACTTCTGGAGGGCACTGGGTTGGGGAAAGTGGGATGAGATGGGGAGGTACTTGGCAGAACAGTTGGGGAAGAAAGCGCTGTGGGGGAAAGAAACAGAAGGTAGACTGTAGAATCACAGAGTTGGAAGAGACCCCAAGGGCCACCCAGTTCAACCCCATTCTGCCATGCAGGAACTCACAATCAAAGCACCCCCAACAGATCCAGCCTCTCTTTAAAGACCTTCAAAGAAGGAGACTCCACCACTCTTTGAGGGAGTGTCTTCCACTGTCAAACAGCTCCTAATGTTTAGGTGGAGTCTTATTCAGATGGTGCAAATAATCCTGGTAGAACGTGGGTTTCATTTGTGTTCTTCACTGAATTTGGAATGCATCCAATTAAGTTTGGAAGGGAAGGCTGCCAAAAAAACCTGCAAAACCTGGGATAATCAATCTCTGATCGTGTGTTTTTTCCAAGTTTTCCTGAAAAATTGGCATTGTTGGCTGTGTGAATAATCAACGCAGATAGACCCAGGATAAACCAGGATAAAACTCTTCATGTGAACGTGGTTTGAATACATCTGCATCATTGACTCCGTCTTTATTTCCAGTGGTGACACGTGTGAGCAACAGAAGTGGCAGAGATGCACAGAGATGCGATTCCAATTAAAAAATATTGTGAACGACAAATCAGGAATGTGTGAGTGAGATTATTTGCATAGTCGTGTTGCAAAACAAAACATGTGAATAACCCTTTCTAGTTTGAACCCTGTAGTTTGAATCCTAATTTCAAGCTTTTGATTCAAGCTTGAAGGGCAGCAAGAAAGAAGGGCGGATTGAAGCCTGGTAGTGCAGGAAAGCCAGCGTGGGAGGTGTAGTGGTTTGAGCATTTGACCATGACTCTGGAGACCAGGGTTCAGTTCCCCACTCAGTCATAGAAATCTTGGGTAAGTCACATAGTCACAGCCCCAGAAAACCACACAATAGGATCGCCTTATTAGGGTTGCCATAAGTCAGAAATGACTTGAAGGCACACAACAACAACAACAAAATGCAGGCAGCCTATGAAGGGAATAAACAGCCAGGCCTTTAACCTCTGGCCAACACAGTCTCCAGGTCTACTATATTTCATTGGATTACTCGCTTTTTAAAGCAGAGGGCTAGCAAAAAAGAAGGAGGAGGAGAAGGAAAATTGCCATGTATTAAGTTCAGTTTACCGTGGGGGTATTTAAAATGCAAGCAAAATCTTTTGATGGATATCTAAATGGAAGGGAGTATTCTTTAGGACAAGAACACTTAAGAATTGCTAATCGACCTGGGAAGCTTCAGTTCTCATTTCCTCCAGCAGCTTCTCCCATTAATTTGCTGCAACATCTAGCTGAATTTTAATTTTCAGGATCATCAGACTCAAAGTCTATACACAGGAGTAGGAGCTTCTAGGAAAATAGCAACAGTATTACAGGCCACCCAATGAGCGCCTTAAAGCCAGTCTAAAAAGGCCAGAGAGACACACACACACACTATATGCCTTGTCTCAGTGACTAATCCCAAAGGTCACAAGAGCAAAATCGCCATCTCCCAGTTTCATATTCTTCTAGTTTGAAAGACAGAGGTTCGAAATCAGCAGTGAGAACACTTTGAAGCTGGTTCCAGACATACCTGGTCTGGCTCAGGGCTACCCCAAAGTGCAAGTGGAGCAATTCGCTCCAAGCCAATGTAAGGGGCTTCTGGTTTCACCTCTCAAAGACAGCTGAGATCAGATGCAAAACAAACACAGAGTAGATGGCAAAGGCAGTGTCCCTAATGTCTCATTTAGGCCAACTAAACCCTCTGGATGGCCCTTCTCTGTTTTCCTCGCTGTCCAACAGATGATCACATGGTTAATTTTTACTATCTTCCTGTCTTCTAACTCTTCCCTGATTTCTCTTTATGATAAGATCTGCAAGACTTTTGTGAAATATTCGAGGAAAAACTGTTGGTTGCCATCTTTGTGAACCAGCAAACCACATTGTATCTCCAAATTAACACCTCTGTCCTTCATAGATGCCTTGCTTCTCATTTCGTAGGAACAAGGTGGATTCAGGTGAATGAAGCCAAGGATTACTTCCAAATTCAGGGCCCATTTGTGCAGGTCTACCATAGTGATCTCTCTTGTTGGAATACTGGTTTTGTACAATGGCAAACTCAGTGGCAATTCCAGACTAGGGAAGACCTTCCCAGGGTTCAACTCAGTTCCTTTGAGGCCTGAGAGAGGAGAGTAGCTCTGGGCATCCTTCTTGCACGTGTCCCAGCTTGCATGACTGAGGCCAGAGTCTCAAAAGCACCAACATCAATACAGTCCCATTCAGGCAGGTGGTACATAAAAAGCAACCTTATATTGAGCAACCAAGTACTAACAGGCCCATCCCTGCTTAGGTCCCCAAATCAAATGAGTCTCAATGGATTCAATAAGGTTGTCAACTTGGATATGGGATGCGGCTCCTGTAAAAGAAGCCTTCTTTCTTTCAGTAAGGACCTTATCACACAGGGTCCGAAGCAGAAAGCTTCCAAAAGAAATCCGGAACTAATACGTATTAATTTTGCGTGTGTTTACACGACGTTGCACAGAACCGCTAAAAACCCACAACTAATCCGAAACGGATTGAGATCTTTTGAATTTCGGTTTAATTAGGAAGTACAAATGCGCTTCCGAAATCATTGCGCAATGCCCGAGTCTCCGAAATACATGTGTACATGCAATACGTATTGGGGAGCATTTCCCCAATACGTATTGTGGAGCATTTCCCCACCCCCGCCTGCGCCGTGCTGGCTTGGGAAGGAGGGGTGTGTTTGACAGCCGGCTGTCAAACGCACCCCTCCTTCCCAAGCCAGCGCGGGCTCCGTTCTGCTCAGAGTCCCGGCCCCGCGCCGGCTTGGAAAGGAGGGGTGTGTTTGACAGCTGGCTGTCAAACGCACCCCTCCTTTCCAAGTTGGCGCGGGGCCGGGACCCTGGGAAGGAGGGGTGTGTTTGACAGCTGGCTGTCAAACGCACCCCTCCTTTCCAAGCCGGCGCGGGGCAGGGACCCTGGGAAGGAGGGGTGTGTTTGACAGCTGGCTGTCAAACGCACCCCTCCTTTCCAAGCCGGCGCGGGGCAGGGACCCTGGGAAGGAGGGGTGTGTTTGACAGCTGGCTGTCAAACGCATCCCTCCTTTCCAAGCCGGCGTGGGCTCCACTCTGCTCAGAGTCCCAGCCCCGCGCCGGCTTGGAAAGGAGGCGTGTGTTTGACAGCCGGCTGTCACCCAAACTCCTCCTTCCCAAGCCGGCGCGGGGCTATGTCCGGGATTTTCTGAATTGTGTGTGAACGGCAAATATGTATCCAGGATGCACTTTTATGGAAGCGCGATAATTGCGCGATGATGCTAGTTGCATCTGATAGCCATTTACGTATTGTGGGGGCTCTTTCGGTTCATTTCGGTATAGTATTGGATTTATTCTTATTTCGGTTTCTTATCGCTTTGTGGCCCACGTGTGATAAGGTCCTAAGTCTCAAAGGTGCTACAAGATCTCTCTACATACTGAAATAAAGAAATTGGCAGGATGAGCTTTCGCAGACTTCAGTCTATTTCCACTAAATGCATCTGAGGAACTATTATTATTATTATTATTATTATTATTATTATTATTATTATCATCATCATCATCTGAGGAACTAGACTGAAGTCTACGAAAGTTCATGCTGCCAACTTCTTTATTTCACTTATCAAAGGAGATACAAGATCTCTCTACATACCTATATCCAACCAGGCAGTCCCAGGATTGAGGCTGGTATGAGGACTGGTAAAATTCTGTCAACTTTATAGAGGACAAAGACAGAGACATGTATTGCTCAATCCCCAAGAACATTTCTCTCTTGACAGCATCGCAGTACAATAGGTTTGTGTGTGTATGTGTGTGTCCACCAGGGGTACAGAAAGTACAGCCCTTGGCGGGGGGAAGTGTGGATCCTGGGCTGCATCCAAACCAAAGGGCCATTTTTGTGGTCCCCAGGGCCTCCAAGAGTCCCCTCCCAAAGTTGGATAGGACCACAGTCCATGGAACCTTATTCTAGACATTTCTTCTTCTTGGTCCCAAAGGTGCTACAGGATTCCTTTGTATCCTTTTTATACTTAACTTGAAATTGTCTGAGCTTCTGTCACCAAGGATTCAAGCCATGGATTCTTTCTATGTGTGGTCATACCTGTTCCTGGACAAATTTTCAGGATTCTTTAATTGCATTTTGGGCAATATTGGGCAATGTTATCTCACCAGAAGGAGAAGGGGTGTTATACATGAAGCAATGGTGACAAGGGGCTGAGAATCTGGGAGACATAGAAAGTTATCAACTGAATATGAGTCAGCCCAGCAATGCTTCCAACAGAAAGCCAAATGCTGTTTAAAGGATGCCTTAGAAATAAAGGTGGTGGTGTACACACTAGAATGAATATAGCGTATGCACTAGAATGAATTCAGAGGCAAAAAGCAATGAGATGATAGATATGGGGACTAGTTCAAGGTTCTGTTTCTTGTAGACCAGGGGTCGGCATACCTATTTTGGGGGGTCTGGTTCCGCTGTCCCCCAGATCGTCGGCGGGGCGAAGTGGGGGGATGGCGCCAGAGGTGCACGTATGGGCACTACTCCACAGCATTTTCCATCATTGGCTATGCTGGCCAGGGTTGATGGAAGTTCCAGTCCAGCAGTATCTAGAGAGGCAGGTTGCTCACACCTGTTCTCCGCACGTTTTCTCCACTCCTTTTCCTTTCCTTTCCCCTTGTTTTCAGAGTCTGTGCACTCACCTACTCAAACACATGTCTCTGGCCTGGGCGGTGGGTGAGAATTACTCTTCTGTTATTGTGCTGCTACAGTGGCTACTCTTGGGTGTAGCTTTACCAAAAGTTTTCCAGAAAGTGCCCTGTTTGGAAATGGTCTTGGGCACAGCTTACCCATACATTGTTAGAGTCTGAGGTCTCTTTCATACAGTGCAATTACTTATAATATTTTGATGCCACTTTAAATGCTATAGCTGAATCCTACAGAATCCTGGGATTTGTATTTTCGTGAGCTCTAGTAGAGAATTCTAAATGCCCCCCAAACTACAAATCCCAAGATTCCTTAGGATGGAACCATGCCAGGTAAAGTGGTATCAAAATGCTATAGTTGTGTCATGAGGAAAACACTATGTGGGGAGGAGACCAAGTGAGTTTTACAGTTTACCATTACCCATAAAATAGGGTAGGAATGGGGTATGCTGCCTTCAACATGAACTGATCTCCATTAGAGTTACCAGATCTCAGAGCCTGGCCCTGAGCCTCCAGTTTTCACGGGGCATCTCCTAACAGGAGATGAAAGGTACAAATTCTCCCATTTTGTTTGGGTCACCTCCAGGCAAGAGGAAAGAGTTACGTGCACAAATTCCAGCTCAACTGGTGGAGCAATATTTTATTACAATTTCAAGGGTTATCTGATTTGTTGCTGCAACTTACAAAGACTCTCCTGCAGATCTATGTATTTATTTAGCATCCTCCTTCCCTGCTACTTGCAATGGCACCAGGGCTTATCCTCCATTCTTCTCTGCCTCAGCCTTCTAGCTAGAAGCAAGTAGGCTAGATTAAATCTGGTTTAACTTATCTTCCTAAATAAGGAATAATCTTGTCATTTCACCTTAATCTTGGAAGAGCCTTTTTAGCTAAAATTTCACTTAGCTTCTAGGACAGGACAATGTTCTCTCCCTGTGTTTGTTTGAATGATAACAATTAAGATATCTCCAGTTTTGGTCCAGAAACCTCAGGGCCTGGGGTAATCCTGCACCAAGAACCCTAATCCACTGATAAAAAATGTGTACCAGATAGATAGATCTGGCTTGCACTATCTGATTTCCAAAGCTTCTGCAGGGCATACAAGTGTATCTTTTTCCAGAACCAAGCTCTGTGCTCTGATGATCTACCTACCATCATTATGAACTAGGAAAATGGAAAGTCGCCCTATGGGCAGTGATCCATTTCTCTCAGTGATATATTATTTGTAAATTTACAAATATAATTTGTAAATATCCCAGTAAAATGCAGATTTTAGCTGAGCAATAGAATAAAGAAAATATCTGTCGTCCCTAGAAGGCCAAGGAGAGTAGTTGTTTTACATTTAAAAGTGTTGATCTATTCTGGGAGAGCAGATGATCACAAGGTTTAAAACTAAAAATGTAAATTTAGCCAAGATCTGTGTGACCTTTGAGCTCTTTCATTGCCTCTAGCTGGAATCTACTTCATACTTGTTGACGTGTACATTGCTTTTAGCACTGCAAGCTAAATACATGTAGCCAAAATTTAGGGAGGGGGCTCTCGTTGCTCTAATGATTTTTTAAACTCAAGCAACAGATGCTAAAATTCCCTGTTCTACATAACCATTAAAGGGAAAGGTGCTCTCTTCCTTATTTCACCTGGCAACCCTAAACCATGCCCACATCCTTTTGAAAGTAGGCACTGTTCTCTTGACTAAATGGTTTGGCTAAATTGCTAGCTTAGCTAAATGGTTACAAAAGGCATTGGGAACAGCCAGCCACTGCCATTGCTCTATTTAGGGTCAAGAAAGATCCATCAATGAAGTATTCATTAAAAAAAAAAAAAAGCATTCAAGTGAGTTGAACATCTTCATAAGTTGAGGAACACAATTAGGAGGCCAGAAACATAAATCATCTCCTCTACTCTCTACCATACTAAGCCTGGAAGCAAAATAATAGTAAATCTTTCTAAAGAATAGTGGCATCATAGCTGTGTATGTGTGTGTGTGCAAGCTCTAGTGCCTCACCAAATTCCAGCATTCCATAGGATGGAGCCATGCCCCTTAAAGTGGACTCATAATGCTATAATTGTGTAGTGTGAAAGAATACCAAACTTCTGGCTATGCTAGTAGGAGATAGTGGACTTTTCTGCCCCTTCCTTCTCCACACAGCAGCCCTTCCAGCTCCCAGAAAGTGATACAAAGAGGGTTGGGAAATCCTGCTGAAATAATTGTCTGTCAGTACAGTAGTTTAAATGTTTACACCAGGGGTCGGCAACCTACGGCCCCCGGGCCGGTTCCGGCCCAGGATGCCGGACTTACAGGCCCAGGCGGACCCCTGCCGCTGCCGCCACTGCCGCCACCCATTTTTGTCGGTGCGCGACCGCGCGTGCCGCGGCTGCCACTTTGTTATCCAAAATGGCAGCGCGACGCATTTGCTCATGCACAGGATTTGCGCATGCGCAAACGCACCACAGCCGCCATTTTGGGTAACAAAATGCCGGCTGCGGCACGCGCGATCACGTGGCAGCGGCAGGGGTCTGCCTTGGCCGATAAGTCCAGGGACCCTCGGTGGCGATGGGCTTCCAGGAGGCCTGTCGCCACCAAGGGAAGCCTCCCGGTGGGACCCTCAGTGGCCACCGAGGGAAGCCTCCCCACGCGCACCCTCGGTGGCGATGGGCTTCCAGGAAGCCCGTCACCACCGAGGGAAGCTTCCCTGCGCACACCCTCGGTGGCAATGGGCTTCCAGGAAGCCCGTCGCCACCGAGGGAAGCCTCCCGGGGGGACCCTCGGTGGCGACGGGCTTCCAGGAGGCCCGTCGCTGCCAAGGGAAGCCTCCCCGCGCGCACCCTCCACCGACGTGTGCGACCCCCCATACGTGCGGTCACCGCCACACCATGCACAGCAGCAGCATGTGCGGGGGTCGCGCATTAGTGGAGGTTGCGCGTGAGCGCACGTGCACGCGCACCGCCATTCCCCCCCCTTGGCCCAGCCAAGACCTGGGCTACGGGAGACCGGCCCAGGTCTCCAAAAGGTTGCCTACCCCTGGTTTACACACTTATGTTAGAAGCTTTATGGCAAAATGGGTAATCAAAAGGAGGTAATGTAATAATGGCTGACTCCCACTACTGTCACTAGGTAATGTTATTTATTGGATTATTGCCCCTTTGGGTCACAACAAAATAACACATCTAGTCACAATAACAAAGGAATCCCATGGTCCCTAAAAATTTGTTCCATGTGGCCATAGGATACCATAGACCAGGGGTAGGCAACCTTTGGGAGACCTGGGCCGGTCTCCCGTAGCCCAGGTCTTGGCTGGGCCAAGGGGGGGGGGGAATGGCAGCACGCACGCACCCTCCACTGATGCGTGCGACCCCCACACATGCCGCCGCTGTGCATGGCGTGGCGGCGGCCACATGTATGGGGGGTCGCGCGCGTCAGTGGAGGGTGCCTGCGGGGAGGCTTCCCTTGGCAGCGACGGGCCTCCTGGAAGCCCGTTGCCACCAAGGGTCCCCCCGGGAGGCTTCCCTCGGTGGCGACGGGCTTCCTGGAAGCCCTTCGCCACTGAGGGTGTGTGCGGGGAGGCCTCCCTTGGCAGCGACGGGCCTCCTGGAAGCCCGTCGCTACCGAGGGTCCCCCCGGAAGGGTTCCCTCGGTGCCGACGGGCTTCCTGGAAGCCCATCGCCACCGAGGGTGCGTGCGGGGAGGCTTCTCTCGGTGCCGACGGGCTTCCTGCGCAAACGGGCTTCCTGCAATAACAAAATGCCGGGCTACAGCCCCTGGGCTTCCTGCGATAACAAAATGCCGGCCATGGCGCACACGGTCACGCACTGACGAAAACGGGCGGCGGAGGCGGCGGCGGCAGCAGGGGTCCGCCTGGGCCGGTAAGTCCGGCATCCTGGGCCGGAATTGGCCCAGGGGGCGTAGGTTGCCGACCCCTGCCATAGACCTTCACCTACATGGGCAGATTTTCTTCCCATTGGAGGCCAAGATGGAAAATGTTCAATACACCAATGAATAAATTGGGGACAGGGGTGAGAGCTGCTCTTTTCTCCCTTCTGCCCTGACAAAACCTTAGATTTATTTCTTCTGCCATGCATTCTTCCTCCTTGCTCTGTAATTAACCATGGGCCTTGGAGCTATTGATCATGGAGAAAACATGTGGTGTCTTTGGACTAAATACTGAATGGTCTCCAGGAATTGGTGTAAGAGAAGTCATTTATTTATTTTTTGCACTTATATCCCACCTTTCTCCTCAAATGGGATCTATCTGCACTGTGTGGTCAAATTCAACATTTATATAAATTGAAAGATTTCTGGAAAATCCACTAGAGTAATGTTTACACCCCAAAGAGGAAACTATTGGAAAATGTGAGAGATATTAGTGGCTATCTCAAGCACAGTAATCAGAATGGCAAGGCAGAAGCTGAACATGACTAGTCCCACATCATAGAGCAACTCAGAGAAAAGTAATAAGCTTAATCTTCTTTATAAAACATATAAATGTAGTTTTACTCACAAATACTTTTGCATATTCAAATACATGGTCAAAAGGAGGACAGAAAGGGGATAAGGAAAATGACTCCAGGTTAGAATGATGCAGGAAGAGAAATACCAGAAAGATATGCTGTGTCTGAATTCCTATAATGCACAAACTGGCCTAACAGAAGTCTCAGAAAACAAAGGAACTGGTTAACAGAACACTGAAAGGTAGAGTCAAATCAGGATGCTTGGTGGCTGGTTATTTATAATTAACTATTTTCCAATAAGATAATTTTAATGCATATTCTAGTTATTCCATACAATAGTTCCTCTAGTGATTTTTTTCACTGGACATCCTTTAGCTCCCATTATGACTTTGCCTTCAGTGATTATATTTGCTTGATATTTCCTGCTTATGATTTAGTTCATATTTGTTCAGCTTTTCCTCTGAAGACTAGTACTTAGAAGAAAGATTCCAAGGAACATACAGAGAAAGAAGATAAACAACAGAACATCAGAAAGATATTTGAGAGAAATATCAAGAGACTTAAAAGTGAAGATAAGAAAGAGGAAACACAAAAAAGTCATATGATTTGAATGAAGATCAGAAAAGAAGGCTGTATGTTTATTGTTATGCTTATATTTTTAATCAAAGATGAAGAGTGAAATAAGAGTAGATCCATGCAGTTAAAATGAGCTTTAACAGTTGCTGGATATGAGTATGATCTGTGATCTTTTCACTAGCTGTAATTGGTAAAGTATTTCTGGCCAATACTCCAAGAACCTGAACTGTATTGCTTGTATATCATTTTTTATGCTGCCTTTTGAGGCAAAGTCCCCGTAAGGTGACTTGCAAGATAAAACTATAAACAGTAAAATGTAAAATACAATTCACTAAGGGCCCTTTCACACTATTTAATTGTAATACTGTGATATCACTGTAACTGCCATGGCTGCATTTTATGTAATCTTGTAGTTTATAGTTTGGTGAGGCACTAGAGCTCTCTGGTGAAGAATTCTAAACATCCCTCCTTAAATTTCACATCCTAGGTTCCATTGGATGCAGTCATAGCACTTAAAGTGGAATCATAGTGCTACAATTGCTTGGTGTGAAAAGGTCCTAAATGAGCTGTATTAAACAAGTTAAAATAATAGCAATAATAAGCAGTTATTGTTATGTATCTTTAAGTTGTCTCCAATTCATGGTGCCCCTATCATATTCAGAAGAGGTTTGCCTAATGTCACCCTGTTGGTTTCCATGGTTGAACATGGGCTCAAGCCTTTGTCTCCTGGCATCCTAGTCCAACCTTAAAATCACTACAGCATCCTGGCTATAAGCATTCTAGTTTACAAATAAAAATCCCATTATTTTAAAAAGACTTTTTAAAAGTGTGGGGTGCCTTCACATTCTAAATCCAAGTAACAAGGAAAGTTAGATCCCATAATCACCGAGTACCATTTTACAGATGACATAGAAGATTGTTTCAATTCTCTGCTCTAGATTGAATGAATTCTAATTCACCCACTTACTGTCTTCTCAGCAGAATGCAGATTGAGGTGGAAAAATAGATGTGGGCCCTAAAAATATAATTTAGGTTCCAAGTCTCCATATACAGTATCATAGGACAGTTCTACAAAAATTCCTTAAGGAGGAAAAGACAGAGGGCTGTTCACTGGCCTAAATGCAATTCTTAGTTCCAACTAGAGTATAGCCATTGAATTAACTGAAAATACATTTACATACGTCAGATAACTTTTGTAACGTAAGGGTTGACTCAACAAATTCCTATTAAATCAATGGGTTGATTCTATTGGGAATTAACAATTGGAATTAGGCCAATGTCTTTAGGAGCCATTGCCTTGAAGGACCCATGGACCGAACATGTTATGAGATGTCCTTATATGCACTGACCACAGGAGGGCTCCCTTATTGCACATAACATACAGGATCAGAAATTTGGAAACCAGCCAGCTTATTTCTCTCAGACTGTCACAAAGAAGGAATCAAAGAATCATCATCGGAGCTGGAAGGGACTACAAGGGCTATCTAATCCCAGGAACCAATGCAACCAGATTGGCTAATAATAATAATAATAATAATAATAATAATAATAATGGTTAGAATGAAGTCAGCACACAATAAGTTAACTGTGGGGTAAAAGTGGGCTGTATGATTTTCTTATGAGGTCTGCAGTTGTTGTAACCTGTAATTCTTCAGTCCACTTCCTGGATGTTTTCAAAGTGTGTTGATGTACAGTTGTTGTGCGCCTTAAAGTCATTTCTGTCACTGAGTTTTCTTGGCAAGATTTGTTCAGAGGGGATTTGCCCTTGCCTTCCTTTCAGGGTCACCCAATGGGTTTCCATAGCCAAGTGGGGGTTTGAACTCTAGTTTCCGAGATTCCTAGTCCAACACTTCAAACCATTATAGGACAGATAAATGGGCTCATGAAGGCCCTGACCAATATTGTGTTACCAATTCAGCAAGTAAAAGACAGAGATGTGACTGACCTACCATTACCCATAAACTTTAGGTTTTTTTGTTTTTTTAAGTTTACAAACCATACATTTGAAGTTCACAATTCATAAGGCTGCTATTCTGAACTTCAAGTTCCCCAGTTTGGTAACATCAGTACAATTACAGGTGAGATTTTCCCTTGTAAATATTTAAAAATCAACTTGCTATATGTCTTTCTAATGTGACTGTTGCTGTTGTTATGTGCCTTCAAGTGGTTTCTGACTAATGGTGACCCTATCATGGGGTTTTGTTGGGAAGATTTTTTCCCCCCAGAGGTTTGTCATTGCCTTCCCCTGAAGCTGAGACAGTGTGAGTTACCCAGTGGATTTCATGGCTGAGCTGGGAATCGAACCCTTGTCTCCAGAGTTGTGGTCCGACACTCAAACCACTATGTCACGCTGGCTGTCAATGTATTAAAACTCTGGACTGTTTCACAACACAAGAATATTCAAGCTGAGACTTCAGAATAATTTATGAGGGTCTACAAATGAAAGGGAGAAACATGGAAGGAAAGAATCCTCAGTGCTTTTCCCACCATACAACCCCTTAGTCCCCTAGCCCTCACATCTGCTGTGAAGGGTTGAGGTACCCTACTGCCAGAGAGGTCTGGTACATGTTGCCAAAACGTGAACATTAGTGCTCCGTATGAAAGAATTCTAAGCATCTCACCAAATTACATGTTATAGGATTCCATAGGATGAAGCCATAACAGCTAAAGCAGTATCAAGCTAGCATAAATGTGCAGTGTAGATACACTTTGAGGCTGATCAACACAAAGCCAAACAAGCAACCAGAGAGAGAGAGATTACCTTAAATTTTACTTGTTATTTTGAATTATTGGGTGATGAAAAACCTTGTCAATCCACTGCTTTTCTCCCATTAATCCTGATTTGCCCTTGGGTTTTATATATTTATCCTGTCCTTATTTCAAGTAGTTGAAGGAATACATTTCTATTACCCCCACAAGCAAGTTTGTAAGGTAGGTTAGGCTGTGTAATGACGGCTAAACAAAGTGACTATATGATTTTCCAGATGTTGGACTCAAACTGACCAGTGATAAGGGATGATAGGAGCAGTTCTACAACCCTGAAACAAAGCTTACTCTAGAATACTACAGTGTGACTAACTATGGTACTCAAGAGTCCATGCTGGATCGTGACTAGGGAGACCAGAATTTACATTTCCTGCTTAGCCATGAGACCAACTGTTCATTAAAGCCATGAAGACAACCTTGGGATAAATAGTTTATCACTAGATATAACTAAAAAATTCATCCTATCTGAAGTAGAGCACACAGACACTTATCTTTTGATTGATCCAAGTCAGAACTACTCTGGAAAAAGGAGCTAGTGTTCAAGCTCCAAGGTTACTATTCAGTAGTCAGCCAGAGTGTTTCCCATTTTGCCTGCCTTACCTAAGAGCAAACATTGATCAGAATGGAGAATGCAGTCAAGAAATCAGAAAAGGACTAGGAATGGGAAGGGCTATGAAAGAACTAGACAAGATCCCAAAGAGTAAAGATATACAAATGAACACTAAAGTTAGAATTGTCCAAGCCATCATATTCCCCATCACCATGTATGGATGCGAAAGCTGGACAATGAGAAAATGGATAGGAAGAGTATCAACTCATTTGAGAAATGGTGTTGGAGAAGAGTACTGAGGATACTGTGGACAGCCAAAAGGACAAACAAATCAGTCCTTGAACACATCAAGCGTGAAATCTCCTTGGAAGCCAAAATGATCAAATTAAGGCTGTCTTACTTTGGCCACAAAAGACACGACTCATTGGAAAAAGATAATAATGCTAGGAAAGGTAGAGGGAATTAGAAAGAGAAGAGGACCGCATGCCAGATGGATAGACACAACCAGAGAGATCACTGGCATGGATTTGCAGGAACTAAGCATAGTAGTGGAGGATAAGAAATCTTGGCGATGTCTCATCCACAGGGTTGCCATGAGTCAGGGTTGACTTGAGGGCAGTTAACAACAGCAATTGAGAAGAGCTGAGTACTCTGCCAGTAATGTTTAGACTGCCTATCTTGTGCTGACACTGGCTTAGGAACAGCACTGGTTGATTATTTCAATATATCTTCTCACTGAATGATAAGGCCAGGGAAGTGCTCTCTACCTTGCCATACAAGCATCAGGGTCAGTTATTCCCAAAGGTAAAGGTATTTCCCGTTGAGAAGGTTGTCAAGTCATGTCTGATTCTGACCATAGGGGGTGATGCTCATCTCCGTTACTAAGCCAAAGAACCAGCATTGTCACAGACCAGCATGATTGCACAGAACACTGTTTACCTAAAATTAGCTATTCAGTAGCTACTGAAACAAAAATATGGAAAATGTGTTGAGTGGGACTTACTGATTTTTGGTTTCATGTTGCATCATGGTCTTTCCACAGTTGTAGGACTATTGGAGTTGCACAGTAGGCAGAGACAACAAAAAAGGGCACCTTAGAAAGAAAAGCACAGGAGGACCATGAAGATACCATAGCCAGTTAGAAAGAGGGAAGAGTAAGCGCTGATCATGGGACCCACATTCAGTGTAGTATACACTGTCCTTCTGACCTACAGTGAAATCCCTGTAACCCATGTTGTCACTAAAACATTTCATGGCCTTACTACTCTAATATGCATGAGGAACTGCTCACTGAAGGGTTGGGGGGAAAAGACCCACAGTACAGTGAAAACTAGTGGCTAATGACTTGACAGCTACGTGTGATCTGGCACTGTGAATTTTCTCACAGAGGCCGTATCTCCCATCTTCTCTCACCCTAGGCCAAATCTCTTTTTCTTTTTCTTTTTTAAAAAAACATTATAAAAGAGAATTACAGTAATAAGGGCTGAATTGAGGCACCTCATAAAATACAGGGGCAGAGATTCCATTGAGGTGGAGGGGGGAAGCTTCAGGCATGCCACCAACCCATCACTTGCCTTGACACCTGGTTGTCCAACTGCCCATTGCAGTCACTTGTAAAAATCCCTTCCCTGCAGGAGATGGAGGCTTTGATGATTTAGAGCTGTGCTTAGTGCTTGGGTGTGAATTGTGGCTCCCTGCCACTGACACAGAATTACTGACAAAGAGGAGGGAAAGAATCCCTTCTGAATTCAGATGAAGGGGAAAGGGGCTGGGGGTGAGTGAGCAGGACTAGAGTCAGCAAGATCATCTAGTCTTTCCTTTGGGATTTACACTGCCTCTCTGTTCCCACTGTATCTATGTATTTAGCTGAGATTGTTGTCTAAAACAAGAGTGACACAATATCTTAGACAGCAAATAGTTCAAAGCCCAGAAAGTCCTTCCCAGTGATCATTCACATTAAAAATAATGGTGTGATGACCCACAACACAATTTAGTAGCCTCAACTGCCTACAGAATTCGACTGCAAATAACTATGAAGCTAAATTAGTACAATTATAGCATAAAGGTTCTGGTTCTGCATCTCCTTCGTAGATCAAAGAGACTCTTGGCTCCTCAATAACCTCTTCCCTGGGAAGAGAGTTTTCTTTACAACCATATCAAGCTGCTTTTGAGCCTATTTGCCAAGTGAAGCAGGTGGCATTCCTTAAGACTCTAGTCAAGCTTCCTCCTCAGGTTGGTCTTGACACCTGCCTTTCCAAACATTCTCTAAAAACTGGCACTGTTACACAGCATTCAGACAGTACTACTCAGATTTAATGTGTATAGCTTTAAAATGCAATTCCCCTCTATTGTTATGCCATCCAAGAATTTTATTTTAAGACCTGAAAACATGTTAAGAATTTTTATTGCATGTTAGAGATCACAGGAATATTTGTTTCAAAGGCAACACAGAGGAAAAAGAATCATTGTCACTTAGATATCCAAGTGACGCATTGATTTACACCATGTTCAAAGTGGGTATAGGAACCTGCCTGGCTGTGGTGATGCTATAACTTCTTATATGAGGCTCTAAGATGTATTTCCAACTCTTCCCAACAATTTTTTTTCAGTGTTGTAAGGGAGGAGTGGGAAAAGTGTGCTCCTCAAGATGTTGCTGGACCACAACTCTCAGTATGCTTCACCACTAGCTATGCTGGCTAGGGTTGATGGGAGCTGCAGTCCAACATCTAGAGACTCATGCTTTAAAAATACAGCCGACCCTCTGTATCCATGGATTATTTATCCATAGATTCAAGCATCCACCACTTGAATACACACACACACACATATAGTAAAAAGCAAACACTGATTTTTCCATTCTATATAAGGGACACCATTTTACTATGCCACTGTATATAATGGGATTTGAGTATCCACAGATTTTGGTATTCACAGGGGTCCTAGAACCAAACAATCAGTGGATACTAAGGGACCACTGTATTTCAAATTCTTTGTCCCTCTCTGTCTGGTATGGCCATAGTTCATGACCTTCCTCTGAAATCTAGTCTACAGCACCTGGTATTTGTTGGCAATTTCCTATTCAAGTACTAACCAGGGCTGACCCTACTTAGCTTCCAAGATCAGACAGGATATGGTGTATTTAGGGCCCAGTACCCACTATGTGGTAGTGGGCTAGAATTTAGCAACCAAGAACTGCAATACCATTTCTTAAAGGAACCCTTTAACCCTTATACCTGTGAAGATAAATCTGAAAGTATACAAGTGTGAGGCTTAGTGCCCAACTATTTTATTTTACCTTAAAATATTAGAATACCTCTATCTCCCTTATATCACAAGATCTCAGTGTGACATACAAGTAAAATATGGCATGGCTGTTGTGTGCCTTCACGTTGTTTCTGACTTATGGCAACCCTGTTTTGGGGTTTTCTTGGCAAAATTTGTTCAGAGGAAGTTTGCCATTGCCTTCCCCTGAGGCTGAGAGCATTTGATTTGTCCCAAGGTTGACATAGCTATAAATATTTAGTAAGAAATATGCTTACTTTGGTCTAACATTTTGATCTTTTACTGTAAACTATCCATAAAACATTTTGGATAGGTGTTCATTCATTCTCTCCTTTTAATGAAGACGATGATTTCCCCAGCTAGTTCCATATCAGATTCCTCTTAGTGCTAGGAAAGCATCTCCTAGTAACCCCACTCTACTACACTGTGTTTCTTCCATACAGCACTCTGTCCATAATGACTTTATGGCCTTTAAAGGCACCTTCTCCTTTATTCTTTTCATGAACATTACAAATCCTGAAACTGTAGCAATCTTTCTGAGTTGGTATCTGTTCTGAAAACAAATAAATCTGGGTAACTTTGTTACCATTTCGGGATTACTTTTAGTGGAGGAATTCTGATCCCTCTGGTATATTTTTCATAGAATCATAGAACCATAGAGTTGGAAGAGACCACAAGGGCCATCCAGTCCAACCCCCCTACCATGCAGGAACTCCCAATCAAAGCATCCCCGACAGATGGCCATCCAGCCTCTTGGTTAAAGACCTCCAAGGAAGCAGACTCCACTACATATCAGGGGAAAGAAAATAAGAGCAATTGGGAAAAAGATCAGTTCCCAAATTGAAATAAACAATCCTCCTGTCCTTGCCAAAAAGGGCTGGAGTGAACAACATGCCTTTCGTCCTGCAGGAGCTCATTTCAGACTTCTGACAAGAGTAACATGCTCTTCTTAAGCAGCCTGCTGGACAAGGAGGAAAAAGGAAGTTCAGAAAGAGGAAGACATGAATAAAGTATTTGTTTTTGTTACTGTGTGCTTCAAGTCATTTCTGACTTATGACAAACCCAAAGACAACCCTATCACTGGTTTTCTTGAAAAGATTTGTTCAGAGGAGGACTACCATTGCCTTCCTCTGAGGCTGATAGATTGTGACTTGCCCAAGGTCAACCAGTGGATTTCTATGGTTAAGTGGGATGCAAACCCTGGTTTCCTGGAGTTCTAGTCCAACACTCAAACCACACCTCACTGGCTCTCCTGAAATAAAGGGTGGCCCTGACTATTTCCTGGCCCTGGCCTTGATATGATAATATGCTATCTTTAATCTGAAGGGCTATCATATAGGTGAGCAAGCTTGCTTTCTGCTGCTCTAGCACCTAATGCAGTAGTTTCAAATGACAAGAAAAGAGATTCTCACTAAGCCTTCTGAAATTAAGAGCTTTTCAACAATGGTATAGACTGGATCATAGGATTATGAACTTTCCTTCACTGGAGGCTTTTAAAGAGAGGTTAGATGGCCACTTGTGAGGATTCCTGCACTGGTGGAGGTTGGACCCTGGAGTCCCATTATGATTCTGTATCTGTCATCTCCAGCTCCATCCAGCATTATCATGCAGTCCTTGACAGACTACAGACTACCTCTGCTATAGGGGGCCTCGACAGAAAAAAGGTACCCATCATCTCAACAGAGTTCAAGATAGTTAATCATATAGCTACCCAAAAAGAGCCTCTCTGGCTGGGAAATGGCAGAAGATTTCATAACACCAAAAGTATGGTACCTTTGCAAAAATGTTTTTAAAACTCTTTAAAATCTGTGTATTCTCTACCCTTCCTCCTATTAAATGGGATTTTCAGTGTGCAAAATACTTCACAATAACCTTCTCATACATTCTTTTAACTATGCACTGAGGTAGGTTTTTCAGTCTTCACATTCCTCTCATTGCGACCCCAACAAAGTCCATGAAATACATTCAGAAACTTGGGCATGTCCAAGTCAAGAGAGTGAACATCCAGCAGCACAAAAAAGAACCAACTTCTCAGAAAGCCTCCTCTTTTAGTACCTGCAAATATCTGCAAAGACATCGGACAATTCTGAAGTTCTGGTACCTAGTGAGTCACATATTGTTGTTTGCCTTCAAGTCACGCAAGCATATTATGTGGGAGGCATCCTGAATCTGCTCCCTTCCCTTCTTTCACCAGTCCCTCTCATGTGGCTCTCGGTAAGGTAGGCCCAGAAGCATGAACACATCCTTCTCAGTGGGAGTGGATAGAGCAAGGCCTGGCACTGTTTTGAGGCCACCATGTCCACGTACCACGCCACTGCTGAGGGCATGCTCTGACAGACTCATGCCCTTGGTCTTGGCCAGAGCTCGCATAGAGCGATTGAAGTGGGCTGAGCCAGTGAAGTAGAGCAGGGCACATGCAAACTCACTGTAGGGCACAACAATTATATCAAGTCGACGGTGGCGCCTATCTGGACCTGGCAGACGGCAGACCCCAAGGTACTTCTTCTGGTTTCCATTGTCTTCCTGACTCACCAAGTCATCTGTGAGAAAGCCTAAGAAAAAGCATAAGTCTGTAAACAATAGGGCCAGTTGCCTGGATTATTGCAAATCCCTCCCTGCCCAGATGTAAACCTGCACTGGGGCTTACTGTGGTGTTCATGCAGCGACCTGAATTACCCAGTCATGATTATCATCATTCCAGGTCCTCAAGGAATATCTTTCTGGAAAGAATGTCAGGCACCTAGCTAAGTCAAGATCTTGGAGAAAGGCCCATTGAAAGTCTGGACAGAGTGTTCAGTTGTCCATGAACCCATACCTCCCTTGTTGAAACAGCTTCATTGGCTACCAGTCCACTTTGAGGCAGAATTCAAAGTGCTCACTATGAATCATACATGATCTGGGTCCAGACCATCTGAAAGACCTTATCTTTCCACATTACCCTGAATAAACTTTAAGCCCTTCAAGAGAGGGCTTTCTCTCAGTCTCACCACCATCATAAGTCTATTGGGATAGGACACAGGAAAGAGCCTTCTCAGGAACTCCCTCACACAGGAGTTTTGGTTGGCCTCTTCTCTGCTCTTTCTGCTGACAGGCCAATGGCTTCCCCACCCCATGTGTCACCTGGTGTGGAGGGGCAGGGCTTCTGGACATGAGGCAGGGCTTCTAGGGGCAGTAGCCAAAAGGGAGCGCTTGCCCTTTCTCCGCTGCTGCTGCTGCAGTGCCACTCTACTCAGCAGTAGAGTGACGCCATTGGGTTGGGAGGGCCGTACTCAGCCCTCCTTTGCTGCCAGAGTGTCATTCTCCTCAGGAGTAGAGCAATACCACAGCAGTGGGGTGGGGAGGGCTGTGCTTGGCTCTCTCCATTGCTGGGGCATTGTTCTCCTCAGGAGTAGAGCAACACCAATAGAACAAGGATGAGAAGGGTGTGGAGAAGGCCACTGTTCCTGTGGCACCGTTCCTGTGGCAAAACCGTTCCTGTGGCAAAACTGTGAGGAGTGCACTTGCACTCCTCATCCTGCAGTGTAAAGAGAGCCCAACTGGGTGTCATGAGGTATAGACTGCACCCCTTGCATCCTCCTAGTGACGTCACTATAACAGGCAATGATTTTTAAAAAAAATTTAGGCAGGCCTTTGGCTCTTAACTTTTAATGGGATGTGCTGTGCTTTTATCTTTTTAAATTATGTCTTAAATGACTTTTAAATTGCCTTTAATACAATTGTTCAGGTTTTTTGTTTTTGTTTTGTTTTGTATTATTCAACCAGTCATGTAACTATAATTAACACTTTTGCAGTACTGTAATAAGATTTTGACTGTACTTTCTTTTAAATGTTATAAGCCACCGAGCATCCCATGCCAGCAGAAAAGTGAGATATAAATTAAATTAAAATCAGTCAAATTAAAATCAGACACAAAGGGTATAGAGATAAAAACGACACTGTGTGTGTGTTGTGTGCCTTCAAGTCATTTCTGACTTATGGTGATCCTAAGGTGAACCCATCATGGCGTTTCCTTGGCAAGATTTGTTCAGAGGAGGTTTGCCATTGCCTTCCCTGAGGCTGAGAGTATGCAACCTGCCCAAGGTCACCCAGTGGGTTCCATGGCCAACCTGCCCAAGATCACATACCATGGGGAATCGTACCATGGTCTCCGGACTCATAATCCAACATTCAAATCACTACACCATTCTGACACTGAGGGGCTAACAAAGTCATGTTCTATTTTTTCACTTGTTGGTCTTGTATTTGCAAGTTGTTAGAAAGTAAAAATAGGCAACAGAGAAGAACCTCAAGAAACAGAAGAATTTGCTAAATTAGAGCAAATAATACATCATTCCTTACTTATGGCTTGCATGCAGTGAGCCTATGATCCATTCCAGCTATGAGTAGGAAGGAAGAAGGCTTCTTCTAATGAAGCACCAGATATTGGAGATTTTCTAGTTAGGATGAATTGTTAAGACCAACTCTGCATGCCACTTCCTTATTTATTCTTACTTATTCTTACTATTTCAAATTGTCCAAAGTACCCAGAAATCTCCACCACCACCCATGCAGCTCAACTGATGCTCCCCTACCTTTCTTCCGAAGATAGTCAAGTAGTCGGCTGAATACTCCTTGGTGGGAGTGTCCATCAGGGTGAGTCACAAGCACATCCACATCCCCACAGGTGGATTTTCCCCGCCGGAATGAGCCACATGCTATGCACTCTAGACCAGGTTGGATAGCTTGTGCTGTTTCTCTAACCTTGAAGAAAAGTAAGATCAGGGGAATGAAATGGCACGCAGTTGTCAATTTCAAGTTTCTTTTAATTGCTTTCTAGAGAGATAAAGGAAACAAGGCAAACAGTACAGGGGACCCAACAGTGGGAGGCAAAAAAATGTGCACAGGCAGCAAGTAAAGGGGACACATGGTCTTACATGTCTCTACACTAATGCACAGAGCATGGGAAATAAGCAAGATGAACTTGAACTCCTAGCGCAACAAAGCAAATATGATATAATAGGCATCACTGAAACCTAGTGGGATGAGTCTCATGACTGGAATGTAGAAATAAAGGGGTATAACCTTTTCAAGAGAAACAGGACAAACAGGAAAGGAGGAGGAATAGCATTATATGTCAGGGATATTTACACCAGTGAAGAAATCCAGGCCATCAATCCTGGAAGCCAAGTGGAGAGCATCTGGATAAAAATTAAAGGGGAAGGAAACAACAGGGATGTTAGTGTGGGAGTCTACTACAGACCCCCAACTCAAGCAGAAGAATTGGATGAAGCCTTTCTAGAACAGATGACCACACACTCAGAAAGGAGAAATATAGTAGTGATGGGTGACTTCAACTATCCGGATATTTGATGGAAGTCAAACTCGGCAAAATCCTCAAGGTCTAGCAAATTCCTCACTTGCCTCGAAGACAATTTCATTGTTCAAAAGGTGGAAGAGGCAACGAGGGAGTCAGCTATTTTGGATCTGATCCTAACTAACAGGGAAGACCTAGTTAATGGGGTGCAAGCGGTTGGATCCTTAGGCAGGAGTGATCATGTCCTCCTGGAGTTTATTATACAGTGGAAAGGAGAAGCCAGGCATAGTCAGACACGCATTCTAGACTTTAGGAAAGCTGATTTTACTAAGCTTAGAGAAATACTGAGGGTGATCCCATGGACAGGAATACTAAAAGAGAAGGGAGTTCAAGACGGATGGGAGTTTCTCAAAAGGGAGATACTGAAGGCACAATTTCAAACCGTGCCAACGAGGAGGAAGAATGGGAAGTGTCTCAAGAAACCAGGATGGATGACTAAGGAACTTGCAACTGAACTATGTTTTAAACGGAACATGTATAAGAAATGGAAAAATGGGGAAATCACCAAAGAGGAATTCAAACAAATACTAGCACATGTAGGGGTAAAGTCAGAAAAGCTAAAGCGCAGAATGAAATCAGGCTTGCTAGAGAGGTTAAGAACAATAAAAAGGGCTTTTGGGGGTATGTCAGTAGCAAAAGGAAAAAGAAGGAAATGGTAGGGCCACTGTGTGGAGAAGATGGCAAAAAGTTAACAGGGGACAGAGAAAAGGCAGAATTACTCAACACCTTCTTTGCTTCAGTCTTCTTAGAAAAGGCAAAGGGTGCTCAACTTGAGGATAATGGAGCAGAGGACAGAATAGGAGAATTTCAGCACAGAATAAGTAAAGAGATAGTACAGAAACATCTGGTTAATCTAAATGAATATAAGTCTCCAGGACCAGATGAATTACATCCAAGGGTATTAAAAGAACTGGCAAATGTAATATCGGAACCATTGGCAATAATCTTTGAGAATTCCTAAAAAAACAGGAGAGGTCCCAGCGGACTGGAGGAGGGCAAATGTTGTCCCCATCTTCAAAAAGGGGAAAAAAGAGGATCCCAACAATTATCGTCCAGTTAGTCTGACATCAATACCCGGAAAGATTCTGGAGCAGATCATTAAACAGAGAGTCTGTGAACATCTGGAAGATAATTTCATAATCACAAAAAGTCAACATGGGTTTTAGAGAAACAGGTCATGCCAGACAAATCTGATCTCTTTTTTTGATAAAATTACCAGCTTGGTAGATGAAGGGAATGCTGTGGATATAGTATATCTTGATTTCAGTAAGGCCTTTGACAAGGTTCCCCATGACATTCTTGCAAGCAAGTTGGTAAAATGTGGGCTAGACAAAGTAACTGTTACATGGATTTGTAATTGGTTGACTGGTCGAACACAAAGGGTGCTCAACAATGGCTCCTTTTCAACTTGGAAAGAAGTGACCAGTGGGGTGCCACAGGGCTCTGTCCTGGGCCCAGTGCTATTCAATATCTTTATTAATGACTTGGATGACGGTATTGGGGGCATAGTTATCAAATTTGCAGACGACACCAAATTAGGAGGAGTAGCTAATACCCCAGAGGACAGGATCAAAATTCAAAATGACTTGAACAGACTAGAAAGTTGGGCCAAAGCTAACAAAATGAAATTCAACACGGAGAAATGTAAGGTACTGCACTTAGGGCGGAAAAACGAAAAGTACAGATATACGATGGGGGACACCGGGCTGAATGAGACTACCTGTGAAAGGGATCTAGGAATCCAGGTGGACCACAAGTTGAACATGAGTCAACAGTGCAATGCAGCAGCTAAAAAGGCCAATGCAATTTTAGGCTGCATCAGTAGAAGTGTAGTGTCTAGATCAAGAGAAGTGGTAGTGCCACTCTATTCTGCTTTGGTCCGGCCTCACCTGGAATACTGTGTCCAGTTCTGGGCACCACAATTCAAAAAGGATGTGGAGAAACTGGAGCGTGTCCAAAGGAGGGCAACTAAAATGGTGAAGGGTCTGGAAACCAAGCCCTATGAGGAACGACTTAGGGAGCTGGGGATGTTTAGCCTGGAGAAGAGAAGGCTGAGAGGTGATATGATAGCCATGTTTAAATATTTGAAGGGATGTCATATTGAGGAGGGAACAAG
This sequence comes from Phrynosoma blainvillii, assembly GCA_026167975.1. Taxonomy (NCBI): domain Eukaryota; kingdom Metazoa; phylum Chordata; class Lepidosauria; order Squamata; family Phrynosomatidae; genus Phrynosoma; species Phrynosoma blainvillii. The sequence continues at coordinate 72,662,574 of JANUYF010000003.1, read as the reverse complement.
CTTGTTTTCTGCTGCTCCAGAGACTAGGACCCGAAACAATGGATGCAAGCTGCAAGAAAAGAGATTCCACCTCAACATTAGGAGGAACTTCCTGACAGTAAGGGCGGTTCGAGAGTGGAACACACTCCCTCGGAGAGTAGTGGAGTCTCCTTCCTTGGAAGTCTTTAAGCAGAAGCTGGATGGCCATCTGTCAGGGATGCTTTGATTGGGAGTTCCTGCATGGCAGGGGGTTGGACTGGATGGCCCTTGTGGTCTCTTCCAACTCTATGATTCTATGATTCTATGATTCTATGAGATAACTCAGTTACCCAGCACCCTGTGTGGTTAACTAAGTTACCCTGTGTGTCTGCTAAAAACAAATAAAAAGTGCTAAATACAAATTCAAATAAATTGAAAAATAAAATACAAAAATGGGGCCTCCATAATGCAAATTCTGTATCCACAATGATGAATGCCATCATTGGCATTGATCAGGTAAACAAAACAGAATCTAATTAAATATACTGTATTTTGTTTCTCTCAGACACAAGGGGCAAGGAACTAAGGCAATGTCTTTCCACACTGAAAGTTTACCGTAAGTGCCTCTATGCTTGTAAGCCTACAAGTGAATTCAAAGATTCTCAGGATGCTAAATCACAAGTTATGGAAAATGCAGAATAAATTCACAACTCGCTTGAGCCACCTCAAAACTCAGTTGTTATTTTGGTAACCTACAGCCTGACAGCAATAGTGTTCCCAAACTATGGAATGTTACCATGCTCTGTAGCTGGACAAAACCAAAATGCTCTTATCCCAAGTAGAGGAAGGAACTCTGTCACAGGGGAGTAGATCAGAGTTTGGGAAAGTTACTTTTTTTAACTGCACTTCCCACAATTTCTAGCCAGTGACTGGGATATATGGGAATTCTATTCCAAGAAAATAGTATTTCCAGCTTCTAGAGTAGGTATTTTCCAATTATTCTTAAACAAAAAGAAAAATACAGTAGCAAAACACATAGCACATCAACACAACATCAGTTTCCTGGCTAATCAGGACACCTCAGGTTGATATGGAAAGAACCACTACATTGTTCTTGCCTAAATCTGGTCCTTTTCTGGTTTTGAAAGGTTCCCTGTTATGGAAATAAACTCCAGCAATGTGTCAGGGAGTTCCATGTTTTCTCAACTGAAAAACAAGCCAAAAGCAGAGACTCACACCTCAATGAACTTAGGCCCAAAGTGGAGTCCTTCATCCAGTAGCATCCTTAGGTTGGTGTATCTCTGATGGCTTCATTAAAGCATCATTTCAAGGAGATTTTGGTATGTAGGATTATGGGTATTATGGTGCCAATCACCCATTTTACTAAACAAAGATGTGATTGCTGATTCAGAACATAAAGGGTGCATGGGGCAGTAGGAGGCAGTTTGGAGGGTGCGTACCCCTTGTCAGTCTCTGGGATCATCCTTCATTAGTGAGAGATAAACCCATTAACCTTTGCCCTGAAATGTATGGGAATAACTTTCATGGCTTTTCTAATGCAGATCTGGTCCTTTTGCATTTTCAATTAAGTTTTCTTGAAAGCAGTCAGCTCCAACAGCATCTTGGATCTCAGGACAGTGAGCAGCTAATCCCTTCATTTTCTTGTCTCTTCACCAGAGGTGGGCGAGAGATGGGTAATCCCATCAAACCCACAATAGGCCCACTCCCAATTGCAGAAGACTCCTAAAAGAACTTTAATCCTGTGTAAAAAGTGATGCTTTACCTGGCAACTATGTATTATTCTGAAGCAGGCACTGTGACTGACTGACAGTGTTACACTGCCCAGTGCTGCCATGGTAATTTCAGCCCATAGAAGCAGCAATGAAAAGGCTTTGTGTGTGCCCATCACTCAAACATTTTTATTAATCTAAAAGCCCAGGACATGATTCTGGCCAAGCCCATAAAAAAGAAGAAAGAAGACTTGCTTGGAAGGCTAGCAGTGACTCTTTTCCTCACCACAAGGGGCACTACAGAAACTCAGAAGGTGTTTTCTACCACTAGCCTGATATGAAGCAGTTTAAGGACTGTTTTAACAGATTGGGAATCTCTAAAAACAAACCTGCCATTTAACAGCAGATTAGGTAAAATAGCCCAAATTCAAAGTCAGCTGTAGATGGTTGGTTCATCTACCTGGAGAGAAGGTAAGACAAGTGACAGCTTTACTTTCATCTTTTTGCACATGAGGTCTCCCCTACAACCTGTCAGGAGGCCAAGTTGATTAATATTTTTTTTCTTACTGAACTGATTGATGGAAAGGGGCAGTGGAACACAAAATTAAATGGCAGATTTTGTGGGGTTGGTTTTAGCTGTCAAAATGACAGCACAGCACCAAATTCAGAGGCAGATGCATATATAGCAAGCAAGAGACCCACAAGCAGTCCATCCCTATTCGAAGCCGTAAAGGTGTCCTATCCGCAGTCCTCATGGGGGTACTTACTGTCTGTTCTATTTCAGCAGCTTCTTCCCTTGGCATGCGCTCCAAGAAGTCCTCATAGTGCTTCAAGCCAATGGCCTGCTGGCTGGTTAGGGAGGCCTTAGCACGGATGTCATCCAGAGTACGGAAACCCTGTCCAAAGTACAGAGAGGACACTCAGAGACCAGAATTTCCTTTTCAGTAGTCCCTCCTAAGAGATATTTCCATCTGAATGGAACCCATTCTGGCACTGGGGGATTTGAATAACGCAACTAATAAAGGAACCTATATTTAGTCCAGTAGACAGTCTAGATCTTCAGCCCTTCACTGGGAACTACTTTGCTGTTGTGTGGCTTTGAATTGTTTCCAACTTATAGCGATTCTAATTATCCCAGGATTTTCTTGGAAATATTTGTTCAGAGGGGGTCAGCCTTTGCTCTTCTGAGAGGCTGAAACAGTGTGACTTGTCTAAGATCACCCAGTGTGTTTCCATGGCAGAGCTGGGATTTGAACCTGGGTCTCCAGAATCACAGTTCAAAACTCAAACCACTACATCACACTGGCTCCAGTATCAGTGACTTTTATTCCATCATCATTGGGACCAACCAGGTCAGTGCTTCAAAACCCTAAAAAATGGACACTGATGGCAGTGTTATGGGAGAAAGACACAAAATGAATGCAAGTGTTGACCCAATGCAACCCTTTGCATATAAGCCAGATAGAGCCAAGAGTGGCACAACTGGCAGTAATACAACACTGTCACTGATAATGGAAAAAACAAGGTTGGTGTAAGTAGCAATGAGACATATCATTATGCACACTATGGGTCTAGGGTGAGGGAAACATATTCAGTGATGAAATAAGTGAAAGAGCAACATTCTTGGAAGATTTGGAGTGTGTCTGATAGGGGCAAGAGCTTATTTGGAGGCCTCCTCCATGACAATGTGAGTATCAAAGAAATTCACCTTCTTCTTCTTTTTTGTGTGACAATTATATCTGCATGGTATCCAGTGCTGTAAGTGAAGATTGTATCTATGCTTGTCTCTATGATAATTAGGAGTAGAGAGGGAACTTCCTTAATTGTCTGTCTTGTTTATCTCTCTATGCTCCTTTCGTCAGAGTACTTTCCTGGAGAGGTCATTCCCTATCTCCTCCCCTTCTCTCCTAGGAAGTTAAGAGTGTGAGTTTTACAACTCTTTGTTCACTCTCTTCTTCCTGTCCTTATGTCTGAAAAGGACAGAGGAGGCATGGGGCTCTGCTTTAGAATGCCTTCCCTCTCTTATAAGACTCAGCTTTTAGAGACTCTTGTACCAAGTATAGATAACCCTTTCTATGGACTATTTACTCTCCTATATTTCGATGAATTTCTTTGTAACAATAAAGTCTTGTTTTTTAATATTGCAAGAGTATCCTGTTTATTCCCAAAAGCTCAGATGCACTGGGGCTTGCTGCTAGTCTGCTTAATATAAATACCAAATACTGAATTCCAACCAGAGGTCAGCTACATTCTGAGGCACACACACATACACAAATACAGACCATTCAACAGACTGCTGTGAAAAATCTATGTGGCATTTTGCAAATGAAATCACTCAGATATGTTCTGCTGATACAGTGCCAGAAGATGTGATCTTGACAGCTGCTTGTCCAATAAAAATGGATTCCTTTCAATTTGTACAGCCTGAGGGTGGGGACAGGATCCTCAGAAAATAAGAACCACTATCATGTGCTAGACTGCTTCCCATCTCAAGTCTAGTGGATGTGGTGGCTCTTACTTGCTCAAGGATCCTGTCCCCAGAGGGCAAGAAGAGGACTGGTTGAGTATGTGAAAGAAGTAGTCAATGCCCCCTTAGAACAAGACAGGGTTCCAACATACTTATATGAAACAATAATAAGACCCCTGTTGAAAAAAGCTTTTCCTGGAACCCTCTATAATGAATATCATCCATTGTCTAATATTTCATTCTTGGGTAAAGTAACAGAGTATATAGTACTACATGTAATACTTTGTAAGTAACAGCATACGTAGGGTTTCCTTGATGAAACAGGCTATCTAGATCCATTTCATTCTTGTTTAGTGCCTGTTTATGGAATTGAAACAGCTTTGATCACTCTGCTGTAAACCTTCACTGGAAATTGGACAAGGAGAATGTGGCCCTGTTGGTTCTACTGGACCTTTTGGAGGCTTTTGATACCATTGACTATGGTATCTTTCTGGGCTACCTTGCTGTGATGGGATCTGGATGAAGTTTTAAGGTGGTTCAATTCCTTCCTGGAGAGAGAAGCCCAGAATGTGGTGCTGGGGTTATTCCTGTTCAGCTCCTTGACTGTGGGTCTGTGGGGTCCCTCAGGATTCAGTTCTGTTCCTTGTGCTATTCAACTTCTACATGAAACTGCTGGGAGAGGTTATCTGGAGTAGAGAGTTTATTACCAACAGTATACTGATAACATCCAAATCTATTTCTGCTTTTCATCAAACTCCAAGGAAGCTTTTTTGGTTCTAAACCAGTGTCTGGTTTAGTAATGACTGGATGATGGTAAACTATTGAAGCTCAATGAAGACAAGACAGATATGCTCCTGGTCACTCAACAAATAAGAGAATAGGGATTTAATATTCACTTGATAAGATTATACTCCCCCTAAAGATGCAGGTTCATAATTTGGAATTAGCCTTGAACTGGAGCCTCAAAGTTTCTGTGGTGGCCAGGAGCACTTCTGCACTCTTAAAGTTATTGTGCCAACTGCACCGAGTCCAGGAGACACCTGATTTGGCCACAGTGACATATGCCTTAGTTTCATCCCATTTGGATTACAGTATTGTGCTCTATATAGGGCTGCCTTTGAAGTGTGTTTAGAAACTTTAGTTGGTCCAAAGAGCTGCAGTCATAGTGTTAATGGGGACTGGTTACAGAGATCATACAGATCCCCTACTACAACAGCTCCACTGGTTGCCAAGCTATTTCTGGGTACAATTCAAAGTGCTGGTTATGTTATATAAAGGTCACTTATAAAGTTCCCTTCTCTAGCATGTTATTAGTAATTCTAGATTCAGTAAGCAAGGCTATCTAAAGTATAACTTCACATTCAGTACCTTGCAGCAATGCCACAGTACGAACCATATTGACAAACAAATGTAGCAACAATTACTACAGTGTTCGCTACTGTAAACAGAATAGGACATTACCTGTTGGTACCACATCTGAGCAGTCTTCACTCCTGCACCCCAAATATTGGAAAAGACTTCCAGTACTGACACACTGTCACTGATGTGGTCAAGCTTTCGAAGGTGTCCACTTTCCAGGATTTCCATTATCTTTTCTGCCATCTTCTTCCCAATTCCAGGGATCTCACAGGCTTCCTGCAAGAAGCCCACAAAACAATAGTTGGCCAAAAAAAAAAAAAAAAGGCTCAGTTACGATGGACAGTTTATGTATTTCTGCCTTAGCTTTAGAGCTTACAAAAGTTATTTTTGGGGATTACATCTTTGAGAATTTTCCAACTTGGCTGGGGATGCTAAGAGCTGTAGTCCAAAAAGTAATTTTCCCAGTCTTTCATCAGATTTATGGATTTCATAGAATGGGATTTTTTTTACTCCTTAAGTGCTGCCAGCTTTCTCCTTATGAGACCTCTGTAAGTCTTTTTTGTGTTGAACTCAAGACAATCTTCAGTTTTTAGTAACAGCCAGAGTTAAGCAGTGGTTTTAAGCATTGGACTATGACGCTGGAAACCAGGATTCAAATGCCCGCTCAGCTACAGAAACCCACTGGGTGACCTTGGGCAGATCACACTCTTAACCTCAGAGGAAGGCAAAGTCAAACCCCCTCTAAACAAAACTTGCCAAGAAAACCTGTGATAGGTTTGCCTTAGGGTCACCATAAAACAATTTGAAGGCACACAACAACAGGAACAAAATTTTAGATGCTCTCTGTATCTTTTTAAAAAACAACCAATTGTGGCACATAGTTTCGCTAATTCTCCATACTCAATAAGTTCTCTCTCTAAAAAGCAGCCAAAATAGCAACAGAACAGTAACTGTTCACACTGTAACTGCTCCCAGGAACAGCAAGCTAAAGATACTTTATTGAAAATGGAAATGTAACAAGAAAGGGATTGGCTTGGGAAAGAGTCTTTCCCACTTACCTGATAAGAGGTGACTGGCTTGTGATAGCTCTTGAGTGCATTAATGGCTTTGGAGTAACCTAAAGCTCTCCACCTGTCCCCCTGGACAGAATAGGCTTTTTCCATCAACCCCAGCTTCTCTGTAATGCACTGATTATGATTCATTTTCTTGCTTTCAGAAGACTGTGCACAAACCCACTTGCTTATGGGAAGCACTGTTGGAAAACCTGCTGCAAAAGTGTTGGGCTGTTGGCCTGACTTCAGTGCTTCTAGTTCTCCCAGGGTGACAATACGTTCCTCCCCTTCAGTTCCTTCATCATCTAAGAACATCTTTGGAGAGGCAGAATAAAAAGCCATGAAATACAGCTATTGCTTTTCCAAATAATTATGAAGCACAGACTCATTATGCACCAGGAAAAGAGAAACATTAAAAACAGTGGGCTCTTAAGCTCTCTGATATCCACAGCAATATTTAACAGGTCAAGAATCAAAAACAGCAAACACCAGCTAAATGAACAGCAGCGTATCCACTTTTCCTCCACCAAGTTACAGTGAAATCTACAATAGGAGTGAGCAACTCACAGCTTACAGGCCACATGCAATCTTTCAATGCTCTTCCAAGCAGGTCACATGCAACCCTTACGAAACCATGCCCATGCATATTATGTATATAATAAGACGGATGCGATGGCTTAGTGGTTAAGAAGCAAATTCTGACGATTGTAAGATTGGAAAGTTGGCAGTTCGAGGCCCAAGCGCTGCATGATGGGGTGAGCTCCTGTCACTAGTCCCAGCTTCTGACAACCTAGCAGTTCAAAAGCATGCAAATACAAGTAGATAAATAGGTACCACTCCGGTGGGAAAGTAACAGCATTCCATGCAGTCAACATTTCATGTTCCTGAAGTAATAAATTAATTTTAAAATTTTAAGACATCAATGTCACATTTTGTGTCTGAAAATTTCCATTTTATTCTGGGGGAGGGGGAATCAGAAAAAATTCTCCTTCTCCCATGGCTTCAAAATTTCCAGAAATTTAGATCTCTAGAGGGCTCTTGGCACAGATTTATCTTGTTAGGAAATAAGTAGACTATCCTTACAAAAATACCCACCCCTTTGTCTTCCTGCTCTCCTGAAGAGTCTACAACACTGCAGAGAATGTTGGCTCCTGACTCCATGACTGCATTCTCCATTTGCGGGTGAATCATCTCCTCATCCAGATACTGCAAATGCCTCTTTGAATGGCCTGCTACATCCAGATATCTGCCAAGAGTCAATGTACAGCAAAATACAATTGCTGCATTTGAAGGCATCCATTCTATCCCTAACAATAAACTTAGGAAAACAGAAGAAGTGAGTGAGACAATCATACATTAACTCTATGGCTGGATATGATGCAATCTCCAACTGTCCATTACTGCTGTTCCCCAAGCTGTCTGGGGAAAACCCTCAAGTCTTGCTTGTCAAATGTTTACCATTTAACTATTAGAGTGAGATACTAGGATGCAAATATCACTTGCTAAGTTTGCATGTTATTTATCACTCTTACTTTTACTGAATGAGACAGCCTACTCCAATTTCAGGATAATGCAAAAGTATAATATTGAAATAATACAAAAGTTCAATATTTATTTGTGGATTCCAGTACTGACAAGATAGCGTCTGGTGATGTCCTCCATCTGTATGATTTTATGATCAAAAGGACATCAAGGCTAGTGGCATATGAAGCTATTACTGCTCAGGACTGCCTCATAAAGTAAGTGTACCTTTGGCTATGCTGTTGTTCATAATGTTAGCCTTTGCCTCATTGTTTGCTAGGTGCAGACATATGGATCATTGCAGGAGTCAGGGCCTTCAACATTACACCTATTTCAGGCAGTATTTATTCCTTGCAACTGGGGAAAAATATATTTCTCTTTCACTGTTCAGACACCACTGACATGCCCCTTGTACTCTGCCTTCACATTTTAAAGACGTTCAAATCATCTAAAAGATGAGAATTTGATTCTTATAAACATGAAAAAAATGATTTTGATAAAGGAGGCTTGGTGAATCTTTTTCAATGCTAAGAAACCAAATACATTCACTGAATCCAAAATGCTGAAAAGACCAGAGCTTGGAAAAGTTACTTTTAGGATTATAATGCTCAGAATCCCCCAGCTAATACAGTATATTCAGTTACTTTTCCAAGCTCTGGTCTTTTTAATGCTTTTGATTCAGCGAACATCTTTGGTTTCTCTATGAAAGAAATAGGGAACAAGAGAACCAGCAGATGTTGGACTAGAACTCCCATAATCTCTCACAACTGGCTATGCTGACTAGACATGTTGGGCACTAAAGGCTAATAATAACAAGAGACCCATATTCCCTACCCCCGCTGCTCAATAAACTCACACTGAGCTTGCAAATCATAGATTGGCCCCCCCCCCCACGTTGCTTCCTTTTTATATGAAATGGAATTAAAAGATTAATGTCCTACCATGAATCTTGGTATGGATTTTAGTAAAAAAAAAAAAAGAATCTACAACATGGAAAAGATTTGATGGGTTCATCAGATGGCCATTTCTGAAATTTCATAACTGTGTCTCATAAAGTCACTGTCCCCTCACATAAGTTATCTGTTTAAATCTTCACCGAAGATACAGAACCTTTTAAAGGCAAATTACAATAAAAGCTGAATTTGTTGTTGTTGTTTTAAAAAAAAGGGGGGTTATGTTGTTCAATCCAGTTATGTAATGTCCTCTTCTTGGAGGCCCAACTGGTGCCAATATTGCCACCATTCTTGTGCCAAATAAAAACAATGCTGTTCATTAAAGCCTTTGGGGCCTAATTGGTTTTACAAAACCCTGCATATGTATATGGTTTTAATTCATTTTAAATTACTTTAACCAGTTTGAATCTGTCTTTTTAACTTGTTTAATATGTTTTAGACTTTCACTGATTGCATTTTATTTTTAATGATTTTATTTTTACACCATTTAAATTAGTCAAGTTGATTTTATTATACCCTGCCCAGAGATCTTTAGTTACAGAGCAGGATATAAATATTTAAACAAACAAAACAAGTTAAAGCTAAAAACTGGATTATAAAAATAGTGAAACACAACCAAACAAATTGTCATATTAAAATGTCATTACTTTTAAAAAGTGTAAAATCATTTAAAATTAATTTATATGTGGAAAGCTGTCCATACCATCCAACTATTTAACTTATTTTAAAGGTATTTCTTTTCATACATTTTGTCCCATAAATAATACTCATAAAATACTCATAGGGATAGTTAGCAACAACAACAACAGAATCAAGATGGTTGGAAGAAGCAGAACAATAAAAATCACTTGATTCTACTGAAAATGACCCTGGTCCCTAAAATAGCACAGTAAGGACAGGAACACAAATCTCAACTGCTGTGTCATCACATAGTTTTGGGCATAAACTTTAATTTAGGTTTAGGTTGCAAGAGACGCAGACAAGTAAATCAGGATTTTCTGGCCCTAATGCTACAGGCCTTGACTAAAAGTGCTTTTCTCTTTGTGTCTTCCTAAGATAAGAAATACAGATAATTGTTTTAACTGCTGTAAGTCACCTAGAATCCCTAAGTGGGATGATGATGACGACGACAACAACAAAAGCAACAACAATAATAATCTGCCATATAAAACCTGATAACATATATAAGAAGGTCCCCTACTTCTCTGGAATGAAGAGGCTATAACCAGTAGTGTCCAAAAGCCGCTGTGCTGAAATACATGAACTCATCCAGGATGCCTTTACCAGTTGCACTCCCCATGGTAACTTGGTTAGTCTGAGGAGCCGGAAAGCCCGCTCACAGTCCATGCCTTCATCCACTATAACATGTGTCACCTCTGGGGAAAGCCGGCTGCAGATGCTTCCCCCATTCTGGAGGATCTGCTTCTGGAAGATCTCAGCCCTGGCCTGGCCAATTCCAGCTTGCAGAACATAGGCTGTGACTGACTCCAACCATCCTGTTAATAAAAGCCACAAGAAGAAAGGCTCAGCAAAGTGGGGATGCCTTTCAAGTCTTGTCTGGGTAATAGGAGCCTCACAACTTGAAGTCATAACAAGTGTAAAGGAGGACAGCTTTTTTTGTAGCATGCATGATTAGTTATTAAAGTGCAATAGCTGTGCAAAGGGTCTACTTGATTGGAATTTCCCAAGTTTATGTTTCTCTCAAAGCAAACAACAGACATGAAAAACTGATTCCTAGTAATCTATGGCAGAACTGGACAGATGTAGCACATGGCTTCCCCTGGCTAAAGAATGAAATGGAAAATGTACCTTGTTTGTTCCTAGTTTCATCTTTCAGTAGCTTTGGAGGCACTACCTTCTGTGATTCATCCCTTGATTTCTTTCGTTTGGGGAAAGCTTTGACAATTCCTTGGGGCTCCATGGAACACAGACAGTTCCTCCCCAGACACAAGCAGTCTGGCTGGAAATGAAGGTAAAGATGACAAAGAATTTGTTTATACACACACCACCTTTCACTTAATGGTACCAAAATGCTTTACAAATTGTAATGTAAAACAATAAAATATTCTAATGAAACATTAATCAAGGACAACAACAAAAAGGGCAGAAAGTACAAAATCCAGCTTGGCAGACAAGTCCAGTTTGGCAGACAAGACATCATAAAGAGTGGATCAGTGCCAAGTAACACCTTCATGGGAAGTGTTCCACAACCAGGTATGAATCCTATTTTGGGAGAAAGATGGGACATAAATCCAATAAATAAATAAATAAATAAATAAATATTTTTAACTTATATCTTGCCTTTCTACCAAGCTGAAAACCAAGGCAGATACCTGGCAAAAGGTCTTAAGCATGGTACATTGATAAAGTTACTGGCTCTCCTTCAGATCCAGTGGTATAGTGGCTTGAGTATTGGACTACAACTCTGGAGACCATGGTATGAATCCCCACTTGGCCATGGAAACCTATCTTGGACGTTTCAAAGTCTTTCAGCCACAGGGGAAGGTAAAGGCAAATCCCCTCTGAACAAATCTTGTCAGGAAAACCCTGTGGTGGGATCACCATAAGTCAGAAATAACTTGAAGGCAATAACAATGGAAGCTCTTTCAGATATTTGGGTCTAACATAATTTGGATTTTTAATTGTAAGTAGCAATACCTTGAAGACAGACATAGTGAAATGGTTTGAATAATGGACTATGACTCAGGAAGCCCAGGGTTCAAATTCCTGACTAGCCATAGAAACCCAATAGGTGACCTTGTGAAGTCACATTTCCTCAGCCTTAGAGGAAGGCAATGGCAAACTTCCTCTGAATACATCTTTCCAAGAAAACCATATGACAGGGCTATCATAAATCAGAATTAACCTGAAATCAAATAACAGCAACAACAAACCAACATCTTGAACTATGCTCAGATGTGAACAGGCAACCAACACCGTTAGATTCAGTGTGACATGGCTCCACTTGGCTGTACCAGTTACAATCATAGCCACTGCCTTTTGTACCTCCTGAAGTTTCCAAATTGCCTTTAAGTGTAGCCTCATTTAATAGAATATTTTATAGCAATCTGTTAGATTATCAAAGTATGAAATATTGTGGCCAAGTTACACCTGCCCAGGAAATGTCAGCGATACGGAACCAGATAAAGCTATAAAAGGAGCTAGTTGGAGCCAATTGTGGCTCAGTCAGTTTAAGGGGAACCCCCAATCTATATTTATTTATTTATTTGGAATATTTATACCCCGCTAAAAAGACATGAGACAAAAGGAGAAGGGAATGGCAGTGGGGAAGGGGATCAGGTCCAGCTATTCTTCTCTCCCTCTGAGGCCTGGACCACGGAAGATGGACTGGAGGGAGGGCTCTTCTTCTTAGTCTAGGTTAGACCCAATGGAGCTGGGCCTGACTCTCTCCCTCTGAGGTCGGACAGTATCACATGGACTGGAGGGAGGGCTCTGCTTCCTAGTCTAGGCCAGGCCCAATGGAGCTAGGCCTGCATCTCTCCCTTTGAGTCTGGATGGCATCAGATGGACTGGAGAGAGGGGTCTTAGGCTAGGCTAGGCCCAGTGGAGCTGGGCCTGATTCTCTCCCTCTGAAGCCAGATGGTATCAAATGGACTAGCTGGAAGGTTCTCCTTCTTTAGGCTAGGCCTGATGGAACAAGGTGGACAAGTTAGGGAAAATGCATTCTGTCCAGATCTCCATGATGCATCCCAAATCAGCAACTCCACCCTCGATTAAATTATGGCTGAGTGTTGTTTTTTTAAAACTGACCTAACATTAAAATGGGGTACAGAGGATGTAACTGTGAGATGTCTCGATGCTCTTTCCTTCCACTGGCTAGCCCATAACAAAACTAACCTCACCTTCTAGAGCAGTGAATTGAAAACAGATTAAAATATAATTGGACTGGTTGCAGATTTTTAAAGTGTAATGCAGTCAGATTAAGCTAATTAAGTGAAGTGAATCATACTGATGTGCAAACAAATAAAGTTTACATTTCATATATCAGTTTTCAAAAGGGAAGGTTTGTTAGTCTGTTGCAGCAAAACATCAATCCTTTGGCACCTTAAAAGACTAAAAAAATATACATTGCATAGACTTTTGTTGACCCTGTCAGCTTTACCACTGAAAGCCTTGTGACCCATGACAACAGATGAAACAGACATCTACATGCTACTTCATCTAGAAAGTGGAAATAATTGTGGTGCAAGGCCAATACGATAACATCTGGGTTTCTTAGCTCATGAATCACATTAATGTCTGAAAACCCTGAAGCAGAAGAACTGCTATTAGTAATGCTCCATATTGACTTCAGCTGGGTATAGGCAAAGCTATTTATTTTCATAGTTTTTTGTGGGTTTTTCGGGCTGTGTGGCCATGTTCTAGAAGAGTTTCTTTCTGACGTTTCGCCAGCATCTGTGGCTGGCATCTTCAGAGAATCCTACTTATTTTCCTCAGTAGGTGAGGCCCTGATAGATCACCTGCTTAATCAATGATGAGATGTTATCCTCTTCATCTATAAATCTGGTATATCTAAGGATCAACAGATGTGACTCTTCATGATTCATTTTCACAATAACATCCAATATTTCACAGATAAAAACTGGGACACATGTGGCCAGGCAACATCAGTACTTGCTACTGAGTGTAAGCAAGCCCACAAACACAAGTGGGAGGTTTGTGGCTATAGCAGGTTGCTGCTAGGCAAGAATGGTGGTAGGTGCTAGGTATTGTGTAGGCAAAGCATCAACCTCACTGGGCTACACCAGGGCACACAGGTCTTGGCAAGTGCCCTGAATACCAAGTGCTAGTACCAGCCCTGTCAAAAAGAGAAAGAGAAAAAGAATGTGCAGTTATCTGATTTATACCAATTTAGGTCTGGTCACAGGAGAATGGGAACTGGAATTGAGTCAAAAATCTTCACAGGTGGACTTTGAAGAAGGGTATGAAGATGCCAGAGTGCTGCAGCTGGAGGAACAAAGGCCACTAGCAGGCATGTTACAGTGACAAAGTAAAGGAAACAAAACCACAAAGGGCTTTGAAGGTTACAACAAGGTGCTCGTACTGCACCTAAGAGCAACCACAAGGTCGGTGTAGAGGTTTAAAGAGTATAATATGATCAGTGCGACAGGATACACTTCAGAAGCAGAATTGCCAGACAGATGTGACAGGACAACAAATGAGAGAAGGGAAGATTGGAGTAATCTACATCAGGGAGCATGTTTTCTTTCTTTAAGAGGTGATATGATAGCCCTGTTTAAGTATTTTAAGGGGCATCACACTGAGGATAGAGCAAGCTCGTTTTCTGCTGGTCCAGAGAACAGGACCCAGAGCAATGGATTCAAACTAGAGGAAGAGATTCCAGCTCAATATTAGGAGGAACTTCCTGACAGTAAGGGCTGTTTGACAGTGGAAGACACTCCCTCGGAGAGTGATGGAGTCTCCTTTTTTGGAGGTCTTTAAACAGAGGCTGGATGACCATCTCTTGGGGTGCTTTAATTGTGAGTTCCTGCATGGCAGATTGGGGTTGGATTGGATGGACCTTGGGGGTCTCTCCAACTCTATGATTCTTTCATTTGTCCCAGGTGGGATTAAGTTAAGATATCCAGATGGAATAAGGGACAGGGCTCCTGACCCTTTTGGCTGTGTAAGAGGGAATTTCAGCAGACATTATTTGCATGACAAGAATAAGGAACTCAGCAACACCTGGTGAAATTTCCTTTTTCTGTGCAACCATTAAACAGAAAGAAGCCCTGTCCCTTATTTTCAAATGAGATCTAAATATCTTAAGGCACCAGATCCCATCTGATCCTGGAAGCTAAGCAAGGCCAGCCTTGGTCAGGGTGACCAGGCATCCTCCTTTTCCCAGACACATCCTCCATTTCAACCTTCTGTCCAGGAGGAATTCCAAAAGGTCATCCATTTTGGGCGTAATTAAGAAGATATTTATATTAAGTGTTTTTAGCTTTTATTTGGTCATGTCCAGATGCCCCCACTGCCAAGGAGGCACTGCAAAAAGTAGGCCATTCAAGAAAAATGTAGGACCTGACCAAAATAAAAACCAAAAACACTCATAGAAAGATACAGCTATGCTTCATAGTCTTGCTCCAAATGGAGGATATTTTTGCAATTCCTCCCCAGACAGAAGGCTGGAAATGGAGGATGTGTCCTGGAAAAGGAGGACCTCTAGTCAGCCTGAAGGGGGAAAGGACTGCAAAATGGAGGGCATTCAAGAAAAATGGAGGACGTAACCAAACAAAAAGCTGAAACACACTCCTAGAAATGTCAATCCAGTCTTTTTAGTCCTGCTCCAAATGGAGGGCATTTTGGGATTCCTCTTGGACAGAAGGCTGAAATGGAAGACCTGTCCTGGAAAAGGAGGACCTCTGGTCAGCCTGAGTGGGGGGAAAGCACCGCAAAATGTAGGGCATTCAAGAAAAATGTAGGACGTCACCAAACGAAACCCTAAAACACATCCTAGAAATGCATGCTGCTCCAAAGGGAGGACATTTGGGGATTCCTTCCTGGACAGAAGGCTGGAATGGAGGACAGCTCCTGGAAAAGGAGGACTGGTCTGTCACCCTGAGGGGGGGGCAGCACCTCACATTGCAGAACATTCAAGAAAAATGTAGGACGTGACCAAATAAAAGCTAAAATTACTTAAAATATAAATCTATAGCTTTTAGCCCTGCTCCAAATGGAGGGCATTTTGGAATTCCTCCCGGACAGAAGGCTGAAATGGAGGACATGACCAAATAAAAAGCTACAAGCACTCCTAGAAATGTAAATCAATGTTTCTTAGTCCTCCTCCAAATGGAGGACATTGTGGAATTCCTCCTGGACAGAAGGCTGAAATGGAGGACTGGTCTGGGCTTAATGCAGCGGGGGAAGAAGGCGCGCAACCGCCTTATATTTGAGGCTCATTCACTTACCAGCGAGAGGGAGGGAGGGGGGATGTGTCTCAACACGCCGGAGGAGGATGGGGCAGCGTTCTCCTTCCGGGTCAGGTCAGAGGCGCCGGAAGCGCGGGGGCGGTTGCCCTGGAAACGAGGGCCGCGGCAACATGGCTGGGCCTAGCTGGTTGGAGCAGTTGCGGGGAGCCAAGAAGACCGCCCTGCTCGGCGACGGTAAGGGAGGCGAAGGCGAGCCACCGGCCTTGGAAGGAGCCGCTTCTTCCTCCGCTGGGGAACGAGGGGGACTGGGACCCTAGAGAACTGCGGAGGAGGCTGGAGAGGAGAAGGAGACGTCCTCCATTTCAGCCTTCTCTCCAGGAGGAATACCAGTGTCCTCCCATTGGAGCAGGACTAAGAAGCATGCATTTGTGTTTCTGTGAATATTTTTAGCTTTTATGTGGTCATATCCTCCATTTCAGCCTTCTGTCCAGGAGGAATGCTACAGTGTCCTCCCTTTGGAGCAAAACTAAGAAGCATGCATTTATGTTTCTGTGAGTGTTTTTAGCTTTTATTTGGCCCTGTCCTCCATTCCAGCCTTCTCTCCAGGAGGGATTCCACAATGTCTTCCATTTAGAGCACTACTAAGCAGCATGCATTTATCTTTTTATGAGTATTTTTAGCTTTCATTTGATCATGTCCTCCATTTCTGGAAGAATTCCCGAAATGCCCTCTATTTTGAGCAAGACTTAGTAGCATGCATTTACATTTTTATGAGTATTTTTAGCTTTCCTTTGGTCATGTCCTCCATTTCAGGGGGAATTCCCAAATGTCCTCCCTTTGGAGCAGGACTAGGGAGAATTTTACAATTCTATGAGCATTTTTATTTTTATATATTTCATTTTTAATTGCCGCCTTTCTCCCAAAAAGGGACCCCAAGGTGGCTCACAAGATAAAAACAATTTTTAGGGGGGAAAACAATTAAAATAACCCAGTTAAAACACTATAAAACTAAGATTAAAAACTTACAAAGCCTAAACACATATAATCTAAAACACCTACTCTATATAAAAGCCACCCTTTTATTTGGCCATGTCCTCCATCTCAGCCTTCCAGAAGGAGTTCCAAAATGTCCTCCATTTGGAGCATCACTAAGCAGCATGCATTTATTTTTATATGAGTATTTTGAGCTTTGATTTGGTCATGTCCTACATTTGACTATGACCAGTAAACATGGATTTACATTTCTCTGTGTGTTTTTAACTTTTATTTGGTAATGTCCTCCATTTCATCCTTCTGTCCAGGAGGAATTTCACAATGCCCTCCCTTTTGAGCACGACTAAGCAGCATGGATTTTATATTTCCATGAGTGCTATTAGCTTTCATTTGGCCATGCCCTCCTTTCTTGCATGTCCTACAGTTCATGGTGCCTCGTCCTCCTTTGGGGTCATGAGGACATCTGGTCACCCTGTGTCCAGTGCCTTTAAGGCACCCTCCCTTTACTTCAGTCTAGGGTCTATGTGGCTCCCTACATTTATCCTGGGAGGCAGGTCAGGTTGAGAAAAAGGGACTGACTGATCCAGGATTGTGGACAGGGTGACCAGAGGTTCCCCTTTTCCAGGACATGCCCTAAATTTCAGGCTTCTGTCCAGGAGGAATTCCAAAATGTCCTCCATTTGAAGCAGGACTAAAAAGCATGCATTTATATTTCTGTTAACCTTCTTAGCTTTTCTTTGGCCATGTCCTACATTTTCCCTGAATGCCCTCCATTTTCCGGTGCCTTATCCTCCTTTGCAGTGGGAACATATGATCACCCTGGGTAGGAAGTGGGAAGTAACAGGGAAAGGTGGACCTTTCCGAATTGCTGTAACAATTATTATTGTTTGTGCCTTCAAGTCGTTTCCAACTTATGGTGACACTAAAGAGAACCTATCATGTGGTTTTCTTGGGAAGATTTGTTCAGATGGTTTGCCATTGCCTTCCCTTGAGGCTGAGAGAGTGTGACTTGCCCACCCAAGGTCACCCAATGGGTTTCATGGTTAAGCTGGGACTTGAACCCTGGTCTTCAGAGCTGTAGTCCAGCGCTCAAACTACTACACCATGCTAACTCTCTCGCTTATAATTCCCAAACTTGGATTTTTATATTACAGGTTGTAAATACCTTAATATAAAAACCCAAGCTTAGATAGGTTACTTTTGGCGGCTTGTAACTCTCAGAATATCGGTGTGGTGATGAAAAAAAGGATTTACACACACGCACCGAATCGCTGGCAGGGGGGAAATAATTCCTTGGAACTCAGGAATTCCATGTAGATTTATATTGAGTGGAGTGGTAGAATTCAAAGGCATAGCTGTGTTTGGGAAATCAGTATGCAAAGGGATCTTATAGCACTTTAGAGACTAACTGAAATGGAAGAAGCTGGCAGTGATGTATTCTTTTACTCCAAGTCTCAAGCCAAGTCTGAAGCCAACTTTTAATAGAAAAAAAGGCAGGGCACATTTCTCAGAAGGGAACAGCAAACACATAAAGCAATGAGCTTGATGCAGGGGTTGCAGACTTCTTGATCAAAAGCTTTAGAAGGATCCTTTTACCTCAAGGCCATTCCCATTTGCTGTTCCTTTGCGAGAAATGTGCCGCACCCTCTGGGGGCAAGTCTTGCCTGCTGCTCCAAATGAATGACATCAGAAAGGTGTTGCTAAAAATATGCTAGTCTCAAGTTGAGTCAAGTCAGTATGTCATTTTTGTCAAGTCCAAGTCAAGTCATAGAAGCGACTTTAGTCTTACTTTTAGTCTGAGTCAACTGACTTGAGTCTACATCACTGGAAGTTAGTAGTATGCGCTTTCATAGACTTCATTTCATTTTTATGCCACCTTTCTCCTGGAAAGGAACCCAAGGTGGCTTACAAGATAAAAAAAAAATTAAAAAAACATTACAGTTAAAATGTAAACAGTTAAAATAATCTAATTAAAGCAATATAAAATTACTTTTAAAAACATACAAAAATTAAAACATTCTTCAGGTGCGTGCACTCATGCCACCAACATTAGTCTCAAAGGCGCTGCAAGATCCCACAAAACAGCGATACCTTTGGGCCTTTACAGACCGCCAGAAATAGTGCAAATTGAGTCCACTTTAAGGGTTAGGGTTAGTGCTAGGGAGTCATGGGAATTGGTGTTTTTTTTCTGAGACATTGAGCCTTCTCTGTCAGAGAGCTCTGGTGCCACAATAAAATACAGTTCCCATGATACTCTAACCCTTAAAGTGGACTCAATTTGCGCTATTTCTGGCAGTCTGGGACAACCAAAATGCACAATTGGTTGTGCTCAATAGAGGTATCGCTGTTTTGTGGGTTTTGGATGTTATTTTACTTTGCTACACGGCCAACACAGCTACCCCTGGATATGTTTTCTACACTGTTTGCACTGAGTGCCATTAAAATTGCTTGGTTCCTGCCAAACATGAAGAGAGGATCAGATGGCATGGTTTGGGATGGAGGATGGCCAGTTGCAGAAACGGTTGTCATGGCTGATTTTTGTGGTGATGTTGCAGCATGGACTCTACTTTTTTTTTGTGGCCTTTGTGTTTTACTTAGGCAGGCGAAAAATCCATTACTTGTTTGACAACGGCAAGGAGATGGCAGAAGAGTATGACATGAAGACTAACCAACTACTTTGTAAGCCTTTCTTTGTTTGGTAATGGGAACTCCATTTGTTTATGGTATAGAGTGCACATTGAGGAGTAGCATCTTAGCTTTACTTACACCTAGACGTAAGCACTCTGTTGCAACAGGCAGAAATAGCCCCTATCACAATCCTCTTTCACCATATTGCTCACACAAGGGTGGGGATGAGAACATCAGTCAGCTGCTTCTTGAACAATAGTGGAGCAGATCCTGTGAGGCAGGTGGCTGCTGACTGGTAAGTGAGGACTGCGGGACTTTGAGAGTCCCAAGGAGATATGTAGGCATTTATTTTATTTATTTATTTCAAGGATTTATATCCTGCCTTTCTCCCACATTGGGAATCATGAATACAAAGCACTCATGGGCATGTAATTCTTGGTTATGCTTTCATAATGACCCAATCAGATTCTTGCCATTATTTCATAAAATTAGTAACACCATTAATGGATAAAACACCAATCAAATTGTGCAGTTTCAGAGCTGTACATAGTGATTTTTCAGATGACTCTTCCTTAGATTTGGTCTAGTTTAAGTGAAATTACTAGAACTTTCTTCATATATTAATTGCATAAAGTGGATCCGCATATTGAAAAGGGCAGTGAGGCCAAATCCAGCTGCTCCTGCATTACCTGCCTCCCTGGCCTCAACTGTGATATCCATACTTTGAACATAGATGTCACAGTCAGGAAAGCCTGCTTATGTAGGTTTCTATGCATTGAGGAACCATGCTTGTATTGGCTTTGCACTTAAGATCATGTACCCCCTCCCTAACTCTGCCCATAGTAGCCGTGCAATGAACACAGATGTTTGAGCTGGAAAATATACGTGTATAGACTTGTAAGAGAGCTAAAACATAGATGATACTGGCTATACCCTGAAGGCCATGTGGACATCACAGGCTGGGTTGTTGAACTGTGCAATCTCAAAGAGAGGGCAAGCAGTACAGTGTAGACCCTCTGCATGTAATGAATGAAAAAGGCTTAGGATCAATCTGTTGCTTTGCAAATAGAGGAAAAGCAGTATAAATTTCAGCCAAAAGTACATGTTCACTCATCCCTCCACATTTGCGGCTTTGACTTTTGCAGATTTGATTATTCGTGGATTTTATTAATATATCTAGGTTCTCCAACACAACTCTATGGTCAGCTTTAACCAAAACTCGCACTGAAAGACCTAGAAATTCCTAGAGAGAACAGTCCACTAGGCATTTGTAGCTCCTCCAGCGCAAATCTATGGTCAGTATCTGGCACATATTGACCAGAGTTCCACTGGAGGATCTAGAGATAGCTAGAGAGGTGTTCTCTCAGGTAAAAACATAGTGCTTTTGTTATTTGCGGTTTTTTCACATTCACAGGGGTCCTGTGCCCCTAACCCCAGTGAATGTGGAGGGACAAGTGTAATCTAAATTTGTTTATTTAGATATCATCTGGCTTGGAGCACTGGAAACATTTCTGTATCAACATTTTCAAGAAAATGCACTTCACTGTCTAACATAGTTTCTCAGCCATGTCAAATTGTCCTAGGCCAGTGGTTCTCCAATGCTGGGGTGGGATCCCTGGTTGGGTGTGTGTGTGCTGAGAGTTGCTCAAGGGGGGGGGGGGGCATGAGACTTGGAGGTCCTGATCCCTTCTTCTCCTCTTCCCAAACTTTTTTTATGTATAAAATTTACACATGCATTGAGTAAAACTGTTCTATTTTGAACATGTATTTCCTTATAAAATAATAAAATATGAAAATACATCTATGTGTAAATGAAAATACGCACACTAAATAAACAAATTTTTATTCATATACTGTGGTGAAGGGCGGGCATATTCACATGTAGATGTAAATAGTGGGGGGGGGGCAGCAGCAAGGGTAAAAAGTTTTGAGTATCACTGTCCTAGCCATACACCATGTGATGATACTCCTTGAAGTATCAAGAAAATCTCCCTACAAATTATATCTCTCTGCTGTGAATGTATTGAGGATGTTTTCCTCCAGGAACAATTTAAGGAGGTGGTACCCCTTCCTTTTCCTTTCTCTGCAGTGAGAAAATGGAGAGAGAAGAATGCCCTGGGTGCTTCTGGCAACTGGCAGATTGAAGTGGGAGAGCCAAATTTGTTTGTGCCGGATTCACTAGATCGCGAGTTCATAAAAGAGAGCAGTAACAATGTAAGTAAGGTTACATCACTCACAGATAAAATTTTAATGGGACTCGTTTTTGCAGTGCCATGTTGGGAATTCATCTGCTTTTGTTCAGACACTTGATTTCCAGCCTAACATCATGTAACTCAAACAAAGGTTGGAATGCAATGTTTCTGAGCATATTCCTGGGTGAGAAATCTCACACAGAGCTCTGTTAGATGACTTTAAGATTCTGAAGAATATGTGGGATGACCTGAGTACTGCTATGAATATATGAAACTATGTTATACTAAATTGAAATGATTGTGCCATCTACCCCAATATTACCTTTTTAGTTATGTTACAATTTTATATCCTTCCCATCAAATGATCATGTACCATTCAGAGGGACTCTCAACATACAATATAAAATCACACATTCAGTTAAAAAAAAGTACAGAGGCAACAGATATACAGAGGCAGATTTTTTTTACAAGAAAAACTCTTGGAACAAAAAAATACAGTAAGAAAACACAGTAAGGAAAAGCTGCCAGGATAAAATGTCCTCACAAGGTCTGAAAAGACATCCAGCATGGAGCCACGCTATATTGCATGAAAATAGGTGTTTCACAATAATTGGACTGGCACCAGCTTACTGATGGAGTCTCCCAGCATTGCTGTCCAATACCATTTAATTGGTTACAAGGCAAGGCTTGCACTCCACCACTCAGTGCTGGCCTCCCTTAAAGCCAACAGAGGAGACAGATGACATAACACGATTCTGCTTGTACTTTAGTCTGATAGTGTCCTGGACTAGGAATCAAATTTTTGATTGCTATCTTTTGTGGAAAAGACTGTTTTCATCTCTGTGAGTGATGAGCTTTGCATCTTCTCCATGATAGTTCTTTTACTGTAATTCTTTTCCTCCCCTTCCAACTTACTTTCTCCCCATTCTGCATCAGAATGTTGTTTGGGTAACTTGGATGGAATTCTGGATGCCTTCAAATGATATGAATGAAAAGCACCAATACTGGCAGCACTCCCTCCTACAGAATTCATGATCAGCATGGAGAAATATAAACAGTGTATGGAGGAGCTAAAGCCAAAGAAACTTGTACATTCCATCATTAAATGCTAAATGCAGATTCCATGGCCTAAACATAAATTAGTCACACCCCTTCCTTTTTAATCATCATCATCATCATCATCATCATCATCATCTCTTACCCACATCTCCCCATGGATCGAGGCAGTGAACAACAACACATCAACATTTAACATCAGTTAAATTAATAATTAATTAATGCATACAACCGTTTAAAGGGGCAAATAAGACACACACATTTTAAAACAGTCTACTGTACATTTAAGATTCAGCATCTTAATTCACAATTTTGGTGTTGCTTGACATCTTGCTTGATGAAGAGTTCTGTAGAGGTCAAAAGACTGTGTGCTATTTTTTTACTCTCAGTTTATCTAATCAAGTTACAATCCTAATTTGGATTTTGGAATTCAGCCTCAGTACTGTAACAAGTCTACGTAATAAGACCAAGCACCTAAATGGAAAAAACTGGGAATCCTTAATTATGCTATTGCAAGAAAGCTTGTATAAACTTAACAGTTTGTTCCACCAGAAAAGAATGAGTGACTGAACGTGTACATTTTCTCCAGCCTGTCTTTATGAGAAAAGACACCAAGAGCAGTTTCCAGTGGCGGATCCGGAACCTACCGTATCCTAAAGATGTATACACTGTTTCAGTGGAGAAAGATCAGCGCTGCTGTGTGGTCCGGACAACAAATAAAAAGTCAGTAAGCATGGTTCACTGAGGGTGGGATGAGCAGTTTGGAGGCTTAAATAAATTCCAGAACTTGGAAACAACAGCATGTGTAGTCTTCATTACAAAATTCTAGAACCTATGCCTTTCCTAGTTAACAGTATTTAGTTACAAACTGAAACAATTTTATTCCACACTCCAAAATGTTGCTGATGGAAATGGGAAATCTACTGGCATATATGCTTGCTCCTAAACTGTTTTTGTGTAATACCTGGTCATTGCCTAGAGGTGGTG
Organism: Phrynosoma blainvillii; assembly: GCA_026167975.1. Classification (NCBI taxonomy): domain Eukaryota; kingdom Metazoa; phylum Chordata; class Lepidosauria; order Squamata; family Phrynosomatidae; genus Phrynosoma; species Phrynosoma blainvillii. The sequence continues at coordinate 72,638,785 of JANUYF010000003.1, read as the reverse complement.
TTGTTATCAAAGAGCTGTCCTTTTCTGTTTGGCTATTTATGTTAAGGCTTGCTAAAGTTCTTCTGAGGGCAAACAGTGCTATTAATCAGTGACAGTAAAGAACCAGGGATGTAGTCAGGACTTGTCAAACACTTCACAAAGAAGGCCAGACTACATTAACCCTGTGGGCCCTTCCACTTAGCATCTTTGCTTCTGACTACCATTGGCAGGTGCAGGATCGGGTTCCTGCTGCTCTGTGGCCTCTTCCTCATAAGTATGAAGATGCTTAAGTACTTGTTGATTTCAGCAACCCTTGAATATCCTCACTTTTTATAGAATCTCATAGTGAGTCTTGTAACACTAGAATTCAGGGTCAGTCACCCAATGAAATTGATTAGTACTTCTTCACATAGCACATAAAGAAACACATAAAGAAAGTACTTCTTCACATAACACATAAATAACTTGTGGAATTTGCTGCCACAAAATGAGCTGACCGGGCACTGGCTTAGGTAGCTTTCAAAGGGGATTAGACACATTCATGGAGGATAAATCTATCAGTAGTTAGTAGACATGATAGGCAAATGGAATCTGTGTTCAAAAGCAATTTCTAAATACTGAGCAAAGAATGAGAGCTCTCTTCTGCTTGTAAGGTGCTGGCTGATGCTGGAAACAGGATGCTGATCTAGCTTTGGAAAGATCCAATAGAGCTCTTTCTTACAATACTATATAATCTTGTGCAGACTTAGACATGCTGATGCTCCTTTTAACTATTGAGCTAAGGATAGTATAATTCTGCACAGAACTTGAAAATGTGTCATGTATTTGCCTGAAAAGCTCAGGAAAGAATAAGGCAGAAGAGCTGAATATCAGTAATCCAGTAGTTCTCAAATGGTGGGTTGGGACCCCAGGTGGGGCACAAGAGTTGCTTAGGGGGAGCATGAGACTTGGAAACCCTATTCCCTCCTCCTCTTCCCAAACTTTTTTATGTGTAAAATTTACACATGCACTGAGTTAAATATAGAATTTACTTAAATAAAACTGTTCTAATGTGAACGATGTTACTTCCTTATAGAATGTTAAAATAGGAATATTCATGAAAGTGCAAATGAAAATACACACACTAAATAAACAAAATATTTTTATTCATATACTAGGTTGCAGGGGGGATGATGTGATGTCTGCATGTAGATGTAAGGGGGGGCAAGGGTAAAAGGTTTGAGTACCACTGCAGTAATCCTGCCTTTCAAATAAGGGAGAATAGTCCCCTAAACCAGGTCTTTTTCCAGCGAGTGTGGGCAAACTTTTCAGAGATACTTAAGTTTATAGCTGAAAAGGAAATGCAGGAAAGCTAAGATCATGTGGAAACACAGATTTGCAATACTTTGTCCTTTACTATCATTAACTCTAGCATATGCCAATTTCAGCTGTTCATTTTAAAATGTACAGGTCATGCAAAGAATATATTACTGATTTCTTTGGTAAAAGAAATGAAAAGTTGAGTTGCTGCAAAAACTAAGAATCCTATACCAGTTGCTCGCTGTTGTTTTAGATGGGCTGTTGTTCTGAGCCTACAGGGCTACTCTTAATATTCTTAAGATAGAATGTGTGAGCTGAAAAGTTGTTCTAAACGAAAACAATAGTAGTCTGGCATATGATGTTCCACAATATATTCCAATTTTTATGCAGTTTAATGTTTTCAGCAGGAAAATCATTGTAGCTTTTGCATTAACAATGCCACAAAGAATAGAAAGGTGAGACAAGAAACACAGTGGGAGTACCTAAAATGAACTTTCTGTACATGGATAATTACCCCCAGTTTAGAGATGTAACATTTCTGGAAACTTTGAAGCCATGGGGGGAGGGAACCTGTGGGCCAAGATCCAATACCACATTTGTAGCTACAAATGACTTAAAATTGACCTCCAACACTTACGTTAAACTCCCGGGAGCCATTCTGAGTAACAGAAGTCTAAAGAAAAGTCAAATGGGGTGCTTCAGGATGATGCAGCCAGCCTGCTCCTGAGCTGCAGTGTGATGATCAGCTCATGGGTGAGAGATGACTAGCCATGTCATCTTGAAGCACACCACTCAACCATGCTGTTGATCATCACCCACAGTAACTCCCTGGTGTTTAAGGTGGGTTAAACACCAGTCAAGAACAATCAAAGTATATAAAACAAAGATGGATGGAATCATGTCAAGACTTCAGGGGAAACCAATATTATCAGAATCCAAGTATATGTGCCAACCACAAAGGCAGAGGGAGAAAAAACAGATAAATTCTATGATGGAGCCCAGAAAGAAATTGACAACACACCAAAATAGCATTTCTTGTTGTTCATAGGTGACTGGAATACAAAAGTAGGAAGCAGAGCATGATCAAAACCTAGAAAAATTTGGACTAGGATCAAGAAATGGAAGCAGAACGACTGATACAGAGTTTTGTGAGGCCAATCTGTTCATCACAAGCACTTCCTTTATACAACCAGAGAGGATACTGTAGACATGGACATCACAGATGGCCAATACAGAAATCAAATAGACTACATAATTGGAAACAGAAGCTCTATTCAAGCAGCAAAAACAAGACCAGTGCAGATTGCTGCACAGACCATCAACTGCTAATATAAAAAATTAGAATAAAGTCAAAGAACACAACATCAATCAACATGCCAAAATATGATCTGAACAACATCCCAGCAGAATTTAAAGATAAAGTGAAAAATGGATTTGCACTATCAAGCATGATAGACTGGGAACCAGAACCATGGAGAAAAACCAGAGACTTAGTCAAGAAGGAATGCAGAAAGACACTATCTATGGCCAAAAAGAAAGAAGAAACAATGAATGACAGATGAAATGCTTCAAGGTGTAATGGAAAGAAGAGAAGCAAAAAAAAAAAAAAAAAAAAAAAAAAAGGGGGGGGGAGAGATAGGAACAGAACCAGGACTATGAATGTAACTGTTCAACAACTAGTGCACAAGGATGAAGAAAATAACTGTAATAAGCAATGCAGAGAAAAAGAACACGACAACAAAAAAGAAAGAAGAAACCTCTTCTACAAGATCTGTGAATGCAAAGTGAAATTTAAATCAAAGCTGAGGATGCTATATGATCAGAAGAGAAACATAACACATAATACCAGGATGAAATAAAAAGACAATGGAAGCAATACACAAAAGAGCTATATAACAGATTAAAGGAGGAATGGAACATGGAAAGAAGAATATGAAAATGACCCCCAAATTTTAGAAAATGAAGTGAAAGCTGCACTTTCAAAGAAACTGCAAAGAATAAAATCTCAGGAACAGATGACATATCAGCAGAACTGCTACAATCTACAAAGACAGAATCAACTTTATTTCTAACTAAAATACATTAGGCCCTTGATGTCCACTGGGGTTGGTTCCTGGATACAATACACACACCCTGATGGATACTAACATTTGTGGATGCTCAAGTCCTATTACATACAATAGCATAGTAAAATGGTGTTCCTCATATAAAATAATGAAATCAAGGTTTACTTTTTGGAATTTATATTTTTTGGAATATTTTAATCTGTGGATGCTTGAATCTGGGGGTAAAAAAATCTGTGGATATAGAGGGCCAACTGATTGGTATACATTCTCATCATCCAAAAAGGAGACATAAAAGATTGTAGTAACTCTAGAATGAGTGCACTAATTTTCCATGCAAACAAAGTTTTGCTCAGAATTTTGCAGCAAAGACTCCTACCGCATATGGAGCAAGAAATTCCAGAGATGAAAGCTGGGTTCAGAAAAGGAAGAGGCACAAAGGATCACACTGCAAACATAATGGGTAATTGAGCATACCAGGAATTTCCAGAAGGAATTCAGCATGTGTTTCATAGATTAAAGCAAAACTTTTGACTGTATAGATCAGGGACAGGCAACCTTTTTGAGACCTGGGCCAGTCTCCCGTCGCCCAGGTCTCGGCTGGGCCGAGGGGGGGGGAGAATGGCAGCGCGTGCGCTCACACACACGCGCACGGCCACAGCCGCCATGGCGCATGTAGCGGCTGCCATTTTGGAACTCCAAATCGCGGCCACGACGCGTTTTGACTTCCAAAATGGCGGCCGCAGCAAGCGCGGCCGAAAACGTGCCCCGGCGACGGAGACGGCGGCAACCTACGGCCTGGGCCAGTAAGTCCGGGGCCCAGGGCCTTATCCGGCCCCTGGGCCGTAGGTTGCCGATCCCTGGTATAGATCATGAAAAACTATGGAATGGTGTTAAAGAAATTAGGATACCGTTACATTTAATTGTCCCAATGCATAATCTGTACTCAAGGTAGGAGGCTACCGTTAGAAAAGAATACGGCAAAACAGAATGTTTCACAGTAAGAAGGGGAATCTGAAAAGGCTGCATTGTATCACACTATATGTCATATGCTAAGCAGTTAGACTTGGAAGAAGGGAAATATGGCTGCAATGCCTTAGTCAGGAATACTAACAGAGAAGGGGTTTTATGAGGGATGGGAGTTTCTTAAAAGTGAGATATCAAAGGCACAATTTCAAATAGTCCAATGAGGAGGAAAAATGGGAGCTATCTAAAGAATCCAGGATGGATGTCTAAAGGGCTTTCAGCTGAGCTAAGGGACATGTACAAGAAATGAAAAAGGGGGAAATCATCAAAGAAGAATTCGAACAATTAGCAAGCTTATGTAGGGAGAAGGTCAGGAAAGCTAGAGCACAGAATGAGCTCAAGCTTGCTAGAGAGGTTGAAAACAATAAAAAGGGCTTTTTTGTTATGTCCGTAGTAAAATGAAAAACAAGGAAATGATAGGGCTGCTGCATGGAGGGGATGGAGAAATGCTACCAGGGAAAAGAGAAAAGGCAGAACTACTCAACACCTTTTTGCCTTGGTCTTCTCTGAAAAGGAGAACAAGTGCTAGACCTGAGGAAAATGGAGCAGTTGATGAAGTAGGGGAAATGAATCACAGAATAAGTAAAGAGGTAGTACAGGAATACCTGACTATTCTTAGCTAATTTAAGTCTCCAGGGGCAGATGAACTACATCCAAGGATATTAAAAGAATTGGCAGAAGTAATCTCAGAAACATTTGTCAATCTTTGAGAATTCCTGGACAACAGGAAAGGCCCCAGCAGATTGGAGGAGGGCAATGATGTCTTCAAAAAAGAGGATCCAAATAATTACTGTCCAGTCAGACTTCAGGAGAGATTCTAGAGCAGATCATTAAACAGTCTGTAAAGCACTTGGAAAGGAATACCATGATTACTAAAAGTCAGCATGGGTTTCTCAAAAGTCATGCCAGACTAATCTTACCTCATTTTTTGATAAGAGTCACAAACTTGGTAGATGAAGACAATGCTATGGATATACATCCAAGGGTATTAAAACTACATTAAATCTTGATTTCAGTATGGCCTTTGACAAGGTCCCCCATGATATCCTTGCAAAGAAGCTAGTAAAATGTGGGCTAGACAGAACAACTGTTAGATGAATTTATAATTAGTTGCCTGACTGAACCCAAAGGGTACTCGTCAATGGCTTCTCTTCTTCCTGGTGAAAAGTGACTAATAAGTTGCCAGAGTTCTGTCCTGGACCCAGTGCTATTCAACATCTTTGTCAATGACTTAGATGATGGAATAGAGGACATGCTTATCAAATCTGCAGGTGACACTAAGGGCCTTTGCAGACTGCTAGAAATAGTGCAGATTAAGTCCACTTTAACAGTGCTAGGGAATCATGGGAATTGTATTTTTCTGGGACATTGAGCCTTCTCTGTCAGAGAGCTCTGGTGCCACAATAAACTACAGTTCCCATGATTCCCTAGCACTGAGTCAGGGCAGTTAAAGTGGACTCAATTTGCACTATTTCTGTAGTCTGCAAAGGCCCTAAATTAGGAGGGGTAGCTAATAGCCCAGAGGGCAGGATCAGAATTCAAAATGACCGTAACAGATTAGAAAGCTGGGCCAAAACTAACAAAATGAATTTCAACAGGGAGATATGTAGGATACACATGGGCAGTAAAAATGAAATGCACAGATATGGATGGGTGACACCTGGCTTGAAGGCACTACATGCAAAAAGGATCTAGGAGTCTTAGTGGACCACAGGCTGAACATGAGTTAGCAATGTGATGCAGCAGCTAAGAAAGGCAATGCAATTCTAGGCTGAATCAATAGAAGTATAGATCTAGACTGGGGGAAGTGATAGTACCACTGTATTCTGCTTTGGTCAGACCTCACCTGGAATATTGTGTCCAGTTCGGGACACCAACATTCAAAAAGCATGTGGACAAGCTGGAGTGTGTCCTGAGCAGGGTGACCAAAATGGTGAGAGGTCTGGAAACCATGCCCTATGACAAGTGGCTTGGTGAGCTGGGTATGTTTAGCTTGCAGAAGAGAAGGTTATGAAGTGACATGATAGCCTTGTTTAAATATTTGAAGGGATGTCACATTGAGGAATGAGCAAGCTTGTTTTCCGCTGTTCCAGAGAGAAGGTCACAGAGCAATGGATTCAACCTCAACATTAGGAAGAACCTCCTGACAATAAGCTGTTTTGAGGGTGGAACATGCTGCCTTGGAGAGTGGAGGAGTCTCTTTCTTTGGAGGTTTTTAAAGAGACTGGATGGCCATCTTTTGGGAGTGTTGTGATTGTGTCTTCCTGTATGGCAGGGAGTTGGACTGGATGGCCCTTGTGGTCTCAAGATTCTATGATTCTATGACGAGGAAGGAATATCAACAATCTAAGATATGTAGGAGCCATCATAGTACTAACAGAAAACAACCAAGATTTGGAACAATTGCTAAAGAAATTCAAAAAAGGCCATGCAAAGGCAAGCTTACTGTTAAACATTAAGAAAACAAAAATAATGACCATGCAGAACTTATATAAATCATCTAGATGAAAAGGAAATTGAAATTGTTAAAGATGTCCCATACCTTGGATCAATTATTGATCAGAACAGAGACTGCAGTCAAGAAATCAGATGACTAGGAATGGTCTATAAAGCCTTATACAGCTTAGGTCCAGACTATCTGAAAGATCGTATCTTCCCATACAAACCTGCAAGAATTCTAAGATCTTCAGGGGAAGGTTTCTCAGTCCCACCACCATCACAGGCTTGCTTTGTGAGGCCATGACAGTCTTCTCAGTAGCTGCTCCCATCTTCAGGAATGCCTTTCCATGAGAAGCTAGGCTGCCCCCCTCCCTGTTTTCCTTTCATCGGAAGGGAAAGACGTTTTTGTTGAAGCAGGCTTTTAATATATAATCATTGTCGGGGAGGCTATTATATGGCATGTATACTTTATTTAAAATTTCAAATGTTTGTATGTTTAATGTATTTTTATATTGCCTTCGTGAAATTATTTTAATTGCTTGAATTTTTTTATTGTAAAGTTTTTAATGGATTTTAACTGTGAAGCGCCTTGTGTCCCTTTCCAGGAGAAAGGCAGAAAATAAATAAAGGCAGCTATTAAAGAACTGGACAAGATCTTTAGTTGCAAAGAAATAAAACTGACACTAAAAAGGATTGTTCAAACCACAGAATTTCCCATTACCATGTATGGATGAATGCAAGAACTGGATAGTGAAGAAAGCTGACAGAAGCAAAATTAACTCATTTGAGATGTGGTCCCGGAGAAGTGTGTTGAGGATACTGTGGATGGCCAAAAGAACAAACAAATGGGTCCTTGAACAGATCAAGCCAAAACTCTCCCTGGAAGCCAGGATGACTAAATTGAGGCTGTTGTACTTTGGCCACATCACAAGCAGGACACAGTACAAAAGACTATGTTGGACAACAGCTGAAAGTAGAACAAGAGGAAGACCACATACCAGATGAATAGATTCAATCAAGGAGACCATGGCCCTGAGATGCTGGACCAGGGGCCCTTCTGCCAGAACAGAACTGCCTAAAGGAACCTTTAAAAGAAAATATTGCTGCCCACTCCAACTCATTCATTGTTGTCCCCTCTAGTCACAGTAAAAGGCTGCTCAAGTGGGATTTGCTTCAGCCATCTTGCTGTAAAACAAATCCATTAAAGCAAACTTTCCAAACAAACAGGCAAAGCCTCCATGGCCACAGCAGATTCAATTATTGTAGGGCGAGGTAGCAGTTAACATTACACTGGAAGGGGGCACAGCAGCAGATCTGTTTTTCTTTGATCTTTCACAGATTTTAGTTTTGAGACTAGACCAGGTATTTTCCCACTGCTCCAGCCCTGGGGAAGGGTGGGGGGCAAAGTTGGTGTTCCCAGTGAGGGCTCCCTAGGCTCTTTGAAACACTGGGCTTTAGGGGGACCTGCTTTTTTATTGTCTCAATCAGTAAGAAGTTAACACTTCCTTAACATGTCTTTGTGTTCATCTAATCTTTGCTGTTTAACCTTTGACACCCCCATTATTATCCATGTCTGCCACCTTTCCCAAATACAGGGCAGAAAGCTCCAAGCCCTGCGGTAACATTCCTCCCTAGCAAGCAAGGCAGCCAGGGCTGGATGGCCTTTGTATACATTTTCGTTAAGGCTTAGAAAACAAAGGGTTCGTGTTTTGTGCAATAGTAGTTCAAGCAGTCAATCTCTGCAAGCAAAACTAGATTAATGGAGAAGTATTGCTCATGGATCTGACACCAGGAAATAAATTCTTCTGTTCACTTCGTAGCACCAGAAACATGTCAGTGATAGAGGGAATTTCACAAGGGAAGAGTTCAAAATAACAAGGGGGGGGGGGGAAACAATAGCAACACTAGAGCAGGGAAATAAGAATAATGCTCTTCCATCATGATTAAGTTGTGGTTGGAAGAAGATAAAATGGTTCAAGTGGCTAATGAGAGAGAGAGAGAGAGAAAGTATCCAGATTCAAGGTGATGTAAAATAAGCATTGTTTGAGTTACCTTACTACCCTTTTGCCTTGTGAGCAAGAGACTGAACCATTTACCAACCATCTTACAACCATGTTTGGAAAAAGCAGCTGTCATCTAATTAAGAAACTGAATGTCAAATGACAGTATAAACTTTAGTTATCAATCAAGATAAAATAATTAAATCATCTGAAGAGGAGCCCCTTTTGTGTCACACAGCAGGAAATAGTTTTTCAGTTTTTACATGCAGTTGTATACAAAGAAAATCTGTTGCCAAACTAGCTGGGGTATCTTTTCATTCAGGAAAGTGTGCCACATGCACCCCTGATCCTTTTTCTCTGCCCCCTCCAAGTCCCCAATTTTGCTGATGTAATTTGCAGTGAAGTTGACTTCAACTTATGACCGTATGGCTACCCCAAAATTTTAAAATAAAATTTTAGGCAAAAAATCCCTAAATTAGCCCCAAACACAGAAATATTCAACACCCCCACTGACTCCACAAAACCTGGCCAAAAGCCAACCAAATCACCAGGAAGTACAAATCAGAAGTGGTTTCTTTTGGCTTTCATTCTCAGCCCAAAAAGTGGTGAAAATTGATCCCTTCAGCAGTTGCACACCTGTTTTATCAAAATACTATTTCAGTCTAATATTTTTCTAAAGTGCTTCATATCTAAGCCACAAATAGAATAAATTAGAATCTTTCTGTTCATGTTTCTCTGAATTAAAATTATGAAATTTGTATTGAATTGAGCCCTTGTAAACTAAGCACTCCTCTTGGTACAGGAAGTTACAACAGTCTTTTTCTCACATTCTCTCTTGCTTGTCTTCAGATATTACAAAAAGTTCTCCATTCCTGACCTAGACAGGTTCCAGCTGCCCTTGGATAACACTGCTCTGAGCTTCACTCATGCCAACAATACTTTGATCATCACGGTAGGTACCCATAAAGCTAAACTGTATATTACATCTTCCAGCATTCTTTTGGCAGTGCTGCCTTTGTAAAAAGCCATATTGTCTGCCTGTCCCTTCCGTTCTTTGAGTACCAATCTGTGTACTCATGCAGTTGGGGTCTGTGTCTGTGCTGACCAGGGCTGACCAGATGTGGGGCAACAGCGCTGCCTTACCATTCCTTAATGTCTTCTCAAGGGTGCATCTCCTTCTGTTCTTGCTTGCTTCTGTCTGCCACTGCAGTGAAAAAAATGTTAACAGGAGGCATCCATATAGGAAAAAACGGTAGGATGGTCAAATTCAGAAATGACTACCCAGAGACCTGCAGTTATATTCAAGCCTGGGAAGGATGGATATCACAACAGCAAGAGAAAAGAGGATAGTATCCAGTGATATGTGTTTCCCAGAAAAAATAGAACTAGAAAGTTTAGTGGAAATTTCCAGTGCTCTATATTTTATCAGATTGAACATATTTGGTTTAAATTTTACATTCAAATCATTAAAAGCTTTACATGGAAATTATTTTATTAGAATATGTATAAAAATGTAAAGTTAATAGTATATACTTCCCCTATATTTAACAAAAAATTAATATTACCTCAAGGAACACTATTTTTAAAGAGTAATATCTAAATAGAGCTGTACCTGGTATGTCTTATAACAGTTTAATTTTCTTTTGCTGAGGTATAACTGTAGTGACTCTGTACACCACATGGTAAACAAAAGCATAGGAGGTAGTAATGGTTTACGAAACAGGTAGTTGTCATCAGTTTCATGAGCCTCTGAAAGAAAACTGGTTATCCATGATATAATATTTCATAATATACAAACAGTTTGGGTGACTTGGAAGAAAGATGTAGACTTGACTATATAAAACAGGAGATCATAGTGGTCAGTGGCTTCCAAGAAGAAACAGACATGGGAAAGTGGCATTATGCTCTTGGACTCAGTAAGGATGGGAAGGCCATAAGCCTTTTCAGGCTAGTATGGTTTGAATGACGCTCTCTGGAGGCACAGAATCCTCCATATACGTAGGATAGGCCACAAAGAACAACTAGGAAAATGTACATACAGAAAATCATACCCTGCCTAAGACTAAGGCCTAGCAGGAAAATGTAACACTTACTGTTGGTATTTCTATTTCAATGTTTCAATTAACAGGCTTCATTGACCACACACATTTCCTACTCCCTATCATTAATCACTTTTTTGAAATTTTAATATTTCCTGAAGCTGTGCATTTTTGTGTAGAAATTCAGACCCCCAAGATGGGAGGGGGGAGAATACAACAAACTTAACAGCCACCAAAGTCAAATCTGCAGTTTACAATGTACTATTATGCAATCCATGCTTAAAATTTAAGGCACATTGCACGACTAGAGAAATAATAGCATACATTAAATTGGATGCACTTGGGATATAGCCAAATAACCAGGGTATCATTAAACTAGTGGTAAGAATTGTGAAGCCATCCAGATATTATTATAATTTGCAGCTCCCAACAGCCCTAGCCAGCATAATGTGGTGAATAATGTTAGAAGTTGCGAATCAAAATACCTACCACTGTATTTGTAGGAATTTTGGTGTATGCATTCAAGTCAACTCTGACTTACAGCAACCTTATAAATACAGTTTTCATAGCAAGATCTGTTCAGAGGAAGTTTTGCCTTTTTTTTTTTTTTTTTTTTTGGTAAAGTTTAGAGAGTGACTTGATTCAAGATCATTTGGTGGGTTTCCATGGCTGAGTGAGGATTTGAACCCCACACACCCAGAGTCCTAATCCATCTCTCAACCTTAGCTTTAAATGGTTAAAAAGATAATGTGCATGACAGAACTTCATGGCAGTCCCTGTGCTTTTTACGTTGGCTGCTCCCTGCTTTTGTGTATAAGGTACTATGTGACATTCCTGTTAGCCTTGGAAGTGGATTTCAGTAACATTTTTTCTTCCATAGTATCAGAAGCCAATGGAGATTGTGGCTGCAGAGGAGGAGCTGCAAAAGGAGCTAAAGAAGATAAAAGCAGCAAATGATGGTGATGGAGAGTGCAAGACACAATAAACAATTGCAGGATGTTTTTTTCTGTGTATATTTTGCTACTTTTAATATTTATTTAATATATTAAATCAAGATTAATTTGTTTGGAAATGAATTTGGTGAACTTAGTTAATAACAATATAATAATAGAAGTAGGAACACCACAAAATGCTTTAGAGCTTTTCAGCAGCCTGTTTACCCTCAGCTGATGTGAAAAGGGACAGTTTCTTCGTGGCAAGCCTTTGGAAATTGCTTTCTACACTTCTTGGTGATTAAAAGCTGTCATATTACCACAAGTACCTTTATGTGTGACTTATGTTTAAAGTTTAACAAACGTCAAGGATGTGAGGGCACCTTATACAAAGAAAATGATCCAAAACTACCTCAGAGCACAGTTGATACTGAGGCAACAGCCAAGCAAAAACTTGACACATATCTTAGGTCTGTCTGGCATTACCTTTGAATTTCCTAGAGGGATTTAAATACTTAAGTTTTCCTGGGTTTGCTCCAAAAGCATAATCCATTCTTCAGTTTTAAACAAAATACGACAGATTTTACTCTCGCCACTTGTGCCCTAGAAAAGTATATTCTGAAGCCTCACTGTTTTTACTTCTCATAGTTTACTATCATTTATACCACATTTTGTGGTGATCTCTTTTAAAAAAAAAAACATTTTTCATTCTCTCTGAGTTTGCCCCCGCCCCCCACATATATGGAAAACCTAAGTAAATCATCTGCCTCCTTGCCTTATCTATTACAAATATTTTCTTGTCTCAGAGAGCTTCCTCTGTGATTAGCTGCTAACATAACACACATATGGAAAAAAAAGGAACAGACTTAACATAAGTAGGTGTGCATACCTACCTTTATGCGGGCAGGCACCACAGTATCTAAAAGATTCAAATACATGTTGTGCTTTCCCACTGAATTCTACAAGCACAATAATACTTTACCTTACATGGAACTTGCTGCTATACAATGTAATAATGGCAAATAGAATAAAGAAGTAGAAGCTACAAAAATATTAAAGTATGGCACAGTCCATATTTTGAATTTTAACCATTCATCCATTACTTCTACCAGGACAATTTGCTCCATTCTCCGGGTATTTGGGAATGAGAATCATATTGTTTACTGGGGGAGCTCACTCATTAGTCTGATCCATGATTGCTTTATTTTAGTGAAGGTTAATGCCATTCCCAGTCTGTGCCGTATGTCACAGTTATACTTTTTCAGCATATATAAAGGGAGTTAGATTGTTACACAGTTGCTTGAACCTCACACATCTTGATTTGTAGCTAGGCAAATCTTGATAACTTGAATGCTGGCATCCATTCAAATGTAGTGTCACTAGTTGGTTAATGATGCTGAAATCCAAGGGACTCAAACAACAGATTTCATGCACTCCACTTTCACAATTTATTCAGTTCATTGACCTGACAGTACCAATCCAAAGAAGCATTCTATACACTGTCAAGTATTTGTTAAATTTGGTACAACTTATAAAAAGCCAACTAAGGCCTCAGTCTTAAAACACACTGGTCATTTATGAGGCAGTGATGGGACAGTAAAGCAGAAGTAAAAAGATATTCCCTACTTCACTGTCCAGGGTGCTTCCTCCTAAACTAACACAAGCACATGAATACAGTGGAGGTTTCAGTACACAGTCCCAAATGGAATCAATGTGGGTATGAAAAAGAATGCACATATCTTCAGTTTTACTGAATGAAGCTTTCACCAAAATTAAACACATGACACAACCCCAGTATGTACAAAATAGAAGAATTGGTAGGAGATAGTAGTTTTAATGAAATCAGAAGGCCAGTGTATTCCTCTACACAGGGTTCTCCTTAGCACTTTGTGATTTTCTGTCTGCCGGTTGTCTCAAAGATTTATTTCTTCATACTCCCTGAGCTGGGTATCAGTTCTGCAAGTCCAGGGCAATTTCTGTCAGGAGGTTGTGAAATCAAGACCATACAATGCAGATGCCAAGGTGGCATAGAGATGGCTGGTGCTGAAGCGTAGACAATAAACAGGACTACTAACAGGTGATGACAAAGAGAAGCTCTGCAAAGTAACGAAAAAAATTGCTAGTTAAATCATTTAACCCACCCAGCAGTCAGAACCAATTACAATGGCAGATATGTAGCACACAATATTTCATTCATTTCTGTAAATCTGCATTTATGATCATAGTGATGGGATAATAGCATTACCCGTTTTTTTCTCAGCAAGACTAGTTCAAGATCATACCAACAGCTTGAGAAATCACTCCTATATAGATGAGAGGTGCAATGCATTTTGCTCTTCTGTAATTTTGACTATTAGCTCCAATCAGCCCCACCTAGCATTGCCAATGGCAGGAGATGGGGGGCACATGGTCCAAAACATCTGGAGGGCCATATCCTGGCATATGTATTCTTGGAGCTGGACTATACTCAAAGCTTCCCTATCAGGTTCCTATGGACAGCTATTTGTTGTTACTACTAGATTTCTTGAGATCACAAATCTTCCTGTCCCAGCACTCCAATAATAAAGTTCAATTTGAAGACTTGTTTTGGCTCTAAAGGTAAGAGAGATGATGATGATTAACATTTTTAAACATCTTTCTTGAGCATAGTGTGGCATACACTGGTCTCTCTCCATAAACTCTTTAACTTATGAAGCAGACTTGCACAATGCCACATAGTAAGTAAGCTTCATAACAGAGTTAAGCTTAATTTCCTCTCCAAATCCAAGACTATCGATTTCTGTTTGCATGGCACTATCAGAAATGAGCAGAAGTTCCATATACCCCCACATCCATTACTCCCTGCATACAATTTGGCATAGTTCACTTTTTAACCAGCATCTGAGAATATATGCAATGGTGCCTTACCTGCAAGCATCTAGTTTGCCGTTTATCCCAAAGACGTACCACACCATAATAAGAAGAGCCGCTTGCAATCATGTGATTTCCATCACTCTTAATACAGTACAGGGCACTATCATGTGGCTCTTCCCATTTTTTGACACATTCCCTGGGGGGGGGGAAGGCAATGTTACAAGACAAAGTTTTAAGGCATTCTTCACAAATCCTTATGACTAGTTTTAATTATTTATAAAAAAGACACTCAGCAAAATTAGCAACAAGAACTTTTCCAAACCAACATAAAAAAACCAAGCAAACTCCAGGACTAACCTTGTGCTTGTCCTTAGGTCCCAGTAACGGATGTAGGTATCATACCCACAAGAGAGCAAAGTGGAAGGTGTTTCATAGAACACATCCAAGACTCCAGCTCCTCGGTGGAAATCTGTTCCTAGACAGGTGATCAGCTGCCCACTAAAAAGAGAGCCCAAGAAGGGATTACATTAGGGTACTGAATTACCTGTGCACCACTCTGTATTGTATTAGACTTTCTCTTTGATGTACTACTGTCAGAAGAGATTAGTTAAGAAAAATGTTGATGGATAGATCAAGCAAAGATTACTCTGTGCCCAGTAAAAAAAAAATAATCCTACAATTTACACCAAACATACCAGGACAAATAAACAACGGCCAATTTCCTTCTAAACATATAAAAGCCATTACTTAGATCGAATCTGAGCCCTACTCAGAACTCACAGATCCTTGCACAAACATTTGCTCATCTGGAGATTAAGTTTAGATTATGCATTCAATATAGAAGCAATAAAAGATAAGCCGGGCAATCTTTCTTCCTTTGGGATACATACACTGTTTTCTGAGTAATATGTTGCTACATCTAGCTTCAACTTCATGTGGTATTCTTGGAGGACTACTGTTGAATGGCCAACTATGTTAACTGTCTTAGAAAATAATCTTTGCCAGGATGACAGAAAATAAACAAGACTTCAAATGTATTTTATCCTAACATTAAAGACTCTAAACCTGGCATTCCTTAGTGTGGTGATTCCTAGATCTCCCATCTCCTGGTTTCTCGGTATCATAAATAAACTGTGCTGCAAACTGAAGTGCTGGCCTCCAGTGGGCCCTCTGGAGTGGGCCAGGCACTCTTAGAAAATAAAAATGATGGTTAGCTGCAGAGGACTGCTTCATTTTTAAGTATACACTAGTTGTTAACTGGCGTAGTGGTGTCACTAGGGTTGGTGTCTCCTGGTGTGGGAAGAGGGGCAAACTGCCTTGCCCGCCCCGGCCAGATCCCACACACACATTGGCTTTCAGAGTCCCTTTGAGGTGTCACCCAGTGCGGTCTGCACCCCCCTTGCAACACCACTGAACTGCTGTCAATTCAGCTTCAATATATGGATGAATGATGAAGAGACCTCCAAGTCACTCACTCAACAATATCTCTGCTCAGGTCATGCAAACTCAGGGCCATGGTTTCCCTGACTGAGTCTATCTACGTGAAAGTGGGTCTTCCTCTTCTCCTGCCGTCTTCTACCTTGCCAACATTGACTTTTCTAGTGAGTTAAGTCTTCTTATAGTATGTCCAAAGTACAACTGTCTCAGTTTAGTCATCCTGGCTTCTAGGGAGAGTTTAGGATTGATTTGTTCTAGGACCCATTTATTTGTCTTTTTGGCAGTCCAGGGTACCCAAAGAATTATCTTCCAGAACATTCTGAAAGACTTGATTCTTTTCCTATCAGCCTTCTTCACTGTCACATTGTAAATACAGCAGCATGGGCAATCCTGCTTTTGGTATTCAATGATACATCTTTACACTTGATGATCTTGTCTAGTTCGTTCATAGCTGACCTTCAAAATCCTAGGCTTCTGATTTCTTGACTGCAGTCCTTATTTTAATGACTGAGCCAAGGTACAAGAAATTTTCAACTATTTCAATGTCTTCACTGTCTGCTTTAAAGTTATGTATATCATCTGTGACCATTATTTTTGTCTTCTTAACATTCAGTTGTAAACCTGCCTTTCCACTTTCTCCTTGACTTTCTTCAACAGTCATTCCAAGTCTTTGCTATTCTGTGCTAGTAGTATGGTGTCACCTGCATATCTTAAATTGCTGACGTTCCTTCCTCCTTCCTTCTTGAGCAGGCTCACCATTTTCCTTCTGGGAAAGGGTGTTTTGGGACTGACAAAACCCACCAGGAGAGCCACTCACAACCATTTTGCGAAGGCGCCCAAGACACTCAATATTTTAAATGTGATCACACTTTCTGAAACATTTCTTCTTGTCTACAAATACTACCACAGCAAGGTAGGAGACACACACTACAATCCCATATTACACTTTGAATTTGACAGATGAATTGTTAACACAAAACTTCAAAAGATGAAAAGCATTTTTTCATGAAATCTCTCTCTCTCTCACACACACACACACACACACACACCCTTCATGGGGGGAAATAAGTAAAGGGGCATATTCTAAAGAATGCATTTGGAAGCATATGGCATGGTGCTCATGCTCATCTGCAGGAAGCCAGGGCTAACCACAGCTTTGCTTGTTGCACATACACACAATGGAAAAAAGTTGTTTGCTGCCATGTAATGTGTTTCTCTTGGATTCTGATTCTGTCCTGCTCTGAGTGATTGAAGAGGCAATGCTTCTCCTGGAAAATGTTTCCCAATCCATTAGATTCTTAGGAAACTTCTCTCCACAATACTGAAGAGCAACTCAAGAGGCATGTTGTTTCTCCAAGATCTTGGAGAAATCTCTTTTGGATTCAGAGGCCCATCATAGTTCCACAACAGGGATGGAAAGCTGCCCCATCTGATAGCCATGGATCAAGTTGCTGAACTTTCCAAAACCCTTTCCAATGTATTTAAGAACACAATGCTAATTATATAAATGAAGGGGCTATAATGCCTTCTAGCAATGTCATAAATAGATTGCCCTAGAGGACAGGGCTATACAATTTGAGGCCATTATCTATTTCCTGTATAGTTCTAGAAACTGTTGGGATCTCACCCACTTTTCCAGCAGTGTATGGGGTAGGCACTGTTCCACTTTTCTAGATCACTGTTTACTCTCTGCTACTAGCAACAATGATCTCAGTGGGAATTTCTGAGAGAAGGAAGCCTGGAGAGATTTCTATGCATGGGGAAAGGCTGTGTACGTGCACATGTCTTCATATGTGCACATGTGCAAGTGGGTACAACCCCTACTGCTGCTACAACCCACCTGACACAGGATGTGGCCCAGGATGTGTCAGAAAGGTTGTGCACATCTTACTAAAAGGAATACAGGAGGGAAGAAGAATGCAGATCTATGGGGGGGGGGGGAAGAGAAAAGAATGAGGACCAAATGAGCATGAAAAGCAAATGGATTTAAGGAATAAGAGACTCTGGATAGAAACAGCTGAGTAACCTACAAGTGCAAGATCTGTCTAGCACAGGGCTCTCTGATTAATTAATACACACTCCTAATTGAGGGCCAACATGCCCCATCTGTCCTCCCCCCAAACCTCCCTTACAAGAGAAAGTCAGACTGCCACAGTTCTCACTACCACTCAGACAACAGCAGCCAATGAAGCCCATTCAGCCACTAAAGACCCACATGTTCCCAGCCCTTCTCCTCCTCCCTAACGGTCTAATCAAAACTGGACACAAAGCACTGAACGCCTGCTTTTCAGACTATTGCATTGGCTCTCGCTTCATGGAACAATACAGCCTCCACTCCCTAAAGTAACTAGCACCTCCCCTGCCTTCCAGTTATTTTGTTACTTTCTGCTCCTTGATCCCGTATCAGTCTTTCTGGGGCACCCGAGCCAGAGGCCTTAATTCCATCTGTAATCTGGGCTAAAGCCCCATGGGGGTGGGTGGGGGATAAAGACCACACAATAGGCAAAATAGAGTCCCAAGAGATGTTCAAACAAGTAAACACCGTTGTCTCAGAGGAGCAAAATTGCTGAGAAAGCAGATTAGCACCAGCAGCACTGGTGTCCCCCAGATCAGAAGGCGAGCCCTGCCCTGCTCGCCAGAGCCAACACGCTTCCATGATCACAGCACTGGCGGCGTGCTGGGACCGGCCCATCTCCCCCAGCCACTCTCCAAAGAGCAGATTATGGAGAATAACAATTTCTTTGTGGCTGTGTAATTCCCTCCGTGACCGTGACTGTGGGCCACTCCATCGGGCTGCAATGCCAGGGCCTTAGCAACCATTTAACAAGACCAGTCGGCCCTAGCAATGCTCCCCCCACAGCAAACCTCTTGGACAAGCTTTAACATCAAGTGCAGGAATTAATCCTCATCCCTCCCCCTGCCCCCAAAAATTGAATCCAGGGGTGCTATGTTATTGCACTTACATTGTGTTTTTCAAAGCGGGAATTGCTGGACAAACTCTTAAAACATTAACCCTTAGAAGAAAGGAATATATCAGGAGGGGAAGGTATTGATAGGATCAGAGCAGGAGTGAGAGGCTGAACTCCCATCACCTAGTGAGCATACGATTCTTACTGGGGGGGGGGGGAAATCGGGCCTTAAAAATGTGGCAGTTTAGAGAAGGGGCTAGAAGCAGTAGAAGCTACAGGTGCCATTCTTAGCGATGCCAGCCAGGTCTGCATACACACAGTGCTGTCTTCCTCAGCAGAGATGGGGCTGGATGTGACTGTCCGGAGATATGAATTTGGTTTTCCAAAGATGGAACTACATACTTCAATAAGGAAAATTTTCAAGCTGTACAAAAATAAACACAAACTACCCATACTGACAAATGCAGACAAAATGTGATAGTTAATCACATGCTTCCAGATGTTTCAACTTCCATATCCCTAGGAACCAGACTCTGTCTGATATTGGAAGCTAAGCAGGATCAGGCCTGGTTAGTACTTGGATGGGAGGCCACCAACGAATGCCAGGTGCTATAGGCTATATTTCAGAGGAAGGAACTGACAAATTACCTCTGAAATTCATCTGGTCACCATAAGTCAACAGGCTACATGAAGACAGACAGACAGATATACATCCTTAGCTAGCATAGTGTATGCTCATTGATACTGCTAGAATACCATGACATTTCTACCCATTCTATGCAAGTAAGAAACCTAATTAGCCTTGGTGACAAGGTAAGAAGGTAAGAGTAGATGGAGACAAGGCAGGATTAAGTTGTATTTATATATTTGTCCAATGCAAAAACTCTACCTACAGTTATCCATGAAGTTTGATACAAATGGGGTGGTGATGAAAAGAGAGGGAGCAATAAAGTTGTAACAAAGGAAATTATCACACGAAGCTAAAAAGTGGAATTAAAGCAGGATAGTCGCGTCTATAGCTGAACCTTATCAGATGACAATGTAGCTGAGTTGTAGCTGGCCTGTCCTACATCTGTAACTGTCACACATCTTTTCATTGATAGGTTTTGCCCACCGATATCTGCCAATATCACTGCTGTGGCATTAGCTCTGTGTGTGATAAGCTTCTAGCATGGCATGGGCCAGTCACGTGATCTCAGTTTCCTCCCCTCTCTCTTCACCCTGCTATCCCCAGTAAGGCTTGTTTTCTTTTCTTTTCTTTTAAAAAAAAATTCTCCTCCCTCCCAATTGTACTGCCAAATTGCCTGAATTATATATAAAATAAATGAAACTATTTTTTTCAATGAAAGGTATGCTGGACAGGGCAGGGAGGCTGGGTTAAAGAGTAATCTGGGAAAGGAAGTCTCAGACCAGTAATGGCCACTACAGCTGCAATTGAAGACATGCGATAAGTATTGCTCTCAAACTGGTATGTATGTGTTTTCTTTCATTAATGCAAGTGCAGTAAGAGTGGGGTCTCATGTGATAAAGTCCAAAGAAGGAATTCAACATTGACTAAATTACAAAAGAGGAGTGAGATAAAAAGGACTATTAAAAGTGTTGATCCATTCTGGATAGTAACATACCTGAAAGAAAACTTTATTAAAGCAGTATCTTCTGACATGGATGGAAACTGAAACCTGTTTTTTTTCTAAAAGGACAATGTCGAGCTATTCTCATATGCAGACAGATTTAATTTTCAGGTCACTTCTGTTACATATATAAAAAAGTAAGATTTGCAAAACCCTGAAACAACTAGAGCAATGGACAGGTAGCCTGGAATCTACTGATAGAACTATGGACAATTTGGTAGATCAGCAAAGATTTGTAACTCCTAATTATTTAACAACAGTAGCAACAAATGATTGCTAAAACTAAAATGCTGAAAAGAAGAAAAACAGGGGAAAGATATTTCTAAGATTGGGTCTCATACGGGGTGCGGGAAGGAAGCATCTTGATTTGAAGTATATGACCTCACCTCTCTCCTGATTTGCACCTGACCACTGTTGGTGGATCTTTTGTAAGTTCCAGTGATTGAATGAATCAACTCAGAACAAAAAATTGGATTTGGACTAGGAACTGGAAGAGCAAGAGCTCTAGGAGAAAAATAAAGTTGATTCTACAAGCTTAAAGTCTGCCCACTCTGGAGAGTGAGAGAGCACTCAGGCTACTACTTTGTGTAGTGATTCATTTGTATGTAGACACTCCATGGAAATCTACTGTTTTTGTCATTTCCCACTATGGTGGTATAAACTGATAATGGTGGATCTACAAGGCATGCAATTTCCTATTACATGAAGCAAACTCCAGCATATCAGCTTCCCAAAATAAGTAATCATGAAAAAAAACCTTCTCAAATGGTTTTAGATTCTTCACATACAACACTATGCATGCATTTTTCTACAGAGAAACACTTTTTAGACAAAGTGTCCCACATGAAGAACTCTTCGGGGGCATTAATGAGTGTGATGGAGGAATGACAAGAATAGACTAGAGAATAATCATGTGCATTCAAAGGTGAGTTACAGACTAACATCCAATTCTAGTCCCTGTAAGACATAGCAGGATACAACACTATAAATCTCCTACTCACACTGAAGATAAAATGTGTCTGACATTTAATATAATTAACTCATATTACATCTGTAAGTCAATGGGTAGTGTTGATATTTGTCAAAATCTCATTACAAATTTATTCTCTGTCACAGATTCACAAGATGATCTTTTGGGAAGTCACTATGAGACATGTTTGCTGCCCTACAGTTTTTTTCAAGGATGAAAAAATTATGACCCAACACTCTGAACATGGTGAGTGAGGATTAATATCACCACCATTTCCAATAAATGGCTGGCCAGCAAATATTGGTGAGGTTGCTTAGATACCTGCAGAAAACAGGTGGAGGGCCAAGGAAAATCAAGCAGAAACAATATGCATTAGCCCAATCATGTCAGAGATCAAACATCCCTCAAACAAAGAGGAATTCAGCAGGAATCATAGATTCCAGTGTCTGGAATTTTGCGTTTTAATAGTGTAACGTGTTGGGATCAAGATGTGTTGGAAACCAAGCACTCTGTCTAATTGTGTTTAGAAAGTAAAGTAATACTGCTAAACTGTAAAGTAAAGCCACATTTCCCAATCCTCAATAAATAAATAAATATGTAAAACCTTTGGAAATTTTAATGGGCTGGAGAAGATTTTGCAGTGCTTCTGTTACCTTTCAACAAAAGCACATGAATTCTTGGTACAGCACCTCATCTGACTATCACCTCATCCGAACAATGGGAGACAAAGTGGCAGTTTGATAAGTAGTGTAGCATGAAGCCTGAGTCCAAGCCTCAATCATACAACATGTTGGTGATGTTAAACAGAGGATAATGCCATGACACCCTATGGGATGGCAGCACGTTCTGCCAACACCCTGCATACAGTGAAAAAGGTACTGTACAGAGCAGATTCACTCAGCACTTACATAACGGAAAGGCAACAAATTGTACTATTTACTAATTATAATTTAGAATAATCATATTACTAAGGATAATTAGATAATGAAGTATTTTGACAGATGTAATTGTGAGAAAATTCATTAACTTGAGATATTGGCAAAATGTAACATGAGATGAAACTGGGCTCTGTGTTACATGTTGACATACCATTCTCACTGGCCAGCACAAGAAGAAAAAGAAATACCTGAGAAAGACGGTTATAAAATTTCATAGAAACTCTGGGTGATGCTCATGGAACACAAGGTGTCCATGAAACCCTGGTTGAAAAGTACCATCCTAACTGATAATTTATTTATTTATTTATTTATAAATATTTATTGTTGTTCTTGTGTCATTTCTGACTTATGGCAGCCTCTGTCACAGGGTTTTCTTTAAAATTTGCCTTTGCATTCCTCTGAAGTTGAGGAAGTGTGACTTGCCCAAGGTCAACCAGCGTGTTTCTACAGCTGAATGGAGGATTCAAACCCTGGCCTCCAGGGTCCTAGTTCAACCGTTAAACCACTACACCATGCTGGCTTCCACATATATTTATAGACTGCTTATATCTCAACTTTTTGAAACTATATACAACAATAATGAAGCATACAATAGAGAGTGTGGGTAAAAACACAAACAATATTTATATTATTCATAAAACAAAAGTGAACTAAACCAAGAAGTCCAGCAGAAATATGTGAATCTTAAACATCCAGTTGAAAATAAAAACTGTTGTCACATATCTGATACTAGAGGGAATACTCTTCATATAGTGCAACTCCCAGCAACCCTAACCAGCACAGCCAATGGTATTGAATGCTGGGATATGTAGTCAACATCAAGAGAATTGTTTGATTCTCACCCCTGCATAGTTTATATCACTATGATAAATGTTCTGTTCTGAATAACTGTGGAGAAACATGTAGCACCACCTGAAGGGCTTCTAAGATGAAGGCCAAATGAGCCTGCAAGAAAGAAGAAACTCTTCCAGATAACCAGGCCTCACACTGAGTTACTACTCCCAAAATCTTTCAGCAGTTCTTTTTCAGGCCTCATTTATGAGAATTAATAACCTGGAGATTATATGCAGGGAGCTAATGTGTATGCTACTCCAAGCCATTTACACGGAGCATTATGTGCAAATGTACAAAAGGCATTTTAATCTAGAAACATTTCTGACACCAAAGAAACTACTTTCTCAATTATTTCCTACAGCCTCATTTGTAGGGAGAACACAGTGTGCAAATGAGCTCTAATTCTGTAATTGAGGGCCTTTACAGACTGCCAAAAATAATGCAGCTTGAGACCACTATCTGTCCTGGCTCAGTGCTAGGGAATTGTACTTTTTTTCTGAGACGCAGCCTTCTCTGTCAGAGAGCTCTGGTGCCACAATAAACTACAGTTCCCATGATTACCTAGCACTGAGCCAGGACAGTTAGAGTGGTCTCAAGATGGATTATTTCTGGCAGTCTGTAAAGGCCCTAAGTCAACAGGAGCTTGCCACCTCACCCTTTATCCTGATATGAGATCTTTGCCACTTACAACTGCTACATTTACTTACTCACCCACTCATTGTGTCTTGTGTCTGAGATACAAGTTCTCCATCGCACCTCACCTACCTTCTAGTCTGGAAAGGATAAAATCAAAATGTGCTGGCAGATTGAGACTGTTCAAACTCTTCTGCTTAGACTTGACTCTGAACTCCCCATTTATGTACAAAATTATTTAAAAAGTGGTATCTATATCACATAGCAGTAAACATATGCTGAGCCCGCTTTATCACATGCATGGTGGAATAGTCTGAAAAGTTTAGTAGACCTATATACAAATGGATACACATTTTTTAAAAACAAACAAATGCATGCTTATGTACAGTGTTACCACAAGTCAAAGAAAATGCAAGGGAACTGTAGTTGGGTTGCAGCTCATTCTGGATTTAGAGAGAATAGAGATCATCACAAAATGAAGCCAGGCAAGGAGGTGGCAATCAAAAGAATGGGACAGAGAATATACATTAGAATACGTGAGATAGAAGGAAACAAAGAAAGTAGTTTGGTGTTTTAGTCCTTGTGGGTTGCTATTTTAGTTTCCAGGGTATTAACCCTTTTAAAGGTAAACGAAAATACGAAGGTATTTTCATCAGCAGAGCAGCAAAAAAATGTGGGTCAGACTATAATTTAATATGCCTTCCTAAAGAATAAAGACTAACTCAAAAAGACAAACATGTAGTTTGTGGTTTAAAACCAAACAATAATGGCTTAATTAATATTTACACAACAAACTAAAACCTAATCTAACTGGAGTTTATAAAGCAGGAAGAGTGCTTTATTTATTAACCTCCCTCAGAGGATGACTGTGACAGACAGCATACTGGCAGTTTGGAATGTTCAGAGAGTCCGTTAAACTGTCTCTTATGATTGACAGAATGAGAGAGGGGGAGCAGTGAAGTCCTGCTTAACTAAAGAGAGACAGGAGAATGCAGTCATAAATTTTCCAACAGCCGTCTACTAGTTGTAAGTAGTAGTATCAGCAGAAGCAGCAGCAGCAGCAGTAGTAGTCATGTGCCTTGCAGTCACCTGTGACTTGTGGTGACACCCCCCCCCCCAGGATTTTCTAGGCAAAATTTATTCAGAGGAGGTTTGCCATGCAGTGGCTCAAGTGGTGAAGACACCAACTCTGTAGATTGCAAGATCGGCAGGTTGGCAGTTTGAGGTCCAGGTGCTGCATGATGGGGTGAGCTCCTGTCACTAGACCCAGCTTCTGCCAACCTAGCAGCTTGAAAACATGAAAATGCATGTAGATAAATAGGTACCACTTTGGTAAACAGTGTTCTGTGCAATCATGCTGGCCACATGATCACAGAGTAGTCTCTGACAACGCTGGCTCTTCGGCTTAGTAACAGAGATGAGCACCGCACCCTAGGGTCGGACATGACTTGACAACCCTGTCAACAGGGAATACCTTTACCTTTTCAATTACCTTCCTGTAACTCTAAGAGAGTGTGATGTACCTAAAGCCACTTAGTGGATTTCCATGGTTGAGTGCGGATATGAACCCTGCTCTCCTGGAGTCCTAGTCTAACACACAAAGCACTATATCACACTGACACAATTGAAATATTCTGGGTTAAAAAATCTGGGATGTAGGAGCCAAGCCAGACTGTGGCTGTTTTATTCATAGGAATATCTTCTTGCGTGAATCGGTCTATTCATTGCTGTTTGTGAGACCAGACTATTCATATGAGCAGTTATTTCCACAGGTAAGATGGCTGCAGCAATATTTACACTGGCTCAAACAATTCACTTATTCTACTATTACAGCTCTGTCATCCAGCTCTATAAACCATGGCAAGGTAAGAGGCAAGTCTAATTTGATTGACTTTTACACCCTCATTTGACTATTACCTAGTTTGATGTCTGGAAGTGAAGAAATCTTGGATCCACACCACTACATGCACTACATTGAAAGGCTTTTCTGTCCATGACACTAGAAAAAGCCATTTGGTCTCTAATCAATACTGCCCTTCTTCGCTAAAAAGTGACTCCTGTATCTCTTGCTATTACATATGCTACTTACTTCCAAGTAGCATAGTCATCATTTTATTAGGCTGAAGGCTTCCTGCCGAATAGTCTGAGTGCTAAATACACGCAGTCTTCTGGGACAAGTGATACTGTCAGCAGTACTTCTACTCTGCCAAACAGCACAAAACATGATTTAAAACCTATGTTTTTACTCACCATATTGGGAGATCAGTGACACAGTCAAGATGAAAAAGCTTTAAGATTCAAATGAACAGAAAGCTCCCTAACAGGGCTTCTTTTCTGGACCCAGGCTTCAACGTGCGTGTCACTACCCCAAGATGGAACCCAGCTAAGATCACAAAAAGTATTTGGGCACTTTAAAGCTTAATAAATTTAGGAATGAATTTTTCTGGACCAGAATGCTTTTCAGCAGGTGCATCTGACATGAAACCATGCAAAATTAAGTATTCTGGTACTCCTCCCAATAGCCTCCAATCGAATAGTGAGAATGGTGGACGGATTATTCTTTCCCTACATTCACATGACCTAGAGAGACAAGTGAACATTCATGAGGTTTTGCAGATATTTTGGAGACCTTGGGCAAATCACATGCTCTCAACCTCAGGGCAAGGCAATGGCAAACCTCCTCTGAACAAATATTGCCAAGAAAACCTGAAGACAGGGTCACCATAAGTGGGAACCGAATTGAAGGCATATAACACACAAACACACCAGTTTCTCCCTTGCAAACATTTTGAGGGTGAGTGGGAAGAAGGCTTACTTGATCTGCATTTTCTCCCTTCATCGCCTCTTTGACTGTTTCCGAGTACAGTAAAATATATGCAGTCAGCTCTCCATATACACAGATTCTATATCCACTGATTCAGCCATTCATGGCTTGAAAATGTTTAAAAGATACAGAAATTCCAAAAAGCAAACCTTGTTTTTGACATTTTATATAAGGGATACCATTTTACTATGCCACTCTATTTAATGGGACTTGAGCATCCACTGAATTTGGTATCCACAGGGGTCCTAGAACCAAACTCCAGAGGATAGAATCATAGAATTGGAAGAAACCACAAGGGCCATCCAGTCCAACCCTCTGCCATGCAGGAACACAGAATCAAAGCACCTCCAACAGATGGCTATCCAGCCTGTTTAAAGGCCTCCAAAGAAGTAAACTCCACCACTCTGAGGGAGCACATTCCATTGTCAAATAGTTCTTACTGTCAGGAATTACTTCCTAATGTTGAGCTGGAATCTCTTTTCCTGTAGTTTGAATCCATTGCTCTGGGTCCTATTCTCTGGAGCAGAAGAAAACAAACTTGCTCCAGCCTTAATAAGATACCCCTTCAAATATTTAAACAGGGTTATCATATCACCTCTTAACCTCTTCTTCGTCTGGCTAAACATACCCAGCTCCCTAAATTTCTCCTCACAGGGCTTTACGGTTTCAGACCCTTCAACATTTTAGTCTCCCTCCTCTGGACACGCTCCAGCTTCTCAACATCCTTTCTGAATTGCAATGCCCAGAACTGTGCACAGTATTCCAGGTGAGGCCTGACCAAAGCAGAATAGAGTGGCACTATTCCCTTGATCTAGACACTATACTTCTGTTGACGCAGCCTAAAAATGCATTGGCCTTTTTAGCTGCTGCATCGCACTGTTGACTCATGTTCAACTTATGGTCCACCTGGATTCCTAGATCCCTTTCACATGTAGTCTTGTTAAGCTAGATGTCCCCCATCTTATATCTATGCATTTCATTTTTTTCTGTCTAAGTGCAGTACCTTACGTTTCTCCCTGTTGAAATTAATTTTGTTAGTTTTGGCCCAGCTTTCTAATCTATTAAGGTAATTTTGAATTTTGATCCTCTCCTCTAGGGTATTAGCTATTCCTCCTAATTTAGTGTCACCTACAAATCTGGAAATACAAATGGCCAACTATGTTACTTGTCCATTCTTCTCTCTTCCCCAGTTTATTAATCAATTCCTCTCTCTCTTTCAAATAATTTAAAATAATTTTTGAGATATCTGGCTCATGCAAGTTTGACAAGCGAGTCAACTTCAATGAAGTTCTCCCACATTAGGGTTTCACTGTCCTAAGCTGATCTTGCTTGAAAATTACATATACTTCTTTTTTTAAATCATGTTCATAGATACTAAAATGAAAATGTTCATGATCTCAGAGATGTATATTATCCAAATGTGATCATCTCTACAGGCTGGAAAAACATTTCTAACACACATTTAACCTCATTCCAGAGGTTAACATTTACTCCACACTGATGATTCCTACTTGCTCTATCAGAGATGTACAAGTGCTAAAACATTACAGTTTAGGCTTCTGGAAACTGAACACTTTGTCCCAACAATACGCAAGCAGTCTGCAGTACACACGTTAGGTCTTACACAGCAGTTGTTGCTGTTGTGTGTTTGTTCTTGGTTGACACATGCTGGGGGGAGACGTTGTTGATTTTATTTACAGTTCTCTAATATATTAAAGGAATGCAACATTTACATCAACAGTGAATCAGTGTGTGTAATAAGTCTACAGCACTGATGAACTCACAGCTGAGATTTTATCCATAAAGAATCAACATGTAGTACTAGATTATCTATAAACCAACTAGATTGAAAAGCACTCTGGGGTGCAACAATAACTAGTTTCCTATGACTGCCTTTTTTAAAAAGATGGCTCTGGACAGCACCTCACTTATAGTGCTCCTTGTACCAGTTGGGACTATGCATGCTTTTAACTTCAGCAGGGGTGGCAATGATAGCAGCCACGGTGGCTGGGATGGGAGAAAGCTTGGTCCTCTTTTCTTCTAGTGACTCTGAATTAGCCCACACACACTTTAAAGGGCCCAATAAAGAGATACAATTTCTTTACCTTTCCTGGCGCTGGGACCCTGGAAGTTTTTTGTTATCCGGGTTGTCATAAGGTTAAGTTCAGAGGATAAACTGACATGCTAGCTATGGGAAAAAGGCAGCTTCCTCAGATAAATCCACAACAGTGCAAAAGAGACCCCTCTGGGGCTTTTATTTGGGAAAACAAACAGAAATGGCACCAAGCCCTTCTGCTTTACGGGCCAATTTAACTATCAAACCAACTCTCTCTCCCAGAGGCAAAGAGGGGAGAGAGACACGGCAATATGACAATGGCACGAAACATTCAGAGGAGAAAGGACAAAGCAAGCTGTCTGTCTCCTTGTCTTTCTTGTTCAGGGCTCTTTTTCTTAGCACACGTGTGTTCTTGTAAAAACGATTAGATTGCAATTTGTATAACATGGTGACCCCCAAATTCAGACGTTTAACCCCTTTTCTCTGCAAAGAATGTGAAGAATGTCTTGAAGGTGGGGGACATTCACGCAAAATGGGGGGGCAGTAAGGCAAACGGCGGGGAGTTGTGTGGGAATAAACCACTGTATAGCTTCTTTTTGAACAGACAGCACTTTGGAGGTCTCCTTTGGCAGTCAGACAAAAAAAAAATGGGGGGGGAGACAAAGAAAAAGAAAAATGGAGATTCCAAATCAAAACAAAGCCATCTGTTTAAATGAGCCACCCCAAATGAAGGGAGGGAGTGGTGTGTATTTGTGTGTGTGCAAGTCTACCCCCAATTTAGGTACTCTTGTTTTTTATAGCCCTTTTAGATTCTTTTGCCACCTAGAGGAATATAAAAATTGTCTTATATCTCATGAGCATGAAACTGATCAGAATGAGAGTGCTTCTGTTCACTCATTTTGGATGCTACAGAGATACTATGTAAATATATGAAGTTGAACAAAAGGTCAGAAATCATGAGTTCAAGACGGATCTAAAGGTAAATGCCGCTCTAGTATCTCTAAAAGAACAATTCCCAAGAGCTACTAATATGGAAATCTCAAGCGCCATAAGAACACATTAAAGCTGTGGTTCTAACATTGGAAGTCCAAAACCTAACTATAAATAAAGGTGGCTGCAAGTGAGGTATAAATCGCACTATACAGGATGTAGATATACACCCTGAAGAACTTTTTCAAAACAGATTTGGCATCCAACAAATCTAAGCATTATCATTGTTATCGCCAACACCACTACTATTTATTTGATTTCTACCTCACTTACTATATTTTAAACTTTACTTTAAAGTCATGGCTTTGCTGGCAGCAGTGCATTCATTTACCGTATTTTCCGGTGTATAAGACGACTGGGCGTATAAGACGACCCCCAATTTTTCCAGCTAAAATCTAGTTTGGGATATACTCGCCATATAAAACTACCCCTCTTCCAATGCACACCAAATAAAAAAATTTAAAAATCAGATTTGATTTCAATATGGTAATTTTAATTCAAATGCTTATGACATGCAGGTACTTAGCAG
Source organism: Phrynosoma blainvillii (assembly GCA_026167975.1). NCBI lineage: Eukaryota > Metazoa > Chordata > Lepidosauria > Squamata > Phrynosomatidae > Phrynosoma > Phrynosoma blainvillii. Next base: position 72,608,404 of record JANUYF010000003.1, on the reverse strand, counting down.
GAAAACTGTCACTTATAAACACCACAAACTACAGCTCCCATGTTCTCCCAGCTATGAGATGGTTGGGGGGAAATGAGAAAGTGTTGGGGGGAAGGACTGCCAATATACTAGGTGATGCATTCTGGGGGATGTACAATTTGCGGCCAAGTAAGTGACCCTGGGCATGTCACACACTCTCAGCCTCAGAGGATGGTAATGGCAACCCCCATTTGAAGAAACATGCCAAGAAAACCCCATGATAAGGTTAAAAGTCACCATTTTGACCATTAAACCATCCTCCATTTTCAGCATGGCTAAGAAGCATGGATTTACATTTATATTAGTGGTTTTAGCTTTCTCTACATTTTTTTCTTGTATGTCCTACATTTTTGTAATGACTTGTCCTCCTTTGTATTGAAGACATTTGGTCACTCTGTCTGAGTATCGGAGTATGACTCTGGAGACCAAGGTTCGAATTCTGGCTCAGCCATGGAATACCCCTGGGTGACCTTGGGCAAGTCACATTCTCTCAGCCTCAGGAGAAGGCAATGGCAAACTCCCCTCTGAAGAAACCTTGCCAAGCAAACACCATGATAGGGCCGCCTTAGGGTTGCTGTAAGTCGAAAACGACTCAAAGGCATACAACAACAACAACAACAATCTTAGAAGTCACACTCTCTCAGCCTCAGAGGGTGGCAAAGGCAAACCCTGTCTGAAAAAACACATAGGCAAGAAATGATAGGTTCATAATAGGTTTGCCTTAGTGTCATCATCAGTTGGAAATGACTTGAAGGCACACAACAACAACAGTCTTGGAAGTCACACTCTCTCAGCCTCAGGGGAAAGCAATGGCAAACCCTTTCTGAACAAACCTTGCCAAGGAAACACTCCTTCTCTCCCCGGCTCCCCCCCCCCACCTTTCCTCCTCCTTCTCTCCCAGGCTTTTCCCCCACCTCACACGTGTCCTCCTGGACCTCCTTCTTCTCTCCCGGGCTCCTTCCTGCCTCACACCTCTATCTTCCTCTTTGTCCTCCTCTTATACCCAGCATATAAGACGGCGACCCCCAACTTTAACCTCAGATTTTCCTGATTAAAAAGTTGTCTCATATGCCGGAAAATACGTACATGCCTTTTAACAAGGATTAGAAGTAACTGATCAATTACTATGACTAAAACATTGCTTTATTTACTCCATTTTGATGATACAGCTCTGAGCCATCTATATTCTCATCTCTGAGCCACTGACAATACTCAACATTTTATAATTAAATACCAGTTAAGTACTACACATATAGGTGTAGGCACCACACTCAACAAGTTAATTAAAACAGCTTCGACCTGCTGGTAGAAGAGGAGTGAGAATAAAGGAAGTTAAAAATATAATGGCATCATGCCATCCCCCCCCCCCCCCAAAGAACTCAACAAACAGTGTTTATGCAGGAATGGTTATTGACTATTAGGATATTTTATACTGCTTTTCCACATGATCTGAACATTCTACATCAAACACAACAAAAAGGACACAATAAAATCAGAATCAATACTAAGAAAAAATATCTAACGTAATACAAATCTAAATTGCAACAGAAATAGGACATGAATAAAAAACTTTAGGGAAAAGTTCAAAATCATCATCATCATCATCATCATCATCATCATCATCCTTCTCCTCCTCTCTGGGACTTTTATTTGGAACATGTTATTAGCCACCTTGAGTCCCGAAAAGTAGGATATAAATGATGATGATGATGATTTTCACTTATATTCTACTTTTCTCCTGATATAGGGACTCAAGGTGGCTAAGAACATGTTTTTTTAAATATTTTTATTGTGCAATTTAAAAAAAATCAAACATTCAACAATTGCTCTTCATCTCTCCCACCATCAATCCTCATCTACTACATTTATCTTCTACAATGAACAATTAACTACATCAGTTAATGTAACAAATCTACTCATCTAATCTCAATATCTAAATATCCCTCTCCTAATCTATTCCCTTCCTTCTTCTCTATATATGCTATCTCATCTTTGATACTTTCTCCACTCACTACTTTCTTCATTGCTCCCTATATTCTTCCATCCATCTTTCATTCCTTCTCTATCCTCCCTATCTATCCTTCCTTCTGTCTTCTTCTCCTTACCTACTTCCTCTCCACCTGCCCTCTCTTTCTTCACCCTCACCTCCACTCCTCTCACCACTCTTCCATCTTCTCATCTCCCATCTTCACTTACACTTACCTTCTTCTACCTAACCTTCTTTAAAACTTTACCTTACTACATTTCCACCTCTACTTCTCTCTACTAATACCATTCACCCAATAACTTCCTTCCTTCCTGTTTATTTTCGTTATATATAAAGGTAAAGGTATTCTCTGTTGACAAGGTTGTCAATTCATGTCCGACCGTAGGGGGCGGTGCTCATCTCCCTTACTAAGCCAAAGAACCAGCATTTTCAGAGATTAGTCTGTGATCATGTGGCCAGCATGATTGCACAGAATGCTGACACACACACACACACACACACATGAAGTGGAGCCTTGTTATATGCAGGTGATCCGTTCCGGACCCCCCCCCCCCCCCGTAAGCAAAATACCATGGGACCTCAAGTCCCGTTGATTTTAGTGGTGATACGCTTCTGTGTACCACACTGTGTGCATGCCCCTGGTGTGTGCACCATTAAAAGAGCTGGGGCTCACCATCCATGTGACCTTGAGTCTGAGTTTGGCGACTTTGATGGCACTGATGCACTGTGTGTGTGTATATATATATATATATATATATACTCCTTTATTAAAATCTCTATTAGTAACATTAGTAACATATCGACTTTGCTACTTTTCCCTATCATTTCATTCTCTATGTCACTCTTTAGTTCTTATTTTTTATTTCTGTATTCTCCGTTGTCATACCACTTTATCATTATGTCTTAGCTAAATTAATGTCAACCTTTGTTTTTATATAACACTGTATCACCCCATTGCTCCTTCATATAAGCAAATATTAAAGCTCAATCTTTGTTAAACTTTTCCAGAGTGTTATTTCTTAACAGTTGTGTCAGCTTATCCATTTCTATTATATCTAATCATTTCATTGTCCATTCATTCTCATTCGGTATGTTTGCCGTTTTCCATTTCTGTGCATATATAATTCTAGCAATAGTTGTCATATAGAACAAAACCTTCCCGTATTTTTTTCCATTTCATCCTCAAACATTCCCAATAGAAAAAACTCTGGTTTCAATTCTAATTTGATATGTAAAATATTACAAATTAATGCTTTTGTGTTCCTCCAATATTTTTTCTCGCAAATTTACAATTCCACCAAGAGTGGAAAAACATTCCTTCTTTTTCTCCACATTTCTAGCATTTAGTACTTTGGTGTTTATAAATTTTAGCTATCTTGTCTGGGATAAGGTACCATCTATAAAACATTTTATACCAATTTTCTTTCAAATTTTGAGATGTTGTATATCTAATCCCTTTGTTCCAAACATATCCCCATTGATCTAATTAGATGGGGTGACCTACATAATTTGCCCATTTAATCATTGTGTCTTTAATAATTTCCTCCACCATCTCCATTTCCAATATTTTTTTGTAAATTTTACCAATCAATCTGGTATTTGTCCCACAAAGTATTTGTTCCAAATCTGATTCTTTCTCTTCTGGTCCGAACATCTTTTGATCCAGTAACAATCTTCCTGAATCTGTCTATAAGCAAACCAGCCCAAATCAAATCCTATTTGTTGTCATTCTTCCTGTGATTTCAACTTGGTTTTCCCCATAAATTTCTTAACCTCCTTATAAATAAACATTTCTTTTCTCTATACATTTCTCTCCTATATAGAGTTTCTTGGGGGGATAGTCACATTGGAAATTTCTGCACTATCCTTCCTTTAAACTTCTTCCAGAGAGTAGAGTTTTCCTTACACGATGATTGTTTACCACTTGATTTGTTTTCTCTTTATCCTAGACCAAATAAGCATGCAATCCAAATTTCAGACTTTCTCCTTCCAGTCCTAATAATCTTTTGTCCTCTAATTTAATCCACTCTTTAACCCATGGAGGACAACATGCCTCAAAATATAACTGATAATTTGGAACAGCAAGACCTCCTTTTTCTTTGGCATCTTGTAAAATTTTGAATCTAATTCTGGGATGTCTGCCTTGTCAAATAATGTTTAAAACAATTCAAAAACACACCTTTGAAAAGACAGCTAAAATCTAAGTTTGCCTCTTCTTTTCCAGTTGCAAATTCTAACGTTTTAGGAAAGTCACTATAAAAGCCCTGCTGTGAAAAGCTGACATTCAAAACTGCCACAAATTTGGTGCAGACAACAGCTCCATATCATTTGATCTCATCTGCCAAGGCTCATGGGTCCAGCAAGTTTCCTTGAAATCTGTAGGCCACAGGCCACACAGGGTTGTAAAGGTTACATCCAGCACTGTAAAACTGTGCCCAGAAGCAGATTACCCACTTGCACTTGGACCTGAAATGGTTGAATATACACATGCTTTCCAGCAAATGCCACGCATCACCATTTTGCACCAGGTGATGCTTTCAAGTCATCTTAAAAGGAAACCACATGTAGAATGCGCTGCAGTTATCTAGCCTAGAAAGTACAGTGCCATGGAGCAACCTAGTAAGGTCTAAGCCAGGGGTAGGCAACCTTTCCCCTTTAAGGGCCGAGGGACTTCAGCTCCCAGAAGCCTCAGCCATGTTGGCCAATAGTCCCATGTTGGCCAATAGCTCCTGGGATTCTGGGAGCTGAAGTCCCTCAGCCCTTAAAGGGGACAGGTTGCCTACCTCTGGTCTAAGCAGTCCATTAATGAAAGAATGTATTCTTGGCAACAACTCCAACCTGCTTCTTCAGAAGCAACACTGCTTTCAAGAGTACCTCCAAGGCTCTTTACCTGATGAGACCCTCAGTTCACCACCAACACAATTCAGCTTCTTTTCACAACTGTCTTCCTAAGTCTTGCTACAGATGACTCATACCAATGGGTAACTTCTCTCCAATGTATATGTCCTTCATTCTCCACACCCTATCTGTATCCACTTGCTCACCACCATTTCTCATTTCCTGCTTCCTGCTTATGAAGAATTAAAGATAAAAGTATTCCTCAGAGAAAAGGGGACTTGTCAATCAACAAGAGGATGGTAAATATGGGAAGTAAATATGGCTGAGTACTACAATGTAGAAGGCATTAAAGTCACGATTACCCTAACTTTTCTTTACTAGGTCAACAGGTCCAAATTTCCCAACAATCTGATCAAACAGCCTGTAAGACAGAACGTGTTGGGTATGTTTTGTGGTGGAAGGGGAAAGACTACCATGATAATGACTTCTTAAATCTGCCACTACCACATAGAATTTAACTCTTTTGTTTGATCATTTGTATTGTTGATCATATTTTATGCCCACATTTCAACATCTGGTTGCATGATTTTCAAAATCTGCTTCCTATTACATCTCCTGCTTAAAGAGTATTATGTCTATTAAAGTGAGGGTTGTAGATTAAATGTGTTGCAAATCATATGGGGGCTCTCATGCCAGGGGCCATCATGCCACCATGTTATCACCCACTACAGTTCCTCAGAATAAATTGTTCATGTTAGACCGTTAGAAATCATAATGTCAAATGGAGAGAAAGGGATGGAGGGCCTAATAAAGGCAGAAGATACCCAGTCACTCCACTACTGAATATGACATCGGACGTGACCCTCCGAAAAGACTGCATAGCTAGAGAAAACAGCAGACAAACTGTATCATATCTCCCAATTTTACTTTAAACTATCAGTTTTATCACAGAATGAAAAACATACCTTTGGGAAATGAAACTGAATACATCAAGACAAAGAGTGCATCGACTGGACTGACAAAACAAAACACTACATCTTATGTACAAACAACCCTCTGGAATGTGACAGTATGCCCATCTGGTTTCCCTTATTATTGATCACAGGCAGGCCAATCTTTTCCATGCTCCATCCAGGTTTTACCAGCATGGTCTCTAATATTGGTGCATGAGAAAACATAACTTTAGCATATAGAATAATGTACAGTAAGTTTAATATATATTAAGTTTACAGACATGTACCAGAGGTTTTCACCCCAGGGATGCAATCTGACAGCAAAATATTGGTCTTAAACTTTAGCAGAATCAGACACAAGCCTCCAGAGGACTACATTTCCACAAGTAAATGTTGGCAAAAGTCAGATGTGCAGGCCTTAAAAGTTAACAGGAAGCTAACTGTAACATTTATGCAAATATTAAATTATAAAGGAATGGCTTGCTTTTAAGGAAATCTACCTTACTCAAACTCTGCATGTCTTCATTAAATTAAAATAAAGAAAAACAATACAACCTATGCTTTGCATTAAAACTGCAAATTGTATTTCTACTGCAGTATAGTTACAAATTTAAAAAATCAGAATGAAGTTCCATTGATATTTGAAAACTAAGAAAAATTTAGACTTAAATTATTACCCCAAAACTGAAAAATGGTTATGAGTGTGGTGTGTTATATAATTCCTAAAATTAATATACAGTATTATGTTTCTAATTTATGATGTTTCAAATGTGTTTCTAAAACTGCTTTTAATTTGTGTTTTTTAAACAAAAGTTAATTGTGTTTTAACTTCTTTATTACTAGTTTTTAGCTGTACTGTGTTTTTAAATGGTTGTAAGCATGCTTGGAGAAAGGCAGGACATATAAATAAATATTAATAAATGGATAACACCTACCATATATATTCGACTATAGGGAGACTTCATGTGTAAGTTGATAGCAGGTTTGGGGGGCAAAATTATGGGTTTTGATATGACCCATGGATAAGTCAGGGTAAAACTTAGGGGCATGTAGCAAAGTATATAAATGAAGCAAAGGGAAATAATGTCAAATAACTTACAAAATTCTTGCAGCCATAGCTGTTTTTGCTCGCCCTAAAGGCTGGATGGATGAGGAGTGAACTATTATTAATGGTTGCTGTGCAATGTGGTGGAGAGGCAACCAGGCACAGGTGGAGCTAAGAAAACGTGCACATGTCAAAAAGGATGAAAAGGTAAATCAAAGCAAATGGCAACCATGCTAGCTAGTTACTCATATGTGTTAAGGTACAGTACTTGTATTGACCCATGGATATGCTGACCCAGGCTTTGGAGGTTGATTTTTTGACTAAAATTTCTAGATTTATACATGAGTATATACAATATATCTGTCATTTGTCTTCCATTTCTGAGCTTCACAAGTAACATACTGATACTGACAACTGGATGAATGCACAGTAACTACCACATAAATATGTACACTGTGTAAGAGGAAGAGGAGCAGGAGAGCACTCAGCATAACAATCCAAGTTCTGCCTAAGACTTTGGGTTGTATTTAAGAAGATTTGGATGCAAGCATTATCAAAAGGAATGCTGAATTTGATCTGAGTGGAAATCAAAAACAGACAAAATGGCAAAAAGAAGTGTCTGAAGAGGTCTACCCTATGCAATGGTGGGGATGAAAAGTCAGAAAGACACCTTTTTTGCTTGCATGCATGCACATGCTCACACACACACACACCCCAGTCATAAACACTGGAAGCTTTCCTAAGAGCAACTTTGCATTTTATGACTTGTGGTAACAAAATATACAACTCCTGCATCCTATTTTCATGCTTTCAACTTTAGCATGCAACGTTAACATGTAGGTCAATGCAGATATTCCAAATTCATATGGAACTTAGATAAGATATCTCTCCACAGAAAAACAGATGTTCCACTATTGAAACATTTTCAAGATAATATGAGAGGCTTTTTGTATGCAGGTACAAATCAGAAACGAACACAGGTACAGCGATCCCCAAAATCATGTTAACATGTGTACATACAGGGTGAACATATGTACAGTGTAAAGTGTGAACATCCCTGAGGGGAGACATTTGCACAGTCTTTGCCAATGTTTCCACAGCATGGAAAGCCAATTGTTACATGTTACAACATGTTAAATTTTATATTCTGTGTGCTGTTCAACTCTAATGTGTAAAATACACATGAAGACTTGAAATCTCACCTGTCATTTTTCTTGAAGCCAAACATGCAGAGATATGCATTAGCATACACATGGACTCAAACATCTATAAATTGCCTATGTGAACTGTACAAGCCCCCTGAAGACAGCAAAAGTGATCTGCCCAAAACACCTGAACAAGTAAGCAAAGCTATGAGTAAAGAAAGAGAAGTGAGTAAGGGGGAAGGTTTGTGGCTTTCCCTACATATATATTCCCAATCCATCTTTTTCCTTTCTTTTTGCTTTGGCAAAGCTAAATGAAGAACAAGAAAGAAAGAAAGAAAGAAAGAAAGAAAGAAAGAAAGAAAGAAAGGAAGGAAAGCTGCAATCTTTGTCCATCTGCTATTACCTATGGGGGAAGGGACTTTTCCAAACATCCCAAAACCACATGTGTTCAGACACAATAGCTCAAAAGGCAGGGTAGGCTGCAGACCAACCCACTTTGTACTGCTAACAAGGGAACCTAATTACAGGAAGAGGTTAAAGAGGGGCAGATAAAAGGGATACAAAATTTCAACATCTGTTGCTATAAAGGGACAAGAAGTCAAAGAAGGCAAAGGTGTTTGTTTGGTGTTAGAGATGGAATGAAGCCAATTTCAAACAGCTAGAAAAGTAAAGAGGAAAAATTATAAGGCTTTTTTAAAAAAAAAAAGCTGTCACAAGCAGTTTTAACAAAAAGATTATTTATAAAAGGGGAGAATTACTGTTTATCTAAATATAGCTGATTTATGATAATAAAGCCAAAAGACTTACAATCACAAGATTCTGTTGAGTTATAGGGTCAAGCTACATGTTGGAACGTAGAAAAGCCTCAAGAGCTCAGATGAATGGTCCATCCAGCCAAATATTCATGGCCAATGCTGGCTGAAGGGATTCTAGGGTCTGTAGTCCAAAGGGACCTTTCCAAATTTACCATTCAAAGTAGCATAAACACATGCATGCAGGTATGTATACATGAACATCCACTCTACGTCCTTCATTTTAAAATATCTTTTCACATTTACATTTCAAAGACATCTTGCAGAAGGATACATTTTCATCATTTCTACCATTCAGCATTTTTTTCAATCTTTTTTGAGGTTTCCAATATATTGCTGTATCTTATTATATGTTGAGCAGCAAGACTCATGAACCTACAGTATAACAAATATTACTCTGTTAGGTAACAGCTTTAAGATGTGTGCAAATTTGTTTTGCTAATTGGTTCTGTTCACAAATTAACATGCATGCCTCTTATCACATTTTCTTTCAGCTACTTTTTTTGGTAAACTGATGAGTACACTCTTTCTAGATTGTTTCCTCAGCTGTAGGGCTGAGGAAAAGACTCCAGGGACCCTTGGGACTGCCCTCCATCTCCTGGTGCCTTTAAAAAAGGCAACCCTCAGCAGCACAGCAGCAACACCAGCTGTAGGGCTGAGGAGAAGACTCCTAGGACTAAATATCCCGGCCTCAGGATCTCTCCTCCTCTCCCCCTCTACAGTGCCTCTATAGCCCCAAGAAATGGAAGTGGTGGGGTGTTTTTTGGTCTGTTTTGTTTTTATCGGCTTGTATTTAAATTTTATATTTAACGAATCTGTTATTGTTTTAATTGATATCTGATTTAATAATGTTTTAAGGGGGGAGGGAATATACTGTTTTATCTTTGTTGTTCTTTTAACTGTTGTAAACCGCCTAGATTGGTTCGCCATAGGGCGGTATAGAAATTATTATTATTATTATTATTATTATTGTTGTTGTTGTTGTTGTTTTGCTCTGGAGGACAATTTGCATTCCTAATACTTAACTTTTATAGTACTGGAGATACTGTAAATGGTTTATACTAAGCTACTGCAGTATCTTATAGCAATGGTTGGCCTGGACCTCCCAGGCCATTCTTTATAAATAGCACAAATTGCTATTTAAGCATATTTACTTTCTTCTGAATCATAGATCTGTTTTGCATTTTTATTGAACAGGTTAAAAAAGCAGGGAAAATAGCCTCTGAACAAGTGTCAACAGTGAAAGTTTTATACTGTCCGTGGCAGAGCAATGACTGAGAAAAGCAAGACTGATAGCTTAGCCTGGGTACAATGGACTAAGCTGCAACATTTCTTCAAAAGTGATGAAGGGCACAGGAACTTAAATAGCAACTTTCAGCAACAGCATCTGTTTCCCATCCCCCTGAGAGTGGGAGCCATCTAGCCTCCTGCAAGAAGCTATGGTGTTTGGTGTTCAAACATTACAGCATAGCTTTTCACACATCGAAAGTGTTAGAAACATAGGGTCAGGAAAAAGCAAAGGTCATGCCACCATCAACCAAGTAAGCCACAAACAGAAGCTGCACGTTTGGTGCAATTTTGTAGCATGTTCCACTTTACTGAACCAATGGATCAGAAAGAGAGGGACCCTAACATGTCTCTGGGAAAATAGCACCTAGAAGGACTACCAAAGTTCAGTTGAAAACTAACCAACAAAAGGAAACACAGAATTACAAAGCTTGAACAATCAATTTAACTCTTGTAACACCAACACCTGACCATAGGAAGAAGCAAGATAATACGACGTGAGACCCAAACTTGGGGTGTGGTGAGGGGTATGGAATGTGCCTATTTATTTGGTCACAGTTCTTGGATTTCTCCTGAGGTTCCAAAGGTGTTCTGAAGCATGGTCTCAAGAGAGAGCTGGGAGCTAATCAAAGTTGAGAGCCGATCAAGACAAGTAAACAGCAACATGGTGTGCCAAGCTGGTTTAGCATCAGGGATGTGTCCCACTACCCAGAACTGCTTCTATAATGAAATATAGGTCTCCACACTCTAAGCCAGGCCACACAAAAATGAACTCTGATTTAAAAGTCTCACAATAAAGATAGCTGCTGCTTCTCTGCTGCTTCTAAACATGCATACATTTTTGCACATACTCCCATCTTATCTCTTAGTGAGGGTGTGCATACAAAATTACCAGTTGTTCCTTTACCAGAGCATATCATATTCTGAGATACAAGAAGTGATGTGAAACACACACACACACACACACACCACACACACTTACTTTTAATCCTTTCTCTCTGAAAATATCACATATACCCAACATGTCGGATGAAGGTGCTGCATCAACTACAAACTTCTAATTAACATGTATGACAGACACCCAAATTGGGCAACCTCTGCTCCTCCCCATTTGTGAGGCCTAAAAGGGGCGGCCATTGCATTCCACTACAAGAAGTGGAAAAGGGAGGAATCCGTGACACTCAACAACCACTGGAGATAGCATCCCATTGGTTGGATGATTCCAGGATTTAGCTCTGCCTGTCAGTCAGGCTTTTGCCTTATTGAAAGATCAAACTCCATCCTGCCAGTTCATTACCTTAATCCTGTTTTCTACATAGCTTATTATCTGTGAAGGCTTCCTTAGGAAAGGCAGAAAAGGTGACAGAGCCACTCCCCACTTGCTTCTGAGAGTTACTTCTATTTGAGGAAACCTAGGACAAGTTCATGGACAAGGAGGGGAGTGTGAGTGGGTATGCAAAGAATCCAAGTTGACTATCATTTTTCCTTTTGTCAAAATACAGGAACTACATTACATGTAATATAAAGTAATTTCAGAGTCCAAGTCTGTTCACTAACTACTATGCTGCCATTTTATTAAATACCATCATAACATATGTAATACCACTCATTATAAAGCTTTATATGGACATACTGCTGCAAAATGTTACATTCAACACTGAGTACTTTAGCCCTGACAGAGAAGAGGAATACAAAAGTTGTTAGACCTCACCACACAGGTTATGGTACAAATCCAACATTATGCAAAATAATAGCCCCTTGTGCAAAGTCTGATAAAGTTTTCATTACTAATGATGCTTCATCTAGGTTCCAACCCACCCCACTTCATCCAACACTATCAGCTAATATGCTGAGAGAATGGGACCACCCCACCACCATCTATTAAATTATTTATTTCTTACCATTTAAATCAGGGGTAGGCAACCTTTCCCCTTTAAGGGATGAGGGACTTCAGCTCCCAGAAGCTTCAGCCATGTTGGCCAATAGTCCCATGTTGGCCAATAGCTCCTGGGATTCTGGGAGCTGAAGTCCCTTGGCCCTTAAAGGAGAAAGATTGCCTACCCCTGATTTAAAGCATCCAAAAACATCACAGTGTACAACAGGGGTAGGCAACCTTTCCCCTTTAAGGGCCGAGGGACTTCAGCTCCCAGAATCCCAGGAGCTATTGGCCAACATGGGACTATTGGCCAACATGGCTGAGGCTTCTGGGAGCTGAAGTCCCTCGGCCCTTAAAGGGGAAAGGTTGCCTACCCCTGGTGTACAACAATCAAGAAAGTATCAAATGTAGATGTGAAGTATATATTGGTGCATGTAGGGTCAACAGTTCAACTTAAGGAGAGAAAAATTTGGATCACTGGCTAATGAAATTATACCAACAGCTTTGTATTTTGGTAGGAACAGGAGACCACCTACTGGGCCAGAATAACAGATAGGAGGACACAACATTCCAACAGCTAGGTAAGTGTAAAATGGGGAATGTATAGCTGAACTCACTAAAAAAAGTTTCCTGTGTTACACAAATCTTCTTAGAAACAGTCAGATCAAGAATGGTAGCTGGAAATGTATTAACTGGAAATGTTTAAGGAATTTCATACGAGCCTATTAGTTAACTTTGGAGAGACAAACTTTTTATTAGAACATACATTTAGATTCTGGGGACAATAAAAGGGCATCAGAAAATTTTCCATAGATTTTATATCAGCAAAATAAGCTTCAGTCTAGTATGTGCTACATAAAATAGGAATATGAGTCTCACTTGAGAGTTTCTCTTTTGATAGAATCCCTGGGCAATAGCCTTATATATGAAGAACGTTCCTTTCAATTATCACTCAACTAGCCCTATCTTTGATGCACAGAGAATTCTGCACCCAGATCATGTCTACATACATGAAAGAAAAATGGGAACAATGGCTAGAGACCAATTAAATTTGTTGCCGTAACTTTGGGGGCTCCTGTGGCATGAAGTACCTTCCATTAACTGAACAAAAGTGTCAGATTCAACCTCTCTTGGACAGAGAGACCTGGGTATGATTATCCATGCTGGTAAGCTATTGCCAAGCATTGTGCATGGGGCTTTTCCTTTCAATACTGTTCAAAAAGTGTAGTTACTGGGGGAAAACAACAAAATGAAGCAGCACTGAGACTAGACATACCAAATATATCAAAACTGTTTTTAAAGAGTTCACTTGTCTGTTTCCAAGCAACAGTTCAAAGTGTTGGTTTCAACTTACAAAGGCCCAAACTGTCTTATACTGCAAGACTCACATGAAGCTGCCTGAAAAAAGCAGTGTCTGGGATCCTCTTCCAAGTGCTCCCACTGGAAGTAAAGTGAATGATGATGAGTGACAGGGCCTTTTTATCTGGGGCCCCCATCTTTGGTATTCTGTCCCAAAAGAAGGTTGCTTGGAGCCATTTTTAGCGTCAGGTGAAAAAGCCTTTTTATTTGCCAGCCTCTTTCAGAAAGTTAGTTTGCCATTATTTGTTTCACACTGTTATATTATTGCTGTGAATGGCTTATGGAGTTACAAGGTTTTCACAGATATCAAAGGATATTACCAAGAAAAAAAATAATCCATGGTTAAATTATTTGCTCTCTTGTTGTGTGCCTTCAAATCATTTCTAACTTATGGTGACCCTAAGGCAAACCTATCATGGGTTGAGAGTGTGTGACTTGCCTGTGGTAATCTAATGGGCTTCCATGGCCAAGATTAACTGGCCTTTCTCGCCATTAGAAAGGTAATGATAATGGGGTTAAGTCAAAATTTAGGAAGTATGTCCAAATTATGAAGAACAACTGGTGAAGAATAAGCAAGATATGATTCAATATACTGTATGGATGTGTTAAGTACTGCATAAACTTCTCTAACTTATTTTTAGCATTCAATGCCCAGAGCTAAACCATATGATTTAAGATCTTATCTACTTCTATGTTACTGGTAACCATCAACTTCTCTCTATAATCTGATCATAGGATTTCCAATCAACAGGAAGACATCTCTTTTAGCCATTTCCAAAGCTGTCTGAGTCTCTTACCTTCCCAAGTCCCAGATTCTCAAAGGTGAAGTATGTCCACAGCATGCTGTTCCTGTCACAAACGAACTGTCAAAGAAGAAAATAAATATTAGACTTATTTCCAATAGAGGTAATAAGGTAGTGAATTATGCAGAGGACAGGTGCAAAGGCTTTTAAAAGATTGAGTGCACAGAATTTTCATGCCCCGACAGTGCAACAGTAAAAAGTAAAAGGATGCAAGTTGAAGTAGTGTTACAATCCAAGTCATATGCATCTGAGGAAGTAGACTGAAGTCTACGAAAGCTCATGCCAGCTTCTTTATTTCATTTAGTCCCAAAGGTGCTACAAGATCTTTCTACATACTGATTCTACAGACTAACAGGGCTACATCTCTGAATCCGTCAAGGCACTGGAACAGTAACATAGAAAGATGGTCTATTTACACCTGTTCTAGAGCAACACTAATACAAATCATACAAATATAGGGCTTAAATACCCTAAAGGCACCAGATCCTGTCTGATTGTGGAAGTTAAATAGGGTCAGCCCTGGTTAGTACTTGGATGGGAGACCACCAATGAATACCAGGTGCTGTCAGATGTATTTCAGAGGAAACAACTGGCAAAACTACCTCTGAATATTCCTTGTCCAAGAAAACCTTATGAAATGTATGGGGTTGTTGTAAGTTGGCAGGCATCTTGAATGTACACACACACACAAATACAGTAAATAGAAAAACAAAGTGTATACCATCATGACAAGACCAGAAGGAACACATAACTTGGTTCCCTAAGTCTTTTTCTTTAGATAGATGACAGGGGAGCATTCCCTTGCAAAATCCACTTCAAGATTACCCACCCTTTACCCACACTCTACCCAAATACTTCTCCAGTTTTTGGCATTGTTTCTCCTGCTCCATATAACCTACATATGGTTTACACCAGCACACATCTGAGAGTAGAGAATGTGAAAGAAATAATAATAATAATAATAATAATAATAATAATAATAATAAATTTTTATTTGTAGCCCGCCCCTCTGCTAGGCAATCGGGGCGGGGGACAGCAATAATTAAAACAGAACAACGTTAAAACATTCCCTCCATAGTAGTCTTTGACACAATTTGTTTAACCTGCTGAAGCTCCAGCTATTAGTACCAATGCACAACTTGAGTTCCTAAAAGCTGCTTTATATCCAATCATTCTGTAGGAAAAGTGTGTATTTTATTATAATGTTCACATGGCTGCCTTTGTGAACTATTATAACATTCGCAACTGCCTTTTCCACTGTGGATAATATATGGATCAAAAAGCTTTTGTTTTTTTCAGCGGCTTCATAATGTACACATAGAAGAATATGGATTCAATGGATTCAAAAATATGGAGCAATGGATTCAAACTACATGAAAAGAGATTCAATTAAACATTAGGAAGAACTTTCTGATGTTAAGAGCTGTTTGACAGTAGAATACACTGCCTTGGAGAGTGGTGGAGTCTCATTCTTTGGAGGCTTTTAAAGAGAGGCTGGATGGCTGTCTGGAATGCTTTGACTGTATATTCCTGCATGGCAGGAGGCTGGACTGGATGGCCCTTGTGGTCTCTTCCAGCTCTATCATTCTATAAATACTGTTGCCATTCATTAATCCCCTGACCAAAACAAAAAAACCAAACAAAAAAACCAACCAAACAACCAACTATCATAAAATGTATGTTTCACTTCAGAACAGAAATATTTACAGTATGATGAGACTGTCACCTGAAATAGGCTTGTGTGTAATCACAGGGCATTTAATGTCAATCTAGAAATACCACGAAAGCATTATTCAAATGGGTGCACTCCAGGTACACTGGATTACAACTTTCACTGGCCATGCTTACCGGAGATAATGAGAATTATAGCTCAAATTCATGTTTTTCAACTTAGGGGGACCCCACGTTAGAAAAGTCCTTTTCTTCCCTTTGTAAATGAATGCCATATCTTATACCAGGGGTTGGCAACCTACGGCCCGTGGGCCGGGTCTAGCCCCCCCAAGGCCTTTGGACCGGCCCCGCCCCCCCGCCGCACGCATCGCGGCCACCATTTTGTTTTCCAACTTGTCCGCAACTTGTTTGCGCATGCGCCGCCATTTCCCCCTCCCCCCGGCCCACGGAAGACCTGGAGGCCAGCGGACCAGGCCCCGGTAAGAAAAACTTGCCGACCCCTACCTTATACAGTCACTGTAAAAGAGTTCAAAACAAGCCTTTTTAACATAACATGTTCTTTATGTTCAGTAGTGCCAGTGTAAAAGCCAGTACAGAGATTCCTGTTAGTGCATTAGCCAATAACATGTTCTCTTGACCAAGCAAGCTAGAGGCACAAGTTCCCTACTTGATGCCAAAGACAAGGCTCTACTTCCACACCTCATGGGCTATCAAGGATGAGAGGTCAGAACACCAAGAAACTCTTAAATATAGAGCGGCACATCAATTGACTCCCAAGTCAGCAAGCAGTCTTGTAGTCAATAGAGCCCAAAACTACAAAGCTAGGTGCTGGGTTTTGTCTCCCTCCTTCCCTGCCTTTACCATAAGCCATTAATAAATGGTAAAGCCAATTACTGTGGTTAGAAACATAATAGCAGCTTGGAAATCACTGAAGTGGGCAATTGGGTTTTTAAGATTTCTCTCTCTGTTTCTTTCCCTGCCCCCTCTTTCTCCCTCACTCTACACAGACACACATCATTTCCTTCAGAAGAAGGTATGCAACATCCCTCTGCAGGCTGCACAGGTCTAAATTAGCATCAAGGTATGTCAATAGGAAAGGAGAGGTGGGTGGAGACCACCACCACTAATCCCTGCCATTCTGCCTGTACAGCCTCCAAACCAGTCTGTGGTAGGGATTAGAAAATTCTCGGCAGTTGACTCCCAAATTGCTTCTTAGTTTAGCACCACTTCCCTCCAGCTACACAGATCCTGACCCACCAATTCACCCTGCCATCTTACTGCAGAAGAGGATCCGTAGTTCTCATAATTGGAATATTTCAGATGTTGAGAGCAAAGAGAGTGAAGTCCTTTTATGCCCTTTCAACTCCAAAATGATGACTTTGTTGCCATTGTTCTGGCACATAAAGGGGATACTTATAGTTTCAAATTTCTGAAACATCATTCCTGAGAAGGAAAAGCTCCTCCAACATTAAGTACTGTTTTGTAATGAAGGAGTGGAAAGCTCCCCTGATGGAAGAAACTTAAAGGTCAAAACTCAAGTGGATAGAAAAGTTACAACTTTGTGTTTTGATATAATTTAATGCCCAGATGCTTCTGCTTCTAAGGCTACTGCATCAAACCTTTCTGCAAACGAAATACCATTATAAGCCCTAGCTTAGAAAGAGTCTGCAACCCAGATGGATCTCTTTGTATGAAGTGTGCCAGTGTCAACACAAAGAAACATTCTATTCTACACAACTCTGCAAATACAGCAAGTTGTCTTTTCTGCATTACAAATTACGCTATTGGCGGAAATCACTTCTGTATGTAATTGCATATGTTCAAACCCTGTTCTTGCCACAAACTCACTACATGGCTTCACATAATCCAGCTAGGATATCAACTGCAAGCAATATATAGATAAATAAAATAAAACATAGATAATACACATTAAGTTAAAGAAAGTGCAATTGGCTTCAAATGCAAAAAGGACAAGGGAGAAATAAAAGGAAGAAGCACTATTACATAGACAATTACCAAGATTCTTTAGTATTTATTACGAAAGTACAAAGAAAGATTGAATATGACTTCACACTCAATGTACCTTAAACAGAAGTTACAAAAGCTCATATTTTAGGTTTCTTTTTAACATATATATCAAGTCCAAACAACTGGCAATATGGGCAAAAAAAGTTTGGTGATTCCTTATTCTGTAATCTTATTTTCAAAGGATTTGGACTTATTATCATGTGTTGCTGTGTTCCTAATAGGATATACTCTTTGTCCCTACTGGGTCATCAGTCCCTCACTATACATTACTCCCAAAACATGATAACCAATGTCACATCCTTTACAAATCTAATTACTAGAAAAACAATAATGCAAAGAAAGTATATAAAAGTTTCCTCAACTTTCACACTCAGTTCTAATCACAGAATTTTTCATGTCCTAATATGTAATTGCGACCTTTTCATAGAGTATGTATAGCCGTATTCTGCTGTACAATGCAATAAAACCATGACAGAACTTGTCAATAGGAGCAGGCAACTTATTTTAATCATTTACCACGAAGGTAAATGAGGTTGTTACATTGGCATCTTCTAGTCCAGGAATGGGGAAGTTTGGTCTTGCAGATGTTTTTCCATGACAACTCCAATGATCTAACGGGGAAAGGGGGGGGGCAGTTCTTGTCCTCTGCTAGTCTATTCACATGAAACAACTGCCCTATGATGAATCAGATTATTCTGCAATCCCACATTTAGGGAGCTTTGAAGTGGTACAAAAACAACTCAGTGCAGAGTGTAAAATCCTTATCAAGCAAAGGATTAAAGCTAAGCCAGCATGGTGTAGTGGTTTGAGTGTTGGATTATGACTCTGGAGACCAGGGTTTGCATCCCAGCTCAGCCATATAACCCACAGGATGGCCTTGGGCAAGTTATACTCCCTCAGCCTCAAGGAAAGGCAATGGCAAACCACCTCTGAACAAATCTTTCCAAGAAAACCCCATGATAGGGTCGCCTTAAGTCAGAGATGACTTGAAGGCATACAAAAAAAACCCCCATAATACAATGTATTCCGAGGAGCTATTATGATTTCCAAATATTTAGGCAATCTATAGCTTACTACCTTTTTCAGAACTATGATTTGTTGTTCTATGTTTTCAAGGGTCCCCACTCCCATTTTCCCCAATCTATAAACAAGAGTTTCTTCTAAATTCTACACTACTCTTTACATACTTGACTTGAGAGGCTGGGTGACATATGCATGTTACCATATCTGTCCTCCATCCCATTCCATTTAAACTGGATGTTGTTATTACATTTTGGGAATTATTCTATATGAAGATTCATCCAACCAAAAAACAAAGAAGCTATTACTTAGCAAGAACCCTGCAGCTGAGAAATGGGGGGTGGTATGGCAGAAGGGGCTGAGGGCAGTCTTTTTGGGACAATAAGTCTGGGCATGGGGGAGGAATGAACCAAGTGTCATAAAGAAACATGGAGAGGGACTGAGCACACAGAAATGAGAGACCAAGAGAAGGACACTTTTGCCTGAGCCTCTTTCAACCACTGTATTGAGCTTGCCACATAGACCCAAACTTGTGCAGCTTTGAGTCCGCACCGACACGCTCTAGCAAGGGCGGCCACCAAAGCTGTCAAATCCTTCACCAATGTGCCCATCAACTGCATTCAGCTCTTCCCGACCCACATTGGCATTTTAATTACTGTTGGGTAAACTAATTTGTCCAAATGAAGGCAACTCAGCCTAATAGAATATGCAGGCTCCCTGACCTCTGACAGGCAATGACACAGGATACAAAAGGAGGCAGAGGAAAGCTTTTTTTTAATCAGAGCCTTATTACTCTCTATTACTCCAATTAGTCAAGCTCCAGTGCTCCAAATTGGGGGGGAAATTGCAATTAAATCAATTTTTTGATGGTCTGGAAGTGGGTTACCGAACCGCCCGGCCTGTGAAACACTGATATTATAGCAGCAAAGGTCAAAGTCTTTGTCGGCACCTGTGGGCCCCCCGCCTTTCCTGCCTCTTCCTCCTCACTGCTCCTGTGCCCCTGCTAAAGCAAATCATTAGAACATGTCACGTCTTATCGTGGCTGCCACCAGCCCCACTAACCTAATCAGTTGACATCATTACAGAAGGTAACTACTGCAGTCTGAATTTAGTGCTAAGGTCACACAAACTTGTAGCATCCCCCCTGCTGGTGAATGATGGGGGGGGGAGCAGTAGGAACACTGCAAAGAGCAGGAGAGAGGTGAGTGGATGGTCCTAAGTAGGGTCTACATCATTCATTCACTCATTCATTCATTCACTGTAGTTATATCCTACTCTTCTGCCATAGATCGTGAAGCATTTCCAACTGACATATATACCACGAGGTGACCGGATAGTAAGATAATGTTCTTCTCCCCTGGAAAGCCTTACACATCTGCAAAAAATAACCTACCATATTTAGCTGGTGGTAGAAAACAGGACACATTGGGGACCCTACCAAAAGTAAGACTACCTTATTTTCCTATGTATAAGACTACTTTTTTACCTGCAAAATCTGTGGCTAAAGGGGGGGGGTCGTCTTATATGCCGGATATAAGGATAATGAGGATAGAGGTGCTAAAGCTCTATATTTTGGCTGGGAAAATGGGGTGGTCGTCTTATACACGGGTCGTCTTATACGCCGGAAAATAGTTTATATAGGCCTGACAATAAGCAGTGGTAGGAGGAACAGTCTGCTGGTGGAGAACATAAGTTATTGAAATCTGCCCCTTTCACACACACACACACACACACACACACACACAAAAGTGTATCCCTTCCAAGTAAAGAAGAAACAACATGCCAGGGTAACAGATTGCAACCTGCCTTGTTCTTTGCTGGGGTGATTTTCTGCAAGTAATGAGCTGAGATAAAATGTATACATTTCTACAAGTAATGAGCTGAGATAAAAGTAATGTGTTTTGAGATAAAAGCATTCAGAAATATAATCCTAGATCAGTTTCAAGCCTGAAATGGTTCAGTCCAGGGGTAGGCAAACTAAGGGGGCCCCCGGATGCGGCCCCTCGAGGCCTTTGGACCGGCCCCAGGCCGGCCCTGCCACCGCCGCGGCCCGCCATGATGATATTGATCATAGTTATTACTTGTTCTTGGGGTTTTCTTGGCAAAATCTCCACAGGGGTTTTGCCATGGCTTTTCTGGGGCTGAGAGAGTGTGCATGCAATTTTTTAAAAAAAATTTAATTGTTTTATTTATTTATTTATTTATTTTTGACACTCCGGCCCCCCAATTGTCTGAAGAACAGCAACCCAGCCCCCAGCTCAAAAAGGTTGCCTACCCCTGGTTCAGTCCATTCTATTTATCACCTCAAGTCTCTACCACCTGGGTAACATGAGATCCTGTTGGGAGTCAAAGAAAGAGTAAAACTAGATGCTAGGAGGAAGTCACTGCAGTCCTTCCCAGTCCCATGTCATAGTAATGCAAAGGGAGTGACTGCAGAGAAAAACTTGCACGCAAGCATTGGTAGAAAGTGCTTAAAACTCTCCCAGTCACTGGTTTTCCTCATGACATAACCATTATCTTTATTTATTTTGTTTCCACACACAGTCTCCAAAATACCTGATACTACCAAATTAAAAAAAAAATCCATAACCATGGCAATCTGCATCCCTAGCTGGTGCAATAACATCATACAGACCCTACATATGTTTGAAGTGGTATATGAGGCCAGGACCTTTCAAATGTGACCATGCCACAGGGAGCACATATATAAGGACACATATTTTGTGCAACAGCATTAGGTTTACAGTTTACAGTGCACCATAAGATAGCAAAGCATAGTGACAGAACATCTGTTTTGTGTTCACAAAGATCCAGGTTTGGTTTAGTTATAAGGTTCAGATAGGACATGAAGTGAAAAATATTGGGCTGAAGAATTGCTGCATAACAAAAGAGACAATAAAGAGCTTGACAATATTGAGATTATTGGGCAAATAAACTCATTTTGTGTAAAAATGATGTAATCAAGAGTTAAGACTCACTAACATAAATGACAGAACTGACAGCATCTCAGACACCAAAAACTTATTTTTCCTCCAAAGTGGAGGATGATTATGCACTCCATAAGATTCCTGTCAACCACAGGAAATGCCAGTGGCCAGTAAGCTCTGAAGCATCCTACACACTGATTAAGGCAGTTAAAAATGGCAAAATGAATCCATCTATCTGCTCCTAAATAAAACCCATTTCAAAGAGTTCCTAGGCTTGATTTTCATACAATAAACCAAAGGGAATCCCATCTTTTCCTCTCTAAACTGACTTCTCCTAATTAAAAAATATTTGTAACTTTATCCAAATTTAATTCCCTAGCGATTCTTTATCTATTATTCTCCCTCAGACTACAGAAAGCCCATGGATACCAAATGCACTCTACCTGCAAAAGCTTCTCCCCCCCATCTTTTCTTAATCAACAGGTGAAAATGGACTTTTCATCTGGCTTACTTTTTCCAATACAAAATAAACATCAGGTCCAATATCAACACACCACAACAAATAATGCAAATAATAATAATAATAAAATTTATTTATATCTCGCCCCTCTGCTGACACAATCGGGGAGGCTTACAACATTAAAACACCATAAATATACAAATCCCAAAGCCCACCCACCCCTTAAAATAGTATTAAACAAAGAACAATTAAAACAACAACAATTGAAACAACTAAAATAAGTTGCAGTGGCAGAAAGTGAAAGCAAGTGACAATTTCACTCAAACCCTTGCAAAACAAAACATTTTTAACCTTTGTAAAAAAAAAAAAAAACAGCAAGGAAATGGTTCTTTGGGCTTCACAGGGAAGAATATTCTAACCATCACCAAGAAAACCCTACTCCTACCAGACATCAAACTGATCTGATTTCTGATAAATATACCTGAAGAGCATATTATACAGGAAGATACATTATGTCAGAAAATGCTCTCTAAGACAGCCCATTTAGGGCTTTAATGATCAATACCGGTACCACTTAATACCAGTGTAGCCTCTGGTCAGATTTTGAATTCTTTTGTTTCTCTTCCCATCCCCTGGTTTTGCATTGCCCAGCCTAATGAAGAATTCTGGAGAACTTGAAAGCTTGTGTGTTTCTGTGGCATTTTGGCAGCCTTAATAAAATTATTTGTCCCAATAAAATTATTGTCCAAATATAACCAGCACAGCTATCTTTGTGATTTTATTTAATCCTTATTTCTACCCCAATTTTGCTCCACATTCTTTAAAGTTCTGCCTATAGCATCTTCATTTCAGTTGACTGTTCCAAATCTCTCCCTGATGTCTGGCTAACACATCTCAATTCAACAGCTACTTAAGAGATCCTAGCTCAGGAACTGGCAGACCTCCACAAAATATATTCATGGGTTCCACAAAACATAATCTGTTGGCCATGCAGCAAAATGCAACAAAATCCACAGAACAGTACTGGCCAACCAAAATGCACAAAATGCATCATGCCACCTTTTGAACCATTACTAGCTTCTTCATCAAAAATGTTAAAAATCATACAGGACAAGAAAAGTGAAGATGTTAGAGTCACAGGCCTACCGGTACATTTTGTCTCAGATATTACTTTTGTTGTCGATTAAGATGGCCTGGAGGGATCTCAGCGCAAGCAGAGGCCACTCCCCTTTTTGGACATATGAAGATTAAGGACAAAGGGCAATAAAAGACAGGAAATAAAATTCCAACTCCATTAGCGACAGAAAAATATCTTCCCTAAGGAACTTCAAGGGACAAAATGTAGGCCTGTAATTCTAATGACCACTTTTCATCTCCTGCATGATTTTTTAAGCATCTTTGTCTGATGATGAAGGCAGTGAAGCTTCCTAAAGCTGGCATGATGTATTTTGCGCATTTTGGTTGGCCAATAAAGGTGTCATTGTTTTGTGGATTTTATATTTTGTTGTATTCCATACAATACTGGATTCAACTTCCATTATCCTTTCATCATCCTAATGGTTGGTTAGAGTTAAGAAGAGTTACTGTGAAACAGCATTTGGAAAGTCACAGTGCCCATCCTAGTCTTAGCTCTTTCCTTTTGAGTAATACTGCCTCTTTGCAAGCTTTACTGGTGGCCCCCAGATCTCAAACTACAGATACAGATTATCTAGCAAAACCCAATTATGCTCTTCAAATTTACTTGCCCATAATTGTTATGATAATTTATTACCAAACATAGCAGACAAACGGTAAAGCCCATCACATTAGTAGAATTTTGGGCAATGACCTTATTAGGTATGGCTTTCTTCAAGTCTCTACACACACCACTATGTGCATATTTCCTAGATTGCAACCAGCCTGACAGCAAATTGCTCTTAAGGCATGCATCATAAATTGTACACAGAGGAGCTACAGAAGGAACTTTGCCTGGTCCCTCCAGGTGCTATGACGGACAAATTCAACATAAAGAGAGAACAAATGCTGGGCAAGAGATAGGGTCTATTTGCAGGATTTACAGTATTCCTTCTCCCAGAAGGAAATGGCAGGGAGCACCAACAACAGAGGCAAAGAAGGATACCAATAATTCATGTGTGTGCTGCCTCCCACCTGGCCCTTGGGATGTAGTTATTTGCATTTCACACTATGGAGAGCATTGTAAGGTGTGGAGAAAGCCTTAATTCTAAAGACAGGGTTAGAAAAGAAATGTCATACACTGAAGACTGGTTGTAAGCTGGACTCCAGTTGCTTCATTGTTCCATGTCTGGTATATTAGACTCCTGATCGTCTTCAATCTCTGGCACACATAACACTTGTATACACAAGCCGTTGTCCACCCCAACATTTTAAAATTTGAAGCTGGAGTGGGGAAAAATCCCAGGTGCTTCCTACCCAAAGCCTATCGTCAGGCTTATTTCTACAAATTTAGAACACATTTTTCAGGATGTTGTAGGACTATATATCCCTATTTTTCTATCTCTATTTTAAAAAGACTAGAGACAATCAGATTCAAACAATGTATTCATAAGCATTAAGCAAGTAGCCTTAACTATGGTCCAAAACACCCTGCAGAAATAATCCAGTTTGAGACTGCTTTAACTGCCCTGGCTCAGTCAAACTGAGGAAATGTAGGTTATTGTGGCACCAGAGCTTGGTAACAGAGAAGGCTATGTCTCACAAAACTACAGTTCCCAGAATTCCCTAGCATTGAGGGAATTTTGTTTAGCATATTTAAAGGTATATTTCCGGTCTTATTTCAAATGTTATGTTTAACATTTATTCAACTGTCATACGTACCTGTTTCCAATATTTCTTAAGTTTCGGACACCACCACCATACATGGAACCACGAACTTGCTGCAGATTGACATTTCCAGCATTCACTTGATCCAGTCTTGTATATCTTTGCAATATTATTTGGGGTCAAATACCATCTCTGTTCCATTTTCCAGTAGTTTTCTCTTAAATTTTGTGATTTGGTGAACTTTTTAGTCTTATTTCTGGCACATTTCCAACTCTCTAAATTTATTATTTGTCCACAATCTGAAGCCCATGTAATAATTACGTCTGATATTAAATCGTATTGCTCACAGTCTTATAATAACCTGTATATTTTAGTTATTTTCTTGGGTTCGATATTGAACAATATCTTATCTAATTCTAACATGTCTTCTGAATTCAGTCATTTTTTCATTCATTCTAAACCTTTCTTTTAACTGTATATATAGAAATCAGTGTATTTTAAGATCTAATTGTGTCAATTCTTCTATTAGTTTCAGTTCATATTTATTAGCCTTGGATTTATATATCTCTGTAAGGGGGGGCGTTAATTGTTATTATTGTTATGATAGTTTAATGTAGGGCAAGTTTTATTTAAATTCAATTTTAATTATGTGAGCCACCTTGATTGCTATGGCAAAAGGCGGGATATAAGAATAAAGTATTATTATTATCATTTTATGATGATGATGATGATGTAAGCAAGCCATGTGTCAATGGATTTCCATCTTCCTATAAATGCTCATGTGGTGAGAAATTTTTCTATAAATTTTCTTCTTGACTTTCTCCCATATTCTTAGGAGAGATCTCTTTATGGTATGATGACAAAATTCACCATGAACCACCGCTTTATCATACCAAGTATACATGTGCCATCCGAGCTGGTTACTGAATCCTTCTAGATTCAAAAATTTTAAATTTTCAAGACTAATCCAGTCCACTATCCAATTCAGGATGTTAGCTTGATAGTAAAGATTCAGCTCTGGCACCCCACCTCCACCTTCTTCTTTTTGTCATGTCATAGTCTTCCAGTTTACATGTGGCTTTCTGTTATTCCAAATGAAGTTCTTTATATCCTTTTGCCATTCTTTCAGGGGTTTATCACTGTTCAGGATTGGTATAGTTTGAAATAGAAAATTCATTTTAGGCAAGACCATCATTTTGAAATCTTCAATTCAACCAGTTAAAGATAACTGTAATTTATTCCAATCAATTAAATCCTTTTTAATTTCGTTCCATTTAATTTTGTAATTGTTATCAAAAAGATCTGTGCTTTTTTCTAAAGCCAAATTCCTAAATATTTAACATTCTTTTTGGCCTAGCATCTGGCCATGTTTTCAATTATTTGCTCCTCTTTTTCTGATATTTTTTTTGTTGTTATAATTGACGTCTTACTCCTATTAATTTTAAAGCCTGATACTTTTCCAAAGTCTTTTATTATATTGAACAATTTTTCCATGTGATAGCTAGGTTCATCCAAAATAATCACAAGATCATCTGCGAAGGCCTTCAATGTGTATTCAAATCCTTTGATCTTTGTACCACTAATTTCTTTTTCAGTCCTTATTCTGTTTGCCAAAATTTCCAAAATAGTTTTAAACAACAATGGGGATAAAGGGCAACCTTGTCAAGTTCCTTTCGATATTTCAAATTTCTTGGATTCCCCCCCCCCCAATTTACAATTAGTTGTGCATTTTAATCCAAGTGGCAAAGTTATCTTCCACTCGAATTCTGTTCAATATTTCCACCATACAAATCCATTTTCAATTCATCGTCTTCTTCTTCCATTTTCTTGCGTTCAGCACTTCCGTTCTTCATTTTAGGTTCTTGTTGGGAGGCCTTTTCCTGTTCATTTCTTAATCTCCTTAAAAAGTCTTTGGCTTTCTGCATCATGTTGATTCATAATCTTCTCTGTTTATATAATAAAGAAATGCCATCTATTCTTTCCCATGAATATGGTATCTTTGTTTTCATATGTTTGTGAGTCAAAAATTTGTTGTCTTGACATTTCCTCAAAACCTCTTGAGTAATATCTTTGTATATTTTAATTATGCTGTCTTCTATCACAAAATCTTGTAAATAACTTTTTTCAAAATTTGATCTCGCCATTTGGATCTTATAAAAGATATTACCACATCACGTGGTAATTTCTTCTCTTTTGCCGCAACCGAATTGATTCTAAATATCTATCCAGTGCACCACCGATCTCTTCCTCTGTTGTTTCCACAAACTTCGCTGACTCAGAGATAATTCTGTCAGTTCTTTTAAGTCTTCTGAAATTTTTCAAAGCTTCAAACACTCCTCCCAGTAATGGATCTCTTGCATCAGAATTCTATTCTCAATAGAAATAGCGAACTCCTAAATAAAATATAAAAAAGTGGCATAAAGGGAAAAGAGAATGATATTATAGATATAATGGTTATGATATAAGTTTGATGACATAATTAAGCAATGTATATATGAAGTCTAATTAAGTCGGGCAGAATAGCAGAACCTGGATGACGAGGAAGTCTATTTTATTATTGCTTTATTTTTGGGTTTTGTTCGATGTTTGTCTATTTAATGTATTTGTTTTTAAATAATAAAATTTTCAAAAAATTAAAAAAAAGAATTCTATTCTTATTCCTTTTCTGCATATCACTTAGTTCTTTTGTGGTGCCTTCCAACTCGTCAGTTTTAGCATTCAGTTTCTTCGTTTCTGCTTGTAGACCCTCAATATCCTTGGTGATTTTTCCAATTTCTTGCCAAAAGTATTCAATTACTGATGCACGTCCTCTTTAGCTTCTTTTCTGGAATTTTTCAGTTCTTGTTTCATTTCCAGATGCATTTTCTCTCTAAATTTCTTAAATTCTTCCAGAAAAATTGAGATTGGGTCTGAGGATTTAGCAGATGCATCTGTTGAACCTCTCCTTTATGATGCTGATGTGACCTGGACAGCTCTTTTTGTACCTGAAGCCATTTTAATCTTCCATAAAGTTAATTTCTTCAGTAATTGTCTACAAATATCTAACTATTTGCTGTTAGAAGTATCAACTTGATCATTCAATCTTATGATTTCTATCCTTAAGTTGTAGTTCCTTCTCAAATCTGTATCCTCAAATTATCAAAAGATATATATAACAAAAATCAGTAATCTCACTATGGGCCTCTACAGATGGAGGCAGGGATGGGGAGAGGCGGCTGCATAGCAGCCCCTCCCTGAAGATGTCATCATGGGGTGTGCTGTTACGCATGACACGCACCGTCAGGACATCCTTCTGGTGCAGTGTCTTGATGTGCTGCACCAGGAAGGGCGTAGAAGAGCCGTGCGGCAGCTCTTTGGGCGTCCTTTTTGCCGGCTCTGAAAGGACCGGCATTTTGCTGCTCCTTTCAAGACCAGGAAAAGGGTGGATTGGGGCCAAGATGTGGGGCAGCCTTGGCCCCAATCCTCCGCTTCCCAGGGCGGCCCAGGGCCGCCCGTCTGCATCTCCCCTAAGTTTCTCTTATATTCTACTGCGCAATCGATATATTCTAAATGACACAAAATTCAATTCTTAAATTGGCACTTAATAAAGTTAATCCCCAATGAATACATATAAATTGATTTTTTTCTTAAATAAGGTAATTAATTATACACTCAGTTCATTAGGATCAGGTCTATTTTCTCTAAATGCCTGTCAACAATCTCACAACCTACATCTATTTATACAAATCTAGTTAAACCAATTAAATTTTATATCCCAAAAATAATTAAATATCTAAATTGATCAGTTAATCTCTAATGTGAACAAATTTTCTTAATTCATTAACTTAATTAATCACAAATAGGAAACTGTTATTTCATTTAAGGCAAGACAAAGTTCTAAGATGTAAAAATTTAATCCCTTTTTATTCTTATGAAAAACAATAACCAGTACATCAACCTAATTCATGTATAATTCATTACATAAAAGGAGCTGTTATTTCATTGAAGCAAATCAAATTCAAAATTTTATAAGAGTAAACCCCCTCCCCTTTTTAAGTTCTTGATACGAACAGTAGTAAAAAAAAGGGTTAGAAATTTTTTTATCCAATCATCTATCTCAACCATTAAATAGTCACTGGAGCTCCTCAGAGAAGTCTTTCTTGTAATCGTCATCTCGTCCCCTGTCCTCTTTCTGATGCAAACTTTCTCTTTTCCCTTCTCCTCTCCAGGAACTGGCAGTCTCTCTTATTTTTCTCCAAAATAGCCCTCTATCAAAGTCTTTCTTTCCTCCTCATTTCATCCCCCGTCCTCCTTCTGACACAGACTTTCTCTTTTCCTTTCTCCTCTTCAGGAATTGACAGGTTCTCCTATTTCCCTCAAGAGTGGCTCTCTATTAAAGTTTTTCTTATCCTCATAGTCTCATCTCCTCTCCTCCTTCCGTCGTTTTCTTTTTCTTTCTCTCTCTTTGCACCTCACCACCCCATCCTAACTCCGTTGTCTCATTCCTGGGTCCTTCCGTTGCCTCTTGCTTGCTTGCTTTGACTCTCTGGGCTTATCACTAAATCTTTATGCTTCTGTCCCTTCTTTTCTGTCTCTCCGTCTCTTTGTATTTCGTGGTCCTTTCCTAGGATCTCACCAAGTCCCGTGGCCCTGTCACTCTATTGTTCTCTCTTAACTTTGTTTCCTCAAACCGCCATTTTCTCCTGTCATTTCCCTCTCACTTTCAAAGTCCTTTCATTCACTCTTTTCTCTCTTCTCTATTCTTTCTTATTTCACCCTGTACTCACTTCATTAGTTACTTTTCTCAGATCCTTTTACTCTTACTGTGCCTTCTCTAGTTCCCTTCCTTCTTAGACTTTTCCCCTTCATCTTTCCCCTTATGAATGTTATAGTCACCTCTCCTTTCTGGGAGAGATGTCCTGCTAAAAAAGCAAACAGGTGGAAAGCTGCTTAGATTTAGTTTTGTAGACCTTATCTTCTATTGTAAAACTGATTAATCCAGTCCAAAGACAAAATATATAAGAAAGCCATGTTACTGAGGTTTTAATTAAACTAATCTATATCTACTTCTACTTAAATTAAAATTAGTGGCAGGCTGGGCTCAGTGCCAAGAATGGCAGCCATGAACAAGCTCGGCTGCTCTACAGTCCCATCCCCCCTTGGGTTGGAAATCACCATAGTGAAGTCTTCCTCGACTGTAGAACCAAGACCTCCTTTGAGCCCCCGCTCTCCAAACTCTACTCCAGGTTCAGAGTGATAAGAATTTCAATCCTTATATGCCTGTTGTGGCAATCGCTCGGACAAGCTTCGTCCGTAGCAACTTGTCACCATCAAAAGTCGATACTTAAAATATTTTCAGCAAGCTATTTTTAAATTATAATTCTTACATTGTAACTCCCTTACTAAAATATTGATTCATTCTTGTTTGTGTTTAAACAGACTCTACTGGTATTATCTCCAATGCAACCAATCAGGCACAGATCAGTGCTATACAAAGTGGTGGTTCATGGAATAGTGCTGGTCTACAAGCCATCAGCTGCTAGTCCCTGGAGAGTTATCAGAAAATAAATGTTGTAGCCAATGGGCAAATTTATAGTGCCTGACACGCTAGGAAACCTTCCAGTTCCACACATCAGATAGCTTAAGAAATACTGCCATAGAAGAAGAAACAGGATGTCTGTGTGTTGGACAGATGTGATGTAGGTTACATATCCAGATAATTAGATACAACGTAATCTCTCAATGTCATTAATAGCTCTGAAATAGCCTTTTAAATTTAACACATGCAACATAGCCATGAAACCAAAATAGTACAGTATGCTTCATAGGCCCCTACTTACCAGCTAGCTATACTGCACCAGTCTTTTCTAATATTATTATGGGAAGGGCTAGACAGGAATTTATTTCAGTAATAATGCCAAATCATGGTTTGATGTTGCATGAATAAGCAGTACACTCAGGTGTTACTTCCTTTCCTGAGTCTGTTGGTTCCTCTGCGAATGGTGACACACAATTTGCTAGGCAGAAGAAACTATCACTTGTCCAATCTATAATTCCACACATGGTTTTAACTATTTTGTCTTGCCCATTTCAAATATAACAGTGAGCTACAGTTCAGTACTAATCTGTACTCAAAAATATTCACTTACTACCCAACCATGGTTTAGTGATATATTGGCTCCAACCCAGTGATGCATTCGCACCATGCATCAGAACAGAGATCTATGGGTGCTTGGCTTGTGATTAAAACACAATATGCTGGTCCATGAAGTTGAGTTGCTTACAGAAGGTGTGACTTAAAAACAACAACACAGTTCTACTCCTTGGCTGGCTTGTCATGTCTTCTGTTATATTTCCTTCTCTGGCTTCTTCCCTCCCAAACCAAGAGGAAGAATTTCTTAGCTTCCTTCTCTAGTTTGTTGGCAGAAAGTAACTCAATAAGCAAGATATGGAACAAAGCACCAGCACACTGTTCGTGCATGATAACAAAGGGTTCTCTTGGATCCCTGGGTCATTGTGTTGCACCCAGTACCTTTTCCATGTGTCTCCTTTACTAGTCCCAAAATGACTAAGCTTAAATCTTGACAAAAACTGAAAAGGGAGCATGTATAAACACTGTCATTTTTATATCACCACAATCCTAGAAATGTCTGTTTTACAGATCTTTTACTTAGACATAAGTTATTACAAAACTGTAGAATGTTTGTTGTATAAATAAATCAAACCTCGTACTTGTTAAGAAAAATATTTATAACTAATTTCCAGGGAATGAGTGGATGAGAAAACTGTCATGAGACTAGGCTTTTAACCAATATCTTGAAGACTCAAGCATTCAACTTTGAGACCAGGTTTGAATGCTATGCAGTGATATAACACAAATGGGGCGGAAAACCAGGGCAAATTGGCCATACACAGTCTCATGCAATATATGTGCAAACTCCTGCTTAAGTTATGACTTTAAAAAAAGAACAGATAAAAGAATCATAGACTGTGGCAGGAACGCCATGATCAAATTGCCAAAATGAAAAAAGAAAGATGGATAAATCACAGTTAACTGTACAGCACTTTCACATTTAACCTTCATTTCTCCTTTTCCACACATCACCACCAAATTCATTCTAATCCTGAAATTGAGACCTCTTACATAGAAGAGATTGCTGAACTCAAACATAACACACAATTACATAACATAATGCTACACAATAATTTGAGCTTCTGGATATGCAACAGGCAACTATGGTTTTATGGAGTTTGTCTGTCTATCTGTCTGTCTGTTGTTGTTTTTGTCATCTACTCAACAATTCATTCTCATTCCCACTGAAGCGACCTCCTGAAAGAAAGCAAGGATCCTAACTGATTTGTCAATGGTTGTTAATTCAGAAATAACAAACTACAGTTTGTTTACAAACCAGTTTAAACAGTTTCTATTCCTAGTTCATGAGTTTCAACCAAGCCATAGTTTGTGGTCAGGCTTCAGTTCAGACACTAATCTGATTTAGATGCAACATTAAACCACTGTTTAGTGTCCTGCTCTCTTTTTCTTCTCATGCACAGTCACAATGATATCATCTGCATTGTTGTTGTTGTTAATTGCCTTTGAGTTGACCCTGACTCATGGTGACCCTGTGGATGAGACACCTCCAAGACCCCCTGCACTGCTCTGCTTAAGCCTTGCAGATTCATGCCCATGACCTCCCTAATTGAGTCCAGACATCTGGCTTGGTATCTTCCTCTCTTTCTACTGTCTTCTACCTTTCCTACCACTATTTTCTTTTCCAATGAGTCCTGCCTTCTCATGATATGGCCAAAGTATGACAGCTTCAATTTGATCATCTTGGCTTCTAGAGGTGTTTCAGGCTTGATCTGTTCAAGGACCCAAATGGTTTGTCTTTTTGGCTGTCCATGGTATCCACACCACATCTCAAATGAGTTGATTTTCTTTTTATCTGCTTTTTTACTCTAACATCTAACACAGGGGTAGGCAACCTTTCCCCATAAGGGCCGAGGGACTTCAGCTCCCAGAATCCCAGGAGCTATTGGCCAACATGGGACTATTGGCCAACATGGCTGAGGCTTCTGGGAGCTGAAGTCCCTCGGCCCTTAAAGAGGAAAGGTTGCCTACCCCTGATCTAACAGCTCTAACATCCACACATAGTGATGGGGAATACCATGGCTTGGATGTTAGTACTCAATTGTATATCTTTGCTCTTTAATATCTTGTCTAATTCCTTCATTGCTGCCCTTCCCATTCCTAATCTTCTTCTTATCTCTTGACTGCAGTCTTTGTTCTGATCAATATCTGATACAAGAAATCTTTATTTCGATTTCCTCATTGTCTAGGTTGAATTTATGTAGGTCACTGTGATCGTTATTTTAGTTTTCTTTATGTCCAGCAGCAAGCCTGCCTTTGCAATTTCTTCCTTGGCCTTCCTCAATAATTGTTCCAATTTTTCCACTAGTAATATGGTGTCATCTGGGTATTTTATATGGTTGATGTTCCTCCTATCTTCACTCCTCCTTCTTTTAAGTCTAATCCTGCTCTTCGTATAATGTTTTCTGCATACAATTTGAACAAGTAGGGTAATAGAATGCAGTCTTGTCTGATCCCCTTGCCAATGGGGAACCATTCTGTTTCTCCACATTCTACTCTAACAGTGGCTTCGTGTCCTGAATATAGATTTCTCATCAGAACTATCAAATGTAGTGGGATTCCCATGTCTTTAAGAGTGTTCCACAGCCTTTTGTTTTTGAAGCGAAGGCTTTACTATAGTTTGTATAAATGAAAATAGGTACTTTATTTTTTAATTATATTAACCTAAACAACCTAGATTGTGATGCTATATTTAATCTACACTCATTTAGACAAACTATAATTAACCAAAGTGTATTCTGCTTTGGATAAAATTACCAACTCTAGTTTAAAATGAAAGCAAGTGCTTCCAGTCAGCTCCACATGGCTGCACCACGGGAAGAGGAGAGGCGATATGGCTGAATCTGGGGCTCATTCACAGTTCACACAGCACTAAACTAAACTTTAGTGACAAGTATCAGCACAGGAATTACAGATGGCAAAATTGCAGCAGTTATGAACACAGTTATCCTAAGATGATGAAGCAGCACTTAAATGTGTTTGCAGATTGCTCTGAACAAATCAGCAAGCAAATAAGCTAAACCCCAGATATTGAAATGGAGACCAATCATAGAATTCCCCATTGCAAAAATGATTCCACAAAACTTTAAAAAAATAAATAAAATATTAATGCTTTAGTATATCTTAGCAACTACCTTGGAAATTCAAACTTTTTATTATGTTTTAAAGTAATGCTCTAGCATCCCTCTGCTTACTTAAGTTTTTGAAAAATACAAGAGCAGTATTTTTTATACAGGAGGGTTTTTGTTACAGTCTTCATTATAAAGTTGCTAGCTTCTTAATGGGTTCCACAGACAAATAATGCCTCATCCAAAACTTTTATGGCAAACTTGCAGGACAAAAATATCAGGATAATACCAGGAGGGACTGCAATGTTCTCTGCTCAGTGACAAACTTCATACAAATGGAAGAACCCTTCAGTTCTCAACATCATCACTTTCAAGACTTGATATGTCACAGAAAAAATACTTCTCCTCCACCAGCATATACTATAGTTATAACAGCTACCCAGTAAGCAGGAGAAGGGAATGGGGGTTGTTCTAAGCCTCAGGCTTCAATGTTTTTGTGGACAAAGAATGCAATTCCTGTTTCACAGCTTAGATGGGTCCCAATGACACACACACACACGCACACACCTTGTAAGAGGCTATGAATGGCATTGTCAAAATTTTCAAAGCTTGTTCAGGTGTAAAGTTCCAGCTATTCCTTTTTGTTACTTGTTCTCTCCCTCCCCAGCTCCCCACTAGGTACATTCAAGCATTTAAAAGGCAGTGTTGTTATGGGGTATAGATGTGGAAAGTATTCCTCCCTCCTCAGTGAAGGCATTTTGTTTCCTCACTCAATAACAAACAAGGGAAAGGTGGGGGGGAAGCCATAATTTCTCAGCAGCAGCTCACCACCCCCTTCACTGGAAGAAATTACTTCCTCTTAATTGCCTGGTGGGAATCATTTATTTGGGAAGGGGATTCTCCCCTATAACTCACAGGCCATATTGGGCTATTGAAGTTTAGTGGGGCTTTCACCTGAAGACACTGGTAATTACCCCTTTATTTTAAGCTCCTACCTGTAGCTTCATACTTGGGGCTGGATTTGCTCTGCAGGGGAAGGGGCTTTGTTCCCACTAAACACAGCCCATGAACAAATAGACCCAGCAGCAGGCGCACACAGCTAAGTGATAATTTTGAGTCTAACATAATTAGCCAAGGTTCTTTCAGCCACCATCGCTCAGCGGTGGGGCTTTGCCAAAGGACTGTATCACATGAGGGAATGGCAGACCCAGACATGTATGCAGCCAAAACCTTCTTGGGGGGTGGGGAGGGGACCCAGCCTGCTGAGGAGAGGAGTGAAAAGAAGCAGCAACTTTCAAAGCACAGGTACCACTACAGAAATGAAGCTTCTCCTGGCCTCTCCTTCTCCACCTCTAAAGACTAAAAGGGATGAAACACAGTTGTGCTGGGAAGTCCGTCCCTCATGAAGATACATTACAGTGGGCCTTTGGTATCCACTGGGGTTCAGTTCCAGGACCCCCCATGGGTATAAAAATCTGTAAATGTTCAAGTTCCATTAACTACAATGGCCTAGTAAAATAGTGTCCCTTGTATAAAAAGGCAAAATCAAGGTTTGGTTTTTGAAATTTATGTTTTTAAACAAATATGTTTAAGCCGCAGATGCTTGAATCCATGGATAAAAAATCCTTGGATATGGAGAGCTAACTGTAATTACTATGACCTTTCAAAGCAGCACTTAAGTCCTAACCTAGAATCTAGGACTAAAGTACAGTAGGCACTTAGCTTCTGCTGGGGTTTGGTTCCAGGATAACAAATCCATGGATGTTCAAGTCCCATGGCACAGTAAAATAGTGCCTCTTATATGAAATGGCAAAATCAAGGTTTACTTTTTGAATTTATTTATTTTTAATATTTTCAAGCCATGGATGGTGGACTCCACAGAATCCATGGATACAGAGGGCTGATTATAATTCTAGGCAAAAGAACAGTGCATGAAAACAGAGCTCTTTCCAGCTGTGAATCAGCTTGATCAAAAAAATTATCTTCTTGATGTTCAAGCTGTCTACACACAATGCCCACAATTTCAAAAGAACAATCTCATCCACAAGTAGCTCTGTTTTGTGAAAGAATCAGACTAGGTACTGCAACTGAAAGATATGAATTGAGACAGTGTAATTTGAATGTCTGCCACTACTTCTGGAATATGCCAAAATATAAATCCATCACATTGATTCATAGGTAATAAGAAGCAGAATGAGAAACGATGTGGCAAAATATTAGGAATCCCAAAATTCTCAGTTATGAATTTGTTCTGCTACTTATGACTACACTGGTAAACTGAAAAGTTCAGAAATGTCAAGTATTCTGCACAACTGTCTCCCCTTCCTTTTGATTTCAATCCATTATTGTCCTTATGTTTTAACAATCATCAACAGCCACAAATTCTCTCTCTCCATGACCCAATCCCTTCTCTTTTGTCAGAATAACCCTTACTTTTAAATGTTATTTGAAAAACCTAGATAAAAACAAAATTACTCATGAAAATGCATAAATTTATGGATGTAATTATATTTGTACTAAGCTGGTTTTCACTGGTAAAAAATACACAAAGCCCTGCATATAGCTGGCTACTACAAGCAGACTATTGCCCTGTTTTCTATTGACAGGATCACTCCCATCAGTGATATCCAGCTAGTGATTTCTTCTCATTTAAGGGACTCCTCACTAAGTAGGCATTTAGCAGTAATTAGCTTTTAAAAGCAAATGAAACACCTAAAAGTCAGTAAACACTTGGTGGTATGGTCAGTACATAGCATAATCAGTATTGTATCATCAAATGTTTTGCATTTTTGCCAAAGTCATAACAAACATATACACACAAAGAAGAAGAAAACTGAGAAGATATAAGATCATAGAATTAGAGTTAGCAGACACCAAAAAGGTCATCCAGTGTAACCCCTTGCCATGGAGGAAGACCAAATCAAAGTACTCCCAAGAGATGGTCATCCAGTCTCTGTCTAAAAATCTTGAAAGTGGGAGACTCCACCTCACTCCAACACAGCATGTTCTGCTGTTGAAGTGCTATTACTGTAAGGAAGTTCTTCCTAAAGCTAAGGAGGAATCTCTTTTCCTGTAGTTTGAATCTGTTGCTCTCGGTCCTATTTTATGTAGCAGAAGAAAAAAAGCTTGCTCTATCCTCAATATGACACCCCTTCAAATATTTAAACATGGCTATCATCTAATCTCTTAACCTTCTCTTCTCCAGGCTAAACATACCCAGTTCCCTAAGCCACTCCTCACAGGGCATGGTTTCCAGACCTTTCAACATTTAGAATTCCTTACTCTGCACATACTCCAATTTGTTCACATCTTTCTTGAATTGTGGTGACTAGAAGTGGACACAATATTCCAGGTGAAGTCTAACCAAAGTAGAATACAATGGTACTACCACTTTCCTTGATCCAGACCCTATACTCCTACTGATGCAGCCCAGAATTGCATTGCCTTTCTTAGCTGCTCCATCACATTGCTGAGTCATGTTCAGCCTGTGGTCCACTAAGACTCCAGGATCCTTTTCACGGAATGAAGAACCATATGAAGATGAACCCCAAATTCTAAAAAGTGAGGTGGAAACTGCAATAAGAGAAATAGTGAAAAACAAATCACCAGGAACAGATGATATTCCAACTGAACTGCTGTAATCCACATTGACAGAGTCAAGTCTAGTGTAAAAGAACTTACAAAATTCCAGCAAGCATAATTGTTTGCATTTCACCTAAAAGCTGGATGGATGAGTGTGTGTGTGTGTGTGTGTGTCAGTGCTTCCAGGACAGATTACAATCTTGCCTTTCACCAGGAGAATGGCTCCTTTTTAAATAAGAGCTAAAATATATAGTCAGCCCTTCATTTTCTTGGTGGATCCGTTCGGACCCCTCTGTGAAAATGGAAACTCACTAATATTCAAGCCCCATAGGCTTGAATGGTGGCACATGTCTGTGAGTGCATGCCCCATTATGTGCCCCTCCATTTCCCACCCATGGATAGGTGTGGGTCTATGGTCAACTTTAACCAAAAGTAGCACTGAAGGACCTAGAGCTTCCTAGAGAGAGCACTCCACTAGGCATTTGTAGCTCCTCCAGTGCAATTTTATTGGCAATGTCTGACAAATTATGACCATAGAGTTGCACTGGAGGACCTAGAGATTCCTAGAGAGGTGTTCTCTTAGGCAAAAACATAGTGTTTTTGTTATTTGCAGTTTTTCCACATTCACGGGGGTCCTTTGCCTCTAATCCCAACAAATGTGGAGGGATGAGTGTAGTACACAACACATATTAGAGAAGGATTCAAATAATCTAGTACACTTAAATACAATTTATGGCAGGGGTAGGCAACCTTTCCCCTTTAAGGGCTGAGGGACTTCAGCTCCCAGAAGCCTCAGCCATGTTGGCCAATAGTCCCATGTTGGCCAATAGCTCCTGGGATTCTGGGAGCTGAAGTCCCTCGGCCCTTAAAGGGGAAAGGTTGCCTACCCCTGATTTATACCCCTGAGGTATAAACTAAGAACAATAATCCTCATTACAATTGATAGCTGTTTCTGTCATTTATCTCCTTCTTAGCAGCACTGGCAAAGGAAGCTTCAAACCAAGTTATGCATTTAGCAAAAGCAAATACATTTCTATAATGCTTATCAGTGCAGTTAAGCACTCCCTAAGCAGTTTACAATGTGTAAGCTAATTGCCCCCAACAAGCTGGGTACTCATTTTAGTGACCTCGGAAGGATGCAAGCCTGAGTTGAGCTTGAGCCCTTGGCTGATATTGAACTCGCAACCTTGTGGTTTGTGATTTAGTGGCTGTAGTACAGGCATTTAACCATTGTGCCACCAGGGCATCATCTACTGTGAGATAGAACATCCTGTCCAATGGACTCCAGTAAGAAGAAATTAGTTAAATATGCAAAAAAAAAAAAAAAAAAAAAAACACCCCAAAAACCCTCTTCTTCTTTTTGTACCAAAGAGTACTCGACAATGGCTCCTCATCCTGGAGAAAAGTGACTTTCAGGGTACCACAGGATTCTGTCCTGAGCCCAGTGCTGTTCAATATCAATGACTTGGATGATGGAATAGAGGGCATGCTTATCAAATTTGCAAATAACACTAAATTAGGAGGGGCAGTTAATAACCCAGAGGACAGGATCAGAATTCAAATGACTGTAACAGATTAGAAAGCTGGGCCAAAACGAACAAACTGAAATTCCACAAGATTTGAGAAATCAAGGGAAAGTTCAAACCAAGGTCTGGGACACTCTACGACAATAAAAATAACACAATTCAAGACCAAGAAGGAATAAAAAGATGCTCGATGCAATACACAGAAGAACTATACAAAAGAGATAACAAAATGAAGGACACATGGAATGAAGAGCCATATGAAGATGAACCTCAGATCCTAAAAAGTGAGATGGAAGCTGAAATAAAAGAAATGGCAAAAAACAAGACTCCAGGAACAAATGATACACCAATAGAACTGTTGCAATCCACACTGACAGAGTCAACTCTAGTGCTAACCAATATATGTCAACAGATATGGAAAACAAAACGATGGCCAACAGATTGGAAGCAATCAATATATATCCCCATCCACAAAAAAGGAGATATAAGAGATTGCAGCAACTATAGGACCATAGCACTAATCTCCCATGCAAGCAAAATCATGCTCAAAATACTGCATCACAGACTCTAACCACACATGGAGAGAGAAATCCCAGAGGTCCAAGCAGGG
The DNA here is from genome assembly GCA_026167975.1 of Phrynosoma blainvillii. Taxonomy (NCBI): domain Eukaryota; kingdom Metazoa; phylum Chordata; class Lepidosauria; order Squamata; family Phrynosomatidae; genus Phrynosoma; species Phrynosoma blainvillii. The sequence continues at coordinate 72,568,478 of JANUYF010000003.1, read as the reverse complement.
TTCAGGAAAGGAAGAGGCACCAGGGATCATATTGCAAATATACGATGGCTAATGGAGCGTAGCAGGGAGTTCCAAAAGAAAATCAGCAAAGCTTTTTCATAGATCATGAAAGGCTATGGAACACCCTTAATGACATGGGAGTGCCAATACATCTGATAGTCCTGATAAGAAAATCTGTACTCAGGACAAGAAGCTACTGTCAGAACAAAACACGGAGAAACAGAATGGTTCCCAAATGGCAAAGGAGTCAGACATGGCTGCATCCTATCACCCTACCTATTCAACTTATATGCAGAACATATCGTAAAGAAAGCAGGTTTGGACATGGAAGAGGGAGGAGTGAAAATAGGAGGAAGAAATAACAACAATCTGAGATATGCTGACAACATCATAATACTAGCAGAGAACCTTTTACATGTGGAAAATGCAAAGGCAGGCTTACTGTTGAACATAAAAAAATAAAAATAATGACCACAGAGAACTTACACACATTCAAACTAGACAATGAGGAAATAGAAATAGTAAAAGAGTTCTCATATCTGGGATCAAACATTGATCGGAATGAGGACTGCAGCCAGGAAATCAGGAGAAGATTAAGAATGGGAAGGGCAGCTATGAAAGAACTAGAAAAGATCCTAAAATGCAAAGACATACAACTCAGCACAAAAGTCAGAATCATATAAGCCATTGTATTCCCTATTACCATGTATGAATGTGAGAGCTGGACAGTCAAGAAAGAAGATAGGAGGAAAATCAACGCATTTGAGATGTGGTGCTGGAGAAGAGTGCTGAGGATCCCATAGACAGCCAAAAGGACAAACAAATGGGTTCTAGAACAGATCAAGCCAGAGATATCCATAGAAGGCATGATGGCAAGACTTAGACTGTCATACTTTGGACACATGATGAGAAGGCATGAATCGTTCGAAAAGACAATAATTTTAGGAAAGGTGGAGGGAAGTAGAAAAAGAGGAAGGCCACATGCTAGATGAGTTTGCAGGAATTGGGCACCGCAGTACAGGACAGGGGGGCCTGGAGATATCTCATCCATAGGGTCGCCATGGGTCAAGATCAACGCGAAGGCAGGTAACAGCGACAACAAATGGGAATTCTTTTACTATTTCTATTTCTTCATTGTCTAGGTTGAACTTGCGAAGGTCCTCGGTGGTCATTATTTTTGTTTTCTTTATGTTCAACATTAAGCCTGCCTTAGCACTTTCTTCTTTGATCTTCCTTAGTAGGTGTTCCAGGTCTGTGAGGTTTTCTGCTAATACTTCGGTATCATCAGCATATCTTAGATTGTAGATATTCCTTCCTCCTATTTTCACTCCTCCTCCTTCTTCGTCCAAACCTGCTTTTCTTATAATATGTTCTGCATACAAGTTGAATAGATAGGGTGAAAGGATGCAGCCTTGTCTGACTCCCTTGCCAACTGGGAACCATTCTGTTTCTCCATGTTGTGTTCTGAGAATAGCCTCTTTTCCAGAGTACAGATTCTTCATCAGGACTATCAGATGTGTTGGCAGTCCCATGTTTTTAAGGGCATTTCATAGCCTTTCATGATCTATGTCAGGGGTAGGCAACCTTTCCCCTTTAAGGGCCGAGGGACTTCAGCTCCCAGAAGCCTCAGCCATGTTGGCCAATAGTCCCATGTTGGCCAATAGCTCCTGGGATTCTGGGAGCTGAAGTCCCTCAGCCCTTAAAGGGGAAAGGTTGCCTACCCCTGATCTATGCTGTCAAAGGCTCTGCTATAGTCTATAAAGCACATGCTGATTTTCTTTTGGAATTGTCTGGTGCACTCCATTAGGCATTGTATGTTTGCAATGTGGTCCCTCCTACCTCTTCCTTTCCTGAACCCTGCTTGGACCTCAGGGATTTCTCTCTCCATGTGGAGTGGAGTTTATGTTGCAGAATTTTGAGCATGATTTTGCTTGCATGGGAGATCAGTGCTATTGTTTTCCTTTGCTTCATCCTTTAGATCTTCTGTTACATGCCCCTAAGTTTTACACTCAACTTATCCACGGAACACATCAAAATCCATAATTTTGGCCCCAAACCTATCCTTGATTTATACATGGTTAGTTTAGTTGATCATATACTATATGTGTGAATCCTAAAAAATAACAAAACAGTATCTTCTGACACATAGTGTTTTTTTCTACACAACCTCTCTACACAGAAGGTCAAAAGCAAAGGCATAATTCTTCCTATACACAAAGGAAAAATTCCAAAATGCAAGAATTCTCTTCAATTAGAAAGTTGTGTTTCCCTAGGTTCATTTTAACAGGACAGAAGGAAGACAAAGCCAGTGATAAAACTGGTCAAAAAGTTTAATGCTACCCAGTCCCTAACATTTTCAGGATTTAGCATTCCCAAATTATAAATACGGTATTATTTTAGCTTCTCCAATGGAGTACATATTAACTATGCAGATAAACCTCCTTTGAATCTTCTTTCTTGATGTTGAATTTAATAATCCCCCAACAACCAGACTAAACTGCAATACAACAAAGAGCATCAAACCATTACATGGATCATCTGAAAGTGGCACAACTTTACTTGAACAAAGCAGGTCTGTCAATGCCTGAAAACACTATGAACGTTGCCTTGATTTCCACTATAGAAACAGAGCAAGGCATAAATCTAACAACTGAATGTGTACTAATATTAAGAGAGTGGTTCAAGTTCCTGAAGTACTTTCAACAAATTATTTTACCTGGGTGGTGGGGAGAGGGGAGATGCTTAACAGGAGTAAAATGGAGAGAAAGAGCTTCATAAACTTAATGTGTAGCAAAGGGCTCCAGAGCCAAAAGCACAAGGTTGTTGTGCCACAATGTCTTCCTTTCTAAGGGTGAAGAGGGAGGGAGGGCAACAAGACAGCCAGCCTCAATTACACAGTAACTAACATAGCCAGAGAATGTGGAAACATACATGAGAAACATGCAGGTTCCCTGCAATCCTACAGTGCAAGCAACAGGTGTGATGCCAAAGAGATGCCCTTCACTTTGAAATTTCAGAATCGGTCTAAAAATACATGAAACCAAGAATTAAAAGAAGCCTTGTGGTTATGTTCAAACAAGCTGTTCCTTCCAATTATCCCCTTTTCTTTCTTCATTCCTCTTGCTGGAATAGGGGAGGAGCAGCAGACACTGGTTCCTGCCTTCTCTTCTGAAGAAAACAAGGTGCTGGTGCTGGTTTTTAAGCCCCCAACCATGTACTAATAAATCTCAAACTCATCCATCACCTCTGTCCAGCCTGCACTCCCCAGAGGAAATGGGATCTCTTCCTCCAATTAGCAGCCTTAGTCCACCAACCATGGAACAGTCTTCATTCCATTAAACTTTCGTCCAGCTGATGGAAAAGCTAAGAAACACAGGTACAGCCAACTTTTATGGCATGGGGAAAAGGGTTAAATACAAAGAAAATGCTAAGAGAAATCAGATCATTTTGCCATAGCTGGGTGGTCAATGTCCAAGATGTCCTTCCAAAAACCAGCTTGGTTTGAAGGTGAAGCAAAATGAGATATATTGTTATTGACATAATCAATAAAAACAGACCAATCCTCAATGAATGTTTGTGTCTTTTTTTGTCCAGATCCGTTCTTGAAGGAATAGGAAAATCTTTCTGACAACCATGTGTCCCAGACCTTTTCCCATCAGTTTTCAAGTAACAAAGTCCAGCATTTCACAATTTCAGTTCTAGCTGCAGAGATTAGGAATAAGATGAGCCTCCAGTGTTTTAGATGACTATTGACTTTGCTGAAGATTGATAACAATAATAAGGAAGGACAAAATTTCACTGGTTGTTTTATAATGTCAGATATTTTCATTATTATTGCTTTCCAAAAAACACTGTCCTAGAATATTCGAGCCACATGTGTGTGAAAGAACCTTGAACCTTACAGCCTCTCCAACAGTATGGTGAAACATTTTTCAATATCTCTGCGAGTTTCATGGGGGTTAAATACCATTTGTATAATGCTTTCGAAGTACTCTCCTTTGCAGCTGCCGATCTTGATTTCTATATGGAAGAGGACCAGATGCTTGCCCAGGTTTCCTCTGATATATCCATATTTAAATCTAACTGCCAGGTTATTCTGGTAGAATGATTTTTACCATAAGTGGACTATATTAAGTTGTGGAATATAGTGGCCGCTCCCCCTTTGGATTGTCGCTTATCTATACACATTGAGCCATAAAAAGTTGGGGTTCTAGAACTATGTGGCATGCAAAAGAGAGGACTACAACATGGAGCCAAGTGGGATTGGCTTGTCTCAAGGCACTGAACATATTATCAGGCGATCTCAGCTTTTCCGCATCAAATAAGTCCATTATTCTATATACACCACATTTTTTCCAGTTTCTGAAGTAGGCTAATTTATCTACCTCATAAAATCTGGGGTGCACTAAAAAAGGACAGATAGGTGAGGGATCAAGGACAATTAAGTGTGCCCATTGTTTCCATATGAGAATGGAATTGTTTAGGAATGGATTATGTAAGTCTCTCAACTTCCTTTGAGCCTTAGTAGAAAAGAGGAAATTAAGATCTGTTAAATTTTATCCTCTAGTTCCATATGAGCGCAATTAATGGAATGTGATTCTATGACAAATTGGGAGAATTGGTTCAGTTGAAAAGCATGAAAATATGTCTTGAGTTCAAGAATCGCTAATCCACCTTCCTTAGCATTGGTGAATTGGGGAAATCTAGGTTTTTTACCTTAGAATATAAAATTGGTAATTATTTTTTTGCCAAACCTTAAAGGTTAGAAACATCTTTACCAAGGCAAGCCTTCCAAGAAATGAAAGGTTCAGCTTTTTCCATTGCCTTATTTTAGCTTTCATCCACTTAATGATTGGGTTATAGTTCCTGGGGACCAGTTGAGATAAATAATTTGTAATGACAATGCCCAAATAGGATAATCCAGAAGAACATGTTTGTAAATCAGAAATACACGACATTCTCTCCTGAATATCCCAAGTTATTTTGAGCTACAGGCTTACACGGATTTTTGTGGGGTTTTCGGGCTGTGAGGCCGTGTTGTAGAAGAATTTCTTCCTGACGTTTCGTTGTTTTTTTTTTAAAAAAAAACCTCAGTATTTGAGATGAACCAATGAGGCCTAAAGACCTTGACAAACACTCAAGTTCTCACTTGGCATCTGAATCAAATCAATGTTCAGTAACAATCCAATAATAAGCACATAACCATCACATCCACAATCACATCCACTGTTGGGGGTGCCTTGCCTGAGAAGACCCTCTCTCATGTTCCAACACAATACCCTAGCACAGAGGAGTTCCCCAAAAGTGGACCTCAATCCCTGGGCAAGCACAAAAAGGGACAGGCATTCCCTCAACTATTGAGGTTTGAATTGAAAACTTCCTGCCTTACAGATTAAACATTTAAACCATGTGTTACAAAAAAACTCTTCTTTAAATTAGAGGCAAACATCTTCTTGATATCCAATATAGAAGAATGGTTATGTGACTGTTACTGGAGTTGTGCTTCAGTGAGGTCAAAAAAGTTTTTATAACTATTTTTCAACCATCTAAAATTAACCTACACTACAGGTTATTTTAAATGGAAAGCATGATTTCAGAGCAAATGTAAATGGATGTTCATTTTCACCTTTCATTTTCTTTGTATCTGAAATACCATTTGAAATACCATTTCATTATATTCCACGACATTTCAAGTCACTGTGGCTTCCAAATTAAGAACTCTTCATGTCCCTCTAACTGTGTTGAGTCTCTATCAATTCTTGATTAGGGAGTGGCACTTTTTAACCAATAAACCCTGCCCCCTCCTCATCTCATGTTCCCTAGCAAGTGTTAGGACAGATACCTTGCTAATTTTTCCTGCCAATGGTGAAACATGACAGAGGGTGGAAAAGGCCAAAAACACAAAATCAAAAATAGGGGAGCAAGTAAGGGCCCGAACAGATGGGTGAAAAAAGCCCACCTCTGCGGTGTTTACATGGTGCATGCTCTGATGATGCCCTGAACCTACCCGGAAGCCGGGGTGCCGCCCATACATGGGCAGCTTCAAGACACTCCAGAGCATTTATACGCCACATGCCGCTGGAGTGGCATGCAGCCGGCTTCAACCCACAGCAGTATGGAGTGGCTTGCAGCAGGCTTCAAGCCGTGTGTTTGCCACGGCCCCAATCCATCTTTGCCCAATCCGGCTTCAAGCTGCCCCTTCAAGGCCGTCTGTTTTCCTCCTAAGTTAAATGTCATGAATACCTCACAAAAAAGCAAAGTTAATGTACAGTCCACAGATAATAGTAGTTGACAGTCCTCTGGGGGAGAACCTTGGCAGAAAAATTGTCAAGGCAAATCCTCACTTGGGCATGGAAACCCACTGAATGACTTTGGGCAAGTCACACACTCTCAGCCTAAGAGTAAGATCCTGGCAACCCCCCCCTGAACAAATGTTGCCAAGAAAATCTCATAATAGGTTTGCCTATTTCCATAAATTGGAAACAACCTGAAAGCATATAACAACAAACCATGTCATCATGGTGAAGAATTAGATAATGCCAGGCAAAGAAGGTTATGCAAAAAGACATCATGCCAACATGGAAAACTATTTGGTCTCATTCTCAAATAAATTCAGGGAACACAAGATCATGCAACTAGGTAGTATGTCTTCACGGTGAAACAGTAAAGTAGCTTCCTGGCCCTAGGATGTCAGGCTGAAGCACAATTATTTCCTATGAAATGAAGCACAGAATGTCATAAAGAGAGATACCATTCAACCTTTCTGTTCAGAGGAAGTGACTAAAAGATTTAGTGCAAAAGTGTGGAAGAAGCACAAAAGGGGGGAAATGATCTCTGCATATAGCTAAATACAAGTACTTGGTAAAAGAGAGAACAACACGTAGATGGATATCAGAAAACAAAATGGAAAAAGAGAGGAGAGAATGGGGAGGAGAAAGCAAATCTGACAGCAAGTCTTGACAAATCTGTTTGACAGCAAATCTTGCCAGAATAATTCTGGTATGAAATAACCTAGGCTGAAATAACACTAGGCCATTTAGATGTCTCCTTAGAGCAGGGGTAGGCACCCTAAGGCCCGGGGACTGGATGCGGCCCCCCGAGGCCTTTGGACCGGCCCCAGGCTGGTAATGCCGCTGCCCCCACCCCCCGCCACTGCCGCTGACTACCATAATCATTGTTGTTATTACTTGTTCTTGGGGTTTTCTTGGCAAAATCTCCACAGGGGTTTTGCCATGGCTTTTCTGGGGCTGAGAGAGTGTGCATGCATATTTTTTTTAATGTTTTAATTTTTTCATTTTTTAATTATTTTTTTATTTTTATTTTTGTGCTTCGGCCCCCCAATTATCTGAGGGACAGCAACCCGGCACCCGGCTCAAAAAGGTTGCCTACCCCTGCCTTAGAGTATAAAAACAGGCATTAAAAAGGCGGGTTCTGTGAACCTTTCATTTTCTGTTATGTGTACCCACTCCAGGCTGGCTCCACAATTCCAAAGTTTGGTCTCCTGTCACTCCCCTTGCCCTCCTTGAATCTGGTACTCAGGCCTCAATGTGATCCCTATATGGACCAGTGGATGTGTAGTTCTGTGAGTTCAGTGTGGTAAGCATAACCAGACTCTCAATCATAACTTAACAGGAACAGCAATTGTTAAAAAGAATAAACAAGTAGAAGTTTACTAAGACACAATTAGATCAGACATTAAACCCTGCACTATTCATTTCTTCCTCCTGACTGACACTCCTGTCTCTGCTTCAGCTTTTCCCTATCTCTGTGCCATCTTTCCTCTAGCAGCCTTCTGTCAGAGACAAGCCTCAGTTTTGTATTTTCTCCCACTGCACAGTATTCCCTGAGCTGTAATGGCTGGTACCAACCCAGCTCTTCCCTTCACACATTCAACTTGGCCTATGCTTGTTCTTGCAACCTATCCTGTCTCACATACTACACCTCTATGACAAAATGACCAAAAAGGGACAGGAAGATGTAATGTTGGAGGGGACAATACAGACAGCAAGACACCAACAAAATGGAAGAAAAAACACAGCAAAATGAAATTTCTCATATGCTTTTAAATCATTGTATGAGAGTCAATGGTAAAACCAAACATTAGATATGTATTTATGTTACATAATTTTTGTTGTTCCTACTACTGAAGACTAGGTTTGGATGTCACTCTAAACGACTAGCAGATGACTTTCTATCCATCCACATGGTCAATGGTCAGGTATTGTGGTAGCTGATATACAAAAGAGATGAAGGGTAACAAGTGACAAGAACAAGCCATGATGACTCTCAGGCTTGTATGCTCCTTCGTTCTCTTGAGACATGGTTATGAGGAACAGTTCAAAAGCTTTCACATCTGTTTTAGATTAACTGTAACTTGTTCAGTAAAAAACCAGTGTTTAATGTAAATTATGGTTGGTTTAAGCACATCAGCTTGAAACCATTGGTTATGAAGATGACTTGCCTAAATAAATCGTAAGATAACATTAAACACAGTTTAGGATTCAAGTGATACCTTAAGTACAGTGAGCTGTGGTTAATCAAAACAAGATTTGAAATGGTTGCTGGAAGAGAAGAGGGAATGGGAGCATAAAAACCCTAGGCTCACTGCTGTTCATTCTTATCTTGCTCAAACATAACAGACAACCTGCTAGTATAGGAATGGGAAATCATGAGGTCCCTAAGGCTATTTTTGTGGTCACTAGGCCCTTTGCAGACCAACCATTCCAACTTTAACATGGAAGGCTACAAATGAATGACTTAATCCAGCTTTGCATAACAGCTTGATGGAGTCTTTCTATAAATCACTTTAATAGATTTCAGATATGGTTTCTGTTATTTCGATGCAAGATCTGAGATACTTTTTGGCAACAAGCATTTTCATACCTACTGCTTCCTATGTGTTAAAATGACATTTACTTTGTATTCACCTGTCACTCAAGTATGATTTAGTACAAATAAGGGATGCTGAAGAATTTTCTTTGATCTGAATTTTTCAGCAAGCTGAAATAATTTGCCCTTCTAAAACTAATATTCAGAATGGAAGGTAGGATTGCACATGTCATCAAATTTTGCAGTGCATTTCTCAACTCAAAACATGCCTATTGTGGTGAAAATAATTTTAAAATTTTAAGAGATAATGCATACAATATAAAACCATTTGCATATATTTTTAAAAAATCCTGCAGAAAATGAGACAGAACAGATTTATAATTAAACACACACAAAATTGATATAAATCAGAAATGAACTGATCCTTTCATCGCTTATGCAGAAATGTGAATGGAAACATCCCCTTTCCATTCTTGCACAAGGTTCAAATAACCAAGAAATTAACATACCTACGGACACAGGATGACAGATGCCAACTCCTCAGCTCTTGAGATTTTTAAACACTTATAAATATGTAAGCCAGAAAGTGGTTTTTTAAAGGCATTCTGTGATGAGGCCCAGCACCCTATCCCCTTGGTAATGAATCCCTGTAATGGAATGCCCTGCACTCCAATTAGGAAGAAATGCTAATTTTCTCCACTTGAGCACCCCCTATAGATGTATCTAATTTGTTTCAATGCTTTCATCTCTCCCCTCCATTGCATTTTCATTTAAAGGTTATGATCTGTTTGTGCCCTTCATGCTGTGCTCTGACAAGACACCCCTATGAGAGGGCTATGTGCCCCCTGCAACCTTTCTAACCTCTGTGCTAAACAAAAACCAAAGATATTTTTTTTGCCTGATGGAGGAGCAAAGGGGAGAGCAGGCAGAAAAAATTAAAGAAAATAATCAGTGATGATAATGATGATGCAATATTGCCACGTTGGAAGCCTAGCACTTTTCAACACTATTCAGTTGAGCATTTCTTATTGATGAAAGAGTAGATCTTTCTCAAGTTTCATGAGCTCTTTTTCCTTCAAAATCAGGTTTTCTTCATCATGACATACGTAGTCTATGCCAAGATTTTAACACTGTAAAGATCTAACTTTCAACTATTCATACAATTTGGTGTTTCGGAATATATTAGTCAATGTATGGAACCTATATTCTACTCCCTCAAATAATCAAATGTGGGGGAAGTATAAAACCTAAATCCTATATTCAAAATAGATTGTGATAATCTGCTTAACCCAACTCAATTGCCTTTGAAGATATGTGGTTTCAAGCATGTATGTGCCTATGTTTTAAAGACTGGGGTATCACATGAACATACAAATTAGAGATATATAGCCAAGAAATGTATTTGATCTAAATTAGACACACATATGCAAAGATACAAAGCTATACTTTGCAACCACCAGAAGCCCTGTCCAGACACAATTTATTTTTTGATACTTTAGAACTGTTCCAATTTTTCCCTAGCATTAATTATTTTAAAAATAAGTTTAGAAAAAATGTAAAATTTCCAGAATGCAAGAGTATATGACAGATACTAGATCTGCCCAATCACTTAAATCTCATCCAGTGGGATTATTTAAAAAGAAAAATAAACTTGCACTGCATAAGTGGTTGACTCCAGTGAGAAATTAAATATACTGGTGTTTAACATTAGAATTAACAATGTAGTTAGGGTCTAGGTTTCATGTATATGTGCTGTGTTTCCTGAACCCAATAAGGATTATAATGTTCCTCCCTCAACAAGGCCAAACAGCTGACAACCAGAATATATCCCTTCTGCACCTCTATATCATAGGCTGTTGGAAAACATCAGCACTTTTTGTCACAATTATGTTACACTGACTGGCATTTTTTAAAAGTACCCAATGGTAAAGAGCAATATATCTGTTGGAACATTTATTGCTCTGCTGTGAAGTCTATGAAATCTGAAGTAGTTACCGTATTTACCAAGAAAATGCTAACAGTGTAGTTCCACTTGTTTGTGGATTCTGCAACAGAACTTGACTTGGGGAATGAAAGTATCTTGTCCTGCTGTCTGAGGGTTAAATAAGGAATGAATGTGCCAGAATCTTAATCCTATAGCAGATTTCCCAGGGCTAAGAAAGTCCATCAGGCTCCTTGGGACTCATGTGCTTTTCTTCCATAGAGGCAAGCTGTGGTCAGGTTCAAAGGCACTTGCTTTTTTTGGAACCTATATGGAGATACAGTCAAAAGGAACCTACATCTATATGGTTCTTCAGAAGTTTTCTATTTTGCTTTTTCCATAGAAAGAAAAATATGGTACTATGCCATTGTGACTTTCTAGCTCCATACTATTTCTCTACAGTCAGTGAAAGTCTGCACAACAACATGGAAAAGAGAATTTAAAAATGGAATAGGCAAGGAAGACTTAGTTCAAATTCTTGTTCTGCCCACTGAGGGGTGTTTTTTTTTTTAAGGAAAACGCCTAAATCAGATAAAGCAAACAACGAAATTCATTCAGGAATTTACCAGAGCTAATTGCAAATATTTCCATTCCAACATTATTTAATTTTATTTAACAAATTACTTTCAGCATGTCCTATATACAGTCTCTATACTAGATTGCATGGATGTTGGGAGATCAGAAGCATCTACTACCACTAATCTAACCAGAATATCCCTTTACATTCCTGTAACTGTAGTTCTTTGGTCATCTGTGAAGTCACACAAATGGGCACAGGAAGACCCATTTGTGTGATTCACAGAGACCATGAAGGAGGAGGACAGGTTGCTTACCTATAACTGTTGTTCTTCAAGTGGTCATCTGTGAATTCAAACAAATGGGTTTTCCTGCCTCCATTTGTGTGATTCACAGAAACTACAAAGAAGAACTAGTTATTTTAAATTCTTGTTATTAAATAAGATAGGATTTTAAAACCTTGTTTTGATCCTGGCTTGTCTGAAGTACTTTATCTCTATTCTGAAAGTAGTAGCAAACCTGGTTCAATTAAAAGTAGAACTGGCTATTTCCAATCCCTTCCTTGCAGCCACCACAGAAGAGAAAAGAGAAGGTGCAGTCCTGAAGCTGATTCACATAATACCAAACTAGAATTAAATATTACATCTGAAAAAGTCCATCAGGTTACAAAGAAAGGTTTGTTTTACTAAAATTAAGGTGGGGTATGATTTTTTTTAAGGCCAGCTATTATAAATAGAACCAATAAAGGAATTATTGTGCAAATAATGAAGATGTGGCAAGTTCTGTTAACCAATCATTAAAGACATTTATTTTCCACAAACTAGAGAAATAGTGTTCTGACCAGCAACACATAGCCTTTGGTAAGTTCCTGGAAAGTTATAGGACCAAGCCTTAAAGGACACAATCTGGCTTAATGTCCTTACATGTATTGAGAGAATCAGAAAAATCCTTAATTTTACAACTGCTTTACACAATTGGAAAACATGTGTGAGCACCATAAGCAGATGGGTTTTGTTTTTTGTTTTTATTCTGCTCCTGAGTTGCTCAATACCCAATCTAGTTAGAATCAGATGTGTTTTAATTGTTATTGCAACCAGTTCATCTGCACAATTTATGTAGGTTCATGGATCTGCTATGCATACATAGTTACGCTAAGAATGGAAACCTCAGAGTAGATTTCCTCTCCTATTAAGTGCACTGATCTGACACAGTAAGCAAGCATTTAAAATCCTACTCCATTATATAATTATGTATTTCAGCACCAGGCAGTTCTACACACCAAACAATGATTTGTTCAAAATCTTATGAGGAGTGGAATATACCCCCAAAAGGAAAATCATTAAAATAATGAAAATTACCTATTACTCAAATCCCAAAACACATCTCTCCCAACATCACAGGAGTGGGTAGGAAAACACAAAAGTTTGATCTGCTCAGGGAAAATCCACACATACACATATATACTCTTTTCTATCTAGTCCATGCAAATAAGCACCCGAGTGGGAACAAGCATTGCAGTGGGGCCCGCTGTCTTTCATCCAAGAGATGGACTTTCCCACTGGAAAATGCATGCATTGTGTGAAAATATTTTAATATATTCATGTACATTCCTATGGTTAGCAGGCACAGAGTCATGGAGGGTGCCAGCCCAAGATACGCGGCAGTAATAATGCCACCTGTTCTCTCAGATGCCCACAAACAAGTAAATCGTGGGAATATACAGGATGGGTGCTGTGGGTTTATTGTGTTACAGGAAGATTTTACTAATTACTTGCCTAAAGTCTGAAGCTGTGTGCCTGTTCTCCCCCCACCACTCCACCCCCAAAAAACAAAGCAAGAGGAAAAGGGGGCAGAAAAGAGAAAAAGCGACACAGAGAGAAAGCAAGGGATGCATTTCAAAGTTTTTCCAAGAACTGGAAGAGAAAAGAAAAGCTGGGTCTGATGTGAAATCATAGAGGTCAAAGGTGAGCCTCCCTCCCTTGTGAGAAAGCGGTAAATCAGGCCGGTTTATCAAACGATCATTTTCTTTTGAAACTGGGAGGCAGCAGCTGGGACAATTCTGCAGATGTGCTTGATGAGTTTGGGACAAAAATGGGCCACTCCTCTCCCCCTCCCCTCTTGAAGAGCTCCCAACAGGGGCTGCTTCTCCCTTCACTGACTCCCAGACCCTAACCTCCCTTCTTTGGCGGTCAGCTGAGACCCCCACCCACTGATCGCTTTTGTCTTCTTGGCCTTTAGACACACTGGCAAGGCCCTTTATGAGACCCCAATCAAGACCCCCATGTCACAGGTACCTAGTAGAGATACTAGGCTGATTTCAAAAGAAGAACAACAAGGAAAATATGCTGAGCCCATTGTCCCCATCAACACTACAGGAGATGAAAAGGACTGGCGGCCCTTTCTGCCAAGGCTGCCTGCCAATCATCCCCACTTATTAAGGTCACAATGTAGAAAATTTTAACCTGCTTCTAATCAAAGATTCATTGGACCTTCATAACCCATTCAGGGAAGATGGGAACATGCCATAAATACAATGGAATAGCCTAACTGCAATATTGATTTTCCCAGGAGCTACATGGTTGAGGGAGCCCACAGCAAAGCCCTACCTCAATGACCCCCTGCAGTGTGAGCGGGCCATTCTTGACTACAGGTTTACCTGGAAGGAACAGTGGGCACCTTGGAAAATTTCTACAACAAGCCTTTTATTTGACCTAAGTCCAGTTTACCATTTCTGATGGTGCTACAGAAATGCACCTGTAACAAGACCAAAGAAGGCGGGAGGGGGGAGAAAGAACTTCAAGACAGACAAGTAGCTGACAGTATGAAAAGGAAAGGAAACCCTGAGATGCACAAACCAATTTTGCTTTTAGGTGAGGTTTTCACAGTGCCAAATAAGAATGTGTATGCCCCGTGCCCTACATTAATCACAAGCCAGGATAGTTTTAATGGCATCTCTGCAATTTGATCCAGCTAGCACCTGCAGAGAAACAGGCTGGCAGCTTTCACCTCCTTGTTACTGTAAGTGTCTGTGCTTCTGATCAGGTTTCCTGGAACTGATACAATATGTGAGTTACCTAAACAGCGTGGCTCCATGACACTACTCATTAAATGATGCTACTAAAGAGTAATAACTATTTGATGGACACAAAGCTTCAAGAGATGTAACAATGACACATATGAATTTTATAGTGAACTGAAAAGCCAGACCTTTCAGAGCTGCTTCACAAGTTCCATTAAACATATCTACAAATTTAAACTTTAGTATGTGGTCACTTCAGCATATTTCTAATATATTTTTGCTGCAAATAACCAGTAGGGGAAAGTACATACCTTATATAATTGACTACAAGTTGACCTCATGTATAAGTTGAGGGCAGGCTTGGGGGCCAAAATTATGTATTTTGATATGATGTATGAATAAGTTGAGGGTAAAACATAGAGGCATGTAACAAAGGAAATAAAGGATGAAGGAAAGGAAAACAATGTCAAATAATTTACAAAACTCCAGCAGGCATAACTGAGCTTACACTAAAGGCTGGATGGATGAGAAAAGTGGGGGGGGGGGGGGTCAGTGTTTCCAGTATAGATTACTCTCTTGTCTTTTACCAGGGGATGGTTCCTTTTTAAATAAGATATAAAGCACACTATTTACATTGACCTGTGAATAAGTCAACTCAGTTTTTTGGGATCAATTTTTTGACTAAAATTTCAGATGTATACATGAGTACATAGAGTAGTTATCTCTACGTACCATCTTCTAACCATCTAAATCAGGGGTAGGCAACCTTCCCCTTTAAGGGCCTAGGGACTTCAGCTCCCAGAATCCCAGGAGCTATTGGCCAACATGGGACTATTGGCCAACATGGCTGAGGCTTCTGGGAGCTGAAGTCCCTCGGCCCTTAAAGGGGAAAGGTTGCCTACCCCTGATCTAAATATGCAACTGCTTCCATTACAATATGTGAAATGGTTTTTAAATTCCTACACGACATGTTACGATTAAGATCTTTTGAATGAACAGCCTTTAGTTTTCAGTCTTTTATATACATCAAGCTTCAATACTCATATTGGGTGATGGGTAGGATACAAATAAAATAAAATAAATACTTCATTTGTTTAGCTCATTTTGATATATTATTCCCCATAAAAAAGCTCACTTACACCACAATCTTAATGCAAAATCTGGAATAGCACTGCTGGCAGATAGAAATGGAACAGAGACAGACAGTGTTGTGGAGCAATGTTACAGATAGTTTGCTCATTTTCCATACACACTCTTCATCCCACAAGATCTTGTTTAAAGAGTGCAGGATTATCAGTGCTGCTTACACCTGAGGCAATCACATAACAAAGGAGCCCCAAACAAGTCTTTGAAGGGAACCTGAACTGAGAAGTTGGTTGTTTTTTTAAAGGAACATGGGCAACACTCTAATTGTAGGAAAGATGTTAGCATCCCATAGATTGGGTACCTGTGCTCATCTGTTGCGGATTCTCTTTGAACATTTGTCAGGTCGCTGCCCTCAGAAAAAAATGATGGAAAAAACCCCAGCAGTGATTACTATTGTAGCTGAATAGCAAGGCAGCCTTGCACGAGTCAGGCCATGAAAGGCCTGGTCACTGGAAAACAAACCCTTAATTTAAATGTTAATGAAAGTGCTGTGGAGACATCAGAGGGTTATGTTTTTTACAAGAAGCAGATACATCAGCACCAGAATTTATGGCCCTGTCCCTTCCCCTCTTGCTATTCCTGCTTCATCAGCCAGTGAAGTTTTTTTAAAAAACTAATTTTAACATTAACTCCACACTTCCACCCTGGGATGCAATTGCTAAATTATCTGCTGGCAGGACACTGATCAAAGGTGGAAAAACAAAGGCACACTGCACAGCCGGGCAAAAGTAAACAGTGGCCATGGCCCAGAAAAATTACCTTCTCCATCCCTTCCCTTGGAAGTTTGAAAAATGGAGGAGAAAGATCACTGACTGGAAATGGAAAGCTGCAGTACTATGACTGCAGGACCCCTGAACTGTAATCAGTGAGACAGGAGAAACTGACAAGAACCTTTCTCCTTCCCTGGGTAAAATGGTATGAAAGACAGGTTTCTCATCTCACCTCTCAGGAAGCTCCTCTGCCCTTGGAAATAATTAAAATCCTTCCTTCCAAAATTTTGTAGAACTCAATTGAAGGAAAATTTGCCACCACAGCTAACTTCCTGATGGAGAGAAATCTCTCATAGGGCTGGTCTCCTGTTTATAACCCTCCTACAACCTCAGCCAATTGAACAAATCTTTTGCTCTAACATCCTAACACTACTCCCAATTTGTTTCTACAATTAGATAATATACACGTCACTCCCGATTCGCGAGGGAGCTGTTTCCCCTCCCCCCCCCGCACCCCCACAAATCAGAAAAAACACAAATATTCAAGTCTCCATTGATTATAATGGCCACACGCATAATTTTGTCCCTCCTGGTTTGCCATCTGCAAAAGATCAAAACTCCGCAAACAGGGAGGAACAAGTGTATATATTTGTATGGGCTACCATGGACAGCCAAAAAGACAAATAGATGGGTCTGAGAACAGATAAAGCCAGAGATCTCCTCAGCAGCTAAAATGATTAAATTGAGGCTGATGCACTCTGATCATATAATGAGAAGACATGGATCATGGGAAAGACAATAATGCTAGGAAAAGAAGGGCCTTTACAGACTGCCAGAAATAATGCAACTTGAGTCCACTTTAACTGCCCTGGCTCATTGCTAGGGAATCATGGAAACTGTTGTTTATAGTGGCACCAGAGCTCTCTGACAGAGAAGGATAAATGTCTCACAAAAGTATAGTTCCCAGAATTCCATAGCACTGAGCCAGGGCAGTTAAAGTGGACTCAAGTTGCATTATTTCTAGAAGTCTGTAAAGGCCCGTAGAGAGTAGAAGGAGGAAGTGAAGACCACATGCCAGATGGATGGACTCAAGGAAGCTAGGGGTTCTTGGAGGTGTCTCATCCACAGGATCGCAAGGAGTCAGTCAATTCGAGGCTAGATAACAACAACAAATTGTGTCCAAAGAAACAAAATACAGAATCAATATCATAAAGTATTTCAGAACCTGCAATACTCCAGTGTGCCCAAAATATAAAGCTTCAATCGAACACGTGAACAGGGTCAAAGCAAAAATACTTAACTATCTTGCTCCTATCATAAAGGAGAAAGAGAGAGGGAGAGGGAGAGGGAGGAAGAAAGAAAATCAAGCTGAGAAAAAAAATCTATTGCTGTTTCAGAGGAAAAGTAAGCAATGTTCTATAGGAAACAAGTCTAAAAGATTTCACAGGTCCATTTTGAGGAGAAGTCAGTACTACAAACTAAATCCAAGCAAGGCAAATCAAACTGGAATCTTGACAGTGCATTTGCCACCATCAGTGACAAGTTAAACCTCTTCTCAGATAACAAACACCACTTCAGTTCCTTCACTGAAGAGGCAAAAGAAGCAGGTAGAAACAATCCTATCACCATTCTGACATTATGAAGCTAGCAATGCCACAGAATCTTAGGGTTACAAGAGATTAGAAGAACATCTACTGCTACTCACTGGAAATAACAATCTTGCCATGACACAAGACAGACTTAACAGATTAGCCATAGATCAGAAGAATGCATCCTACCATCAATTAGATAATAGGTTATCATAAGCAAACCAGAGGAGCAAGCAAAAATCAGCAGACACAGGACTTGGAAGGTCAAGGGCACATCCAACACTGGATCTTTGCCTGCACTGATTTCTTAACTATCTGCAACACAGATGTGGAGGGACAACCTTGGTGCCAGTAAAGCTGGCGTAAAAGTCCTAAGTAATTGAGACTTAAGGATGTGTTTCCACTCTTAGGATTTAAGAACATGTTTCTGCTTTCATACTAGTTGTGCATCAATATTAGGTGCCCCACATGAGCAGAGATAAGTTACCAAAATACTGTCATCCAATCCACTAAATGCCTAGATGATCATAAAAGCCAGGTGCACCAAACATACAGTGTACTTCAAGATGAGGGGGGAACAGTCATCTTGCTAACAATGATTAATTAATAGTGGTGCTCTGCTCCATAAGATAGGCAATAATTCAGCCTTCTAAATGTCTGTTTTCAGAGCAAGGAGAAACAAAAACTCTAAAATCAAACAGTAAGGATACTGGGCCACTTTGAAACTAACTCTGTATAGAGAGACCAAACAATCCATTTAACTTGATGTGGGTGGAAAATATCACTCTGCACTAGTAATGCCCTCTCTTGCCCTCAAACTGTTTCTTCTAGGATGGCAGTGACATTTTCATGGAAGCGACAGTTTTATAGGTTAGCTGACACCTTCACTCTGTGGAATTTTAATTAACTTCTCCCATCATTAATATGTTAAGGAGCAAGGGTTCTATTATTCAAGGTCAGCAGCATGTTTCAGGCCTTGCTATATCAGCCGTCAAATTGAAGAATTAATGACGTGGTTAATCAGCTCTAATATTTGGGGTAGGGGAAGAAAGAGAGATGCAGTGGGATCAGCATCATAAAACAAGCAAGTGATCCAAACCTGAGGCTGCTGATGGAGGAGCCACTCTGCAAACTTCCATTTATCACCCAGTAGGGGCAAAAAGATGGTAGGTAAATATTGTGACAGAAAGTGTGTGTTCACTCCAGGGAGAGAAGTCAGTGTTCTGACAAGAGGCCAGCCCTGCAGGTCATCACTTAGGAGGACAAAACAATGTGCTATAACAAAGCCTCCCCTAGTCACAGCACCACATCCAGTGGATACTTCCCAAAGCTCAAAGGGAAGAGCTCTGAACAAGCAATCTTAAAACTGGTCTAACTAATTCAAAAGTAATAATAATAATAATAAAATTTATTTATATCCCGCCCTTTGGGAACCCAATCAGGATGGCTTACAACAATAAAACCATACAATATATCCCAAAACATAATCCCTCCCCCCCCTTAAAACAGTATTAAATCAATGAAAAATTAAAATGACAAATTCGAACAATTAAAAAATTAAAAACATTACAAGCATAAAATTAACACTTGTGTCCACTGGTTAACAATTTCAGTACCATGTCTCACTGACCATTTTAATGTCTGATGTTTCAAAAGGAATCTCAAATAATGTTCAGAAGGTTTGAAACCAACAGCCTTACTCATGGACTCATTAATTCAAACTACTCATGTGAACTGAAAGCCAGAATACAGGTCAAACATACCACCTGCTTTAACTGTCATCATCAGCCTACTGAAATATTCTATAAAAACTAAATTCACAGTTTTTATAGAATAGGCTTTGGTTGAAATTCAAAGCAAGGCTGTCACAGGAAAATTCACAATTTGAAGATTTTCAAAACAGAAAATGAGTATACCCACCCAAAGTACAAACAGCCTTGTTGCAGTAGAGCTAGCCCAGAGAACAAACCTGTTAGAAATCCTTCAAGATACAGCTCAAGCGCAGATAATTCAGCTTTGTAGCAATGGTAATGAGTAATAAACTTTCACAAGGCTTTAATTTCTAACATAAGCAGAACAGCAATATGATCACAAACAAACAAAACAAAAACAACACACATTCATTAGGGCATTTAAACTTCCTTTGTGTATCATATCCTTTCTATAGATGTGGCCTCATTATAACAGCACATGTTCAAAAGAGCCCTGGAGATATGAAAGCTGGTGGGGGGAGACAGAATGGGTAGGCTTTTCCCATTCCCCCCCCCCCAAAGTCCTTTTTTTTCTGGAGAAGCAGGGGAAAAAGGATTGTGGAATACTTTCTTTCAAAATGATAGAAAAATATTTATGCAAGGTGTCCATATATTTACTTCTTCCATAATATTTCTATAAGTTACATAGAAGGTAAACATTTATGCAACACTATGTACAGTAACTCACACCATTGCAATTCCTGGTCTTGGTGACGAGGACTAGAAGAAACAATTTTCTTGCTTTTACTAATATTATTTCTTTTTTCTCTCTCAGGTTTTTTTTTTGTTTTTTTTTTTTTTTACTTTCTCATCACAAACTGGCAAAAACAAAGTAGTTCATTATAGTTCTAGTGTTCCCTACAGTCCAGAATGCTGTAGCATCATTTTTAGGGGGAAAGTATTTTAAGTAAATACTAATTGTAATTACAGTCACCCCTCCGTTTTTGCGGGGGATTTGTTCCGGACACACACACCTCGTGAAAATGGAAAATAGCCAATATTCAAACCCCATTAGCTTGAATGGCGGCACACACCCACAGGCACCCCATTCTGTCCCCCTCCATTTGCTGCCCGCAAATGTGCGAGGGATGCAGACTCCAAGTCCATGAAAGTGGAGGGGCGACTCTACTTTCTGAAAAGCTGTACTTTAAATATATCAAACATGATTGTGGTATGCTAAACCAAGTTACACTTAAAGCACTCTATGTTCCCAAAGCAATAAAGTGACTTTTAATCTTTCAAGGGTTCTAATATTGCAGTTTTCCCCATTTTTCTGGGGGGCGGGGAAATCTATTTTTTCCTAACAAACAAACAAAAAATCCTGGATTAGACTGAGTTTTTCCCCCCCCATGGCTTCAAAATTTCCAGAAATGTTACATCTCTAAGGAGTCCAGAATATATTCCCATACATTTTAGAGACTCAAATCAGCATTCCCAGAGAAATGAATACTTCTTCAGCAGTGGCACCACTAGAGGGATGTGGTGGGTACAGACTGTACTGAATGACACCCCAGATCCAAAAGTAAGGGAGAAAAGAAAATCCTCAAAATTCCAATAAATCTATACATTCATCAACTAACACACTCCCTGCGTAACTGACTGCCATTGAGCACATAAAGTTTGGGGATAAGAAATTTGATGAGTTGACACAGAGTTTTAGGTATTTTGCATAGCTGTAATGACAGACAGCTTTACAAATCAAGTAAAACAATGTTAAACATGACATGTTCATATATTCAAATACAATTTTAAATTTTATTTTTTTTACCTTGATAATGGGCTAATCGCAATGGACCAGACACGGTCTTCAGTCTGTATTGTATGCAGGCACTGCCCAGCTCTACCTGGTGACAGGGACCAAACCTAGAAAGAGAGAGGGAAAGGAAGCTGTATTTGCAAAGAAACCCTCACGATCACATCTTTTGGGCATAATCTGATATTAGCAGTGTGGATATTAGCAGAGCAGCGTGGTGTAGCAGTTTGAGCACTGGAGTACGACTGGAGATCAGGGTCTGATTCCTGCTCAAACATAAAAACCAACTAAGTGACCTTGGACAAGACACTCAAGGGATGGCAATGGCAAACCCCTTCTTCCTTCAAAGAAAACCTTGAGATAGGTTCGATTTAGGGTCACCATAAGTTAAAAATGACTTGAAGGCACATAACAACAACAGGTCTAAGGGTCACATTCCACACTATATTTTGATTGTGGTGTTTCAGGGTAAAGACTTTATTTACAACAACAACAACAACAACAACAACGGAAGGGGTCAGTATCAGTCTCTGCCTAAATCCGTCCTAGTTCAGGCTTTGGGGGCATAGGATGTTCACCTGAAATGTATCTAGTCAAATTAAATTGAGGATGTGCATGTCACAACAAATTCCTGTTTGATTTCATCTTGATTCTATGGGCCATTGTATGCTCGTAATGTCTTTTTCCACAGTATTCTATTCCACTGTATTCGATGGAGAATGGGACACTTGTATCCAGCACATCTTTTTGTACTAACTGCTAAAACATGCATGCCACACCATGGTAGTAATACATATTGTTTATTACCAATCTGAAATGGCTTGTCTGTGAGTTTTCAGAATTCTGTTACTGAGCTTGTGAATAACATTAAGCCTCTGATATCCTTTGAGATTTCAATGCTTCTTTCATCCCTATCCCATGAACTGATCTCTCATTTACTCGAGCCTAAGATTGGAGCCTTTAGTTTTCTCTCCACAACTATCCCCCAACGACTTATGGGAATTCAAAGCTGGGAGTGCTGTATTTGTTTGTTTGTTGATAATGCTCAGGATTGCAGGCTATTCAGTGTCAGTGGGGAATTTGGCACCTTGTGTCAGCAAAAGCAGCAGAAAAGCTGAGCTCTTTTAATGCACTCCTATCTCATACAGGTTAAAAATATTGCTGGGAGCATGCTATCTAGTGCCTATCAATGAGGAATGTGCATTAGCAGCTACTCAAAGCTCAGCCCTAATCAACACTCACTATCCCTCCAAAGCACCCAATGCACTTATAGCTCCCATTAGAGACCTACTAGGGATTCCCTTCCAGCTAGAAGTCAACACAAGGAAAATGTCACTTGGTAAAAATAAAAGCAATTCCCTGCTCATATGGATCAGGCTGGAAATGTGTTAGGTGAACCAGATTCCATTTCTGCTTTTTTTTAAAAATGTACACAATTAAATGCAGAATTACTTCAACATTGAACAGTTTTCTCTCATGAGATGTTTCTGAAGTTCACAACAGCAGAGCAGCTACACTTGGTCATCACAGAATCCGCATAATGTAAGACTAAAGAATAGTTTAAAAATCAGGAACTTAACTATTTTCTTAGCCAGAAAGTCAAAACTGTATTTACCTTAAGGTCCAAAACAAACTGCAGAAATAATCCAGTTTGACAGTGCTTTAACTGCCCTGGCTCAGTGCTAGGGAATCCTGGGAATTGTAGTTTATTGTGGCACTAGAGCTCTCTCTGACAGAGAAGGCTAAATGCTTCACAAAACTACAGTTCCCAGAATTCCCTAGCATTGAGATAGGGCGGTTAAAGCGGTCTCAAACTGGATTATGCAGTAGCTGGTTTTCCACATAAGTAGTGGCAAAACATAGAACTGGTACAGGAATGTAGGGGGGAAAGCAACTGTAAGGTTCTATAGTGAAGTGTGCAAAGTGGGATCTGTGAGCTGCACATTTTCAACCAATTTCTATGCTCTCTAAGCATCTCAAAAGAAGTATTTTAAAAAATAACAATTAGGACCATAAAATTACCTCCATATGCCCTAAGCACTGCCTAGAACTGTACCTGACATCCAAAATCATGAAAACAGATTCCATTCCAGAAAGAAGTGGAAGTGAAAATCAGAAGGAGCTGTCTGGTCACTTCCAGGACCAGTTTTCATCTGATATGGAATTGAGAGGGTCCATTTAGATTCAGTGGCAAAAACTCCCGAGCTTTATGGCCCTTAATATTAATCCAGAATGATGCAAACTACCAAGGAACACTGTAGAGGCTCTGGAATGTTATTGCTCTTGAAAACAAAAAGTAAATTTTGTAAAGAAAATATAGGCAGTAATATAAATCCACTATTTACTTTCTACCAGAGGAAGGGGAAAAGGGAACTCATCTTTAAAAACACCTGTTCAGAACCTAGATATTGCCTACCAAATGAATCCACTGAAATTTTGATTGCCTGCAGTTTACTGCTGAGTTGAATCACATATGAACTACAAGAACCTTGCATCTTTCTATGCCATTCTAGGAAAATATGCCTCCTACTGTGAAAACTATGGCTCTAAGGGGTCGAGACAGGCAGCGGCCAGACCCGTTCAGTCCCTGTTCAGCAAGGGATCACAGCGAGCAGATATCACGGTCCTGAGGCCAGCAGCCACTGCGGTCCTGAACAAGCCACCAGCAAGGATCACTTTTTAATGCTCCTTTTGTGGGCAGCTCCAGGCCACCTTAGACGATCATGGTGTGACTTTGGACCAATCTGTAGGTGTGCGTCATCTGTACGCTACCCAGATCAGCCCACAGCCAGCACTTTTGGCCCATGAGTTTTGGGCCTAAGCTAAGCATGCATACTCCTTCAACCTTTCTTCAACATTTAAATTCATGGGCTACTACTAGCTTTGAGCCTCATCTATGAACAATCTCTCAGCATTTTGTAAACACCTATGGTCTGAAAAACACCACTTGTCACTTGTGTTAGAAAAGCATCTGAGAGATCTTTCACTGAATATTGCAATTAACTGGTTTTAAAAAATCCTAGAAGGTTTCCCAGTAATGGGGCCCGTATAACCACATTCTGGCAAACGTGGTTACAAACCTCTCTACAGACCTCTGCACCAACACATGAAGGTATCTGATGCTTCTGGATACATGTGGACATTAGGGGGCAAAATCTGCATCCCCATATCCCCATCACTTGCTTAGTCCAATCTGCTCAAGGGAAGACAAGAGAAAAAGCCATGCTATGCAAACCTGTGAACTTCCACAGGTTTCTGGTCCACAGCCTTTTTAACTGAAGAACTAGTGGGCAGCTATGCCTACACACTTTAAAAGACAATGCTATCCAGACTCTATACCATGAATCTGGTTCTCCTTAAACCTCAGACAACCTATATCACATTTGTACCACAACAGGAACAGTGCAGTGGCTCAGCAGTTAAGACGCTGACTCTGATAATTGCAAGAACAATTGTCAGGTCGGCAGTTCGAGGCCCAAGCACTGCAGGACGGAGTGAACTCCCATCACTAGTCCCAGCTTCTGCCAACCTAGTAGTTCGAAAGCATGTAAAAGTTCAAGAAGATAAATAGGTACCACTTCAGTGGAAAAGTAACAGTGTAATGTGCAGTCATGCTGACTACATGATCACAGTCATCTTTGACAATGCTAGCTCTTCGGTTTAGTACTTGAGATGAGCACTGCCCCCTACAGTTTGACATGACTTGACAATCTTGTTAAAGGTGGAAACCTTTACCTTTACCACAATAGGAGTGTATTTTACCTCCTTAATCTAAATGGTTTTATCTCCTTAATCTAGATGGTTCTTTCATACAATGTTTTAATCTATACTGTGAGTTAGCTTGAGTCCCAAGCTGGAAGGAATGTGGGGATATAAAATAAATATATACATAAATATTTGTTATATGTGATATGAAACAGTTTAAACAATCCAGAGTTTGGCAAAAATGTAACTGACTGGTTTTTTGTTCTATTTTAATTGTTAACCTGGAATGAGACTGCTACTCCCCTTGTCTATCTTACAAATGTCATTACATGCACATGTACCCCACCTGTTAAGTACAGGTGATCTCACCTTTGCTGTTTTGTCCCGGGAACCACTCACAACAATGCTGCCTTGGCAATCCACACAGTTCACTTCTTGTTCATGCCCCAAGAACTTGAAGCTGAAGGAGCCATTCAGTTTATGGAGAATAATAACGCCATCTCTGAAAAATAAACCCTCAGGTAGGAAAGTGGATTTCCTCAGAATAATGTCACAGGGCTCATAACACTCTTGACATTTCACATAGTAGCTACTGATACCTAAACAGGGTACCTATCCTCTAACACCAGGAGCCAATTGCATTTCACATTATTCTGTGTCAGGCAGATTGGCAGCTGTGGTCCTCAAAATGTTGTTACACTGCACCTGACAGCACCATTTACAATTGGCTTTACTGGTTTACCAAGGCAAGTTCCAGAATAACATTTGGAGGGTTACTACTGCCCACCCCCGTTTACATTATGCAGTGATAAAAATAACGTAAAGTTGTACTTTTCTCAAACATTAGACTTCTAAAAACAAATGGGAACCAACAAACTTTGGAAACCACAGCCACACCCATGATAAAAACTAATTCATAGACCTTGGTTTAAAAAATGAATTCTGTGCTCAGACAATCCATACACTGTGCTAAGACAAGCACAAATCTGTTACAGACATAAATAATGCAAACTGAGAAAACGTGCAGAATGTTTTGTTAAGTTTTGTACCAATGATTCTATGTTTTTGCTGTTTTGCATACATTATTCTGTTTAAAATTTCTGTTTAAGAGAAAGAGACAAGGAGCTATACGGGCCACTAAAGTTCTCTTACAAGGCACTGGAAGTGCAATCTCTCTGGTCTCTTGAGATTTCAGCAGGCATAGTCTCACCCTGTCAAATATATAATTGTAGCCATTAAGCTACCCTGCCCCAATCTTTTTTTAGCTTAAATATTCAGGAAACTGAACTTTCAGCTCTACACCACATTCTCTACATATACACACAGCCCCAGTCACAGGGACTGATTTACCTAGTGATCCTTAAACATCACTCTGCTAAAATAAAAGGAAATCATGTACTATGGAAGCTCTAGGAGACCATTTTTCCAGCTCTCATTCAAGTGCACCTATAAACTAATGTTGGATGGCTCAGCCGCCATCATTTTCCACCCCTTTTTTCTACAAAGAGCTTACCCTCCTCCACTAACAATATGGCCATTAGCGAGCACAAAGCGGCACACGTCTTCCTGGTGTCCGGAGAAGACCACCTCTGGACAGCGTTGTAAGCTGGTGCCCTTGGGATGGAGCCAATAAACCTGGATCTCTTCTGCTTGGGATAAGTAGAGGTAGTCCCCATCTAGCTGCATCCAGGGCATTAAACTGGAGAAAATATATATTCAGTATTAGATATAGGAATGGGCAGATTAGTCTGTTTTTGGTCTGGGCGTGTTTCACATGTGCTCATTCAAAATTACAAATAATCACATTATTTTTATTACACACACAAATTTATCTGTAAATGGAAATTTTAGTTTATTTTTAGACAAATTATACATTTTTCAATATCCTTCTTCACAAAGCATCAATTTCTAAATACTGTACATACATTTTAATGTTGTCTGAACTGTGTTGCATCATTTGGAAAAGTGTAAAACCTTCCAATCCACACAGTAGTATGTGAAGTACAAATAGGCACACTGCATTTCAAAACATAGACTAAAATGATTTCAAGCATCCCTAGTTAGAAGCTATGCTGGAAGTCAACAAACATCCTAAGTCAGTACTAGAAAACATCTGGTCTTTACAGATGATGATTATTATTTTTAAAGTCTTATGCTGTACTTGCTGACCCAATCAATATACAATGGGAACCAACCCCTTCTGTGAGTAGGTATCTGTGCACCTGTTTCATCCATGTACAACTAAAAAAAAATCCTTGAGGAAATGTGCTCTCCAGTGCTAGAGATGTGGAACTTAATAAATTTCAAAAAACTGTCTGTGAAAAATACTGTGACAACAAGTGAACAACATATTAGCAGCCACTGTTGCAGCACAGGTAAAAGATCTATTGGTGCTTACCTTAAAAAAAAGATAGTTAGGGCCTTTGCAGCCTGCCAGAAATAGTGCAAATTGAGTCCACTTTAAATTAAGGCACTGCCCTGGCTCAGTGCTAGGGAATTATGGGAACTGTAATTTATTGTGGCATCAGAGCTCTCTGACAGAGAAGGTTCAATGTCTCAGAAAAAAAATACAATTCCCATGATTCCCTAGCACTGAGCCAGGACAGTGCCTCAATTTAAAGTGGACTCAATTTGCACTATTTCTGGCAGTCTGCAAAGGCCCTTAGAAAGAGAACAATGAAGTATGGAGTGGATAAAAAGAACTGTCTCAACTAGCAGGTTTTTTTAAAATTAGAATTCTTACAAACTTGGAAGGGGCATCTCATCATTAAAAGTACCACTGTTTTTTACTGAATAGGTATTTCTATATTCATACACAAGCTGAAAGGGAAACAGCTACTTTTTTTCCAGCAAAGAAATGCACCTGTTTGAGCAATAGGACAATACTTATGCACAATACTGAAGAAAAATGTCAAAAGACTTTGAAACACAATGAATAATATCTATATAACTGTTGTTGTAACACATTACATGGAAAAAGCCATAATCCTTTGGAAACTGTGGAGGAAGAAAAGCAATTTTTTAATTGCATTTAATCTAGGGATGTGCAACACACAGTCCCTGGGCTGCATGGGAGGGGTGCTACCTGTTGTAGCCCTTCAACTCGCATGACCACAAGAAAAAAAATGTTTGGTCAAAAAAGTAGAACTGTCAATTCTGAAAATCTCCAGGCACGGCAAATCACCACTAAAGCAAGGCTCAAAAAACTTAATTTTGTTTTTTTTCAAGTTTTTAAAAAAAAAATAGAAATTAGCTTAAAATCAATTTCAGTTTCAAAAAATGTTTAAAAGCCATTTTCAGTGGCCCACAACAGGTCGCATGGGGCAAAATTTGCCCCAAACTCATCAAAGCTACCAACCCTGATAGTAATCTGCCTTATCAAAAGCCAGCTAATCCTCCACTTCCTACTTGTAGATATTCTGCAGCAAGAAACCTGGTACTGTTAGAAATCAGAATGAAAGATAATCTGCACAGAAACACTGTTAATAAACACATTTAACCTACATCAGAACACTAACAAAACAGGAGCAGCATCTACCCAATCTCAGAATATCCAGATTTGAAGTAACCTAACAGAGACCAAGAACAGACTGAATTCCAAAAACAGTAAGGAAATTCTGGTTGGAGATATTTGGGTATGAGGAAAGAAAAGGAGCCACTTGCTTGCGTTTCCACTTGAGGAGTGGGATTCTCCGACAGCGTCCATTCCTCCAGTTCTGGGAAACTTTAACTCTGTCCTTCACTGGGATACCAGCCACACTGGAGAGGAACAGTGAGCATGGAAAAGTGAGCAATAGGCAGAACTCCATGGGAACATTTACATGACACAAATGGACAAGATTAACTCATCATTGTCTCAGTGCTTCAAAAAAGGATAAAACTTGTCACTTTACACCACTGGAGCATTCTACCCATGTCTAGTGCACTATAACACTGTTACCTACAGCCCTGACACATATATCTTAGGATGCTTTCAGGCAGAGGTCTTCTAGGGTTGCCAACCATCACATTTCCACTATTCCAGCAACATAGTGGATAAACTGAGTGGGTAATGAATGTGGTCTCCTCCTCTTTCTCAAAGACTCATTCTTACCATTTCCTCTTCTCTGAACTCTGAAAGAGAGATATCTCAGCACCATTCGAGCACCGTATTTGCAGGGGTGGGGTTAGGGTCTATATAAGCACAGGGCAAGGGAACTACAGCATTATTGTATTTTTCGCCATATAAGGCGCTCCGGCATATTAGGCGCACCCAATTTTAAAGGAAGAAAATCCAAGAAAAAAGGATTCCTCCCTTTAGCCGGAGGCCGGTTGTTCAATGGGCTGGTGCTGGGATCAGAGAACTTCTCCGATCCCAGCACCAGCCCATTGAACTGAGGTCGCGGGGGGAAGGAGGGCTCCTTCCCCCCGCGACCTCAGTCTTTGAATGGGCTGGTGCTGGGATCGAAGCGATCCCAGCGCCAACCCATTGAAAGACTGAGGCCGCCGGCAGAAGGAGGGATCCTTCTCCCCGCGGCCTCAGTCTTTGAATCGGCTGGCGCTGGGATAGAAGCGATCCCAGCGCCAGCCCATTGAAAGACTGAGGCCGCGGGGAGAAGGAGCCCTCTTTCCCCCCGCGACCTCAGTCTTTGAATGGGCTGGTGCTGGGATCGAAGCGATCCCAGCGCCAGCCCATTGAAAGACTGAGGCTCCCGGGAGAAGGAGGGCTCCTTCTCCCCGCGGCCTCAGTTTTTGAATCGGCTGGCGCTGGGATCGAAGCAATCCCGGCGCCAGCCCATTGAAAGACTGAGGCCGCGGGGGAAGGAGGGCTCCTTCTCCCCGCGGCCTCGGCCCTTCGCCCTATAGGGCGCACTCACTTCCCCACGCACATTTAGGGGAAGAAAAAGTGCGTGTTATAGGGCGAAAAATACGGTATATCTGGGTAAGCATGGTCATGACTGAATTTTTCTGGTCAGATTCACAATTTGAG
Source organism: Phrynosoma blainvillii (assembly GCA_026167975.1). Classification (NCBI taxonomy): domain Eukaryota; kingdom Metazoa; phylum Chordata; class Lepidosauria; order Squamata; family Phrynosomatidae; genus Phrynosoma; species Phrynosoma blainvillii. The sequence continues at coordinate 72,538,510 of JANUYF010000003.1, read as the reverse complement.
TGGGAAACTTGCTCACTCGCTTTTTAATTAGTCAGTTTCAAACTTGATCATTAATTTTAACAAACCTGATCCTCAAACCAGTTGTGTTTCTCTCCATTTCAACAACATGGCTTATAACAAATCCTCATACAGGGGTATCAGATCAGAAGAAATATTCACAGGTGGAAGATAACTAATCTCATTGCACCCCAAAATTTTATTTTGGGAAGTTCACATTTCAGTCAGAGAGACCAAGGAGATTTTATTTCAACCAGCACCACCAAGAAAAATGCTGGAGTCAAAATTTGGCATCTTGTGGACTGATATAAGAAAAGAGAACTCTCAAAGAGTTCTGTATGAAAGTATGTGCAACAGTGAGAGAAACACAATACTGAAAAACTTTTGGCCTGGTAGTACATTCCAGCATCAAGCTCACTGGCACCAACCTTTCACATGCACCATAGTTTACAACACTTGAGGTACTGGGGTTGTTTATCAGACACAAATTTGGATCTTTTTTTCTTGGACCAGAAAACTGAGTTCAGACTACATATCTGAGGTCTACTTCAATGGGATAGCTTAAATGCTTTTGTTCGTGCTCCAATTTTACCTTCTCTTTTTTTCCCCTCCACTTGTAGTCTCTTGCATTGTTAAATGTTTAATTGTAAGCTACCTGTGGCAGAGACTTTCTTTTCCCTTTGTTCTACTGTGTATATAAAAGAGTGGTGTGCATTTGCTATATAAGCAAGATATCCATCGTTTCTTGCAGTGCTCCATAGACACTCAGATGTTTGAGGTTTCACCATGACATACTCTTTACAACTGCAAATTAATCAAATCAAAAACCAAGGTCCAAAACACACTGCAGAAATAATCCAGTTTGAGACCGCTTTAACTGCCCAGCTCAGTGCTAGGGAATCCTGGGAACTAGTTTTGTGAGGCATTTAGCCTTCTCTGTCCCAATTACTGTCCTGCAATTCCCAGGATTCCCTAGCACTGAGCCAGGGCAGTTAAAGCACTCTCAAACTGGATTATTTCTGCAATGCGTTTTGGACCTAATTCAAAACACCTCAGAAGTTGGCCTTTATGGAAAAAGAAAAAAACATGAAAGGTAATTTTAGAATTCTTAGGGCTAATTCTTCTAGACAAGCAAAACTATTATCTTGGCCAATTCCAACAGTAATACATGTTCTATTTCTCCCTTGAAGCAAGGGCATAGTAGGAAACAATTCCCATCAGATATTCATTCTGGTTTGTCTACAGAAGCCATCTGGATCTAAGCCTCATCAAAATCTATGGGACTTAAATACACCAAAGCTCTGTGATGATACTGGTCAGAGTTTGGTTACTTCGAAAGGACAAAATAGACACAAATTGCCTTCCCATGACATGCCCTTACATTCCTTCTCTCACTGGAAATGCAAGACTATAGACACCTCTGTCTTTAGCAGATCACAGGAACAATCATAGTAAACTAATCCTTATGGATAGCAGTGGACACATGAAATAGATTCTACTCCCAAACAACAAGAAGGGGGTGAAAAAAGAAGTCTGCAACTGGAGATTTACTAGCAATTCCATCCATCAAACATGAGACTAAATAGAAGATGTCCATTTCCCCATTAGCTGTGGGTGTTAACAAAGAAGAAAGCTTTTCATGCGTCAGTGGACAGAACTCAAAACCCACAAGGCACATGACGGGCAGAGACACATAGATGCTGCTTTTAAACACCTTCTTTTGCTATCCTAATAAGCTGTGCTAGAACAAATGATGCCAGAGTGATATTAATCAATGGCCTTTGGTGGATGTCAAGTACTATGCTACTCAAAACAGGATTGTTCCCCCAGAACATCTCAAATAACCAATGGTGCTTTTAAAAAATGCAATTGGTTAGACAAACCAATTAAACTTAGATGTCAACTAGAATAAGAGCTGGCATTTAATTTTCATGAGCATAGGAAATACCAGTTCAAATCTGTTACTTTTTCTGTGTATTTCAAGCCCTATTGACCTGAGAATTATTTAAAGATAGAAAGAAACATTTGGAGCACAGTGCAATGTACAGGTTCACTCAGACGAAAGTCCCACCACAGTCAGTGTGGCTTTGTTGTTGTTGTGTGCTTTCAAGTTGTTTCTGACTTATAGCGACCCTAAGGCAACCCTATCATGGGGTTTTCTCTGCAAGATTTGTTCAAAGGACACCTTCACCTTTCTCTGAGGCTGAGAGATTGTCCAAAGTCACCCACTGGGTTTCCATAGCTGAGCAAGGATTTGAACCCTGATCTCCAGAGTCATAGTCCAATGATCAAACCACTAAACCACACTGGTTATCTCAGTGCAGCTTACACTTTACAGTATTCTGTAGTTGGGATTGCACAAAGGCAATTTTGGTTTTGGTTTTTACTTGCCTGTTTGCTTCCTTGCCTTATTTAGTAAGGTAACAAATGCAAGAACCTTTTCCTGATAAAAAATGAAGGACAGGTTGTTTACGTGTAACAGTAGTTCTTCGAGTGGTTATCTATGAATTCACACAATCAGGTACTCCGGCGCCTAAACAGACCATATTCAGAACCTTCTGGAATACCTAGGCAAATTTTTGGCACAGGAATACCCAACTGTGTGATTCAGAGACCACGAAGAAGAACTAGGATTTCTCTGGAAAGCTAAGATACAAAACATAAAGTAGCCTGGTAAGATACAAAGTAGAATAAAGCAAATGCATCCAAGGACCCAGGCATCCTTCATATTTTCCTCTTTTCCTAATAATTAGTACTGTTTTTAAAAGAATTTTTAAAAGAAAAAGTACTCCAAAGGAGAGGAAAAAATCCCCTTTAAACAAATATTTCCGATAGCTGTTGGCCCTGAGGCCTGGCCAGACTCTCATGTTCCTAACTCTCTTTCCACTGCCTGGGGATAATTTTTTGCTCCTCAGTCACCCTCCTCTTTCCGGCACTTTGTCACCATTATAATTTGACTACATTCCTAAGTATGTGACACACTTTAAGCAAAAACGCACAGAAACTTCCAGCTAGAAATCTCTTCCCCATACAAGTTTACAATCAGGAAAAGAGAGGCTAGACAACAAGCCTGTAATCTCTGTGCTTCACCTGTTATTCCTACCCAAATTCTTCTGGGGGGGGATGTGTGCATATGTGTGTGTGGGAGAGGTCTAATAAAAATAATTTCTGCTTTAAACGTTGAGTTTCATTACAATGTTTCAGTTCAAGAATTACTTTCCAATTTCAATGTAATGACCCACAAAGTCAGTTAAGATACTATTCGTAGTATTTTAAGATATTAAGATATATACATCATTGTACGTTATTTATTTTATTTGCAAATTTATATCCCACACTTCAATGAGCTATCCAAATGGCTTACATGGTAAGGCAACATTTTTAAAAAAAATCACATGGAAGACATAAAAATCACATCTGAATTGAAAACAAATTTAAAAGCCTGGAAAATAGTATCTTTCTTGGGCACAGAAATGACCTTGAGGTACAGACCAGAAGAACCTCTCTGCAGAGAGTACATATTCCAAAAGTGGATGAAGGCTATTTTCCTAGGAACCACCCACTGCACTTCACCTGTGGAAGAAATCTGTTTTTAAAATAATTTTTAAAAGAGAAAGTACTCCAAAAGGAGAGAAAAAAATCCCCTACGGTCTAGGCAGGCATATGTGGAGGCAGCTGGTCTCTGGGTACCAGGGCTCAACCCATTGAGAACTTCAAATGCTTAAACAAGCACTTTGAATTAAACATAGAAATTGGACTTGTAACCTATGCAATTAACAAAACAGATTCAGCATGGTGTTGTGGTTTGAGCATTGGACTATTATTCCGGAGACCAGGGTTCAAATGCCTACTTGGCTATGGAAACCTGCTGGGTGATCTTGAGCAAATCACACACTCTCAACTCAAGAAAGAGGCAAAGATAAACCCCCTCTGAGCAAATCTTGCTAAGAAAATTCCCTGATAGGGTTGCCTTGTTGTGCTGCTGTTGTGTGCCTTCAAGTTGTTTCTGACTTATGGTGACCCTACCATCGGGTTTTCTTGGCAAGATTTGTTCATTGCCTTCCCCTGAGGCTGAGAGCATGTGACTTGCCCAAGGTCACCCAGTGGGTTTCATGGCTAAACTGGGAATTGATAATCCGATACTCATGGAATCATAGAACCATAGAGTTGTAAGAGACCTCAAGGACCATCCAGTCCAACCCCCTGCCATGCAGGAACTCTCAATCAAATCATCCCCAACAGATGGCCATCCAGCCTCTGTTTAAAAACTTCCAAAGAAGACTCCACCACACTCCGAGGGAGTGTGTTCCACTGTCAAAAGCTCTTACTATCAGGAAGTTCTTCCTAACGTTGTGGTGGAATCACTTTTCCTGTAGCTGGCATCCATTGCTCCATGTCCTATTTTCTGGAGCAGCAGAAAACAAGCTTGCTCCATCCTCAATATGACATCCTTTCAAATACTTACACAGGGCTATCATATCACCTCTTAACCTACTCAAACCACTACACCACACCTCAGGGTCACAATAAGCCAGACTTTAAGATACACAGCAACAACAACATGTGTAATATACTTATAGCCACAGTTGTAATCAGCAGTCTGGCAACTGTATCCTAGATTAAATGAAATTACCAGGCCATCTTCAAAAAGCACTCCTTATATGACAAATTATAACAATTCAATCTGGGCATTACCAGGCCATTAATAACTGAAGCTAAGCTACTCCTGTCTTGGTACAGTTGCAGCTGGTATACTGGTCTAAACTTGTAAAATGTATGCCGTAACATAGAGTGCAGAGACAGAAAGCAGGATATCACAGTTTAACAGCAGGTATATCCTATCCCAAACTGCATTTTTCTCTCTGTCCCCTTCCTCTCAGCATAGGTAGGCATACAAAACTTAGGACTGCCTGCTTCCCCTTCGTTCTTCCATACAGCCATATGTAGATGATTATTCATTATTGTTTATTGAAACAAGCCATTTTCATAATCCATGATTTCAAAAACACAGCAAAGATACAACTATAGCTTGTCTCACCATAAATTGTTATGGACAAAAAAGTAGAAGTCAGTTTCCAGTCTCCTCCTCACAGCCAGACTAGTGGAAAGGGAGGAAGCTAAGACCTGCAGGCTCACTGTGGCATATTTCTGTCATGATAAACCTTGCTTTATTGTTTTGTCTAACAATAAGAGTTTGAAAAGTTGCTTTGGAGACCACAACTCAAAAAGAACTTTTCCTAGCTGTATGAGTTCTGTGCCTGCTAGAACTGTAAGTACAAGATATGTCAGTACCAGTTTTTCATGCTCCTTAAAGAACCACCTGTACATTCACCAGTAGAAGCTGGTCTGAAGGTCACAATCTTATGTCAGCGCTGGACACAAAAAAATAAGTTAAAATTAATAAATCTCCATGTTAACATGTTGAAAGAAAGAGGGCTATACTTGAATCAAATAGGAATAGAGCCCTAACTTACCCTGAGGCACCATGCTGTCCCAATTAGAAAGAAGAAGCCTTTCTTATCTATCATTTATCTAACTTGTCACTCCCAAGTGCTCTCTGCTCTACTAAATTTCAATGGATCTCAAAAATATTTCTTTTCCTTCATTTTCCATTGTTCAAAGAACACAGTTCAGATGTACAATAACTTGTAGAGAGGGAGGCAACACAGAGCACACAAGCTAAGAATCACAACATTTATTTTGTATTTTTCTCCTCTCACACTGCAGAGGGTTTTTGTTGTTGTTGTTGTTATATGACTGTTTCAGCAATTATTATATAAGGAATGAAGATCACCCCACCCACCTTGCATATTAAACTCTTGCTTACAATGATGCACACCACATGTCTATATTATTTTGGCTCGACATATATGATAATAGCAAATAATTTAAATGGCCCGAGGGGTCCAAATCAGAGCTTCCAGATACATTATATTGTACTTATTCTGCAAGAGTCAAATCAACATTTGGAAGACTTTGTACTGACACAGATCTAAAAGCATTAGAGAGGCAAAATTTGTACTGCACTTGCTTCACTGTTTCCAAGCCAGTAACAACTGTGGAGACCAGGGTTTGATTCTCAGCTCAGGCATGAAACCCACTGGATAACCTTGGGCAAGTCACAAGCTTTCAGCCTTACAGGATGTCAATGGCAAACCTTCTGTGAACAAATCTTGCCAAGGAAACCCCACAATAGAGTTGCCTCAGGGTTGCCAGAAGTCTGAAATGACTTGAAAGCACACAACAACAAAACTAAATAATAGGATCATGTTTTGAAAACACCTCTTCAATACAGTTACTCTACAAATACTTACTTTTAAACATTACTTTCTTTTAAAATTATATTCATTTTCATTATTTTAAATGTTTTGCAAGACCTATGGGTACACAAAGGGACATCTGAACTATACTGTATGTAAGCTAAAAACTGTAAGTCAAACACTCCACTTACACCTCTTCTTATTTTGAAGCAAACACCATAAAAAAACAAAGCATGTTTCCAAATAAGCATTCTTAGGATTAAGATATTTGTAAAACTATTCTCTACAAAGCATAAGAAGTTGGTTTCACAAACTAATTGATCAGTCAACAAATAAACACCTTTCATACCCTTACAAATACATTCCACAATCAATGCAGAAAGTGAAATGGCTTCATCCAATTATTTCCCCACCATGTCTCCAGCAAGCAATGAAACAAACTGCTGCTTCCATCTAAGCTAAGATCTTAGATGCTGAATGATATCTAACTCCAAATCTGAATCTTCAGGTCAACTTCTGGCAACACTTTTTATACTTGTTCAGAGGTCTGGAAATGCCTATGGATCATTGCTAGAATGCAAAGGGAAGTTTCATTATACAGCAAAAGGACTCAGATTCGATGCATTTTTCTTGACTTCAAAATCTTTTTCAACTTGCTTATGCTTCCACACATGAAAATCTGCATCTTTTTTTGAAGGCATCTTTATTCTGAATTTCTACCAGCTAACTGAAGTTTCTAATTTCGTACCTACTGACACAACAATGATGGCTATATTACCATAATCAGGAGACAAACGCACTAGAGCAGGGACCAGCAACCTACGGCCCGGGGGCCAGTTAAGGCCCCGGACTTACCAGCCCAGGCCATAGGTTGCCGCCGCCGCCGCACACCGCCGCCGCTCGCCGCCGTTGGGGCGTGTTTTCGGCCGCGCTTGCTGCGGCCGCCATTTTGGAAGTCAAAATGGTGGTCGCACTGCGTTTGCGCATGCGCATTACTCTTGCGCATGCACAAACGCGTCGCAGCCGCGATTTGGACTTCAAAAATGACGGCTGCGGCATGCGCCATGGCGGCTGTGGCCGCATGCACAGGGGGTCGTGCGCGGAGGAGGAGGGTATGCGCGCTCGCGTGAGGCGTGCGCCGCCATCCCCCCCCTCGGCCCAGCCGAGACCTGGGCGACGGGAGACCGGCCCAGGTCTCAAAAAGGTTGCCTGTCCCTGCATTAGAGGATGACCAAGTCTTGTTAGAATTTCCTTTCAGAATGCATCTTTGATAACCAGTCTAGAATCCTACACTGATTTATGTGGGACTAAACTCCAATTAAATTAATGGAACTTACTTCTGAGTTGATATGTATAGATATACATTACATGCCTAATTTCACACAGACTGTATCATAATGTTGGAGGTGTGAAAAGCAGGACTCACTTCTAATGCACATGATCAGCATGTTTCCTCCTCAATTACACACTAAGGTGGGGTAGGGCTCTGATCAAACTCCTTTTCTCATCTCTAAAAGGTCCCAAAAGATGCACTGAACAGGTACAAGTGACCCATGTATGTGAGTCACAGAGCCCACAAAAAATAAACACACATCTTGGAACAAAGTCATTCCAAGTACCATGTGTTCTGTTCAAACTTACACAAGCCTCACGATTTCCAGCTTTCTACATCTAATGCAGTCAGGCTGGTAGTGACCAGGAAAGAGACCTTTTTTGTAGTGCCACCTCAATTGTTCAACAGCCTTCCTAGTTCAATAGACTGGGCACTCATGCATATAACCTTTCAGCACTGAGAAGAACTATTTTTACACATTTATGTAATTTCAGTACACTTTTCATTGCAGCTGTTTGGAAATGTCACTTAATTTAAATTGAATGTTTACCTAAACATTTTAGCATGCTAGTGTCTTTCACTATCTGTTTGGTTGTTTTGCTATTTACTGAGAAATTTACTTATCTGGGAGACTATTAATTATCTTGAACAATTTGGGGAAAGGGAAGGTATTTACTAAACAAATAAAATGTTTAATTGCTGCGGTACACACAGTTGAGAATTCTTACCACTGTAGGTAACAAATTACCACTGCTAAATTCTTCTTTTCAAAATTACTTGCCTTCTAAGAAACAGATTCTTCCTTCACTGAATCTTTTATCCCTTCCAGTGATTCAAAAATAAGGCTTGGCCATAATTTCCCAATTAGTTTTTCTTGACACAGCCAAACAAATAAATCCACATAATAAATAATCCACACCATTTCTTTATCAGCCTAGCTTCCCTACATGCATCTATGCCAGTCACTGTTGGCCTGCCAAGTTGGGGAGGATGGAGATTGTGTTGTCTTCCCTTTCCAATCACCCTGAATTAATTCTTAGTTGCCACACTGCAATCAAACAAACATCTGTTCAGAACAGGTTAAAGCAGAGTTGTAAAATGTCTACTGTAGCTGCTTAAAAAACTGAAAACAAGTTCTCTATCCCTTTACTCTCACCATTTTTGAGGCAAAATAAGGAATAAATTCTTAGGGAAATAGCTTGCAGCAATCTTTTTCCATGCAGTGCATGATTTACAGATTTGAACATATGACAGGTGCATTTTATTTTGGAATAGGCTCCTTTAAAAGGGACAGCTATAACCAGAAATAAGATAATAAGCAATTTTACAATGGATAAAACAGAGTCCAAGTTAACTACCACATTACTGTCATGTCTCACCAACGGCAAATACTGTTTCAGCCTTCATGGAAGGGGACTAATGATTTCTGAGAACACCAGAAAAAACTAAATATGCTGTTTTACAAGATCTGAAGGGAGCATTTTCTTATTGAAGAACAACATATCTTTTCTCTTCCTAACAGAGACTTCACACACACACACACCATAAGTTATTGAAAGATAAAATACCATATACAGTACTCCCTCTCTGCTGAAATTTACATTTGGGCAAAATATATTAAAATCAAATAACCAATTCCTGCTTCTACAAGTGATCAACTACTCCCTAACTTTTAAAAAGAAAATTCAACTCTGCATTTATTAGCTCACACACAAAAAACTGCAGATGTCTGATGACAATAATAAACACATAATACATTTTGTCTTTAAGAGCCTACGTATACCAAGACAAATATTGCAAATCCCATATTTAACAATAAGCTTAAGTACACTGCTGTTTCTTAGGTTTAAAACATGCAAAATGCTGATATAATATCTTTATGAAGTTATCCTACCTGCAACACAAAATTGTAAACAAAACCGAAATTCATTCCATCTCACTCTCCTACAGAGTCAAATTAAACAAATGAGAGGAGAAGCAAAAGCTGGTTTTTCAGATATCAAATAAGAAAAATTCAGAGGCCACTAATGTGTGGCCACAAAGGGGGTAAATATAATTTTATATCATGAGACAGGAGAGCTCTAGCATAAAAGCAAAGTATTAGTCATCATTTACATGGCTTGAAACCCTCAGGGACCTTTTGATGGTTGAACCACAAGTTCAGTCATTATTTTCATTCTTGTAAAGAGATTGCTTGCCCTTGCCTAAGGTCTGCCAGTGTCCACTTCTCCTAGCTGTCTGAAAACAATATAAAGCTTATTTAGGCAGGGCTTTTGAAGTTCCTTTATAAATGGTCTTATTCAGTGTACAGTAAATGCTTTTAGTTGGGTATTTTCTTAGTTTGTGACTTTTTGACAAACATTTACTTTTTAACTTCTTTGAACAACAATGCTTAATGTACAATAAATTAAAGTACTCAATACTCAAAGCAATTTGTCTTAACTCATCTTCCAAACTAATGTGTAATATTATAGGCAACTGCAATTCCAATCTGAAAGAATGACTACAAAGGCCAAAACAGCAGTGATAAGTCCTTGGCAAAACTAGATTCTAGGCTCCTGGTCAAATATACTATTTGTTTATTTTATATCCCACCACTTCACCAAATGGTGCTCTAGGCAACTACCGTAGCAAGAGCAAATATACAATAACAATCAACACATATGAACAAGTAGGCAAAACATCACTGAAATAGACAAAAAACAACATCCAGTTGACCAAATTGCAACATGTACAATGGCTGTTAAGAGTCAGCTTACTCAAAATCACAATAACGGAAGCTCAGTAAAAATGTACACCACGAGACACAAAAAGTATCGTAATGTCCAAGAAATCACCAGCATGGATGACAAGCACTGTCAAGGAAGCTACTAGAGAAAAAGTGGTATCCTTCACTCAAACAAAGTGACTTTATAGAATATAAAAGCACGCAGATAATAAGGGCCAAACAATCATTTTGAGAATGTAAGACCATCAACAGCAACAAAACTCCTTTAAATTCATCAGATGTAGGAAAAAAGATGCAAGAGGTAGTTGTTCTGAGTAAACTGATAGAAAGTGTTATTAACATTATCAAGCATGTAGAAAAGCAAATCTCTCTGAAGAAGAGTCAACATGGTTTCTCAAAAGTAAGTCCTCTCTCATTAAACTTTTAGAGTTCTCTGAGAAAGTCAACAAGCATGCAGACAGATAATTGTGTACTTGAGCTTTCAAAAAGAGCTTTGACAAAGTCCCTCACTAAAGATTCCTGATGAAACTTAGCAGTCATTGATAAGAGTAGATGCCTTCTTACAGACTGGTAATTGGTTAAAAGACCGAAAGCAGAAAGCTGGAATAAACAGTGAGTTCTTACAACGGAGAGAACTAAGCAGCAGGGTTCCCCAAGGATTTGTATTGGAACTAGCTCTTTTTGACTTGTTTATAAATGCAGCACCGTAAATCGTTTGGGTTGTTTTTTTTTTAAGTGAAAAGCAATACAAAAATGTCTTCAATAAATAAATACACTCATTCCTCCCAGTTCTTCGGGGATCCGTTCTGGACCCCACCCTCCGCAAATCGGAAAAAACACAAATATTCAAGCCCCATTGGTTATAATGGCCGCATGCTCCTGGGGTCCGTGCACCATTTTGTCCCTCCTCCTTTGCCATTTGCAAAGGACCGAACCCGTGGATGGCAAGTACGCCAATGGGGAGGGGAAGTAGTGAGGCAGCTAAGTTTGCTGACACCAATTTATTTAAACAAAAAGAGACAGTGAAAACGTAAAAAAAATCTCTGGAAAGTGCAGATCAATACAAGTGTAAAGTGACACACATTGGGGCAAAACTTCTAACTTTACAAATATACTAATGTCAGATGGAAGAAACTGTTGGAGGGAAAAGATACTGGAGTTGTGCTGAATTAACAAGAATGACAATCTAGTATGCAACTCACAAATACAGTACAGGGACATACTACACTACTTATATATTCAATAATAATAATAATAATAATAATAATAATAATAATAAATCACAACTCCAAAATACTTCTGGTCCCAAAAACTTTGAATAAGAAAGATTCAATATGTATAAGAGATAGCCATGGATGCCAACTTCAACACTAAGTGATTAGATTCTTGAATAATAAAGCTACAAATGGCTTTACATAATGGCCATATATTAGCTTCGCTATCAAAGGCAGTATGCTTCTTAATGCCAATTGTTAGGGCCCCGAAGCAATTTTAATTAATCTCAGCCATGACAGTTATACAGATACAGGGTTTACATTTTATACTCTTGTGGGCCTCAATCTAGTGCCTTGACTAATGTTGGCAGGTTGAGTCTACCTTACCTGAACATCTTGGGACCAGAAATGTTTTGGATTTTGGATTTTTTCAGATTTTGGAATACTGTATTTGCATATATATAATTAATTTCTGTTTTGTATGTACATACAATATTTTGTAATTTTGTACACAATATTTTAAATAATTTTATACATGAAACAAAGTCTGTGTACAACGAACCATCACAAAAGAAAGGTGTCACTATCTCTGTCACCCATATGAACAATTTCAGATTTTGGAATTTTTTGTATTTTGGAATTCCGGACTCAACCTATAAGTTGACTCAGAAAACAGTTCCATGGGCAAAAGACATCTGATGGCTAGGAGTAAGATAATACTGATACTAGTACATGACTCCTGTATAATGTGTACTACCTTGACTCATATGTCCTCTTGTGTAGTTCAATTAAATGAGTTGCCTTGTTCAAGTATCCAAAGCTTAGGAACTCAACAAATGCAATCCCTTTCCAATTACCAAGTCACCAACCCAGACATAAGGGTATTTTTTAAAAAGACTGATCTAGAGCCACATCTGAAACATGGTCCAGTCTTGAAGGATGATCACCTCAAGATCAGGAGGTTAAGGAACCACTTGAGCACTCTTCAAAATACTCTTTGTTTGTTCTATATACCTCCACTTAATTGTCTCTGGGAAACATGGGTTTTTCACTGCTTAGTCAACTTTCTTTAATTCAGTCAAGTATCCAGGAACCCCCTCAGGGTCCCCTTTTATTCCTCAAGTTCAACTTATTGATCCTTTTGTTCTAGACCCATCCTGAATCTAACCAAAATTATTGTCCCTTTCTTCAAAATCTATTAAGTCTGTGTACCCAGGGCATTCATCATCCATGGGACTCATGTAGCTATATGGCCTGATGCACAGCTCCAAGAATTATAGTGTTTGCCTGACTCTTAGCCTGTTTCTCATTATCCATCCTACCACTCTCCCATCCTACACCAGCTCCCAGCCTAAATAGCCACAGCGAAAATTACACATTAATGCACTGTATACCCAAACAAAACTTATTCAGCAAACTTCTGTTCCTGGTGTCATTTAATCATACTTGAGTTCCATATTTCTGACTGGGACACCTGCAAAATTCCCTGTTCTGAGTATGTGACCACAAGCTTGGGGTCACTGACCTTTCCTAGGTCCCTCAGAAACACAGGAAGCTATTCCTATGCAGTGAAGGAGAGAACAGTGTCACTATGCATAAGTTGCTGACTCCAAGCCCAGTGGCAGATTCATTTGATGGAGAAGATGAATGCCTATGACATTGCACTGACATTTCTCAGGGATCTAAGCTAAGCACACCCCTTCCATCTTCTCCTTTGCCCTCTCCATTTCTTTACTCTGCTTTAATTTCCCCCCCTGAGAATGGTCATGGTCCACAGAACACTGTTGTTTCTAATTCCCCATTACAAATTCTGTTTTTAGCCACATTGTTTGGTTCCAGGGTCCCTTATGACACCTTAGCCACCTATTTTGTCTTGCCCTTCCCACATACACATCTATATCATTTATTGTATCAGAATCATCTCGGGATGTACCAGCTATGCCTCCCATATAGTGCATAGCTGTCTAAACGCTGCTATTTCCCTAATATACCATTCCTTTCCTTTATTTTGATAATTCCAGATAATAAATGGTGTATTGGCCTGAGTGTTGGACTGCAACTCTTGAGACCAGGATTTGATTCCCAGCTCGGCCATGAAACCCACTGGGTGACCATGGGCAAGTCACATGCTCTCAAACTCAGGGGAAGGCAATGGCAAACCTCCTCTGAACAAATCTTGCCAAGAAAACCCCATGATAGGGTTGCCAAAAGTTGGAAATGACTTAAGGCACGCAACAATAACTTCCCACTCTCTCTTCTATGAAAAACAGTCTACTGGTCTAATGCAACCAGGATTCACAATGGCCTTCACTTTGTGTCAGAAGCAAAATAATCATTTTTCTACCACCATTCATGCTATGATGCACACACTGTCGAATATACCGTATTTTCCGGCGTATAAGACGACCCACGTATAAGATGACCCCCCCATTTCCCCAGTCAAAATATAGTTTTAGCACCTCTATCTTCATTATCCTTATATCTGGCGTATAAGACGACCCCCCACTTTAGCCACAGATTTTGCAGGTAAAAAAGTAGTCTTATATGCAGGAAAATAAGGTATTTTAAGAGCTAGCCACACAATACGAAAACGTAGCTAAATAGTCTCCAAGTAAAATCCATAAATATTTAAAGTTACATCCAGAAATGTATATATATGCTTCCTCCAAAACCTGTACATTCCCCCTAGCTGACTGAAATGTCCATTTATTGTTAGTATTTTATTTTGGAAATAAGAGTAGAGGCCCTGCCAGTTACTGCACCTGTTGTATTCTACACCTGACCCTTTCTGCATCCAGTATAGAGCTTATTCTTAATGAAAAATACAAAAATTCATTTCCTCAGAAGGAAACACAATATAGCACAGCAAGCAGATCCCAGGTGTTGAAAGGTACGACAATCCGACAGCTCTCACCCCTGCTGATTTCAATGCAACTACTGCGTGAGACCCTTGTACAAGCTGAATTTCCTTTCTCTTTACTACCTCCCACAGCCTTAGATCTTGATGGGTCTCCTTGGTGTTCTCCCCAGGAGCATTTTTAAAGAGATTAGTAAAAAGGAGATTTTTGGAAAGAGTGGTTAAGTTTTAAAGCTACCGTCAAAACTGTTCAGGGCCACCCAAATTATCTTTGTTCAATAATGAGTTCAAAATAAAGATACTTATACCCAGTAACACGTTTCAAGTTAATAATGATTTCATGGCTCATGTTTAAGAAAAAATGCTTGGATATTTTGGAATCAAAATCTTCAGAATTATTTTATAAAACAAGTTTATAAGATCCATGGAGTCCATGAACTATGTTCAAGTTCCTGAAAAATGATACACATGCTTCCGAATTTTTAAGGATACCAAAAAATTTTAAAATTAAGAATTCTACTGCATCTGAAAAGCACCAAATGGAGTTATACAGTAAGCAACCAAGATTCTTCTTCCTACAAGTCATGTGCTCTAACAGTAAGCTTATGGCTCTTCCTCATATGCCTCCACAAACTCCCATTTTTCATGGTCACTGCCCCATAGTTAACTACTGGAAATGTCAACTGCACAGTTGCTATGTTGCATCTTTTATCATTCAGGTGAAACAATTTTTGTGTCAAAGGAAGCAAGGCAGGAATAAAATTCTCCTCACTGTATGGCCAGATACTACAAACAACTCATTTCCCACCTTATCACAAATGTGGTGATTCATGCATAGGAATGTGCAACATCATCAACAACAACTGCACATATTATAATGCTTATTTCACTGCAGCTGCTTTCTGGACATACTGTGTACATAGTAAGCAAACTAGAAGCCCAATTTTGTGAAAACATACATCTAAGCTAGAATCCTATCAGACACTACATTTGTGTAAAAAAAAAAACCCAAAAACTCAAGCAGTTGTGCTTGCTGAGAGGCTTCCTAAGTGTAAGTGTTCTTTCACAATTTTCTCTTGGTGTGTGGGAGACATCTGACCATTGAGCAAGGAGTAAGCTCATGCTCTGGCATCCACTGAAAAAATGGCTGTATAATAGAGAGATGCAGTACAATGACACTGCTGTATATTTATGACACACTAAAAGTGTTTAGGACCTAAATGTGTTCTTAAATTATGATGTTGCATTAACTCCACCTATTATAAAAATTAAATGGTTTTTAAACATTTTGATGATATCATGGATGTATGTTGTTAACTGCTGTCAAGTTGACATTGACCGTATTAACAGCCCCACTAAAGCAAAGCAGCTTCATTTATATACCGCTTCATATCGTGCTATGGGATGTCTAAGCGGTTTACAACTGTAAGCTCATTGCCTCCCAACAGCTGGGTACTCATTTTAGCGACCTCGGAAGGATGCAGGCCTGAGTCTAGCCTGAGCCCTGGCTAGTATTGAACTCGCAACCTTGTGGTCTATGAGTGAGTGGCTGCAGTACAGGCATTTAACCACTGTGCCACCAGGGCACTAAGATCTTACAAACTCAAGGCCATGGCTTCCTTGACTTAGGAGACTATCTCTCTACACTTTTAAAATGGGGCTAGGTCATTTTAACTGGTCTGACTACCTCCTGTTGCATTCTGGAACTTGTAGTTTAGGAATATTCAGCCAGAGAGCCTTTAAGTCTCACTGAACTACAACCCCCAAAATGCAACAGCAGTCAGTCAGAGCTGCTAAAGCAACCTAGCCATGCTTAAAGAATGTGGTGCAATAAGTCTATCCATCTGTAATGCGGTCTTCCTCTTTTCTTCCTACTACCTTTCACCTTACCAAACATTACCATCTTTTCTAGTGAGTCATGTGATGACATGATGTATTCAAAATACAACAGCCTCAGTTGAGGAATTTTCGCTTCAAGGGAGAGTTCAGGCTTGATTTGCTCTTAGGTCCATTTATTTTTCTTCTGTCACTTTATGGTATCTCTCCCTCAGCACATTTCAAATGAGTTCTCTTCCTATCAGCTTTTTTCACTGGTCAGCTTTCACACCCATACAAAGAAATCAGAAATACTATGGCATGGAAGATCCTGATTTTGGTATTCAATTGTTGTTGTTATTGGAGATTATCGCATTGACATAAAATACGATTGCCCCCCAACAGGATACAGTCAGGTTGCGGGATGCTACCGGGTATTATCGCATGCAAGTCACCACCGCTGGGCAAGTACAACCCAGCTACATCCTGGGTCCCAGGCACGCTTCAGAAGCCGCTTTTCCAAGCCAGGAGCTTGCTGTTTTGGAAAAGCAGCCTCTGACGCGTGCCTGGGACCGGGGATGCAGCCGGGTTGCACTCGCCCGGCAGCAGTGGCGGCAACTTGCATGTGATAATACCCAGTAGCAACCCGCAACCCAACTACATCCCATTGGGGACCAGTCGGATTTTATGTAATACGATAATCTCCATTGTTGTGTGCATCCAAGTCATAGTTTACTTATGGTAACCCTAAGGCAAACCTATCATAGCGCTTTCTTGCCAAGTTTCTTTCAGATGGGGTTTGCCATTACCATCCTCTGAGGCTGAGAGTGTACAACTTACCTAAGAATACTTGGTATTTTAGTAGTCAATGAGCAATTCAGCAAAGGAATCAATTACCTAGAAGTGATGAGGTCTCCCTTTCTGGATGTTTTTAAAAGAGGCTGGAAAAACAGTTACCTACTGGGAATGCTCTAGCTGGAGATCCTGCACTGGGTTGAACCCAATGACACATGAGGACCTTTCCATCTCTGTGATTCTACATGTGTCTTTATGGAGAACCAGCATGATATAGTGGTTTGAGTGTTAGATGATGATTCTGAAAACCAGGGTTCAAAATTGTATAGGCCATGGAAGCCCACTGAGTGACCTTGAGCAAGTCACATTCTCTGAGCTTCAGAGGAAGACAAAGGCAAAGGCAAACCCCCTTTGAACAAATCTTGCCAACAAAACCCTATCATAGGTTCACGTTATGGTCACCATGAGTCAGAAACAACTTGAAGACACACAACAACAACAACAAACCCGAGTGTAGTGGGTCTTTCTTCTGAGGAAATAATACAGATTGGACTGTGCACCAAGTGTTTCTTTCTGTCTTTAAATAATTCTCTAGTCAACAGGAGTAGACCTGTTGCTTGAAATAGTAGAAGTAACATACATATATCTTTATGCTTGACAGTGACTTATCTCACACAGAGATTTACCCCACACAAACTTTTGCAAAGATTTATAAGGAAACAAAAATCAACATTTAAATTGTCCATGCATGTAGAGCTGAAAGAAAAAACCCTGATAATCAGGAAATTCATTCAGTTTTCTTCTATAATCTATTTCAGATTTGATAGCATGCAATGTTAATGTGTTTGCAGATGCTTACACAGAAACCCTATTACTCCCTAGAGGGGTTCCCCGTCACCAACTATTAGGTGTTCAGGGTAAAACAGCCTGTTCAAGCATCCCAAGATACTGCTTTAAATGTTTAGGATTAAAGCTGCAAGTCTGAAAAAGAACATATCCCTACATTTTAACAGTTTAAAGGTTTCCAAACTGTATACTGATGTTTTTTGAAAAATATGAAGCCACTATACTGGATGCATGCATCACTCTGTGCCCTTGAAACAAACAAGTTCTTTCCAGCAGTAATTTTCTCCTCACTCTGGTAGTATTGTATATAGGAGCCTATAGTGTGCTTTGTTTTACATTTAAGGGGGGGGGGATCTGTAGCACTTAATAAGAGCACAGCTGGGCCCATTGCTGGATACCTGGTCCAAAACTAGGGGTGCATCTACACTATAGAAATAATGCAGTTTGGCACCACAAGTGCTGTAGCTCCATCCTATGGAATCCTGGAATTTGTAGATTCCAGAGACATAGTAGTATTAGTCTGGAATATCAGTATCCAAAAGGATCTTGTAGCAACTTTGAGGCTAACTGTGTAAAAGAAGTTGTAGCATACACTTTGGTAAACTTGGGCTGTGTCTATAATGTAGAAATAATCCAAGTTGCCACCAATTTAACTGCCATGACTCAATGCTATGGAATTCTGGGATGTGTAGGTTTGTCAGACAGTCTTCTGTCAAAGAGCTCTGGTGCCACAACAAACTACAAATCCTAGAATTCCATAACATTGAGCTGTGGCAGTTAAAGCAGTATCAACCTAGGTTATTTCTGCAATGTGGATGTAGTCTTGGTCTACTTCCTCAGGGGCATCAGTTCACTCCATGTATCTGGGGAAGTAGGCCACATCTACATCTTCCACAGTTATATCTCAAAGATACTAAAAGATCCCTTTGCGTACTGGGATTTGCAGTTTTGCAGGGTTTGCCAAAGAGTGCTGATGCCTCATGAAACTGCAATTTCCGGGATTCTACAGGATGGAGCCATGGCAGTTAATGGTGGTGTCAAAATGCATTATTTCTAGTGTAGATGCACTCTACATGGACTAACATTAGATGCACAGGTCCATTTACCTTCAAGGCTGTATCCACGCTGCAGAAATAATCCAGTTTGAGAC
Source organism: Phrynosoma blainvillii (assembly GCA_026167975.1). Lineage (NCBI taxonomy): Eukaryota > Metazoa > Chordata > Lepidosauria > Squamata > Phrynosomatidae > Phrynosoma > Phrynosoma blainvillii. The sequence continues at coordinate 72,519,515 of JANUYF010000003.1, read as the reverse complement.
AGCTTTAACTGCCATGGCTCGATGCTATGGAATTCTAGGAACTGTAGTCTTCTGAGCCATTTAGCCTTCTCTGTCAGAGCTTAGGTGTCACAACAAACTGGAATTCCCAGACTTCCATAGCACTGAGTCAGTTAAAGTGGTGTCAACCTGGATTATTTCTGCAGTGCAGATGCAGCCCCAGGCTACCTGTCGCAGATCCAGAGAGCCCCCGACACGAGCCTCAGCCCTTACCTACCACGTCCCAAAGCACAACTTGCATCAGGGTGACCAGATGTCCTAACCATAAAGGAGGACAAGACAGCGCAAAATGGAGGACTTTAAAAATTATGCAGGACATGACCATATAAATGTAAATGCATGCTTCTTAGGGCCTTTACAGACTGCCAGAAATAGTGCAACTTGAAGCCACTTTAACTGTCCTGGCTCAGGACTAAGGAATCATGGGAACTGTAGTTTATTGTGGCACCAGAGCTCTCTGACAGAGAAGGCTCAATGTCCCAGAAAAAAATACAATTCCCATGATTCCCTAGCACTGAGCCAGGACATTAAAAGTGGCCTCAAGCTGCAATATTTCTGCAGTCTGTAAAGGCCCTTAGTCATGCTCAAAATGGAGGACACTGTGGAATTCCAACTGAACAGAAGGCTGAAATTTCATGAGAAGCTAAAAAATCTCATTCATGCTTCTTAGTCATTCATGTTTAGTCATGCTTAAAATGGAGGACATTTTGGAATTCCTCCTGGCCAGAAGGCTGAAATTGAGAACATGGCCTGGAAAAGGAGGACCTCTGGTCACCCTGTACTAAACGGGCTTCTTAGTCCTACTCCTGGCCAAAAGGCTGAAATGTGGGACATGACCAAATAAAAGCTAAAAACACTCATGCTTGTAGAGAGATCTTGTAGCACCTTTGAGGTCATGCTCAAAATGGAGGAGATGCTGGAATTCCTCCTAGACAGAAGGCTGAAATGGGGGACAAGACCAAATAAAAAAGCTAAAAACACTAAAATAAAAATAAATCTCTCATTCTTAATCGTGCTCCAAATGAAGAGCTTTGGGTCATTCCTCCTGGACAGAAGGCTGAAATAGGGGACAGAACCAAATAAAAAGCTAAAAACACTCCTAGAAATGTAAATTGCATGCTTCTTGGTTATAGTCCAAGTCATAGGCCATAGTCAAAAATGTCGGACAGAACCATGTAAAAGCTAAAACATTCCACTCCTAGGAATAAGAATGTTCAAAATGGAAGGACATTTTAAGCATTCCTCCTGGACAGAAGGCTGAAATGGAGGACAGAACCAAAGAAAAGCTAAAAACACTCATGTAAACGTAAAGTCATGCTTCTTAGTCCTGCTTTGGATGGAGGACATTTTGGCATTCCTCCTGAGCAGAAGGCTGGGATGGAGGACGTGCCCTGGGAAAGGAGGACGCTTGGTCACCCTGATGGCAAGCAAGGCTACCCTCAGCCCTTCCACGACCTGATCTCCGCCCCTTGACGAAGCCTTCCAAGGCCTCCTCCTTGCCTCCCTCCCTGAAGCCCCGGTGCCTCAGGACTGGAGTCCGTCTCCCTCTCCTCCTCCTGAGGGGTCGGGCGTGGCGTGAGCTCCAGGGCCGCCCCCTTCCTTCTAGGCCGCGAATCCCCGGCCTTTCCCAGCCGCCCTGACCGGGCCTAAGCGCTTACAGGTCGGCGCCGAGCGCGCTGAAGCCTGCGTTGAGGCAGGAGCGGGCGAGGCGCCGCCAGAGGACGTCCCGAGAGGTGAAGCGGCAAAGGCGGCGGCAGGTCTGGCCCAGGCGGCCCAAGGCCCGCGCGTCCAGGTACGAACAGATGAGCACCAGCAGCTCCTCAGGCAGCCACCAGAGCGGGCACCGGGCCTCGGGACACGGCGGGTTGCCCGGGCGCCCCATGGAGGGCAGCGGCGGAGGCAGAAGCCGCCCCGGGCGCCCTCAACGAGGCCTCTGGGCCCCGGTAGGCCGCTGGTCTTCCTTCGGGGGCGGCCACCGCTCTCCGGTCACATGGGCGCGTTCCGCCCTCGGTATAGAGCGCCTGAAGGGGCTCTAAGGCAAGGCCTCGCCGCCAAGGCACCACAAAATGGCGGACATGAGGAAATTAAAAAGCTCCAAACACTCACAGGAATGCAACTCCATGCTTCTTAGTCAAGCTCAGAATGGAAGGCATTTTGGGATTCCTCCTGGACAGAAGGTTGAAATGGAGGACACGACCAAATTAAAATATAAAAACAGTCCTAGGAATTTAAATCCATGCTTCTTAGTCAAGCTCATAATGGAAAACATTTGGGGATTCCTCCTTGACAGGAGGGTGAAATGGAGGACACGACCAAATAAAAAGCTGAAAGCACTCATAGAAATGTAACTCCATGCTTCTTAGTGAAGCTCAAAATGGAAGACATTTTAGGATTCCTCCAGGACTGAAGGTTGAAATGGAGGACATGATCAAATAAAAAGCTTTAAAAAATACTCCTAGAAATGTAAATTCTTAGTTATGCTCAGAATGGAAGACATTTTGGAATTCCCCCTAGAAAGAAGGTTGAAATAGAGGACACAAATAAATAAAAAGCTAAAAACACTCATAGAAATGTAAATCCATGCTTCTTAGTCAAGCTCAGAATGGAAGGCATTTTGGGATTTCTCCTAGACTGAAAGTTGATATTGAGGACATTGCCAAATTAAAAGCTGTAAACACTCCTAGGAATGTAAATCCATGCTTCTTAGTTATGTTCAAAATGGAAGACAGTTTGGGGATTTTTCCTTGTCAGAAGGGTGAAATGGAGGCCATGACCAAATAAAAAGCTAAAAGCACTCATTATAACAAATGGGCCTTCAATATCTGTGATTTTCCTGATTTGCAGGGTGGTGGTGGTCCAGAATGGACCCCCCGCGAATCGGGAGGGATGACTGTTAAGATAAATGCATACTTTTTAAGCCATACTCAAAATGGAGGACATTGTGGAATTCTCCTGAACTGAAGGTTGAAATGGAGGACGTGATCAAATAAAAAGCTAAAAAAAATACTCCTAGAAATGTAAATCCATGCATCTTCGTCATGCTCAGAATGGAAGACATTTTGGAATTCCTCCTGGAAAGAAGGTTGAAAAAGAGGACACAACTTTAAAAAGGATAAAAACACTTATAGAAATGTAAATCCATGCTTCTTAGTCAAGCTCAGAATGGAAGACATTGTGGAATTCCTCCTGGACAGAAAATTGAAATGGAGGACATGACTAAATAAAAAGCATAAAAACACTCATAGGAACTTCTTAGTCATGCTCAGAATGGAGGACATGTCAGGATTCTTTCTGGATGGAAGGTTGAAATGGAAAAGGAGGGCCTCTGGTCACCCTGTACAGAACAATGGACAATAGTATCCAAAATGCATGCTTCTTAGTCATGCTCAAAATGGAGCACATTTTGGAATTCCTCCTGGACAGAAGGCTGAAATGTAGGATAGATCCAGGAAAAGGAAAGTCTTTGTCACCCTGTATGGAGCAAAGTACAATAACATCCAAAATCCACAAAACAGCAATACCTTTAATGGGGACAGCCTAGATTGACCAAATGCCCTAACTAAAAAGAAGAGGGCACTGCGAAATGTTGGACATTCAAGAAAAATTGAGGACATGGCCATATAAAAGTGAAAATCACTCAATGAAATATAAATTCATGTTTCTTAGTCATGCTCAAAATGGAGGGCATTTGGATACCTGACATATTTATCTCTTGATGTACTTCCCTTTCCTTGGAATTACAGTAGTCCCATGAGAAGCCCCTGCTTGCTGGCCAGGTGTTAATAAAGTAGTTTTATTGCTGTTGTTAACTGCCCTCAAGTCAATCTCAACCAATGGCGACCCTGTGGATGAGACATCTCCAAGACCCCCTGTCCTCTACTACTCTCCTTAGTTCCTATACATTCATTCCCATGATCTCCTTAATAGAGTCCATCCATCTAGCATGCAGACTTCCTCTCTTTCTACTTCCCTCCACCTTTCCTAACATTCTTTTTTCCAGTGAGTTGTAACTTCTCATGATGTATCTGAAGTATAACAGCCTAAGTTTTGTCATCTTGGCTTCCAGGGAGATCTCTGGCTTGATCTGCTCTAGGACCCATTTATTTGTCATTTTGGCTGTCCATGACATCCTCAGCACTCTTCTCCAGCACCACATCTCAAATGAATGGATTTTCTTCCTATCTTGTTTATTAACTGTCCAGCTCTCACATCCATACATGGTAATAATTACCCTATTAAGGCTGCAGGTAAGGTCTCCCATTTCAGTCAGGCTTTTGCTGAGGAGTCAGAATAAATGAGCTAAACAGCTACTGGGCGACAGCCTTAGTGGGATGTAATACTGGCGGAGGATGTCTCAGAGACAATGGCAGTTGCACCATAGCTAACATTTATTAATACTGTGCAGAAGGAAGCACAGTAAACCCCTTTTGAATGTTTTTTATCATGAAAACCATGAGACAATCCAAAGATAAATAAGAGATAGTACCAGAAGATGAGACTCCCAGATTGGAAGGCACGCAACAAGCTATTGGGGTAAAGCAGAGGACAAGTACAAATAGTGCTGTGGCTCTGGACTCAAGCCAATAGTGCAACTGGACTCAAGCCAAAATGTCATTCAGGTGTCGATGTGCACAATACATTATAGGAACATAGAATGAATCCAGGGAAGCTAGACAATAAAACAAGAAATGGAATGTATAAACTTTGCAGTACTTGGGCGAGCGAGATAAAGTGGACAGGAATGGGACATTTTTAGTCAGATACTTACATAGCATTTTACTTACGAACTGAAAATCTAAGAAGAAATGGGGTGGCATTAATAGTGAGGAGAGACGTAGCAAAAGCAGTCAAGGTATAATACAAAATCTGACCATATAATATCAGTAAAACTTCAGGGAAAACTTCTCAGTATAACCATAATCCAGGATTATGCTCCAACTACAGACAGAAAGATAAGAAAGTGAAAGATTCAATGCTGGAATCCAGGAGGAAATTGGCCACTCACCAGGACAGGACGTCTTATTAATTATAGGCAATTGGAATGCAAAAGTAAGAAACAGAGCAGAATAAAAGACTGTCGAAAAATTTGGCCTAGGATCAAGAAATGAAGCAGGAGAGTGATTTACTGAGTTTTTTGAGGCAAAGAGTTTGTTCATCACAAACACATTCTTCAAGCAACCCAAGAGGCCGCTGTATACATAGACATCACCTGATAGCCAATATAGAAATCAAATAGACTATCCCATCACTATCGCAAGCACCCCCAAGATCATCACGCCATGAGTGGCAACCCAAATCTAAACCATAGGGGGAAATAGTTGTCTTTGAAACAGACATTTGAAATAAGACACAGAATTTTATATTCTCTGAAATAAAAGACTATTGTATATTGTTTTCTCTGATATTCCAGAACAAGACACATTGCCTCACATTTTAAATTTTTAAGAAATATGTTCCTAATGTGAAAGGAGACATATCTTCCATACAGACTACCACTGCTTTGCTGCCTATCTGACCCAAACCACCCAATAAAATATATTGTATGATTTGACAGATTACAAGACACCACAAAGAAGGCAAATCCATAGTTCCATTTAATAGGATTTTTTTAAAAATCCAGTTACCCATCAGTATAATAATGGAAATCCTACATTTGCATTTATGCCCTTTTGAGATGCAACAGCCTAATGGCCTGACAGTCATGACCAAACTATTATGCTAGGATGGGGAAGTTATTGTGTACTCACTGAGCACAGAGGCATCATTTCACAAATACAATTATGCTTAACTGTGGATGGTTGTTATTATTTAGTCAATTAATTGGGTGGTTTCAGAAGTATGAAATAATGAGAGAATTATCCAGTTTCATCATGGAGTGCATCACCATTGCCATGTACTCCAGTTGTTAGGAATTACTTTAGTTATTCTGAATGAATAATAAGTAATAAATATATTAATGAAAAGTTTCGCAAACACATAATCCAGAGATGCAAATATTCAAATAGACCAGGGATGAGCAAAATGTGGCCTGTTGAATACACATTAGAGCTCCTAGGTGGTCAAAATAATGTTGCGCCCAAATGCCCTTAAATAACTTCTAAGGCTCATGTTGCCACATGGGGGAATGACTGGGATCCTAGGCCATGACTGGGATCCTAGTCCAAATTATTTTAGGCCAAGGAGAGAGGCCTTTTAAAAACAACAACAACACTGTGTTATTTAAGAAGAGCTTTCCTGGGCCTAAAATAGTCCAACTGGGGCCAGAAACATGGCAGAAATCTTCCCATGCTCCCTGGAGGACAGGGGACCAAATTATCTCTATATTATACAATTATTGTACATTTATATTACAGACCAAGTAATTGTTATTATCTTGAATACACTGAAGAGCTGTGATTTCATAGATATGAATAGTCTCTGCACCAATGCAGATCACAACTGTTCCATTCATAGTTGCTATGGCTGATTTGCCTCATGACTATCTTTTTGGTGATAAATTTACCTAATCTACTCATTGGATAGCAGGTATGCAGTCTTACACTGAGGCAATACTCAAGGCCTTAACAACTTGGTAAAGGTTTTAACCCCATCAATATAGCCCTCAAGAACCCAGGATCCCCTCCATAAATTATAATTATTTTATTTTTGGAGTAAAATCACTACTAGATTTTTGATGCAGCAAAAATACAACCCATTACCCCCAACCAACCTATACTTCCCTGATATTTCTCCTTCCCATCCTCACCCATTTGTTTGATGCCTCTTGTGCAGTCTTAGTGAGAACTACAGAACTTTTCTGTCCCTCATAGATTGCCTATTATCCTATCATACATGTTGAATAAATATTAGTTATAAAATTTAGTGGTATCTGCCCCTTAATCTCACATGAAGTCCACAGTAAAGGTTTATACTACCACTTGTTCCTAGGGAAATATAACACACATATGCAAACAGATATATTAGTTTATAAGTAATATTTATAAGTAATGTAATTTTATAAGTAATGTATTGGTAAGTTAATATGGGGCATATGTGTCCACACAACTTTTGTATTTATCTAGTTTATGCCCTGTTTAAAAATATTAATTTATATGTATTGTCCTTAGAGATGTAAAATCTCAAAAGTTTGAAGCCATGGGTGGAAAACACAATTTTTAAAGTAGTTTTCAGGAACAAAAATTGAATTTTTCAGACTGAAAATCATCATGAATAATTTATGCCTTCTATATAACTTGGGTTGATAAAAAATTATGTCTGATATGTGGAAAGTACATTTTATTCAAAATATAATTAACATTTGAATTTCCTTTTTCTTAATTTTATTTTTTGTTACAAATGGAGCTACAGCATTTAGGTATACCTTACAGGTATACCTAAATGCTAATGAACCAGTTTGATTTGGCCAGTTTCTGGATAATTCCAAAAAACATCAAGTAAAAACAGAAGAAACCATAAATATTAGTAAAACAGAAAAAAATATCTCCAATAGTTCTCCATAGTATCAAGCAAACAATGCACTCATTCCCATAAAAAGAACAAGTGAGAAAAGGAAATCAAGACCAGTTGTAATGTGATACTGTACACAGACTTTCATAAAAGCCTACCTCTTAAGTAATTTTTAGAAATTATTTTAGAACAGTAAACTTGTGAACTTCTTGTCTTAAACATTTTATTTCCCCATTCTACAAGAAAAGATTCCATAATACATTTTTTCCAATTCTGGAAAAAATAAATAAATAAAAAAATCTCCTGGTTTTTTTGGGGGGTGGGGCAGGGTTTTTCTGGACCTTCACATACCTAATTAACACCCCTTCCCATTAATAACCCTTGAGGAAAACCATACAGATATTTCTCTGCTGAAACATGTTGGGTTATATCTTTTAATAAAACCTTTTTTAATATCTTGAGATCTTGTATCTCCTTCACATTGTGTTACGTTAGACATTTCCAGTTTCTCAAAGTCCCTCCATAAGATCTCAAAGTGTTACAGGCTTTGAAAGCTATTTTCCTGCACATCACTTATTTCTTCATACCTGTATATTAGGAAGGAGATAACTAATTAAAATTATTTTTATCCAACAAAATACAGATCATTTTGATGGTCAATGTGCATGTGGCAGCAAAATTACTATACTGCAGTATCTCTCTGTTGTTTGCCTCTCTACGGTGTATCTGTCAGTGTAAGTAAAGCCACTAAGGAGGTAGGTTTTTACAGCCTTTGCTACTATGACCTCAAGTGCAACCGTTCACCTTTATGGGACAAATTAGAGGGATGCATTTGGAGGCATCACTCTCATGGAGACTTCAGGCCCTTTACAAGCCCCAGTATTGAGATTCAAGCTTGCTGTTTTAAATATGTGTGTGTGCATGCACACCCCTTCAAGTCTCCTGCCAGCATATGGCAATCCCATGAACTTTATCATAGAATACTCTTATGGAAAAAAATATTCAGAGGGTTTTTTGCCAGTTGTTGAAATATAGCCTACAGCACCTGGTATTCATTGTTGATCTCCCATCCAAGTACTAACCAGGGCTGACCCTGTTAACTTCCAGGATTAGAAGGGGTCAGGTGCCTTTATCCCTGATAGGCTATCTCTCTATTTTATTTTTATTTCAGAGTCAGTGGAGCTGAAAGTTGCTGAAAACTTAATTTCTTCAAACTGTAACTTCAAATGGATTTACCATATGCTGTACCATTTCTGTCTGTAAACACAATTTGTCCTTCAGTTGGATTATCATCAAAGTTGCATGTGATGTTCGAAGTGTTTAAAGAAGAGATTGACATGATCTGCGCTTGCCTCTCAAGTGGAGAAAAATGACTGATGCTAAAGTTTGTGCTCTTACATGACAAAATCTGCATTGAATGTTCTTCAGGATCTGATGATAATTGTGTATTTCAGTGCTATAAGGGCTTTAGATAATACTTCATTGATTAAGCAAATTTGAAAACAAGTCTTGCCTCTGAAACAGCCTTGAGTGGCTTGATAGATGACCTTTGCTGAAAGGAAAATAAGAGTGCATCTCTGCTAGAAAATCTTCAACTAATGCTTCTCTGGAACACTTAACATCTAGGGGTTTGGGTTTTTTTTGTTTTGTTTTTTTTTTTTGTTGTTGTTGTTTTTGTTTTTTTGTATTTTTACTGATACATAATATGCAGAGAAATAATCTGGAACAATAAGAACCTAATGCAAGTAGCTGATGGTTGTTATTTCCTGTATTTGATGGATTATTCCTCCAAATCTATGATGTTATAGATTGTACTCCAAAAAAGTAACTTGTCTGAGCTCCAAAGCTGACTAATCAGTAGACTGGAAAGATTTAATCCTTTATCCTCCAAGCAATTTCTGCATGTACCTATTTAACTCAAAACTGAATAATGGGGTGGGAGAAGGGAGAAAGTCAGTCTGGAATGCATAGAGATGCTGGCTTTGGTATCTATAGTTCCCTGGTGGTTCCTTTATTCGAAGACACATGAAGGCGGGGAAGGGGTTGATCACAGCTGTGAAGGTGTGTTTGTAAAAAAGATGTTGTGTGCTCCTTTTAAAAGATTTGTTCCCATAAGTCTAGCAACAGAGCTAGAATTATGGATACTATTTTACACAGTTGTGATTCACAGTGTAATAAGGTATGGCCAATGTAACTTGTTCCCAATTCTGTTACAAGAATTTATGCATTACAAACATTTTGGCTACATAAGAATCGTCGTGTGGAGCATGAATTTGCTACCAGTATATATGACAGATTATCAAGATAGGGTAAAACAGCTTGGCTCACCTAGCACTAGACATAACAGGTCTATCATAACTTATGATATAAGAAATTCACTTTAAGTTATGAATCACCAACTCTTCTGTACTGAACTGAACATGACTAATTTCAAACTAGGAGCTCAGGTAATGCTGTATTATAGATGATCTTGTTTCCCCACATCCAAACAGTAGTTAACATAGTAATTACCTGCTCTAAGCCTTATCTTTCAGCAGGTGGTGGGGACCCTGGACCTTACTGATGTTGTTGGATTACAGCATCCATTAGCCTTGGCTAATTCTGAGGGATGATAGGAGTTGCTGATCTGGAAGATCATGTGTTCCCCACCCCATCTTACAGAACAACTGCTATGGCATAAATTGAATCCCTTTTGTTTGACTGCAGCACATGTAGTTTATAGGAAGATTTGTCAGGGGTTCCTTGGTATAGTTGGACAGTCTTAATCCAACAGGACTTGGCTAGATGTTCTTTGTATCCCTCATATTTCTGATAGGTAGCAGCTGAGTAAGTATTTGAGACAAAGAGCGCCTAAAGTGGGCCCTTGGTATCCACTGTGGATTGGTTCCAGGACCACCCGTGGATATCAAAATCAGTGGATGCTCAAATACCATTAAATACAACAGCATTGAAACTGTCCCTTATATAATATGACAAAATCAAGGTTTGCTTTTTGGAATATATATATATATATATATATATATATATATATAAATTCAGACTACGTGATTGAATCTGTGGATATTGAGGTCTGACTGTACATTTAGACTCTTAATATATGCCACCACTGTCCCACCAACCTAGTCAGCTAGCTCTGATCATAGGCCAAATGTGGCTTACAATCATTATTAAAACATTAATGAAGTATTCACAGTACACTGGTCCCTCTACATTTGCAGCTTTGACTTTTGCGGATTTGATTATTCACGGATTTTATTAATATGTTCTCTCTAGGAATATCTGAGTCCTCCAGCACAACTCTATGGTCAACTTTAACCAACTGAAGGACCTAGAGATTCCTAGAGAAAACACTCCACTAGGCATTTGTAGCTCCTCCAGCGTAATTCTATGGTCAGTGTCTGGCAGATGTTGACCACAGAGTTGCACTGGAGGACCTAGAGATTCCTAGACAGGTGTTCTCTCAAGTAAAACCATAATGTTTTTGTTATTTGTGGTTTTCCCCTAACCCCTGCGAATGAGGAAGGACGAGTATATCCACCAAGATGAGGTGCTTATTTTTTCCCATTAAACTACTAATTACCACAGTGTGGAGACAGTTGAAAAGTATGAAAAGATGGCTCCATAGCCTGACAGATTTTGCCACACCTTGGTAAGATAACTGATTGTAGTCCCTTTCCTCTAGCAACAGAGAGCAGATTTGTGTGGGGGAAAGAAAAGGGTCTGCAATCAACTACAGGTGCCAACTAGTTATATGTTCCAGTTATCTGTGGGTGTGCCCTTGTAACTTGCAACTAGTCCCAAAAGATTGTGATCTTAACTTTGATAAACATTTCCTCTGTACAAAGAAGTTGCCCTTTTAGCATATCAGTCCTCTGTGCTAGATGGATGGACTCTATTAAAGAGATCACAGATATGAGTTTACACAACCTAAGCAGATCAGTGGAGGACAGGGAGTCTTGGAGATGTCTCATCCAAAGGGTCTCCATGGGTAGAGATCAAGTGGAGGGCAGTTAACAACAACAACAACAGCTGTATTCTAGTGCTCTGCTTGGCCTTATTCTACGTCTTTTCTTCAGTATCCATTCAGCCTTCTTTTCCTAACCATATAACTAGAACAGTTTCAAAGGAAGAAAAACACATTTTACCTTGATAGTCTTCCTGATTGCAAGTCTGCAAACTTCTCCTACAGAAGCAATATGAGTTATTGGCTTTTATAAAATAAACATACTGTAATGGAGAAGGGACCTATAAAAATGTTGCTGTGGGTGTGCCCTTGTAACTTACAACTAGTCCCAAAATATTGTGATCTTAACTACAGGAGGCGAGGATACACTGCAATATTTTTATAAGTCACTTCTGTAAAATTCCTTACATAAGGGACCTATAAGTACTCCTGCGAGATTCCTATTCTGTGTGCATTATGCATTACCAATGCATTCCTTCTGCACCACTGTTTCCATAGTTGTTGTTTTTCTTTTTACAACTGGCACTCAAGAGTCCAGGACTTCTTCAATTACTCTTCTCAGTCCTCCAGGTTAAGCATGGGAAGGGGTGGGTGTTTTTAAAATATTTTTGTAGTGGAGTTCCTCCATTTGAGGAGAAGTTTAGAGGTGTGTTTTTGTTTCTATAAAACTTAAATTCCTCTGAGATCTTTTTTTTTTGGGGGGGGGGGATGGTTTTCCATGGATGTTTTTAGAAGAGTTCTTGCACTTCTGCAAATCATAGGGTTCCCCTATGCTAATGCCTCCCTCTTGTTTCTCAGGGTTAAACTATAGAAATAGGCATTTACATTTAACACAGGGTTTTAAAAATGCAAATGGCATCAGCAGGAGTGAAGGAGCTGATATTTAATTGGATCAGAGCATGTGTGGTGGTGGGATTTAACCCTTCCCTCCTCTGATGTTGTCCTGCTCTGGAGCTAGAATTTACACCAGTATGAAATTTTACCCCCTTCCTGGGAGCAGGGATGGGAAGTGGGGAACACCTTCAGAAAACTATTTCTCTATTGCATGATAAGACAGGGGCTAAGCACCCACCCCACACCTTCTCTTTGACCCTGATTAATATCAGTAAAAGGGTCATCTTTTTCATCAAAAGATGAGAAACTGAGGCAACTGGGAGCTCCCCCTAGTGGTACAATTTGTTCCTGTTGCTGAAGAGCGGTAAGGCTGAGCCTGGCAAGTTAAGCGAGGTCCAAAACATACTGCAGAAATAATCCAGTTTGAGACTGCTTTAACTGCCCTAGCTCAATGCTAGGGAATTCCAAGAACTGTAGTCTTCTGAGCCATTTAGCCTTCTCTATCAGAGAGAGCTGTGGTGCCACAATAAACTGGAATTCCCAGGATTCCCTACCACTAGCCCAGGGCAATTAAAGCAGTCTCAAACTGAATTATTTCTGCAGTGTGTTTTGGACCAATGCATCCCTTAATGTTTGCTTCTCTCATTTCAGGAACTGCCTCCATCCAAAATAACATGTTTCTTAAACTTTTGAGGGTTATGGACCACTTTGAGAATTTGATGAAAGCTTTGAGCTGCTTCAGGGGAAAAAATGTGCCTAAGTACACATAGAATTTTTTTGCATTTGATTTATTTTATTGCATTGGAAATTTATTTCCTTCACATTGGCTTGCAGTGAAAGGCTAAAGTTTTACCTAAAAATCTATGAGAAGGAAAATAGCAAAAAAAAAAAAAAAAATCTATGAGAGGGAAATTCACAATAGCAGGAAGGAAACTAAAGAACATTTTTTGCACCTGGTTCACTGGCTCCATAAAACCCACAGACACCAGTTTAAGAATCTTTGCTTTAATAACTTATGTTCCTGACTTTTACCTCTTGCTTTGATGGCGCAATGGTTAAATGCCAGTCCTGCAGCCACAACATTGTAAGTTTAATCCTAGAGGAGGGCTCCAAAGTCCACTCAGCCTTCCATCCTTTTGTAGGTCGGTAAAATGAGTACCCAGTTTGTTGGAGGTAATTGGCTTACAGATTGTAAACAGCCTAGGGAGTGCTAGTTCACTGATAAGCAGTGTAGAAATGTACTTGCTATTGCGATTGCTATAATCCTGTATTTCTGTGATTGATGGCTTTCATTTTTCAATACACTTTGCAAAGAGATTTGGATTTTAATAAGCCCCCTATAGAAAGGCACTGCGTCTTGTAAGCCAGAACATTTTGTAGGCACAAGTGTCCCATCTAGTTTACACTACAGAGAACACTTTTTAAAAGAAGGCATGAAACTGAAGGCAATAAGCATGGAGATGTCATTTTTCATATTGCAATGGATCTGATTTTAGTTCTGTTCTGCTGTAGCTGGGTTGGCTTTCCTGAATCAAAGTGGAAGATCAAAGTCTCGTCCTGTTGGGAAGGATGATTCCAATTAGTATTTATGGTAGAGTTTGAAACTTTCGTTTAACACATAATTTGCTACATCTATAGTTCTTAGACTCCCAAAGTTGTTATGTTAATAGTATCCATTTTTAAAAGCAGTTCTTTACTGTATTTTCCTATTTCTTCAGAGTAACTACAGTAGTTAATTTTAGTACATTTAAGGCTAAACATTCTTAAAGGCATCATTTAGATTTTATTACTTTTAAAAATTGCACTATAGCAGCACAAGGAACAGCTCTTGAACCATGTTGTATTTCTACTCCATCTTTATGGAAGCCACAATCCTGTAACTATAAAAGTAACTAAAATTATAATGGCGCTGCATCAGCATCATTGAAAAAAGAACAAATTATAGTTCATTACTTCTGAGCTCTGATTCTTTGACTTTTGATGCTTTGACATGGGAAATAAGGGCCCTTGCCCTTTTTTCATAATGTTAATTCTGTATTAAAATAATATTAATATAATAATATTCTGTATGCTTTAGATATGTTATTTTAATTTTTGTATGTTTTATATCATTTTATATTGCTTTAGCGAGATTGTTTTAATTTTTTATTGTATTTTTTTCTTTAAAAACCCGATTTTATCTGTCTTCCTGGCATAGAAATCAAATAAATAAATAAAAATAAAATAATAAATTAATATGACAGTTTCTGTTGGTGTACTTGCTAATACTATGTTAGCAGGTGCTCTTTTTCTGGTGAGGGAAGACAGCCAAGGAAGGTGACTCACTAGAAAAGACAATGATGCTAGGGAAGATAGAAGGAAGTAGAAAGAGAGGAAGACCACAAGCTAGATGAATAGACTCAATCATGGAGGTCACAGGCCTGAATTTACAGGACCTAAGCAAAGCAGTTGAGGACAGGGGTCTTGGAGATGTCTCATCCACAGGATCGCCATGAGTTGTGGTTGACATGGGGGCAGGTAATAACAACAATAACAACAACAAGGCAGCCATAATCTGCTACTTCCAACTACTTTATTTTTACAATGCTTTACGAATTTTATGACCACTGTCCATGTCACCTTAGTGCAGCAGTTCTCAAATAGTGGGGCGCGCCCCCCAGGGGGGGGCGCGAGGCTCCGTAAAGGGGGGCCCGTTACAGCTGGAGAGAGGGAGATTGTCCCAGCGCAGCCCCAGTAGCAGCCCAACGTGCTCTATCCTGATTGGTCAAACCCGCCCATGTGACTATTTACAGTCACGCGGGGCGCGCGAAATGTTTTCTTCTTTCCTGGGGGGGGCGTGACAGAAAATAATGGAGAAGCACTGCCTTAGTGTCACCACCTACACTGGCATAGGAGATTTTCACATGGGCAAAAGTGATGGGAACATAGAGGGATGCTCCCATCACTATTGTACAATTTGTTAGCAGACATCCTCCATTTTTATTATATATTTTAGCCATGTGGAGTTCCCTATGACCCCAGCCTGACCCATGGGAGATGGCAGCCATAATCCCCTAGATGTGAGGTCAGGTAAGCAAGCTAAAAATTGCTTAAGACCACTAAAGATTTCCTGGACAGGCAGGTTTTGGGAGTTGCCCTTGGGAATATCCCATTATGTTGGAAAACATACCTAATAGTGTTTGTTTGTCTCAGTCTCACACTTGATGAGACAGTGATTAGATTGATAGCACCTCCTTTCTCTAGCTTCCTTTCCTTGATAGTTTTGAAACCAAATGCATTGTTTAGACTATGCCCAGACTTAAGTAAACATTGAAAAGCCCACTCAAGCCTTTGTCCACCTATTGTCTAACTCAGGGGTAGGCAACCTTTCCCCTTTAAGGGCTGAGGGACTTCAGCTCCCAGAATCCCAGGAGCTATTGGCCAGCATGGGACTATTGGCCAACATGGCTGAAGCTTCTGGGAGCTGAAGTCCCTCGGCCCTTAAAGGGGAAAGGTTGCCTACCCCTGGTCTAACTCATGGCTGGAAGGCAGAAATCGCCCTTAAAAACCCCTGGATTTTAGCAGACCTCGTGTTACCTTGGAAGTGTTACCTTGTTACCTTGTTACCTTGGAAGTGCATGCTGAAACTCTGTCGGTCTGTGCTCTAAGATAGTTCCCGCAACCCCCCTCTTGCCGGTCGTGCCCCTTCCACAGAGCTCATCTTCATTCACCGCCAAAGCCCAGAGGAGTCGCTCGGGTGTAAGTATATCCTCTGTCCTGGTCTTTCTCTCTTTGCCTTCCCCGCTCTCGCTTTCCCCCCGCTTATTCTTCTAGCGTGTGTGTGTGTGTGTGTGTGTGTGCCGCATTTGGATGTTTGCTTATTTTGTTAATAAAAGATTTCATACTTTAATTGGAGCTTGGTCAGTCTCAGTGCCTTCCCTAGCCAAAAACTCTTATATCTCCTGTAGACAATTGGATAAGATCTTCGAAGCGAAGTTGGGCGCTTCCCTCTCATTTGAGCTAATTATAAATTCCCCAAAATTAGGTCTTGGCTTCCCAACAAATTACATGAAGATTATCAGATGACATCCCACGATGTTGCAATAATCACGTCATTATCCCTCAACTAAAGAGGAATTCTAGCACCATTTATCATTCACAGGAAAGTCCTGTGAATAAAAGGAAATGCTAGAATTCCTCTTTATTCATGGGATAATGATGCGATTATTGTGACATCGTCTGATAATCTTCACACAATTGCGTGATTGTGATGGGAGCATCCCACTATGCTCCCATCACTTTTGCCTATTTGAAATTCTCCATAGTTTCACTAGCATAGTGCATCAAAGGGATTCTGTTCATTGACTGCATGTCTCCAGAACCATTTGTGACTATACCATGTGTACAAAGGCACCCACAACAGTATTTCTCTGTTATGTACAGGGATTTATAAACACTCTTAGACAAATCTCTAATACAACTCACAATATGGTTTGCAAAATGTCTTAACATACCCCAAGGCCATCAGGTATGGTATCCAAGAACTACATCTTCTCTTCACTACCTGACTGCTGGGTTTTGTCTACACTTCCCTTTTGAAAAGTTTCATCTTTATGCTGCTTGAGGCTTCTACCTTTTCAGCAAAAGACATAGGTCATGCGGATAAGATTTTTCTGTTTTGTTTTTCTTTCCAGCTCGCACTTTTGTGTATTTCTGAAATTCAAGACACCTCTGATACTAGCAAGGTACTTATCTGTAACGCCATCACTTTGAGGGATTAAGGCCAGTTACTTGTTACACACTTAGATCAAGAGTTATCTGAGTAGAGAGGCTGTCCCGTTAAGGTTGGGGAAATCTGGTTTTGATCTTGAGTTGTTTTGATTTTCTCTGAGAGCAAAACCATGTTATTTTAACTCCTGAATAAGGTGGGCTACCTGGCTGAGTCTTTCTCTCTCGCTCTACTTTGGCAGAAAGGATTAGAAACTTCCACAGAATCAATTCTCTATTAGAGTAGAGTGCTCTCCATTGAGTGGAAAGGAATGGAATTGTTTTCAGATTATGTGTGTGTGTGTGTGTGCATGTGTGTGTCTTTCCCACATCAAAGACTTTGATGGAAGTTGTTCACGCTATTGTCAGGAATGTAGGCATTGGCACAAAGGTGATTAGCAAAATTGCTTTTCTACAAGAGAAGCACAAAAATTATCAAGGGATTAAGGGGGATAAAAAAAAAAGTTTCATTGAATTTGAGGTGCAGTCTTCTCCAAATTATGTTCCATAGGTTTTACTGCTTCACAGAAGTAGCCTAAAACAAATCAGAATTTAAAAACTGGAAAACATTTACTGCTGTATTCCTCACCCCCAAAAAGTCCACTGGGACCTATCCTCAGAAATGCTGAACAACTCCACTGGAGGGGGGACTAGTTTTAATAAATCAAAAGCAGGTCTGTTGTCAGTTTGTACTACTTGTTGTTGATTAAAGATTGAATCCATACAGAGTTCTTTCTATCCAATGGGGGAAAATAACCACCAAGTGTGCAATCTATAATATTCCTGTAACAACAGAATTTTTATCAATAAAATATACTGCCATTTTCTCATTACTTTCTCAAAATTTATTGTAAAGTTTTAAAAAATGTTTTTATTTTGTGAGCCACCTTGGATCTCTTTCTGAGAGAAAGGTGGCACAGAAATGAAATGAAATACCTCTACAGCAAGAGCCTTTGTTACTGAAGAATGGGGTATAAATACCCCCAAAAAATAAATAATAAATAAATAAGAGTCTATCAAAACAGCCCAACCAAGGTATAGCCTGGTATCTGTTAGTTATGCAGGTACTTTCCCACTATGTATCTTTGTAAAAAGAGGGAAATGGTATTAATTTTAACCCCTTTGGGAAGATGGGAAGCAGAAATCTGACACAACATAAATGCAAGAATTTAGTTTATCAATGATCTAATGTGCTTCATCTCCAACTTACAATACACTGGAGATAACACTCAGGACATGATCAAAAGTTTCAGTGCACAAACCAATCTAGACAGCACACTAAACATAATAACAATGCAGTCCTAAATAAAATTCCTTCACAAGTCTTATTCTCAAATAATTATGTGTGGGATTGCAGCCTAAATTTACAGTTCTTATGTAAGGCTGCTATATATATCTTCTGTAGAGTAAGTCCCATAGAACCAAATCACTTTTGCATCTGAGTAAACATCCTTAGAACTGCACTGTAAACTCTGATATTATTAAAACTGGCTTAAATCTAGAATAATATCTACACGGACTAGGGATATTAATTACTACACGCCACACAAACCTAAATTTGTTCCATTTGCTGAATTTTATTTTAATTGCCTCTTTTCTTACCAACACAAGCATGTTTTTAAGTATCTCTTCGCAAGGAGATAATTTTAACTTTAATCCAAGCAATGTCATCTCCCTCCCTGCCCCAGGCTATATCAGGCTGTCACTCACCAGCCAGCTGTGGAATTCTGAAAGATTCCATTTAAAATGCTTTACAATTCCAAATGCACAATTTCTAATGCCACAGTGTGACTGCCACACAGACTGCGAAACGCCCCAACCCTTCAGGCTTCAAAGGCCGGACATCCTTGATCTCCAGAAGGAATGTGTTTGAATCCTGGGTCTTTTTAGTGGGCTCTTACAAAGATATTTATTTTAGAAGTTTTTCCCCCCCCTCTTTTCACACTTGAAGCCTGACCTTGCTTTTCTAGAAATCAATAGCGAAACTTCCATCTACTCCTTTAGTAGCTGAATTGGGGCCTGTTTCAGTGAAACATTCTTTGTGAGGTTTTTTTTTTCCATTTTTGGGTGGGGTGGGGGCTGCTGAAAGCCTTTGTCATGAACAATTAGAACTTCATAGAAAGACTGCTCGAGCCTACCTCTTATTTATTGCAAAGGCAAGAGTCAAAGAAACAGTCCACAGATAGGTTTTTTTACCCTCTCTCCTAGGGCTACAGCCCTTTCACTGCTGCACAGTAGGAACATTTCATGGGTGCCTCTTCTTTAAACACAGAATTGGAAGTAACAAACCTGCTGACTGCAAAATTTATCTACAAATGCTTGTATTAAGAAACAAAAACTTATCCAGTACTGGGGCCTAGTATTCTCTACACTTTCTGACAAAGTAATCACTCAATGAGGTTGCATAGATTCTGCCAAATAACATTTCCTGATCAAGGAGACTGGTACCTGTTTTCCTTTACCTTAAAAGTCTTACTCTATTTAAAAATTTTAAAAATATTTTTAAAAACATTAAAATAAGAGGTAGCAGAGGACCAAACAGTTTGGACTTTATCACATGGGGGAAATCTCGTGCAGAAATAGGATTTAAAAGGTGGGGAAAACCCTCAAAAGCGGGTAGATTTTCACACACATTGCTGTTAAAGTGTGCTTAACCTGAACAGAAAGTAGTCAAAAGCTGCTCCTTTTTACATTCGGGATTTTCTGAAAGTAAAAAGAAGTGGTTTTTGACTACTTTCCGTTCAGGTTAAGCACACTTCAACAGCAACGTTGTCTGAAAATCTACCCGCTTTTGTGTGTGTGTGTTTCTATTTAAAACCTCATTTCTGCATGGGATTTCCCCCGTGTGATAAAGTCCAGTATTAGCACTATCTATACTTAATGAAAAGTAAGTCCCACTCAAGTGGGCCCTATGAGTTAAACAGGACTTACTCTCAATATGTTTGTATCAGGTTGCAGAATCTGTATTACAATATATATATATATATATATCAGTTCACTGTATGAATATTCCACTTACTTCATATGATTGCTTGGTCTTAAACCTGAACCCTAATTCTGTAGCAGAGATTTTTCATAGCAATAATTCAGAAACGATTTCTAATTTAATTCTGATTAGGTTCTAAATGTTACTTGCAAGAAAATATTTTAATTTGTGATTAAAATGCATTTTAATCACAAATAAATTCTTGCACCTGAGAAAATTAGATAGTTTGTATGTATGTGTAATGTCAGAGCCAGCATGGTATAGTGCTTTGAGTACTGGATATGGACTCTGGAGACCAGGATTTGGTTCCCAGCTTGGCCATTAAACCCACTGGGTGACCTTGGGCAAGTCACATATTTTCAGCCCCCAAGAAAGTCAATGGCAAACCCTCTCTGAACAAATCTTGCCAAGAAAACCCCATAGGGTTGCCTTAAGTCAGAAATTACTTGAAGGCATAAAGCAACAACAACAAATGTGTAATAAACAAGAGACAACAGGACACATCAATACTAAAAAGAGGGGGAGCTACAGTTGTGTGATACTTACAGAGCCACTTTAGACTATCTTTGATTTGAGAAAATGGGATGCAACAACACATCTATACAAGCCATGTTCAGAAGTAAGGAGTAAAAAAAAGTATTCTGATTTAGCCATGTTGCATTTCTTTTCTTTTTTTAAAATGTTTTTGGTGGTAACATTGGTGGTAGTTTGGGAATGTAGTAGTGCAAGTAAAATAATCAGCATTTATCTTCCACTACTGTATATACTGACTAAACAGTACCTGATGGAGTCTATTTTGAAAGTATCCTAGATTTTTAACATTTGCTCAAGCCATCCAATGGGTTCTTTGTTGTTGCTGTTGTTGTTTAACAATAGGTTGAAGGCCTCCAAATTGATGATACAGCTGAGAGTACCTTGATGATTTTCTGCCACTTTCTTACAATCATGACTTGCAACATGTCAAATCTCCCATGAAAGAAGCAAGCTATTTTTGTGTTTGTTTGTTTAGATCAGAAAAGATCACCCATCCTGAAATGGAGAATGTTTTCCTTGGGGACTGTGAGTACTGTAAACATTCCTGATGGCTTTAACGTCTGCTGTCCAGTGTACGGGTGGGCAGCTCACACAATTTTTGGACACACGTTGTGTGCAGCATGTCAGATTATAAATTCTGGAAGAGCTGCTTTTCTAAGCCCACCCTCAATTACATCAAATCTTTCTACTTCTACAGAGCATATATATAGCTGAGGGGGTACATATAACTGAATTAGTATTTTTAATTGATATTTTAAAGATTTTACAAAATGACACAGTACACAATACATCTGAGATCCACTGTGAATGAGGTGTACAGAGTTGGCAATCCACAAAAATTCAGCTAAATTCTCCAACTATCACAACATAAAAAATGATTGAACTCACTGTAGCTAGAAACAAACCTATGACATCATGCAGTCTACACAATGCATGACCACATAAGATTTCAGCCAACATTTATGTTTTTGTGCTTCTACATCTTTGTGCTCTTATGCTCCTGCTTTTAATTTTAACTTTGGTTTACAGTATATTTCTCTCCTAAATCTCTGCAACATTCATACAGGCTGTTATTACCTGAGTGTAGATTTTTCCTCTTCTGTGTAACTGTTAGTGGTAAATAAATATTAAGTAGCAGTAGCAAAGAGAGCCAGTAAGTATGGCATAGTGGTTTGAATATACAACTAGGACTGTGGAGATCAGGGTTCAATTCTGTGCTCGGCCATGGAAATCCATTTGGTGACCTTGGTTGAGTCACAGTCTCTCAGCCCCAGAAACCCCCAAGATAGAGTCACTTTAGGGTTGCCATAAGTTAGAAATGACTTGAATGCACACAACAATAACGAGTAATAGCAACAGCAGCTTCAGCAACAACAAAGTGATATACGCACAAGACTGAAAGTCCTACTTTCTCTGTAGGAATTCAACTTAGATTAGTAAGAAGTTTTCAGATGACGAGAGAGAAATGGCTCCCAATGCGAACACTGCATGAGTAATCTGACAAAAAAGAGGACGAGAACTAGCCAGCAAAGTTGTGGGGACCTAAAACATGGAGGAATCTAAAAGAAGGCAAGACAGCTAGCTTTATTGAAGGCACCAGGGAGATCTAGGAATACAAAGCCCAAAGTAGAGTCCTTTCAATTTAGCAAGACAATTTTGAGATTTTAAAAAATGCAAAAGCACTGGAAGACAGTAGATGTCAGACAAAGACATGAGCTGAAACTAGAAGTAAAGTCAAGACCACAGGATACTTCAGTAGGTGAGGAGGGTAAAGGAGAGGGCTTTCCCCCCCTTTTAATGAAATGAGAGATACATTTAATTTCAACACACTATGAAGGAGACAAAGAAGAAACAGGGGGGAATAATAGTAGGACAAATTGTAACCAGAAGGGAAAAGACCAAGAGGGCATATGAAGAGGTTAGAAAAGGACATCCTCCTAAGCATTACATCAAAGGACATTGGAGGGAAAGAAGAAGGGATGAGAGAGGTGGTAGAAGGAAGAGTGGTAGATAAGTTATGGTAGATAGCATCAATTTTAACACTGAAGGAAGAGACAAAATTTTGAGTGGAAAGGGAACTTGGAAAAGCAGAGACTCAGGCCTTAGTAGAACATCAAAGATAGAAGAAAGGCTTCAAGAATTGTTAAATGAAATTGATTTCCCTCAGACTAAAACCCTGGTACTTCCCGAAGCTGCTTATTCTATAACTATTCTATTAAATATTTTAGATTATACACCTTTGACAAGGCTGGTTGGTGTCTGTTGCTGTTGTTTTACTTTGCAAAGTGCCATATACACTGATGGTGTTGTATAAATAAATGATGATCATAGAATCATAGAGTTCCTCCTAATGTTGAGGTGGAATCTCTTTTTCTGTAGCTTGCATCCATTGTTCCGGGTCCAGTTCACTGGAGCAGTAGACAACAAACTTGCTCCATCCTCAATATGACACCCATTCAAATATTTAAACAGGGCTATCATATCACCTCTTAAACATCTCTTCTCCAGGCTAAACATACCCAGCTTCCTAAGTCGGTCTTCATAGGGCATGGTTTCCAGACCCTTCACCATTTTAGTTGACCTCCTTTGGACACACCCCAGCTTATCAACATCCTTTTTTTAATTATGGTGCCCAGAACTAGACATAGTATTCCAGGTGAGGCCTGAGTAAAGCAGATTACAGTGGCATGATTACTTCTCTCGATCTAAATACTGGCCTTCTGTTGATGCAGCCTAAAAGCTTTTTTAGTTGCCATTGGCCTTCTAGCTGGCGCTAAAATATGATCATTATGATGATCATAATGTTGATAACAGCTGTTGGAGAATTCCCTTGCTAAACTTTGCACTTTCCCAGTGACTAAAGCACTGCACTTTTTACAGAGGCTTATATTTGTGGTCCTGCAAATCCAACATCAATAGCATCTTAGTATTTCCTTTGGGCCCCATATGGGAGAAAAGTGGGGTATACCATAACATAACAACATAACATAAATATTCAGGAAAGGGAAGTTAATGATAACTAGGTATTGTTTTTTATTTTGTTTTGCCATTGTAAAGAAGAATCAAGGAAAATGTGTGCATCGAAGTGGGAGGTAGGAGCATAACTGCAAGAACAAGAATAATTAAAATGCTAAAATCATTGGCTATTTTGCCATTGAATCACTAGGTATTCTGGCTGCTTTGTATGCAATATTATAGCCACAGTGATGTAATAGAAATTAGACCTAACAGCTGAATATTTAGTTTATAGGTGTACATATACATGACCACAGGAAAACTTGAATTAAATTAGTTTTCCCATTGGATTTGGTCACAGGTTTCATATCTTAACAAAGGTGCATGTATTACATACAACAAGAAAGATGGAGGCCTTTATCTACCTGACTCCCTGCTGTGGCTACATCTTTAAACCCCAAAGCTTTGCCTTTCCAGAAGAAAGGTATTGCTTTCCAACTTTCCAAGGTATGCCTCTCATCTCTCTGCCTCATCTTTCTTGCACCATCCCTCCCCACTCCACTTCAAACCCTGGGAAAAACCTCACTAAAGAGACTTGCCGACCAAGGGACCGTTTCGTTGCATTGTGTTTTCCAGCTAGACCTGAACAGACTGAAATCAATGCAGCTCCCTTCTCCCCCTTCCCTTGTGTCTTTTTTCTTCTTCTGAGTTTGTTCCCCCTGCCTTAAACAAGCCCAGTTTAGTTACATCCCCATAGCAATCAAGTGTCCAGCAGCTTCTGTTTCTTGTAAAAACACAGGGTCTTTTTCATGGGGCTCAAGTGCCCCCTCAGTTCAAAATGCCCAGAGTGTGTGTGCTGGGGGGCTCCAGTTTGGAGAATCAAAATGCAGCTGTTTTAAGGATTTCTAATGCACTCATCACCATGGTATCTGAGTGCTTTTGTATCAATATAATGCATGACACCAGGCATCCATTGTCGTATAGAACTGCAGATCAGAGTTACTAGAAAATTACTTACATAAGTACTAGAAAATAAGTATGCAATAGTGTCTGCTTGTGAGAGAGAATGAACATCCTCATGAGCTGAAGTCTAACAGTGCAATTTCAATAATATTTATTAGGGAGTAATCCTCACTGAAATCAATAGGACTTAACTACTTATGGAAAGAAACACGATTTCACTGCATGACTTACTATAACTGTGGTAAATAAACATCAGTGGATTCTCAGTGGACAGTGGATCTAGGCTATGACTAAAGTAGTTTGACACTGCAAACATTTACAGTTCACATATATTATACTGATGGTTCATACAATTGTTGGAATTTGGTTAACTTTTTTTCCTTTCAGTTTAACATATTTAAAGGGTTTTCCATGTTTACTCAAAAAGATGGGAAAATCCAACTATTAAAGTTCATATCCTAAACAGATACATTATTAGGCCATTTGGATTTGATATGGTGTCTACATAGTGGTTAGTTCCAGAACTACTGCTACCTAGGCTGTCAGTGGCAGAGTGGTGCACCTAAGTCCCAAAACTTTGCTGTTCTATGGAATATACTCATGAAATCTATGCCAATGGAGGTATTATGCAACCGAAGTGGCCATTCTAACTTACAAGTACCTGGCAACCAACACCAGCCATAGAGAATGATAGAAAGTACCTTAAAGTTCATCTAGTTCAACCTGCTGTCACAGAGAAAGTATTTAAAACCATTTGTTCTTTTACCCTGTTAAATGACAGAATGGACAGGATGGAGATTAAAATTCTACTACTGCCTGCACAATAGGTACAAACACCTTATGCTACTATTAAAGCAAGGGATATATTTACTTTCCACCTGACCAAATACATCAAACTGTCCCTGAAAGCATGCTGCACAAAGAGAGAAATCAAGAAAGAAATCTAACCCTAGCTAGACCAAAGTACATGGGGAAGAAGAAAACCCTGTCACACTTTTGGAGGTCATTTATTAAACTATAAACAAGCCATTTCTTATGTTTTCTGTCTAAAACCAGCATTGGCCACCCTCAAAGCAGCCTTTTCAACTCTCTTAAATTTCATCTCAATCCATTGAGCCATTTTTGTAAGTATAACCTACTCTGTAGCCCTACGTTTCTGATTATAACAGCAGATTGTGATTCTTGCAACCCACCCTTAAAATAGGGCTGCAGCTGTAGACTTGTAATTAAACAGAGTGAATAAGTCTGCTAGTGGTTCAATACTCCTGCTTTGTGATGCTTTTCTTTCTGCTGCTCAGAGTCTTGCCCTTTGACAGTCTAGTCTACAAGAAACATGAACAGGAGATGGTTGAAAAACCACCTGGTCTTTGGAAGGAAAATGGAAAGTTGTGCAACGTAGCTGAAATTGCTCCTCTTTATAGATACAAAAAACAGAACAAGTTTCCATTGCTTGTGGCCACACACTTAGGAATGACTTGGTTAACTGGGCTTCCCACAGCAGTAGTTTCATACATCTACACATGTAGAATTCAAGGTGCTGGTGATAACATTTAAAGGTCTAAATTCATTGAATCTTCAGTACTAGCCTGCTATTCTCAGGTGCAGTGGAGGATGCTGTATGGTCATGAAGGTTGTCCAGACAACTTCTCTTTGTGGCACTGGAAAAGGAAATAAACATTTGTCCTTTGCCTCAGGCATCATAATGCCTTGAGATAGTGCTGTATGTACAACTTTACACCCTTCTCATATTTATCAATCACATCAGGAATTTAAAAAGTGTGCATTACTCTACTTTTCTACATATTTTTTTATGCTATCTTCAAATGGAAAGGTGAAGGTGGAAGAAGGTGTGCAGGTGCTTGTCAACAACTGTCATCATGCTTGTGCTGTTTCAGAAACATTGTAGTCGTGACAGTGGGAATAGAGAAATGTACCTGCCTGCAGCCAGGTACAATATAGCAACATGACACCTGTGACACTAGTTCGCTCCTTTCCCTTTACCTGGTGGGACACAGGGCAAAGTTCTATTACAGTCCAGAGAAGCCCATTGAGATTTCAGGATCAGCATCTCCTTTTAATAAATAGTTTGTGTGTACTCAGAAGGAGGGTGGTATTAAAAACTGCAGCTTTTCTGATTATCTGTTTTTTTGGCTACACATATTTCTACTTTGTCACATCCTAAATTCTTAGTGTTCTATTTTTTTAAAAAAGGAGTAATAAAGTATCCATATCCTGGAACCTATAGCCCATAAGAGTCACTTTGCCATGCTATATATATCTGCTTCTAGAATAACTTATGGTCACTACCCTAAGAAGGGGGAATATTTGAGAGTTCAGAAAGATATAGAAAAGGGCAACCAGAATTATCAAGGGACTGGATCAGCTGTCCAATGAAAGGCTGCAATGTCTGGGGCTTTTTAGCATAGTAACAAAAGGCAAAGAAAGAGACATGTAGTGTAGGAGAAATGTAGTGATGGCTGCCAGATTTAATGTCTTTAAAAGAGGACAGGATGAATTAATGGAGAAGAGGGCCATTAATGGCTTAATCAGAATGACTATATGTCACCTCCATATGTATATTGCAGAGGCAATGTGCCTCTGTGTATCAATAATGGGGCATGTGAGGTGGAGGGTGAAGTTGCAGTTATGCTGTGCTATGTGCAATGTTCAGTTCTTTTGGATTTGGTGGGACAAATATTCTAGCACTGAGAGGCGGAAACAGTTTTGCATATTCTTTCTATCTTAGCCATCAAAGCAAGGTCTTAGTAATGCAGTGATAATAATCTACAGAGGGATTGTTATTATGTAGTAATCTACATTCTTGGTCATCATTGGAAGATGAGAGAGTTTGAAAATATGAAGTATTTTCATAATAGTTTTTAGCCACACAAACAGTGGTTCTAATCAGTACTCAGTTGTGCTAGAAAAGTAACAGGACACCAGTGCAGAGATTAGAAGAACATTGGAAATTGTCTTATACAGTCTGTCCATCTTGCCCAGGACTGTCTACTCTGATTGGAAACAGGTCTCTGGCAGCCTGCCTTCCCCCCCCCCCCACCTCCCCACCCCTGGCCCATTCTACCTGATGTTATGGTGATTCTGTTGCCATCTACAGGACAGGGTCCAGAGAATAGTTTGGGGGATTTTTTCTCAGCCCCATGGCTATTAAGGTGTGAGGTGCTATAGGATTCCACCAAACTGCCTCCCCCTTTTATCTATATGATGCTTCTGGGGGAGATCATTAGAAGTTTGGGGGTTTACAGAATCATAGTGTTGGAAGAAACCACAAGAGCTGGATGCCATCAGTTGATTGATGACACTCAGTTGTACTTCTCCTAGTCTCTGGAGTCAGCCGGAACTGTGAAGTTGCTGAATTACCACCTGGATGCTGTAATGGATTGCATTAGGACCATTAAACGGAAGCTGAATCCCAGTAAGATGGAGGCACTGCTAACTGATGATTACTAGGCAAATAAGCAATGTCTCCTGGATGAGTTTCCATTTCCTCCAGGGAAGTGGTGTGTAGCTTAGGAGTACTCAGGCCTACCTCTCAGTTGAAGGGCCATTTGGACTTTGTGGCTCAGAGTGCCAGGTATGGCCTTTCCTGAACAGGGACAGCCACCCTATAGTAGTTAATTCTTGAATAGTCTACTGCACTTCTTAAATAGGCTACTATTCACTTCTTGAATAGACTACTGCAGTGCACTCTATGTGGGGCTATCGTTGATGACAACTTGGAAGCTGCAGCTAGTACAAAATGCAGCAGTTAGATTACTGAGCAAAACAAAATAAAGAAACCATATAATGTCTATTTAAAATAAATTGCTTGGGCTACTTATACACTTCAAGGTGTTGGTGAAGACATTTAAAGGCCTAAATGGCTGGTAACATCAGTCCTTGAGGGAGCATGTTTAGGCCTGCAAGAGGGGCCCATCTCTGTTTCCCATCAGCAGGAGTAATCCGTTACAGGAAGATGTAGGAGAAAGCTATTTTTGCTGTGGCACCTCAATCATGTAATGCCTTAATGGCTCAGCTGGTACCAAGGGTGGCTTAATTCCAACACCAAGTAAAAATATGAATCTTTATTCAAGCCTTTGGGTCTAACTGATTTCATCCAAATTTGTATTTGTTCATGATTTTAAACTGTTTTACTTTGTTAATTAGTTTAATATGCTTTTAAAGGTTCATTAAATTATACTTGATTTTTCCCCATTTTAAATTGTTTTGCATTGCCTAAATTGATATTATTTTTATGCTCTTCTGAGAACCTGTGACAAAAGGGAAGAAATACAGGTGGACTGCCCTGAGACTGGTTGCTGTTGCTGCTATCTAGCCTGTCTCTGCAAGGATGGGGTTAGGTGGTTTGTTAAACCATCTTTATAGTTAAGTAGCCTAAGGAAATCATGTAAGAGTAACAAGAATGAGCTTACTATAAAGAGAAGTATGGATAGGGAATACATAATAGTCTTCCAAACATATTCACAGGATTTTATACGAAGACTGGAAAGAATCTATTGTCCAAAAACATATATATTAAAAACCTTGTATTGCTCAAATATATTTATCTTAGGGTTGTTGTTTTTTTTAAATCTCCACAGTTTCCTTCGCCAGTTTGCTATACTGGCCAACTGATTATCTTAATGTTCAAATTTACCACAAATTTAATAGTACCCTTTGAAATACTAGAGGACTATTTCTTTTCTAGGCAATCTGTTCTTCCTTATATAACAAGCTCCGTTCTCCCTTTCTCATCCTTATTGCTGGCCTCTGAATGATGATTTCTGAGAGGTGGGAACATCCAGAGTTTAAAAATCAGGTTGGGGCAGGTTTGTTGGGCCCGTTGACCTTTTCCCATCAAGCAATTTCTTCTGTCCCAGTGCAGAATGACAATAGGACCCCAAAGACAGAGCATTCAGAACCTTTTATTTATAGTGTGGCAGTTTTGGTACAATTTTGTCACATTTCTTAATCCCAGAGAGCACCTTGCAGCAAAACTACTAGGCAAGGGTTCCCAGCTCGCTCCCTTTTTCTGTTGTTGTTGATGCTGCTGGTGCTACTACTGCTGCAGTTGCTGTTACTGTTTGTTTCCATTTGCTCCCCTTTTATTCTCTGTTTCTTTTCCCCCTTTCTTGACTCTGACAGGGGCTCCCTTTTGTCCACAACAAGCCCTTCTGATCTCCATGAAAGGCGAGCCCATGTCATTCTTCCAGATCATCATTGTATGACATGTTTTTATATCAGGCTGACAAAGGAGCTATTTGATCAGGGGGTATGGTGTGTGATTGTAAGAAATTCAGCTTGCCGGTGGTAACTATTGTTCCCCAAAGCGGCTCCCTGACCCCATTCTATTCAAGGGAAAACTCCCTTGGAGTGGCCCCTATTCATTGAGGAACACCAGTCCACAGTCTCACTCCGGGAGCATGCTCAATTCAGAAGCATGTCACTGATATTGCCCATCGGCCAGCATTTAACTCTTTCGTTGGCATTAGATTTCCAGCACAACAGCTGTTATCATAGCGAAGGACTCAAGGGGTTAGAGAGGCATTCCAGCTCACTTCAACTCATCTTATCTCAAAGAAATTTAACCTTTCTTTCAAAAGTCAGGTTGGAAAAATCACTGGCTGCTGCTGCTGCTGCTGCTTTCCATACTACCCATTGCCCTTGTAAAAACGGCTGGAAGCATTACATGATTAATCAGCCAATGGTTCTGCTAATTCATTTGCTTTAGGCTAAAATGTGATTACGACAAGTAGAAGAGTGTATTCCAAGATTAAATGGGTAGAGCCTGCATTGTGTAGTGGTTTGAGAGTTGGACTGGGACTCTGGAGAGCAGGGAAACTCACTGGGTGACCTTGGGTATGGTGGACACACTCTCAGCCCCAGAAAACCCCATGATAGGTTCACTTTGGGGTCACCACAAGTCAGAATTGACTTGAAGGCATACAACAACGATTATTGTCTTGTCAAAAATGCAATGTTATGTTTGGAACACCCAGCTGTCCATAGCAAACAGTCTTCTAATGCAAATAATAATAATCTAATTCTAATTTTCATTCACCAAGACTATACCACTCATTAAGTGGAGAAGAGTTGACCCAAGATGTTTTATTGCCTAAGGTGAAGAACAGAGATACCTTTCCTGATCACCATGCCTCCTTCAGTTTCACATACAGAAGTGACTGGACTACCAGCTAAATTTTTCTCCATTGCTGGTGATGGAATAGTGTCCTCTATGATACTCAAGGATAACAGTGTAGTTTAGGGGCAGAGGTGGGAACCATGCAGCCCTCCACATGATATTGGTCTTTAAGCCCCAGCCATGCCAGCCAGTACAGATAACAGTGAGGAATGCAGAAATCTGAAGTCCAACAGCTGGAATACTGAGTAATCCTCATCTCTGGTTTATGAGATTCAAGAAAGACTGGCAGTATCTACATGTCTGCCCTCCACAGCAAGGCATTTTAAAAGTAAGAGTTGTGTATCCAAATGGACACTCAGTCCTAACTTTTGGACACCCAGTGAAAACAAAGAGACACATACAATTTAATCAGTGAACTGTGTGATTCCCATCCCTATTTCAATGCCTTCTATAGGTTACTGCAGAAATATATATATATCTTGCAATCCCAGATCAGTTATGTTCTTCAACTAATTTTTCTAAGTTTTTGGTAAGAGTTCTAGGAATTTTTCTTCTTTTTAATTCATGTATTTTCTGGTGGTGGACAGGACAATAAAAATAGGACATTTATGTGTGTACATATATATTTGCAGCCCTGCATTGATGCCCTTTAAAAAACACACACTTTCAACACAATATGAATGTCAGGATTCTGTCGTGTAGTGGGTACTACATTTTGAATGGCAGAATGGACACTCAGTAACAATTTAAAAATTTGCTGCTCCACAGTTCAGGATGCTCAGGAGAAATAATGTGGGGGGAAGGTTGCAGCTGCTGCCATTCCTTCTTCTCCATATTTGCTGCCTGAGGCAATTATTTTACTCTGCCTGTGCTTGCACTCTAGCCATTCAGTATTAGTGTGTATTAGTGATAGATGTGCCAAGGAACCCAAAAACGTATTTAAAGCTATGCCGTTGGAAACTGTCAGCAAGGGAAAGAAAGGGAGCACATGGCCAAAGAAGAAAGGGCTCAAGCATTTTCTTTCATTCACTCCCTATTTTTGAAGTTGATTTTGCTTTAAAAAAATGTTGGATGAATTTAACACACATCTGCATCTAACATTTACAGTAGTCGGTTTTGTGTTTACTTGATGTAGTACAGTCAAAACAATGTGAGTTTCCCAGTTGCTATCCATGGTATTTTCAGCAAGGCTGTAAATTAACAATGTCCATTCCTCCCAAGTTTTATATGAGCCCTAGTCTTGGAAGTACAAAGATTATCCATCCAGTTGTTGTAAGTCTATAGTGCCCTTTGAAAGAGTTATCTCTACTCAAACCGAAAAGAAGGTGGGACAGGGGGACACAGTGCTAAGGAAATCTTGTGGAACTCTTGCTTTGCTTTTTAAATATAGATTGAATAAATATTGTCTGTGAATAGTTTAACATAGGACTTTATCACATGGGGGGGAAAGAAGGGAGCACGCGCTATGCTCCCATCAATATTGCACTATAACAGAATGATTTTCACATGACATCATGCAACGTCGCCATTTTTGGATGATTATCCCGTGAGTAAAGTGGCAAAATCATGATGCTTTTTATTCGCAGGAAAATCCCATGAATAAAAAGCAGTGCAATTTTGCCACTTTATTCAAGGGATAATCATGTGGTAATGGCAACATCATGTGAAAGTTGTCCCATTGTTGTGCGATACTGACAGGAGCTTAGCACTATGCTCCCCTCTTTCTCCCCCATGTGAGAAAGTCCATAATTAATATTAGAATGGAACAAAATTTAGGATGGATTTGATTATCACTTATCAAGGAACTTCCATCTTTCCATGTGAGTCTGGATGGTGTTTACTGTTCTTTGTAGCAATTAAGGATTGGGTCTCAACCTGTGACAAGAAATTCTGTGTAAAAATTATTGGAGAAGAAAAAGGGGCTTGGGCTGAACCTATATCATCTGGCATCCTACCAATCCAGAATACCTACTAGAGAAGTTTTTGTGTCATTATTCCAGGATTTGAGGCAGGATGGGCCCAGATACTAACTAAATTTAATCTTATCAGAATATGGAAACATCATTTTGATGGACCACCAGTGTACCAGATGGGAGCTGTAATTAAAAAATAATAATGTTTCTATCTTTTGCATTTATTGATGTGACTGATCCACAACTCTAGCCTGTAGCAACAGGATCTGGCCCATTGGAGTGGATACAGTCCATTTTATGGTTCTATCGTACTGCTATTTGTCTTTTGGAGGGTAAGTGTTATATGCATTCTGCTTTAGTCAGACCTCACCTGCACTTCTATGCCTAGTTCTGGGCACCATAGTTCAATAAGGATATTGACAAGCTGGAATGTATCCAGAGAAGGGTGATCAAGATGATCAAAGGTCTGGAAACCAGGCTTTATGAGGAACAACTTAGAGAGGTAGCTATGCTTTGTTTGGAAGAGAAAAAATTGAGAGGCGACTTGATAGCCATCTTTAAATATCAGAAGGGATGTCATGTAGAAGATGGGGCAAGCTTGTTTTCTGCACCTGTAGAGACTAGAACAGGAACCAGTGGATCCAAATTACAAGAAAAGAAATTCCACCTAAATGTTAGGAAGAACTTCTTTACTGTAAGAAGTGTTTGACAGTGGAATAGACTACCCTGGAGAGTAGTGGACTTCTCTTCTTTGGAGGTCTTTGAACAGCAATTGGATGGGCGTCTTTCAGGAGTCTTTCAGCTGGAGGCA
Source organism: Phrynosoma blainvillii (assembly GCA_026167975.1). Classification (NCBI taxonomy): domain Eukaryota; kingdom Metazoa; phylum Chordata; class Lepidosauria; order Squamata; family Phrynosomatidae; genus Phrynosoma; species Phrynosoma blainvillii. The sequence goes on along the minus strand of JANUYF010000003.1, from coordinate 72,486,206 downwards.
CTTATGACTTCTTGCAAGATTCAATGATTCTATGTGAACTAAACGTAGGGAATCCTTAGTCAACACTCAACTATTTCTCAGCATGAAAGGCCAAGTGAACAAAAGCAAGGTGGACTGCTATTAGCATTATCTGTCTGATCTATTAATTAATTTATATCCTGCCTTTCATCCAATATGGCGCCCAAGGCAACTTAAAGTCTAAATTAAAACAAAACATAGCTAAATTATGTAATACAAAAAAGCATTAAACAAACAGTACAGTTAACACATTAGTTTAAACAGGCACAAACATCTTGAAAGCATAATACCTGTCAAAATAACATTTTGCTGATTTTCAGAAATTTCTGATTTTCAGAAATTTTGCGCCCCTAAAAGTCTATCTATAGAAGGAAAAAAGAAGCAGTGGGGAAAGATAGGATTGTTGGAAATGGAGGCCTGCATTGTTTGGACCCCTAATTAAAATGTGTGAATGAGATTGAGTGATTATACAATGAAAGCCTCAGCTGGGAGTACTTCTTCTTTGGTTCTGCTGACTTAGATGAATGTAGTCCTATGAATGTTGATTCAGAGCTATAGCCCACTGAAGGAAAAGTTTTGAGGGGGGACATGTGGCACTCCAGGTATTACTGGACTAGAGGCCCCATCAGCTAAGGTTATAACTAAGGGCAAAATAAGGGCATTGTCTCCCCAATAAGAATTCAGTGCCCTAATTTTTTTTATTCTATCCCTAAATTTCTAGAACTGCAGAGAGATTAGATTTGCTGAGTTCACATTCCCGTGGGAATTTTGCCTGCCACTTTTCTTAGATGCTTGAACCATATTTCTAAATGTCAACTGAAGTTTTATGTTAGTGCAATGCTAGAAATTTAGAGACTAAAGGAAAATTTTATGGGGGTGTGTGTGAATAATTCTTATTTGGGATGGACAAGTCTACCCCTCAATAGCCATCTACCTCTGCCATCAGTCCCAGCCTCCATGGCCAATGATCAGGCATTATGATAGTCAGCAATAGGAGGACCCCAGGCTCCCCATCTGGTATGCAGGACTGCAGTATTTGGCCACAATCCTATCTACACTTCTCTGGGAATAAGTTTTATTGGCTAAATGGGACTTGCTTCAGAGTAGACAAAAACAGATTTGCATTGCTAGTCCTGTAAGACTGACATATTTGAAAGATGAAATCTTGAATACAGATTGTATCGGCCAGACAAAATGAAACCTCTAATGTATTTTTTGTCTACATTTATCTTTTTATCTACAACTTCATTTCTATAATTTGTAATGCTATCAAAGACTGTGTTGTCAGAATCAAATATGGTACTCTCATTCAGGCTAGAATTCAATTTTTGTTTTTTCACATCAAAGATACACTCATTTTTTCTTTTCCAATAATGATTCACAGCAGCTAACAGTAGCATCCTTCTGCACCAATACAGCCCTTGCAGGCAATATAAGTATCAATGTAGCAATCATATAAAATATATATCCAAAATTTAGAATATATTATAATACATATAATTGTGTTTTAAGAGCTTTTTAGTTATATTATGCTTTTAAAAGATTGTATGCCACCTTGGATATTGTGCTAGGAGAAAAGTGGGATATAAGTTAAACAAATAAATAATGTTCAGTTCAATATCTAGCAGCAATGTTTCAAAAAGCAATATCACTATAATTGAAGATGTAATTTTCAAGTCAAATATTAAAAACATCACAACACACATTTTCATAGCAACAATATCACCTCAGTAACCTGGTTGTTCAAATGTGTTTCTAGTTTAAACATCAATAATATTGGCCCTGGGAATTCTAAAAAATTGCTCCAAAAGACAGAGCGACTGGAATTAAAAGCTTGTGTGAATGCTTATTTTGTGATCACATCCAAGCAATCCCTCTGCACCCATTTTCAAGGAGGCTAGAAAATATGTAAAATGCACAGATATTTCCCTTAAGTGTTGAGATATCAGAATGAAACAGTAGAGCACTAGCTCAACCCATGGACCTGTTTCATAATGTGGAAGAAGGGAAATACAAAACAGATTACAATACAATGTTTGAAGTCATGCCACTCCAAAACTGTACTCTACAACTATGAAAGAATAACCTAGATCCATGGCAGAAAAGACAAACCAGTAATCCATTTTGAGACAGTGAAGGGAAACCCAAGTAGCCAGGAATCCATGAATTTTCTTTAAATTTCTATTTTTAAAAATAAATTTAAGTTTGAAGTAGCAAAACAGACTAAAAATTGGCCTGTAAGAAATTCAGGAATTTCTCAATCACTAAATCCTAATCTACAACAAACAGAAACATGGTAATAAAAGTATAGTAGGGAAAAACAGCCAATATTACAAAGAGATGATATAGGAACAGAGTTGAGGGGGTGGCGGGATGGCAAGCCACTCAGGCTGGTTTCTAATGGCCACTTTGTTTGCCTTGAGACCCTGAGTAATGAAATGAGATATTGTTCAACTGATTCAAAAACAAGATAGGAAAAAATTGTTAATGGTTGTTGTCGGAAGAATCTCTCCAAGAGAATTATCATTAATATCTATCTAGTCCACTATTACCCTGGACTTGGGTCCCCCCTCCATGTCCTATGCTTACTTGTGCCTTTTTTGACCCATTGATCTTTGAACTTGAAGGCTTTTGGGAGGGGTCTCTAAGGATTTGGGCACTTTAGGGTTATTTTAAGCCTTACGCAAGAGCTGCTGATGGATTGGCTTTCTGTACTATTGATTGTGGCCCAAACTCTCAGGATTACTTCTTCATCCTTCTTCTGCTTTGTACCTTCAGCCTTCCATCTTCACAACGCAGGATAGAACAGTATGTGTCTCTTTGTGTGCTGTTGTATTCTGATAATGGGCCACATCTGGTGTTACCACAGAAACAAAGGGAATAGTTTCAGGTGCTAAAAGCCACAGAAGAAGACCACCAAGTTGTCAGTATAGCCTTGCTACCCACTTTTGTCTCAGGCTTAAGCTATGGGTTATAAGGTTTGTCAATGATGCAGTGCTCCCTCTGCTGGCAAAGAATACAAAGTAGGAAGATGGTTGGCTTGCTTTCCTAGTAGGCTATCCACTGGAATGATGCTTCCATGCCTAGCTCACAAATCACATCGCAGCCACCTGTGCTTATAATAATACGAAGAAGGATTCCACCCAATAGTCCCCTCCCATTTGCTATCTCCAGAACTGAGGTACTTACACAACATGGAGGTATTACTTTGTGCATTACATTTTGTGCATAACATGGAGGTATTACTTTGTTCAGTTGTCTTCCAAAACCATATTTTTTTCTAGACTTTAGTGACTTAGCTCCTTGATTTTCTTCACTAGAGATGCATCCACATGCAAAAATTCCCTTCTCTTGAATCTAGCTCACATAGCAAGAACCATAAAAAACCCTGTGTTTATGTGTGCAAAAAATAAATACAATAAGGCACAGAGACTTTCCCCCCAAGTTCAATGTACACTACAGGCACAGCCAACAGTTCCTCACATCTGATAGATAACAAGTGACCAGTTGTGTTGGGCAGAAGGAAAGATATATTTTTGCTGGTCACATTACATATTCATATCATTTGGAAGATAATTGTTTCTGAAACAACTGTCTGGAGAAGGAAGGTGATCAGGACTATATTGGGATTATGGGCACTAACACTGGTGTAGTCCCAAGCTTGATTTCCAAAACATACCTGCTGTTTAAACTATGGTAGTACAGGGGTGTAGTGATGCGGAGGGAGAGGACATTATTTCTCCAAATAAGAATTCTCCTCCTCCCATGAAATTTTCCTTCAGGCTTCAAATTTCTAGCAATGCAGTAACACAGAGCTTCAATTAATTTTTTAGAAATATTTTTTTTTTTTTTAGAAATAATTAACTTTTTAGAAATACAGCTGAGACATCCAAAGAAAAGGGCATGGTGAAATCTTACAAAACCCCAACACTACTTTATGAACTTACAAGAACATTGTACATGTACAAAGGAGCCTCTTGGAGGTGGCAGGACTCACCTTTGGTGCACCCACAGGTGTGTTTGAAAATTCATTCTCAACTTTGGGATATGTGCTGACATTATCCTGCGTATGTACCTTCAGGTCATCTCAGAGGTGGTTTTGTCACTTCCTTTCACCAAAATATAGCCTATAGCACTTGGTATTCATTGGCAGTCTCTCATTCAAGTACTAACCAGAGATGACCCTGCTTAGCTTCCAAGATCAGATGGGATCTGGTGCTTTTTAGGGTATTTAGGGTATCTATACACAATGCTTCATCAGAGAAAAACAAGTTTAGGGACCTTGGCTTTTGAAAGAACATTTAAATGAATTTCAAGTGGGCAGTTTCCCTACCAGGTTTTTTGAAAGTAAGTTTCTATAGCTACTTGAATATTGTTATTTTAAATTGATTTGCTTTTTGGAAGTTTCACAACATGCTATCTAAATAAAATGCAATAAGTAGGCGTTATTTTTGCTCTGGGGAAGTTTTTCCCCCACAGCAACCTCTCTTGCAGTTACCAATGCCAAAACCCTTCTGCTCACTACAATTTTTATCTCTGTCTTACCCAGTGAAAATTGTCTTGCTACACAGGAAAGCTGCACCTTAAAAAAGGAGAGGTTACTATGTATGTAAAACTATCATATGAAGAAAAAGGCTAGGTTGGAATATTCCTCTGAGATAGCCATGTTTCTGTGTGGAGAGATTTGATTTTTTAAAATCATTGCCCCACCTAAAGTCTGAAGCAGTGTATTCTCAATAGCCTTTCCTAATCTAGGGTTCCAGATGTTGGACTGCACCCCTCATCATCCCATTTATTAGCCATATTAACTGGGAATTATAGGTGTTATAGTCCAACATCTGGGGGCCCTAGCTGAGAAAATTTGATAGAAACCTACCACTTCGATGGGAACTATATCTCTTTCCTTTTCACAGTGTAAATCTAATGCAAGATGTTATAACCTCAAGATCATCATTTGAGATAAAGAAAAATCCTAAAATGTAGAGCTCCAGCAATGAGAATTTGACTTACTTCACTCTATCTACAGAGCCAAGACCCAAATCCAAGCTGAAGGTTGCCTTAATATACACACTTCATTGCAGTTCTGTGCCTTCAAGTCATTTTTGATTTATGGTAACCATGGAAGAAATATATAAATTCAACCTAGACAATGAGGAAATTGAAATAGTTAAAAGAATTGCCATACCTAAGATCAAACACTGATAAGAATGGAGACTGCAGTCAAGCAATCAGTTAGACGAGGAATGAGAAGGGCAGTAATGAAAGAATTAGACAGGATCCTAAAGAGCAAAAAAATATACAATTGAACACTAAAATTAGAATTATTCAAGCCATTGTATTCACCATCACTAGGAACAGATGGGAGAGCTGGACAGCAAGGAAAGCCGATAAGAAGAATATCAATTCACTGGAGATGTGATGCTGGAGAAGAGTGCTGAGGATACTGCTGATGGGCAAAAAGACAAACAAATGAGTCCTTGAACAGATCAAGCCTGAAACCTTCTTGGAAGCCTAGATGATCAAACTGAGACTGTCTTACTTTGTCCACATCATGAGAAGCTACAACCCATTAGAAAAGTCAATAATGCTAGGAAAGGTAGAAGGTAGTGGAAAGAAAGACTGCATGGCAGATGGATAGACTCAGAGAGGTCACAGGCCTGAATTTGCAGCACCTAAGCAGAGCAATGAAGGATAGGACTAACGTTTTATATCTTTAGTATATTCTATTATCTATACTGCCTATTTTGTTTTATTTTGCATTATGTCAGGGGGGGGGGTTCATTGTATTTTAATATTGTATTTTAGTATTTTATATTATTGAATAGTTATAAATGATGGGTTTCCCCCTGTAACTGTAATGTGCCATGTACATGGATGGCACTACATAAATAAGATGATGATGATGATGATGATGATGGCATTTGAAAATGTCTCGTCCATAGGGTCACCATGAGTCAGGATCCACTCAAAGGCATTTAACACCACCACCAAAGGCAACCCTATCACAAGTTTTCTTGGCAAGATTTGTTCAGAGAGGGTTTGCCTTTGCTTTCCTCTGAGATTGAGAGAGTGTGACTTGCCCAAAGTCACCCAGTGGGTTTTCATGGCTGAATGGGGATTTGAACCAAGGTTTCCAGAATTGCAGTCCAGCCCTCAAACCACTACACCATGCTGGCTTTATATACTTTCCTTGGAGAAAATTTCACTGAATTCAGTAGATGTTTCTTCTGAGCAGACACACGTAGGACTGAAATATAATTTGCTGAGCCATTGGCTTGTTCATTTCTGTTGGAAAAAATATGTTTTGCGTTCTCCAGTTCCTCTTTAGTTAGGCAGGACTTCACCCCTCCCTCTTCTCATTCTAACTGTCAATCATAAGAGGCAGTTTAACAGACTCTCTGAACATCCTAAACTGTTAGTGAGCAGTCAGTTGTCTGTAACAGTACCTCTCTGAGGGAGGTGAACATCTCTCTTCCTGCTTTATAAACTCCAGTTAGATTAGGTTTTAGTTTGTTGTGTAAATATTTCTTAAAGTCATTATTGTTTGTTTTTAAACCACAAACTACATGTTTGTCTTTTTGAGTTAGTTTTTATTCTTTAGGAAGACAGATTTAAAGTAATAGTCTGACCCACGTTTTTGCTGCTCTGCTGATGAAAGTGAACTCTAACAAGTTTAACTTTCATTCCTGCATATTTTACTTTACCTTTAAACAGGTTAACACCCTTTAAACAGGTTAACACCTTGCAACCCACATTTTTTAAATATTTATTGTGACAGTTCTTGGGTTTTTTAAAGGATCCAAATGATATATCTATCACCTCAGGTTATTTTCTGTCAGTTCCTGGCACCAACTGCAACATTTTCCCTTCCCCCTTGGGTAGATTTCTTTTTAAGTCCAAGATATATACTGTACAAATAAAAAGGCTCCTTCTCTTCCATCCTCCCCTTTTTTTCTTATTTATACTGCTATTATGCATGAGTAAGAACCAGTGTGGCATACTGGTTTGAGTATTGGACTATGACTCTGTAGACCAGAGTTCAATTCCCCACTCAACCATGAAACCACTGGGTTACCTTGGGCAAGTTATGCTCTCTCAGCCTCAGAGGAAGGCAATGGCAAACCTCCCATAAACAAATCTTGCCAAGAAAACCCCACGATAGGTTCACCTTAGGGTCATCATAAGTTGGAAACAACTTGAAGGCACACAACAACAACAAAGTGCATAAGTGCATTAGTCAGATAGCACTTTTGCACTGTAGCAATGGTTCTCAAACTGTGGAGTGTACCTCCAAAGGGAATGCAATATTTTATCAAGGGTGTATGTGACTTGGAGACCTGGGCTCCCTCTCATCTTACTCCTACTCCTCTTCCCAAACTTCTTCTGTCTTGGGGGGGAAGAGAAAGGGCCTGTGGGAGGAAGAGAAGGAAGAAGAAAGCTATTTCCTTATTAAATGTAAACATATTAATATACATGAATGTGTGAACGAAATACACAAACTAAAGCAACAAAATATTTTCATTCATATACTCTATTGAGCAGGGGGAGGGAGCATACCACATCACATGTAGATGTAAAGGGGGTCACAAGAGTAAAAAGTTTGAGAACTACTGCATTATAGCGTTATAACTCAATTTTAAAAAAAATAGGGGAGGAAATTTGCCCTTGAAATCAGAGGATAACCTCAGCAATACATGTCCCTATTTAAATAAACCGTTGGAAGAGCCCAAGTACCAATTCAATAAACTGCTGCTAACAGCCCCCCACCCCCAAAAACGAATGGATCAAGTGATGTGGAGGTAACAACTGATGAAAGCTGGAGAAACCCAAGGGCATGTATTGTGGAAACAATGCAAATATGCTACTTTTTTGGAGCACAACACCCCCAATCTCCCAGCCATCATTGCCCCATCACAATAGTAACTTTCCTAAGTTCTAGAAAGACCTACAATTCAAGTCAGAAAAATGAGAGAAAGCATGTCCCTCACCCAATTATTGGAATATTCCCTTCAAATTTTACCTCCAAGTGGCTCTGTGAGGGTGTTGTTAATTTCAAATTCCTATCTATAGTTTGCTCCTAAAAAACCCGTACTTGGGTCTTCTGGTTTTCAATAGCTCAACTTCCAAGTTTATCACTTGCAGGAATTTGCAAAGTTCCAGGAGAGTTTAGCAAACTTTCTAATCTTTGAGGTGAATTTTTCATGCTGAGTTTGCTTTCCAGTGCCCTTCCCTTGGTCTGTAAAGAAACTAAGGTTCCTGTCATCAAATCATTTCCATTGCTTCTTTCCAACCAGCCAAGATAAAGGAATTGGTGATATATATATATATATATATGGCATACAGAGAAATCTTGATAAAATTGTTCTGAGTGCTTTAACTCTTCTGAGTAAAGATGAAGGAACTTGCTATATAAGGCCTATTTTTAATAGATAGATGTGTATTTCTTCCTGTTGCTAGTGTCAGCTAGAGGAGACTCATTGAATCAATTGTTGAATGGCAATCACCACATATGCAAATCCCATTGAATTAGTAAGCCTTCTATAGTTGTGACTTGCAGTTAGGTTTAGACAGAAATAATAAGTTCTGAAGGGACTATCTGCACCAAGATTGCAAAGCTATCTGACCTTCTAGAGAGAAAAAAGGAAATTGTTATTAATTAGTATAAAATCTATTGTTGTTGTGTGCTTTCAAGTCATTTCCAATTTAAGGCAACATGACATCATGGTTTAAGTGTTGGACATGACTCTGGAGACCAAGATCTGATTCCCAGCTTGGACATGAAACCCACTAGGCGACCTTGGGCAAGTGACATACTCTCAGCCTCAAGGGAAGGCAAAGGCAAACCTCCTCTGAACAAATCTTGCCAAGAAGACCCCATGCCAGCTTTATCTTAGGATCAACATAAGTTGGTAATGACTTGAAGGCACACATCAACAAGACAAACCTATCACTAGGTTTTCATGTTCAGAGCAGCTTTTCCTTTGCCTGCCTATGAAGCTGAGATAGTGTGATTTATTGCCCAGTGGGTTTCCACACCTGATCATGCATTTGAACCCTAGCCTCCAGAGTCATAGTTCCATAATCAGACCACTACAAAATCAATGGGTTATTGATTGAATGTATGTATATTTCAAGTCATATATTAATCCTGTTAAATTCCTGGGGTCATCATGAATTGACAGAAGACTTGAAAGCAGGCACACATGCACACACACAAATCTTAACAGTGGCTGATACTTTTCTGTGAGAGCCTAGAGGGCCTCCTGTGTCTTTCACAGCTATGTAACAATGAGAAATTCAACAGGTGAAATCCCTCCTCCTCCACAGTACATTCATTTCCGTGTTGGGGGAAAGCATTGTCCTTTGATTGTCTCCTTTTCACAGAATTTCACAGAATTTTTGAAGGTACAGGAGCCAGAAGCCAAAGAAAAAGAATTGATAATTGCTGCATGTGCATTTTAACTCAAATACATTGATATACAGATGCAAAAGCAGAAGGAGAAAAAGGGGAGAGATATGTCTCATCGTATCTAGATGAGAGAAAAACCTTTTGGTCTTCTCATCAATCTAAAGAGATTAGCTGTGATGGTGGGGAAATCGGCTGCAAAGAAATCCAAGGCTTCTGTACTTTTAACAGCTGTGTAGAGGAGCTGCAACTTAGTGCAGGTGCAATCTGTCCCATCCTTTTATGACATGCCAATATTCCCTTCTCTACACCAGTACTGTAATTCAGATCTTGGAAAGTTATTTTCAAATAATCAATTATCCTGTATATTGTCTTCATGTCACCTGTTGACTTATGGTGACCCCATTAATTTCATAGCATTTTCTTAGGCATGGAATACTCAGAGCTGATTTTGCCAGTTCCTTCCTCTAAAATATCGCCTACAGCACCTGGTATTCATTGGTGGTCTCCCATCTCAAAGATGCTGCAAGACCCCTTTGTATATTATGTACAAAAATTTGTGTGTGTAGGAAAGTTATTTAAAAAAAAAAAGAATTCTTGCTATAAGTCATTACAATTTAAAGCAATAACTCATTACCATTATTTACTACTGGATTATTTATTTATTTATTTTAAAAGAAGTCAAATATTAATTTTAAAAAACAACCATATACCAAGAAACAAAGATATTTTCTCTCTATATGTGTGTACAAACAGGTTGAATCTCCCTTATCCAGAATTTTGAAATCCAAAATACTCCAAAATCCAAATTGTCCACATAGTTTGCTGAGATAGTGACACCTTTGCTTTCTGCTGGTTCAGTATACACGAACTTTGTTTCATGCACAACATTATTAAAAATATTATGTATAAAATTACCTTCAGGCTGTGTGTATAAGCTATATACAAAACATAAATGAATTTCATGTTTAGACTCGGGTCCCATCTCCAAGATATCTCATTATGCATATGCAAATATTCCAAAATCTGAAAAATCCAGAAATCCAAAACACTTATGTTCCAAGGATATTACTTAATCTGTATGTTTCCTATTTTGTGGTTGTGTTTTAATAACTTCTGATTCATTTTTTTAAGTGAAAAAGAAAAATCCAGGTGAATCAGTAAGGAAATTGTGGGAGGGGGAATCCCTTCAGATGTTCCCCTAAGCTTCCCACTCTCTTGGAATAAGTTACAGTAATGAGTAAATGTTCCTCCTTATGGGAAGATAATAACTATATTATGTGTAGAATAACTATATTATGTGTAGTATGTTCTTTTCTAAAATTGTTGTTGACTCTTCCATATTCCAGAAGTAATGTATTACAGGTAAGGTTGCTACTTGTAGCACATTACTGCCAAACTCTGCTGCAATTCGGTTGTTGAGACTTCTGGACCAAAGGCAACCCAGCCTACTGAAATCAGATTTGCTAATTCATTCTGTCTGTGTGTCCTTCCCTCTGTAGGCATTTGCTCAGTCTCTCAAGATGCTTTCTCTTGGTCAGTGGAATTGTAAGATACAAAGCATGGAAAGCGATACTTTTTATTGGACAGACTTCTATAGTGAGGGTTTGCATTCTTTGCTGGTTCACAGAGCTCTTTGAAACTAAGATGCTTGCAAACGCTTACCTGCAAAGGTTGTATCATCTTACTCATGTTGTCTCTCACATTCTCAGGAGTCTGTGCCAGGGGCACTGTATTTAACAGCTGCTGCCAGAGCATGTTAGGTTTCCCATCTCAGTGGCACTCCATCCCTTATTAGGCCAGTTAATCATGGAGGAGGGTTGAAAACTGATGTCAGGTCTTTGGAAGGTCGTGACATCTTCTCTTGAGGATCTCAGCTTCTTGACATCGCTTATGCGCCAAACTTTTACTGTTGTTTCCTGTACAGTAGATCTCTGGAAAGTGTTACTTTCACTTCATTGAATTATACTCTCATGTAAATGGATAAAAAATCCAAGTAAGATCAAATGACTGCAGGACCATATTGGTGGAGCAGAACTAACATCTCTTGTTGTTGTTGTTGTTATTTTGGTATGCCAGTCATTCTTTGAATAAAGTTGTGTCATTTCTTCTCAAATTAAGAAGGCAGCCACAAGGATCCCAGTACCAAATTTTTCCCTTTATTTTGAGTTGACCTTTTTTTTTATAGGATATAGAATATGCACATTAATGGTACATCAATAGGAGCCTAATTTACTGGGATCATACTGGGGTGTCCCATGTCTTACTCATTTTTACTTCACACAAGAACAACAGCATACAAGCAGTTTTGTAATATGTGAGGTCAGTTTATGCACATTGTCTTTTGTCTCCTTCTCTGTGAGATGTAGGTGCTCCCACTGCCGCTGCCACATCCTGTCCATCCTAAGTGGGATGGGAGACTTCTCCTTCTGTGGAAGAGTGTGGGAATGCTGCATCACCCCCTTTCTCTTGTCACAGAGTGTGTTTGAATGTTTCCACCATCCAATACACTGTTACATGATAAGGGTGCCACTACTTCAATACCCATCACAGGCAGCTGGTGAGTTTTGGCCACACCATGTGTCTTGGATTTTCCAGGTACAGGTTGAGCCTCCATTATTCTAAATGTTTGGGACCAGACATGTTTTGGATTTCAGATGCTTTGTTTTGCTGATTTTGGAATACCTATATTTGCATATATGTACATGATGAGATATCTTGGAAATAGGACCCAAGTTTAAACACTAAATTTATTTATGTTTCATGTACACCTCTTTACAAGTAGGTAACTACTATAGTTTCAGAGCTACATGGTGAATCCAGGCCTACCTGCCCACAATTCCTTACTACTTTGGTTGTAGCTGCTCTGAGTGATGGGGATCTGTTCTGCTGTCACTTGGGAAGCAGCTGACTGATATTCTCACTCTCTCCCGTGAGTGATCCCCATTGCGATAGGCAGAAATAGAACCCCTATTGCAATTCCTCCTTGCACCAGAGATCGCCTGTGTAGGGCAGGGTGGAAACATCAGTCAGCTGCTTCCCAGGTGACAATGAAACAGACCCCTGTTCACTTCAGTGGCTCCAGCCCAGTAAGTGAGGATTAAGGGACTTTCCCAGTCCCTATTATATCCCCCTTAAATTAGGGAATGTGTAGGGATCTTGAATACCAAACAGTTACAAATGCATGACTCTAGGGTACACATTTGTAACTTCCCAACAGAATTCTGACCATTCTTTTTCTCCTCTTTTTCTTGTCATTCACATTTTTTGTGTTTTACTAGCATACAGAGGTTAGCTTACTCAAAAAGACCAAGCCCATGTCATCATCACATTCTTTTGACTCTACTTTCTTCTCTTTTTCTTTCTTCTCCCCTGCAGGGGCTGAAGCAGCTGGAGCACCACCACCAACTTTTATGTTACAGATGAGACTTCCAATGTCACTGTTGGCTAATACCTTTGCAGATAGACCAGGGCAGAAAAGTTCAACATTTACTCCAACTGCTCTGATAAGGGCATTAATTTTGTCCTCCATTGATGTTGACTTCTTTGTCATGCAGGGTGAGGGCAGAATAAATACAGGTGAGCTTGGAGATGGAGGCCATGTCAAGGATAGGTATGCAATGCTTGTCACTGGCTTGGAATTGGCCTTTGCTTTTGCTGAAGGACACAGCACCTAGTGCACTTTGTGTGCTGGGGCAGAGTTGAAAAGCTGACCATTCTTCTTTTTGAAGAACTAATCTTAGCTGCTCTTCTTAGCAGTTTTTGCTGTTTGAAATCATCCTTTAAAACACACACGCACAAAGTAAAACTGTATACAAAAATTCAAATGTAGCCTCATCAGTGCCTTGACCATATATGATTTTCTCTTGACTTGGAAAGGCCTCACTTATTGCAATCAGGAATCCACTTGTCCTCTTTTCATCCATACTGGACAGCTCATGGCAGTTTTCTAAGTGACTACTACCTCCAACATCTTTTTCCTCCTCCATAGTTTTCAGCTGATGAGCACCCCAGGTGCTGACCAATTTTGTATGACCTTACACTTTTTTAAATTTTATTTTTTGCTAATGAATAGCATTCTCTTTTTTCTCCATACTGCACAATTTCCTGGTCCTTCCCCGAAATAGCAATGCTTCCTAGTTTATCTGCAGATTTCATCAACCTACTTTCCTCCCCCAGAATATTATTACTGAATATAACAGACCCAAAGACTGATCCCTCAGAGATTCAGATGATTTGTTCTTTGCAACTAGAAAGTTTGCCCATTAGGAAAACTTTTTGAAAAGTGTTTGGGCAATAATTTATGTTTTTCTACTAAATACTTTCCTAAAATCCAAATGGATGCAATCCAGTACATTCCCTTTTATTTCTAGGAAGCCAGGAGGAGGGGGGAACTTTAGCTGGATACTGTTTTCAGAAATCTATAGATCTTTCATGTTGATTTCTGTCTCTCCCTCCCCCCCACACACACACCTTTCATATTCATTACAGGGCCTTACTTGTCAGGACTGATATGTACCTCTTTTTCACATGGACCATTGGGTTATAAATGTGTCCCCTATTGAAAGATGATGAGCTATGGTCACAATCTCCATGTTGTTGTTGTTGTTGTTGTTGTTGTTGTTGTTGTTGTTGTTGTTGTTTTAAAAAAATAAAGCCCAAACTAAATAATATGGAAAATATACATGTGTTCTCAGCCTAAGCACACATCAAAAAGGTCTACTTATGTTCTAACCCTTACAATCTCAAAAGTATGCCCCAGTCACTTCAGAGGACTTTGTTGCCTGAAACTGTTGTACTCACTTATTTTGCTGCATCCAGAATGCACACTGAGAGCAAAAATGTTTGTGGGTGCTATTGCTTCTTTAGGGAGATCCATAATAAATGAATTAATTATGTGATGAATGCTTGCACAGAACACTCAATGTCTGGGTTCAGGAAACTGGCTTGTGTTTTGTTGGTTTTGGCTTGTTGTGTCATAGTTTATTCGGTCATTGACCAGCAAGATCAAAAATTGTTAGTACAAAAGTACAAAAGTCACAATAAAAAGTAAAAAGTACAAAAGTCACAATAAAAATGCGTAAATTTCTGAACACGATTGTAAAACATTGGAAAAATAAAAGTAAAAGTAAAAAACTCATAATATCTCAGAATATTAATTAAGGCAAGTCCAGTGCCTTCCACCATTTCTCCAGGCTTGTTGTGTCTAAAACTATTTGCACAAACAAACCATGGCTTGTTAGCCATCCCCAAACTAAAAAAAAATTTTTTGGTTGGCTTATAAACTCTAGCATGTTTATTTAAACCATAACTCAGTATTACATCTGAACCCAGAGATGTGGCTTGTCCATGAGTTTGTTCCTACTACAAAATAAGTGCTGAAATGGAGAAACAGACTAGAAACAGAGGATATAAACTATGATGTGTTTCATTATATGTGGAATAATTCATAGTTAAAACAACAAACTATTCCTTTCTGTGATGTGAGAGTACAACTAGTGTATCCCCTAAGAAAAATTAGTACCATAATTCTCATATGGAACCCCTGACAAAATCTATGCCATGATACTTCCTCATGTGAGCATATCCCATGATTCAATAAAACCTTTCCTCAAAGCAATGTCACAGTCAAAGCACACATTTTGAAATCTAAAACTGAAATGCATGATAATCTAACTAAAACTGTGGAATTAATTTTCTTGACTATCTAAAACACTGAATATATTGCATCAGAAATACAAGAAGTTAAGGTAGCTTCATATACCGGTATACCATTTTTAGCTGCACACCTATGAAGATTTTAATATAAGCTTAAAAGCTGAACATGTGAATGTGACTAGCACATGTTTGGAACAATCAATGTGTTCATACAATGGAGTTGTCAGGGAGCCAGGATTGGCTGTAGGTCCCTATTGAATTTGCAACTGGGTTTGCTGCCATGTAATGTGCAAAACAGTCCTCAGATAAGTAATTTTTCCTGCCCCAAATGAAACTTTTAACTTCATAGTAGATTTATCTTGGTATTCCCTCCTAAGCGCTGTCTTGAAGTCTGCCCTTGTCTTCACAGTGGCAACACTTGGGGAGTCTACTTCTTGAGATAAGAATTGATTGTTGGATGTCTCCCAAACTCACTGCATCTTTTCTGCATCTCAGATGTTTTTCCCCTTGTGGTGGTGTGTGTACGTGTATACATTTCACAAGGTTGGGGATATTCCATCACTGTAGTGCATTTTCTGTTTTTCTAAGTGTTTTCAAACAGGTGTCGGCCTCTTTCCTCTCTTTTACATGCTACAGCTTGAACCAACAGCTTTGATCATGTGAGATACAAAGCCCTTAAGTACCAGAAACAATGTTGTAGACCTAAATAGTCACTCTGAGAAATGCAATGTAGAAGTAGAGACAAGGGGGAAAAAACAGGTTTGGACAGATTTAACTGCTGACCAGATGCCCCCACTGCAGCTCTTCTTTTGCAATGTTAAAGGATGCTCCATACATTGAAATTTTTAAAATGGGTATTGTTTCTACTAATATTTCTGTACCTTCCAGATCAAGAGAAGTTTTGTAATGCAGATAACTTCATGATCACATCTTTTCTTAAGTCTTGCAAAAATCTTAGTCTGATTCTTATCATAGAATTCGCTGCTGCTGTTGTTTTAAAAAATCATGCCCAAAAACGCACAATGCAAAGCTGAAGCTCCAGTTTTTACACAGTGGCCTGGACTAGACATACCCATCTTGCAAAATTAGTTTCAGATTTTCAGTGATAGACAAAGTTTTGGGAAATTCAACACAACATTTATAAAGTTAAGGTAAGTTTATTGATGCATTCTCTTCTAAAATTTACTATACCCAAAGTGGGGTTATAATAAATATAGATACAAGACAACAACTTAACTCTTTACAAAAAAAAGTAAACAAAATATTCAGTATACAGACATACATACATATTCATAACACAGAATTCATGTAATTTCTAAAAACTCAGAAAGCTACATAGTCACCCCACTTTCTTCCTAGGATTTTTTTTTTAGCTCTTCTTAGCTTTTTAGATCCAAGAAGTTTTTTTTAAGCTCCACTTGGTTTCTTAGATCCCAGAAGTTTAAAAACTGGAGAAACACTCAGCTATCAAGGACACTGAGCTGAACCCAACATCTGAACATTTCAGGTTTTCTTACCATATGTTAAAACAGTATGTATTTCAAGACTGGAGAGGAGTTTTGCCCATCCACTGTCTAATGTCAGAATGAAATAACAATGCAAAGTCAATGTAACACTGTGCTTAAATTTTTAGGTTAGGATCTCTTACACAATTATAGCACACTGCACTTTAACTGCAGGAAGAACTAGCACTCACTGACAGACTTCTAAATGCCCTTCACAAAACTATAAATCCCAGAGTTTCATAGGAAGAGACATAGCTGTTAAAGTGAAATGTATAGTGTGAACGAGACTTTGGATTGTGGTAACCTGGGTTTGAATCTCATGCCAGTCTTTGTAATTTACCTCATAGGACTATAAAAAGGAAGGAAGGTATGTATGTGTATGATGATTTATACAGGGATCCTTTAAGTAAAGGCAGGATGTAACTGTCACAAAATAATAAAAAATTCTTTCTAAAGCAGCATATAGCAATGGATCATTGCTTCAGTATCTTTCAACCTGCTCAATATAGTGCTTCTTCAAGTTACATTTGAATGATGCCAGCTTTAACAACAAAAGAAAAGAAAACCTATCTTCAGGTCAATTAAACAGAATTCTGAATGTATTTTTTGAAATATAAAAATGTGCACCTTCTAACTCATCAGGAGCACTTCAAACAACAAGCAATGCAACTAAGAATTTGTAAAACCACAGTTGAAAAGTTGTTGTGTGCCTTCATGTCATTTCCAAATTATGGTGACCCTAAGGAAAACCTATCATAGTTTTTTTTTTCTTGGCAAGATTTATTCAGAGGGTGTTTGCCTTTTATCTTCCCCTGAGGCTCAGAGAACATGATTTGCCCACAATCACCTGGTGGGTTTACATGGCTGAGCAGGGATTCGAACTCTGATCTCCAGAATCATATTGCAATGTTCAAATCACTACACCACACTGGCTCTCATGGCTAAAAAGACTCAAGTGTTAACAAAAAACAGAAGGTATGAAAAGTCAATAGAGGCAGAACAGGGAAAAAATGAGGTAGAAATCACTTGTCAACAGCAATGGCTTCTGAGAAAAAAGGAAGGAAGGAAGGAAGGAAGGAAGGAAGGAAGGAAGGAAGGAAGGAAGGAAGGTATAACTTGTGGTAGAAATTTTCTAGGAAACTTCCTAACCCAAATTTCAATGAAGGGAGTTCCAGACATGGATGGTACAACAGGAAAAACCAAGCCCTGTAGCTAGACCATTGAGCTTGGAAGCCTTTTAGGTCACACTTCCCCAAATACCTGTTTCCAAGGTTGTCTGCAATCTAATCATTGCAAAAAAATTTCTGGGCGATTTCAAAAGTGAGGTGATTTGGGATGGCGCAGGTAGCCTGGTCCTCATCCTACTGCCTTTATGCCCCAACAGACCCCATCAGTGTCCATCTTTGAGCCAGGTGCTTTTCACAGAGAGCTGGCCTAATGTTCCCCAAGTCTTTGGCTCCTCTATTCAAGGCACAACTGCTGAGAAATCAATCATTACCAGCTCTTGATGGCCTGATAGTTAACAGGCTGACCTGAAGCCAAACTGGTTGTTAATTGTGGTAACGACTGATTTCAAGCGGTCGCTTCACAGAGACCAAGGTGCTCAGCAATTCACTCTGTGTCAAAATTAGCAGGCAAGGCAGTGATAAGAGGCAATAAAGGGAGGTTCACAAGCTGTTAGCAAACGGTCTCTCTCTCCCAGTTGGGTGTCACTTTATGTGGACTGTAAGCAACAAACCAAAGCCTTAAAGATGAAAGATGAATCCTTGTATTTGATTGCTTTACTGTGTATTGTTAAAAGAGGAGTAAATATGGCTTCTCTTCTTGGGCTCCCATGTCTATCCCCATTTCTAGCTCCTATAAACACGCACACACACATCCATTTATTCTAAGGGAGATTTTTTTAAAACAAAAAATCAGTAAGAACTTTTTTAAAAATGTACTTGGCACCTTTCCATCGCTGAAGCTTAGCAAGTATTGGCCTGGACCTGAACATCTCAACATGAGACCTTTCAAAATTGCCATATAATGTGTCACTACACCTTTTAATAAAAAGGACATTGGCAAATAAAGCAAATACCTTATGCCCAGACTGAATGTGGATGACACAATTTCTCTGCCTTCAACTCCTTCAGCAAAAATAATCCCTCCTCTTGATTGTGCTGACTGATCCTAGGTGGACATTATTAAAGTGTTGACAATATTGACCTCCAGATTCGGTACACTGTATTTCCCACCAGACCTGGCCAGCATAGTCAGTGATGATGAATGCTGGGAGATGGAGTGCAACTACATCCAGAGGGCTGCATTTTGTCTAATCCGGCATGATTTAGATCTGCATACAAGGTCCAGCAGGTAGCAGTGAACCATGATTGCTGCCTGCACATATGTCTGAACATGAGAAATAGAACTACATATGGATGTCCTCAATAGATACTTATTAAAGTGAGCTGGAATACAGAACAACATCCAACCTAAAGGCAACCTAACAACTTACTTACAAGGGTTATGCAAGTGCTGACTGCTGCTGCTAGCTTCTGCCCAAATGGAGAACATCCCCTGCAAAAATGGAAGTGAACACATCCTGTTGGTGCTGAGTCTTCCAAGGCTTGCATATAAGTTTATATATGAGCCTAATAATATAGCCCTGCAGGGCTAGCCCAAACCAAGTCACTGAAAAAAAAGAAAAGAAAAGAGAAAGAAAGAAAGAAAGAAAGAAAGAATAGAAAAAAATATTATGCACCCACTTAACCAACTAGTTCAACAATTGGTTTAGCACAAACTGCTGAAAGCTAGCAAATTTACATGAGGCAGAAAATTTCACAAGTTCCTTTCCCCAACAATTTGGTGCCCTTTCATGGCATGCAAAATCTGCTTCTGGCCTCATTCTGGGCCTTTCCACACTACATAGTTATAGTGCTATGATTCCATTTTAACTGACATGGCAACATCCTATTGCATCATAGGATAAGTAGTTCTTAAACTGTAAATCCCAAGATTACATAGGATGGAACCATGGCAATTAAAGTGGAATCATAGTGCTATAATTGTGGCCCTCTGTCTAAAATGGAGCCAGTCCTGTTACTCTGGCCTAGGTAGGAAAATCATCTGGGAAAGACTAATAAATTCCAGCATAGGACATGCTTGATGCTTCAAAACCTCTCTACAACCATTTCCAATGTGAGTCTTTGTGGCTGCCTTTCCTGAAAAGTAATTGCCAGTGCAAAGACAGGCCTGGCTTTAGATGTCATATAATAAATGGAATATTGTCCTGCATCTATGCTCCCAAGCTGAATATGCCAATAATAGTACAGCCTAATAAGGGGATAAAAACATTAGTAGCAATAATAACACATAATGTTTATTTTGGGTTGTGGACATACAATTTCATATGAATCAAAGTGAAGTGGTAATTTCTTTCCCTTATCTAAGGAAAGCATAGACCCTAGGTCTCTGTGTTGTACTCAGCTGAGGGATAGAAAGTGTATCTTTCTTAATGTGTATATTTGGAGAAAATGTCCTAGTGATAGGGTGGACTGAGATAGGATGGAGAAATGCATTTCATATTTTCTACTCTGAATTTAGAATTCTAGTCTCCTTTGCAAAAGAAAAGTCCATCCAAGATCAGAACTGTATGCTACGGATCAGTGGTGTCACTAGGGTTAGTATCACTCCCCCCATTGACCTCCTCCCATACTACGCCCATAAAGAATCCTTAGGAATTTTTTTAGTACTAATTTACTCATAAATCATAATTCCCATATATCACTGAATCTAATGGTAACAGTTGTGACATAAACAACTGGCAAAATTAAAATTATCTTTAAATTACAATATCATATGCACAGAATAAATGTGTTTACATATACATAGTTTCATGTGATTAAAGTGAAAATTTGGTAAAATGTGATGTTTTTAAAGAATTTTTTTTAAAAAAAATTGTTTAAAAAATTAAAAAATAAATTTTGACATTTTAAATTTTATTTTAAAAAAACACCCTGGGGGCTCTCCTTTCTCTTCCCACTGAGCTTCACCCACTCCCACCATCTCTTAAAGCATTTTAAAGGGAAGCAGGTGAATACTATGGCACGTTTCTGCCAGAAAGTACCGTAGGTGTTTGAGGAACAGTGGTGTCAGTCCCCCTTACGGTGTCACCTGGTGCAGTCCGCACCCCTGCACCCCTCTAATGATGCCACTGCTATGGATATACTCTGCTGGTGATTGCAACCTATTTTGTATAGCGCCAGGATAGAGGGCTCTGTTTGAGTCAAACAGAAAAATCAGATTCCTGCATTTGAACCTCACACTGTCATTTCATTCCCATTTCAAGCCCAAAATTGGAAACCAGCTTTAAAACATGGCTTCAGACTCTGGTTTCTTAGAACACTGCCAAACCTGAGTTCAGATTTTGCTGTATTAGGAAGATTTTGCTTTCACATTAATTTGTGGTAATAGTTTGTATTTACTTTAGCTGCTGTTGCTACAAGAGCAACTAACTGGGGTAATTGTGAGGCAAGTACCAGCAACGATGCTCATAAATTATAAGATAAAATTCTCACTCATCATTACCAGAGATTGGGAAAGTTTCCTTCTTTTCTTGTTTTTTTTATTACAACCCAGTAGCAATGCTAGTTCCAGGAGATGTAGTTCAAAAAAGTAACAAGCTCAGATTGTTATAGTGATATGTTATAGTAATGTTATAGTAATGAAGAATTACACAGTCCCAAACATGCACCATAAGGGCTTTTTTTGATCATTAGACATGGATATCTTTCATAGTGCTACAGTCATGCAAGCTTCCACAGAGTGGTAACATGGGAACTAAGTGCCTTTACAGTGAGATAGATTATTTAGCTCAACATAGTCCACTCTGATTGACAGCAGCTCTCCATGTCTGGGGTTTCAGGCCAGGGTCTTTCCCAGAAATATCTGCCAATGTTTGGAATCATATAAGGGATTTCTTTTATGCAACGTGTGTGCTCTATCACTGAGCTATGATTCTCTTCACTTTTCTTAGTTTAATATATTTTTTTACGGGGTGGGTGGGTTAGGGTACTGATGGTTTTATTGTAATGATGATTTACTGTAAGCCACCCTGATTGCGCTGCAGAGGGGCAGGATAAAAATAAACTATTATTATTATTATTATTAAAGGGAAGTATATGTGGAATGTCATGTGGATGGCAAGTGACAGAGGGATATATAGGAACAGAGTGGCACTGCTATATGATAGTTGGATTGGTTTTTACCTGCAGTCAACATGGATTAACGTTATGGCTTCATGTAGAAGACAGACACACACTCTTTCTCCCTCTCCCAATGTTAAAGGTGTATGCAAGTCAATGTATAATATCTGGAAATTAAGATAATTAGCTATGCTGCTATTCATATGTTTTAGAAAAGAAACACATTATTGTGTCTCCGTTGTAGGAACCTACTTAGGGGGTGTCCAGCCTTCAAAGATACTTTGAAAATGTAAAGGGAGTGAGTCAATATTAAAATGGTGCAGATAAAAGGGGGTACAGTGGAGCTATCATAACTCATGGAATTGTTTAGATGCTTGAAAACATACATCTGCACCACTTCTGAAACAATGTTCCATGCAGGAATTGCAGTAGCAACAGCAGTACTGCTCTGATGCCTTCTAGATGTGTTGTACTACAACTCCCACCATTTCCAGCCAGCAGGACCACTGGGCACATCTGGAGGGCACAGGCAGAGAATGATTGGTAGTTATAATATAACACATTTGGAGGTTTCTGTGTTGGGGAAAGTTGGTATACTATATAGTTGCTTGAAAACACACAACTGCAACACTCCTGAAACAATGTTCCATGCAGGAATTGCAGTAGCAACAGCAGTACTGGCTGGAGTAGGGAAGGAAAGAAAATATTTTCCAGCAGAAAGGACTAAACCTCTGCATGAAAGTGTAACCTGGGAGAAAAACTCTGTGTAAGAAATAAATGGGAATTGTAATTTCATTGTAATAGAAACAAAGTGATTGTCTAGCAAGGACCGGTGGCCAGCTTCCTAGCCTTTATCATGATGAAAAGAGAGTGGCATTCATGTTAATTAATTAGATAATGATGGCATAGCATTTTTAATTTGCACTGGGAATGTGAAGAAATGTTAGCAAAGTGGCTGTGAAAACACCAGCATGTTCCACAACCCCCCACCAGTCAAATCCCCAGCTTGGAACACCTCCTGCTGCTACCCTCCGAGTTGAAGGAGAGCCCCCATCTATATCAGGATACTTTTGCTTTGAAGGAGCGAAGAGGAGGGGGCGAGAAACAGACTGAAAGAAAAAGTCAGAGGGGGAAATGCACCAGCCTAGGAAATGGGAAAAGCAGAAAGGCCAAGTGAAAGATTACATACTTGTAGTCTGAGACAAGTAGTTTCAAATGTGTGTAGTCTGGCCCCATTCTTGCTTATTGGTTGATGTCACAGCTTCACCAAGTGCTCTTCCCCATTCCAAAGAGGAACTGAAATGCACCCTAGCAGCCTCCAAACAATACTGTCGATTGACTTACCTTCTGCCGGAGACCAGAGACCTTCAAGTGTGAGGGCAACTTGCCTTGGGTCACACAGAGTATGAAATTGAACCTAAACTTCAACTCAACCATTGGGTCACTTTTTCTTACATTGATTTAGCTTTTCCCCACTCTCTCTCAAAGCCTGGGGAAAGGAAGGAAGGATTGGCTAGAGTTTAGTCTCCATAATCCCACAGAGGCTTGCTGGAGGATTCTGGGCAGTACAGTCCAAAAAGTAATTTTTCCAAGCTCTTTGTTTTCCTATAAGATTTCTGCTTTCACAACTGTTCCAGGACATAAACAAGAATTCACCAATCTGCAGAAATAACCTAGGTTGTCCTGTAGATGAACATTTCAGGTACACCAATGAAACAAGGTGGAGCCACAGAGAAACCACTCAATATTCCTTACGATATTGCAAACAGAGTTATAGGCCTTCTGAACTCATTTGCTCACAGTGCCCCCAGTTCAAATTGTGACAAATGACAGATGAAACTGGAGGTTTTTATCATGGCATTGCCCTGCCTCATTCATTGAAGTTAATGTTTTTATACAGTATCATCCTCCACTCTTAACTGTACCTGAGTTTTGCCCCTACTGATTCTTCTATCTTTTTTTCTTACCTCAGAAAAATCTCTTCAAGAAAAAAAGTCAAAACGGTTACAAAATACCTTCTTATTCCTAACATAATAAAACCCTAATCTGAAACCACCCTAAATAAAATATAGTTTTGTTCACTGAATAAACTAGTGCATATTTTAAAGTCATTTAGATGTTATAAATATGGAGGTTTACACTATGTTCATAAAAAAAGAAATCTTGTGGAGATTTAATATATTAGCAGCTGAAGAGATTTGCCTGTTATGTGCCTTCAATTCCTTTCCAATTTATGACAACCCTAAAGCAAACCTATTATAGGGTTTTCTTGGCAGGATTTGTTCAGAGTTTTGCCATTGCCTTCCTCTGAAGATGAGAGAGTGCAACTTGTCTAAGGTCCCCCAGTGGGCTTCCATGGATGAATGGGGATTTGAACCCTGGTCTCCTGGAGTCCCAGTCCAACACTCATATCACTGCACCACACTGGCTCTCCATGTTTATATGAAGACATACACACTGCCAATGTTTCATGTTGCTTTAGTTTCTCATAGCCTGTCTTCTTTAGGAAAAGGCTGTGGGAAGTATAAAGGCTCTCTTCCTTTTCCCTTCCAGGGAAAATATCTGGTCTAGCTCCCTTCTTGGCACTTGGGTCAAAAAGAGCAAAGATGTCTCCTTTCATCCACTTCTGTCAAGGTGCAGGACTTTGCAAGCTTCCCAGAACTCTTTGTCAGACAAAGTGAGCTCAGACCACAAATAACTTTCCCCAGGTCCAGAGGCTGTGTGAACCAGGAATTTAATATGTAATCGAAAAAGTCATTTGTTGTTAACTGTCCTCGAGTCAATCTCAACCCATAGTGACCCTATGGATGAGACATCTCCAAGACCCCCTGTCCTCCACTGCTCTGCTTAAATCCTGCAAACCTATAAACATGAGCTCCTTAATAGAGTCCATCCATCTGGCATGGGGCTTTTCTCTCTTCCTACTTCCCTCCACTTTTCCCAGCATTATTGTCTTTTCTAATGAGTCTTGTCTTCTCATGATGTGTCCAAAGTACAATAGCCTCAGTTTGGTCATCTTGGCTTCCAGGGAGGTTTCCAGCTTGGTCTGCTCTAGGAATCATTTGTTTGTCCTTTTGGCTGTCCATGGGATCCTCAGCATCTTCTCCAACACCACATCTCAAATGAATTCATTTTCTTCCTATCATCTTTCTTTACTGTCCAGCTCTCACATCCATACATGGTAACAGGAAACATGATGGCTTGTATGATTCTAACTTTTGTGCTGAGTTGTATGTCTTTGCATTTTAGGGTCTTTTCTAATTCTTTCATAACCACCCTCCCCATTCTTAGTCTTCTTCTGATTTCCTGACTGCAGTCCCATTTCTATCAATGTTTGATCCCAGGTATGGGAATTCTTTTACTATTCCTATTTCTTCATTGTTTAGGTTGAACTTATGAAGGTCCTCAGTGGTCATTATTTTTGTTTTCTTTATGTTCAGCATTAAGCCTGCCTTTGCACTTTCTTCTTTGATCTTCCTTAGTAGGTGTTCCAGGTCTGTGAGGTTTTCTGCTAGTATGGTGTCATCTACATATCTTAGATTGTTGATTATAAATAAATAGCTTAGATTGTCATTATAAATAAATAAATAAATAAATAAATACTAGAAATAAATTATTCCTAGTACCATGCACCAACGATGGAACAGAGCTTGTAAAAGTTACTTTCATTGGACCACAACTCCCAGAGGACTTGGGACAATTCTGGTAGATGAGGTCCAAAAATATAACATTTACAAGCTCCAGTGAAAGCTAGTGGGACAATCTCCTATATGCCTTGATATAGTCTTCACGGATGGAGCCAGAATGCTTGTTTATTGCATATGGGTCAGCTTTCAAATGTTCTTTTCTTCATGCCTGGTTCCCTCCCCTAACTCCATGGGCCCTCCCCATTCCTTTAATTAATTCTAGTTACAAAGTGCTGCCTTTATGGTGCCGTGGAGCCAAGGGCTCCCCGTGGGAAAAGTCACACCTTCTGAACAGCTTCTGATGCCATGCAAATGAAGGAGAAGTCCAGGAAATGCTTTCATGTGGGACCTGTCCAGCCCCCTGGCCCATTAATTACACACAGTTTCATTTGTTTGAGAGCAATTCCAGTTGGAGGAGGAGGGAAGGGAGGGATGGCGGTCCTGGGATCTTCTACTCATTTCTGCTAGATTCTCCAAAGACAACACCCCATCCCACCCAGTTTTAAGGGATTTATAGTTAAGAAAGGGCTTTGTAAAAATCCCAGCAGGAGGATCCCATATGAATGCAGAAGGATCCCTGCTCCATAGTTTCAGATCAGACTGGCTCAGTTCACAATCCTTTGCCCAAGCATTTCCAACTACTGGCTTTTCCCTGCTCCTATTGCATTCTTAGGATGGAGCCACCAAGTCCTTCTTGCCATCTACCCACCTCCATTGGAATTAAACTGGCAGCTCTGAAAATATAGCAGGGTAAAACCATGTAAGGTTTTCCAGGGTTTTGGAAATGGGCAAACAATGAACATCAGGTAGTCGAATCTACCTCAGACAGTAACTACTGTTTTGGAATGGCTGCAAGGTGGATGTGGAAAGGACTTAAATCTCTTTCACTCTTGCACTCTCTCTCTCTCTCTCTCTCACTCTCTCTCACACACACACACACATGCACACGAGAAAAAGAAGGAATTGGATCTGAAACTGCATCTGTGAAACACATGTATCACACCACACTAGGGCATCTTCAGCGGGAAAAAACCCATAACTCTTTTTTCCTGAAAATCCCCTGCCTGAAACATGGAATTTTGTTGGGAAGAGAGTCAAAACAACATTGGCCTCCAATTGTAATGCTCCCATGTTTCTGCGCCACAACTTCTGTTTTAATTCTCCTACATGCTAAAAAAAAATTTTTTTAAAGGGGAGAAAGAAAGGAGCACACTACTTCTTGATGTGTAGCCTTAAGAGCTGTCCATCTCAAAGCACCCTTCACTCTTTGAATGGAAATACATCCTACAAAGTAATAATTCTTTAGTCCAAAGCAGGAGAATCGTAGTTCTTAATACGCTGTTAGTCTCCATGAGGCACAGCCAGCAGAGCCAATAGTTATAGAAAACAGAAGTTAATAGTTCAAAAATGATCATAGGCCCATCTCAACTTCAACTATTTAAACCATGTCTGCATACCTGTAGTGCAATACATGGGCAGGTACTGCTATGTCCTTTCTCCTCTTCTTAAAAAACCTATTGAAAAAGAGACATCTTGGTTTCAAACTAGGGCATAACCTATGAAAACTACTATGAAGGCATTTATTCCATTACATGGTTATAACAATAATGATCTTGTTATAACTCTAATGGTCTTTATCTCTATCAGATAGAATCCTGAGGTTTGACAAGCTACTTACAGTTTCTAAGTTTGATAAGCTACTTATGGTTCTCTGCTGTAGTTCAAGAGAGTCCATCAGAGCTGTTTAGCAGAAAATTTTAAGTACCTCTTCAAACTACAGATCCCAGGATTAACTATAACATTGTAGTTTAGATATACTTTAACACTGTGCTTGAAAATGTTATATTTTAGAGTTCTCTAAGTGACCATGCTGACTGGAGAATTTTGAGAGTTCTGGTCCAAAAAGTAACTTTCCAAACTTTGGTCTAATATAAAAATTGTTCCTGTGCTAATATAAATGCTGTTCCTCAGGTGTCTTCCTCAAGTTTGCATCTCCCACCAGCCTTATCTCCTATATAGCTTGAGTGAAGCCCTTTGTATCCAACTGTCCTATCATCCACTGTTACTTACAATCAGAGCTTGGAGTCCTAAAGGATAACTTTCCTACATCTAAATTGTTCACAAATTACTTTCTGGTTCCCAAACCATCACATCCAGTACCAGGAAAATGGTGGTGGCATGACCCCAAACAAGGGCTAGGAGAAGCTGAAAATGGATCCATGTTTCTCTGAATGTTTCCACCTCTGGTTCATATCCAGTTACTCCCACACCCATATCCACACACTCAACTATGTAATTGCACATGCGCGCGCACACACAGCCCTGAACCTTGAATATTGTACTCCATCAATGCCTCGGAAAAAGAGAATTGTAATCCATGAAAGTTCATGTTAAAGACTATACTTAAGGATGCCACCCCTTCCCTGTTCCTTTTATTCTGAAACAGACTACTGAAAACTGTTTGAAACTCATTGTTATTACTCATTACCATGCTAAAAAAAAATTGTTAAAATTTCTTATTGCACTGCTCATTACTTTCCATTATTTAAAAAGAAAGATAGGCTTGATCAAAGAATGACATAAATTCCCTTCAAAAATTCCTGGAAAAATTCCTGTTATTGCCTCCAAAAAAATAACAATCTCTACCACAAAAGTAACTGTTTATAGACAACAGTATTGCTGGTAACTCACTGCTTCTAGCCTCTGAGTAAAACTTGGATCTTAGTGGCTTGCTTCCTAATAGATTTTCTGAATGAAACATTTGTTAAATATCTCAAAGAAAGCACAGATAATTATATAGATTTGATAGAGGGCTTTTAATAATAATAAGATAGTAAGACAATAATAAGATAATCAATCTGATAGAGGGCTTTTCTCCTGCCACAGAACCTCACAGAACATGATGGTGGTATGTAATGACAACTTTACATACGTTACGTACAGGAATTTCTGCTAAAAAGTAAAAAAGAGAAGAAAACAACTTGGTAAAGTTCCTGTAGCAATGACCATAGATTAGTTAGCTTTGGCTAATACTGATTATACTAGGGGTTTCGGCTATAATGTAATGACAGAGCTCTCTGAACATCACAGCTCTTGTCATCAAAGAAGCAATTTGCAAGGAAGCTATTAATTATACTTAGCCAACAGCCACAGCCCCTCCACATGGGATTCAATTAGAAGGACATGAAACATGATGTAAACGTCTACCTACCTGCCTACCTAACTGGGTTCTGCTGTCCCATGCATTACTGTCAGAATCATTGCTTGCAATGCCATCCATAATGAAGCACAGAGAAACTTGCTATTCAGTGACTGAATATAGGAAAGAAGACCCAGTTTCTCTGTACAAACCAAAAAGAATCCCAGAAGACTTTGCTTCAATAGATGAGGGTATAATAGCTGTTCCTTTATCTTCTTGATTTCTGTGAAGCATAAACACTTCAATAGTTGTGATGCAGTGGGTGTCATGTCAAACTGGCAGAGCTGTCAGATTCAGGCATGTTTTCACTATGAATGGAAAACTAAGGATGCCCTCAGATGAAACGTGTGTGTGTGTGTGTGTGTGTGTGTGTGTGTGTGTGTGAAATCATGTGTGCGTGAAATCACCTAGTTTCTACAGGGGACGCAATTCACTTTGCTTTCATATTGTAGTTCTCCTATGTATTTTCCCACTATTTCATGATAATGGACCATCCAGGCCCAGTTTCATCTCAAGACTGAAACTCACCACTTCCTGCTTCTTCCTATATTTCATGTATATTTTAGGAGGTGGTGACATTTTAAGGCAGTTCCTTTGCAGCTGTCCACAATATTGACCCCCTGCCCTAGGCAGAGGTCTACTGCCAATCCTAGGAGACTTCTTGTCTTGTTGTTGCTACTTCTGCTTCTCTGCCTCCTGTTTCTGTCTGTCCTGAACCTGCCTTCTCTGAGCAAATAAGTAATCATCATGAGGGCTATTTCTACATGCCTTGTCCTCTAACTCTGGGAGGCAATGTGGAAAAGGCAAACAAATGGTTAGTGGTCACAGGGGCAAGGAAGTGGTCTAGGAGGTGGAACTAGATGAGAATAATTTGTCTGGGGGCCCTAAATCCAAAATCAGCACTGGACTTGTGGCTGTCCCATGCTTCTGGATGATCAAGTTGATCAAATGATCACTGTAGTTGGATGGAAAAAGCTCATGCAAGCCTCCCTACATCACATAATGTCTGATTGGGTTGGTTAAGACATCTGAATGCACATCCAACACTTTGCTCACTTTGCAGCTGGGAAATGGGTGTTGTGATGTATGGTAAATGCTAGCAATTCTTTAGGAAGGCAGCGGGAGAGAAGTCTACAGCCCCCTTCCTCAAAGGCATTCCATACAACATCAAACTATAAGAACTGTGTGCACACAAATGCGTTGTAAGCAGCAACATGTGATCTCAGTCACTGAGAGATCTGGAGCATTTACTCCAATTAAAAATGCAGTATGTGCCTTCAAGTCAGCTATTGTTTTCTTAGGCAAGGAATACTCAGAGGAGGTTTGCCATTACACCAAAGATAATCCAGACTCTGATTTTTTTCATCAGAATCTATGGAAAGAGGCAATGGCAGAGACTGCAAACTGAATTTTAGCACCCTCCCTCCATCTAAACCTGAGGCTTAGTTCATGTGGTATCTTACAACTGTTGGGCAGCTCTTAAAAGATCTAATACCGTAATTATTCGGCTCTTTCTGTTATCTACTCTTTGTAGAACCCTACATTGTTTTGCCACTATAGGAGATTGTAGCATGATCAAACCAAATAATGCTTGCTTAGAGGGACACTCCTTATGTGGTTTCCGTATTTGAATCCCCAGATATCACTCTACAAATTCAGTATGGCCAAAGGCCAGGGTTTCTGGGAGTTGTAGTCCAACAACTTCTGGAAATCCATTTGGGAACTATTGTAGAGAGTGCAGGTGCAGCTTATTGGATAGGATAATGGGCTGGGAAGTCCGAAATTAAAATCACCCCTTGTTTATGAAGGAAGTAGGTGTCCTTGTTTAAGGCACTATTTTTTAACCTTAGCCTTGTGTCCAATGAGCAGTAATATTGAGAGACAGATTGGTAGGAATAATATTCAAATAAATTTCTGAACTGCATTGCAGGATTATTTTTAAAACTGGAATAGAGAAAGGCAAAACTCTCTAGGTGGATTGGCCATGCCTGCTACAGAAAGCAATTTGGGTCTGAAAAGCATTATTGAATTTAGGAAAGAGGAACTGAAGTTTCTGAAAAGAAGATTTTAGTAGTCAAATAGACCAGTTTCCTTGAAGAAAGAGATGCAATTAGACAAAGAGAAACAAGTTTTGTTGAAACAAGATGATAAATAATTTTAAACTGTCATCTAGGTTTGTCCTGCTTACGGGGCTTTAAAAGGGGCAAGCTTTCCAGTTCTCCAAAAAGCAACATAAGAGACTTGGCAATCTTAGATTTTAATCAATGACATTGCTAGAGGAGTGCGGGGTTGTGGACCATACTGGGGTGGTGGTGGTGGTTTATACCTGGTGTGGGGCTGGTGTGGCAGTCTGGCTAGTGAGAAAAGATGTTGCGTTCCTTTCTTGCTTGCCCAGCAGCTGCACAAGATCCAAAATGGCCATCTGGAGCCACAGCACTGCCTTCCCCCAACATTGGCCGCAGCTAGGGAGATGGTGCCTTTCATTTGGGGTCCAGCATGGCTGTCACCTTGAGCAGCCATTGGCCATCAGAGGCTGCAGTATCGCCCCCCAAGCAGCACTCGATACTCAGGGGGTGGTACCTTTTGTTTGGGGTCCTGGGCCCAAACAGCCACCAGAGGCCACAGCATTCTGCCCCACACACCCCAAGCAGTGGTCAGCAGCACCCACACTTGGTGACACCAAGCACCAAGCACTGGCTTTAATAAAGACATGGCTAGGATGCAGTGGCTCAAGTGGTTAAGATGCTGACTCTGTTGATTGCAAGACTGACAGGTTGGCATTTCAAGGCCCGGGTGTTGCATGATGGGGTGAGCTCCTGTCACTAGTCCCAGCATCTGCCAACCTAGCAGTTTGAAAGCATGCAAATGCAGGTAGATAAATAGGTACCATTTTGGTAGGAAGGTAAACAGCATTCTGTGCAATCATGCTGGCCACTTGATCATAGAGTAGACTCTGACAACGCTGGCTCTTTGGCTTAGTAACAGAGATGAGCACAGCACCGTATGGTCGGACACAACTTGACAACCTTGTCAACAGGGAATACCTTTACCTTTTAGGAACAGTGTAGGGAAATTGCAAATGATTAACATAAGCAAACAAGGTATCTCTAGACTCTGTAAAAGATGGGTAACACACAATATTTGTCAGATGTTTGGAATCCTTTACATTTCAAAATCCATAGTATTTCTATGCAAGTTAAGGATCACCAGATCAGGATGCTGACCAGTAAGGCAGAGGGAGTCTGCCATGGTCAACACCTATCGAATAATGAGATTTTTAGTCTTGTAAGATATTTGGAATTCTCTCTGCCAGAGAGCTGTAGAACCTCACCAAATTGTGTCTGGAATCCTGTTGAGCAGTTACAAATGTGTAACCTAGAATTATGCATGTGAGATAGTTTTGTATTCACAATCCCTACACAGCACCTAGTATAGGGGCTATTTGGAGACTATAAAAGTCCCCCAAACTTCATTTGCAGGGAAGTAGCCATTCTGATCAATGGGGGTCCATTCCCGTCACTCAGGAAGCAGCTGAATGACTGTCCCACTCCCACCCAACCAGGGTGTTTTCCATCTGACAAGAGGAGGGTTATGATAGGGAACCTGCTTCTGCCTATCTCACTGGAGATCATTCACTGTTGATTGTAGTGGCTGCTTCCCAGTGAGTGGGGATGGGGAGGGAGATGGAGAGAGGATTTACTGCATAGCGCCATAACTACTGTATTTACACATACATAAATGCCCAATAGGATTCTGGCACATATATCACAGGATTTCATAGGATGTTCCCATGGCAGTTAAAGTAGAATCCCAGCACTATAACTGTGCTATGGCTACACAGTGCTATAAATGTGTAGAATGAAAGGGCTCTTGATCAATAGGTTAGAAGGGGTAGATAAAGTGAAAGTGGCAAGAACCTTTGGGGAAAGTGACAGTGTCATCTTGGAATTTATGATAGAGGAGGCTGTGAAAGCTTAATGGGACATGTGTCTTGCACACTAAGAAAACCAGTTTTTAAAAAACTCAAAGAAAAAAATTAAGTGAGATTCCATGGATAGATATGCTGAAGGGGAAAAGGTGGGGGGGGGGACGAGAGATACTGAAAACTGTAATAATGACAATAATCACAAAGTTTTGCCTTGAGAGGGAATAATGGGAGATTTAAAGAAGCTCTGTGATGAATCAAAACTCAAAAGGGGAACACAGAGGAGATGGAAGAAGGGACTGTAACTTAGGAGGAGTACAACAGTTGTCAAATATGTAAGGATGGTGTCAGAAAAATAAAGGCCCAGAATGACCTGACACTTGCAAGAGATGCTAAGAACAACAAAAAGGGACTTCTTGGTTAAGAGCAAAATGATGATCCAAGGACAGACAGATGTCTACTACTTAGAGAAGATGATGACTTGTTAACAGCAAAGTAACAGAGGGAAAACTGAACTATTCAACTTCCATCTTGCCTCGTCTTCTCCTGCATGGGGAGTTGTTTTGCAGATGATATGAGGAAGGTCACAGTCCAAAATGGATATGAAAATGGTTAAGAGATCTTTTAGCTACGTTTCATGAGTTCAGGTCTCAAGTGGCAGATGAATTACATCTCCAGATGCAAAAGAACCTTGCAGACATTATTTCAAAGTATTTGAAATTTCTACCAAACTAGTAACCCCATCAAAAATGCAACAGTGTTCTGGAATTATATATTCCTTGCTAAACCTTGTAATGTTCTGTAATCAAAACATTATTTTCTAGATGTTCGTAGTCTTTGTACATAATATGTTCTAGAATTTTCTCTGTTGTTGGCGTCAAGCTAATTGGTCTATAGTAGTTTTCGGATTCTGCTTTTTTCCCTTATTAAAAATGGGAATTGCTTATCTCTTGTCTCTGTCTTCTAGCAGCTCACTTGTTCTCCAGCTATTCTCATTGTCTGTAATCTTTGAGAGTTCCAGGAGGACAAGGGAGTTGCCCAAAGATTTAGAGTAGAAAGAAATATTCTCCCTATTTTTAAGAAGGGGAAAAACTGAAACCAAGAAATTACTATTACGTATTGACTCACAAACCTTGTTTGAGGTCTGACAGACCTCCCTGCAATCTGTGCCATGGAGTACTTGTCTTCTGAGGTCCTAATTCTTAGTTCAGTACAACAGAATTTCTGCATGGATTCTCAGCTACCCACAAATCAATACCTTGGAAGTAGAAAGCTGCATTTTCTATCAGAAATCTGAAGGTCTACCTGTTGCCTATGTGCATGGAGCAAATTCTTTACCAAGAAAGCTTCTTATTAGCATGACATCCTTATCTAATTGGCAAAATGGATAATCCCTTACAAAATCCAGATGAATTGGCAACTGAATCTTACTTCAATACTACAGTGGGAAAGTTTCCTCCAGTGCACCCATAAGGCAGCAGCCTAACTTAAGGGTCTCAGGGAAAGATGCATCACACATCTCTCCTCAGCATCTTGCTGCCACCTCTTAGCATCTACTATTTGAGGCAACGGTTTCACTTTGCCTGATAGTAGGGAGAGCCCTGATGCTACTTTTCACAGTAGCCAGCCAGCCAGATGGCTCAGGGAAGCCTGCAAGCAAGACTTGAGTTCAATCAACCTCCTAAGCCATTCTTCTTTCCACAACTCATATTTAGTGGTGTATTACCTATGTATCATAAAATGCAGGGCTGTCCAGAGGTGGGCCAACTTTGGCAATTTGCTATGGAGCCCCACAAGGCAAGGGCCCTCTTGAACTTTTGACCACTGACCCCTACCCACAACCATACCATATTACTCACTAGAGTCCCTGCCACATAAGCATGAGTCCTTAAAAGAAGGAACATTACACTTGTCCTCATACTATGTGAGCAGTCCTAATAGCAGCCATTAGTATACTATACTTGCCTTCGTCTCCTTTTAAAGTAATCTATGCATATGATGATGGATATGTCCAACTCCATACCTTGTCTTGCAGTGAATTCTACAAATTGATGTATTGTGGAAACATCTAAGAGTTTATAAAGAGTACTGACTCCTTCAACAGTGTGATCTTTAGCCCAAGTTCAGCATCACTGAATTCAATGGGAACTATTCCCAAGCAACTCCTAAGGGATTGCAGCCTGACTCTTCTAGTATAAACTATTAAGAGGTGATAAATATTTCAACAATGCATGGGAAATAAACTGATTGGTCTGCACCAATAACATAAAACAAAGTACTTTCTTTTTAAACTACTGTTTGTAGTTGAATTTTTATATTTTAATTAATCTGTCTTTGTTTTAATTGGTATCTGATTTAATAATGTTTTAAGGGGAGGAGGGAATATACTGGTTTATCTTTATTGTTCTTTTAATTGTTGTAAACCGCCCAGATTGGTTCGCCATAGGGCGGTATAGAAATAATAATAATAATAATAATAATAATAATAATAACGTTGTTCAAAGTAATTGCAGTCAGTTTCCAGCAAGAATCAGATGCAAGAAAGGTTACTTTGGGGCGTGGGGAACGGACTACGGGCCTTTGCAGACTGCCAGTAATAGTGCAAATTGAGTCCACTTTAAGGGTTAGGGTTAGTGCTAGGGAATCATGGGAATTGGTTTTTTTTTTCTGAGACCTTGAGCCTTCTCTGTCAGAGAGTTCTGGTGCCACAATAAAATACAGTTCCCATGATTCCCTAACCCTAACCCTAACCCTTAAAGTGGACTCAATTTGCACTATTTCTAGCAGTCTGCAAAGGCCCTACAACTCACAGAATCCTCTAGCCTGGTAGTTGTGATCCTCAAACTTTTTTTTCTTTCAGATTTTGGTTTCCTGCAATCACGCTAACTACCTAGAAGTATTAAGTATTGTAGAAACATCTAAAAGTTTATAGGAATCTGGATACCACTACAAGCTTTGAAAAATACTTTCATTTGGAGTCTTTTCAAAGAGAACAATTAGCTACATTGTTAACATGTCCAAAGAGCACACAGCTCAATTCCAAACAGCTGCTGTGATGACCTGTCCCCAGAAAGCCAACACAAGGTGCCAATCCTTAAAGGATTTGCAACCCCAAGAGTTTTTTTCTCACCTCTGTTTACAGAATTGTTTCTCCCAATCCTCATTTTCCACTCTTGGAAAATTCCTGCCCCTGCTGGAAATCACACAGCCAGAGAGAGCAAGCCTCATTTGTACTAGTAGAAATTTTTTAATTCACATCTTAAATAAATAATTCAAACCATTTCAGATTTAAATTTGTATACAGTAACCTTTAAAAAAACCCTCAAGATTAAAAACTATTTTTAAAAACTTGTGATGAGACAGTAAATTCACAGCTTTCATACACTGAGTTGTTGCTAGTTTTTAAAAAGAATCTCTTCTTGTTCTTTTAAATAATCATTTGCAAAGTACTAGTGCTTCCTTCAAATCAAATGTCTGGCACAGGATTTTTTTCCTTCTCTCATATCCTTAGATATGTAAGTTAAGGCTTCTGCAGTTCCTATTTGGACAAAAAAAAAAAGCCATCCTAGCAATTTCAGAGTACTGTAGCCAGGTCCATTCTAGATGCCTACTGGCAAATAAATAAGAACATAGGCAGTAGGAAAGCTGTATTTTTAGTGGGATTGAAGATCAACACTAAATTTCTGTATATAGTCCCCCGTCAAAAAAAAAAAAAAAAAAACCCTAGAAGAGACAGATAATTTGTCTTGAGCAGAATTATCTTCCCTTACCTATAATCACTGATCAGCCTACTGTACTGGTAAAGGCTGTACAGTAAAGGCTCATTTTCACGAAGGGGGATCTCTAACCAAGGTTGCATGCTCCAGTCTTGTAGGGCCAGGAATTACTTTCAGGGCTTAATTTTATGACTAGGAATTTCCAAACTGCCAGCACAGGAACAGAGGAAACTATATTATACTGAGTCAGACCACTGGTTCATATGGTTAAGTATTGCCATCTCTATCTGGCAGCAGCTCTCAGGCAAGGTTCCTTGCTAGCCCTACCTGGAGATCCCTGGCATTCTCTGGTGTCTCCCAGCCAAGTATTAACGAGGCTTGATTCTGAAATATCAGATAAGATCAGGTGTGTGCAGGATGGTACAGCAACATCTAGCTTATTAGGACCATCAGGTCTAGCTCTACCCTGCCTCAGCCAACAGATTATGACTTATTTTATCATCATATTTTTACATGAAAGGGAAAGTGCTTGTAGGATTTCCTCCCCAGGTGCCAAAATAACATGGTTGGCATGAGAGGGGAGGGCATCATTTGCTGCTCTGCCATAGGCAGCAAAATGTATTTGGTTGCTGCTGGGGCAAATCTCTTCTTTTCTTGACTTCCTCCTTAAGAACCCAAGCACACTGCTCCTTCTCCATATCTAGAGTGTGCTCTTGGGCCTGACCGGCAACTTAAGGAAAGAAGTATCTTGGAAACTCAGGTGTAATGGGGAAAATAGGAATTTGAACTCACTGGCACTTTATTATCAGAACAAATAATACAAAAATGTCTACAGTATTTTTTTTTTTTAAAAAAAGATCCAGACCTGTGGAGACATGATTGACAGGACAAACAAAGCAAAAAGAATGGCCCTCACCTTGGTACCACCTAAGTGGTGACAATCACCCGCACGTCAGTACCACTTCAGCAGTCATTCTGTTTTTGCTCTTACTCAAAAATGGAAACAGTAATTGCAAGTCCTACCCAGTTTGTGCCTGCAAATCTATCTAGTTTCAAAGGAACTTGTACAAATTTCAGACTGAGCAAGAACTGCAGTCTGTAGATATCACAAAAATCTCCTGCACAGATGCATGGAAATAAATGGAAGCTGAACATCTCCTGATGGGTTGCATCCTCTTAAATTATTTGTTTTATCTGAGGTAGAAATTTGGTCCCAAATGTATTCATATGAATGGACAGGGCATAGTCTATGTTTATCCCTAGATCAACTACCTCCTACCCACACCCACCCCACATTAAAAAAACCAACATATTAAAATATAAGACACGCCTCCCCCTCCCAATGGACTCAAAATGTTTCTTGGTGAAGAACATCCCTCCACGAGTCTTTGAACATTACATTGCTTTTTCTTTAAAAAGCAATGAAGTTGGAATACAAAAATAGAGCCTTTTTGTTTTTTTAAAAAACACAAAAACAACAATTATAAACAACTAGGTCAAGTTTCCCCCCTCCTTGTCTTCCATCCACCCCTTTAATTATTATCAAAGGTCAGTCTCTAGCCATTGTCCATCTTTTAAGTCTTTTCTACACAATGTCCTCCAACAAAAGGGGAAGGAAGGTGGGCCTGAGTGGCACTAACAGGGAGTGGGTCAGGGAGTTGGCTTAGGGCTGGAGTTCCGAGTCCTTTTACTCCTCCGGTTGAAAGGGTAATTGAGAAATTCAAAGCGCCTGTGAGGCTCTGTTGTTTGGTGGCCCTTGGGCAGCCTCTTCATGAAGTGCACCTCGCGCTGATGCTGACGTGTCTTGGAGCCCTTCCGGGGACGCCCCTTTCGGGTGAAGGCCATGTACCATCCTTCATACTTGGCATTCTGCAGTGCTGTGTAGTTGTTCTCCAACACTATCTCTGTGAAGACGCAGTCCTTGCCTTTGCCATTGCTCTGGGTGAGGGGGGCGGGAGATAGAGGGAGACAAGAGGAACCAAATGGACATATTTAAAATAAGGTGTGCAGACTCTTCATGCGATCAGCCTAAACAGAGATTAGTTAGTTCTTATAGCATTTTAACCAGGCAAGCAGGGCAAAATTTCTCTCACTCTTCCAAAAAGCCTCCCAATAGCAAGATGGACAGAAGAGGAAAATATGAAGATATTTCAGAAACAAATGGCACAATAGATGCACACACTATACAATCAAGTCATCATTACTATCAAGAATAGTATAGACAGAGTAACACAGCTCTATAAAGTACTGATAGCCTCATTTTGAGTCCCAATTGGGAGAATGAAGAGATACAATCAAATCAAATAAAAATAAGTGTCTCACTGTTCCTTGACAACCATCTATGCAGAATGTATATAAATTGTGCCAGGCAACTTTTGGATAACCTATATTCTCATTCATTCACACACACACACACACACACACACACACACGTACATATCAAATTCAAAGTTACAACACTGAGGGTATCCACTAGCAGCACTATT
This sequence comes from Phrynosoma blainvillii, assembly GCA_026167975.1. Taxonomy (NCBI): domain Eukaryota; kingdom Metazoa; phylum Chordata; class Lepidosauria; order Squamata; family Phrynosomatidae; genus Phrynosoma; species Phrynosoma blainvillii. The sequence continues at coordinate 72,447,421 of JANUYF010000003.1, read as the reverse complement.
ATTATTATTTTGTTTATTTATATCCCACCTTCCTCCCAAAACAGAGACTCAAAGCGGCTAATAACTCCCATTTGGCTCTCTGAACATTCTTTTCAATAAACTTATGTTTCTAGAAATCTAACTCCATAATTATAGAAACTGAAAACCATTAGAGATTATTCTTACTCTCATACACCACACTGTCCACCTCTGTCTGTTTCCTCTAGCTATTTATTAGCTCATCCTAGTTGTGTAGGGTTAGAGTGTATCTTTCAATGCTTTAATGTGTGAGAGAAGATGCCACCTGTTGAAGGTGCAAAGTACTCTTAGCATTTTTTAGAAAACCTGCCAGACCTGGGTCATTTTGTTTGAATGTAGCCCAGCTCATTATAGATTCAAATGGAACTGTTCAGAGGTCCTCATTCAGTGCTGTCCTGGCACTTCGTACCAACTAACAAACTCATAGGGGCCCCAAGAGGAATTGTGAATTCCCTATCTTTCATACTTTTTTTTTTATCTTCTGCCAGGGCAAAGAATATAAAACCACTAGTAAGTGAAAGGTTATGCATAGAGGGCTGTTTCGCTTAGATGAAATTGTTTCCCTTAGAAATGCAAAACACTCTGCAGCTATAAACATAGTGTGGTGGACCAATTCAGGAAATAATATGTATTTCGGTTCACTGACAGCAGACTGTGACTAGTATTAGCTTTTGGATGATGGAGATACTTATACCCTTAGGTGGATATGCTCAACTACACAGCCCATCAGGCCCCAAACAGTACTTGAGAAATGAAGCAAAATCAACAAACCCTCAAAATAAACATCAGCATGCAAGCAGTCCATTCCTTTGTTCCTGGCTGGTTTTAATTCAGAATGAACACATATGCAGCAACCAAGGCCAAAGGTAGGGGGGGAAAGTTGAGCTAGGTTGAGAAGAACACACTTACTGAGTGAAGTTTATAGGTAAGGCGGTAACACTAGAGGAGAAACTGCAAAGCTGTTACTAAGAAAGCAAGACAAATGCATACACTGGAACTGCAGACTGATTCAGGCCATTGGCCCACCAAGCTATCTACAACAATCTTCCCCAGCTTGTCATCCTCCAAATGTGTTGGGCTACAAAGCCCTTCAGTTCCAACCAACAGCACCATGCTCCATGGAAAAGTTGGGAACAATAGCTGATACATCTGAAAGATGCTATGTTAGAGAAGCCTGGTCTACACTGACTTGAGGCAGCTGTTAGCCAGGGGTCTTTCCCAGCCTTATCTGTAGGCACCAGGATTAAGCCTTCTCCATGCAAAGCACCTACCACTGAGCTCTGACCTTTCCCCTACTTTGTAACTTGGCATATTTGGAAGAAGGAAAGTCCTGATCTATTGCTTTTTTGGCAAGGATTAGTCAAAAGGAGGAGGAGGAAGAGGATCCTTTTGTGGTGTTACGAGGAAGGTCTCAGGGCTATAAAGATGGACAAGAAAATATGAAGGACACACAAACTCAAACCTTTCATCATTAAAAAAAAAGCCCACCACAAAGAAATGTCTTGTTTCCAGTCCAGCACAGTGGTATCCTAGACCCTTACTTTCCAAAATTTGAAAATGAAACTAATGCAGGATTATTTTGGAGGACCAAGCACCCTAGAAGTAGTAAGTTTGCAAGAGGCATGCTGCACATACATAGTCTACCATGTTGCCATTTATTTCCATGCCACAGTGACAATTGTGGGCAGCACTGTTCTAGGATGGAGAAGGACCAGTAGGTGCTATTTTGACATTTTGCTAAGAGGTATTAACAAGCACTGTTGTGACCCACAGATTAAGAAGTTACTTTTTTGGTACTACTCCAATCTCCCCCTTGCCAACTGGAGGTTGTAGTAGAAAAAGGTGCATTTTCCAAGCTCTGCTATGAGTTACATACAGAGTACAAAGTAAGTAAATCTGTTTATTTTATTCAGCTGTCCCTTACAGTAAAGCAATGAAGGAGACCCTTAATCAAGAACTCCTACATGGGGAAATGGAATTGACTGATGCCATTGTGAAGGGGAAATTCATATACCAGAATTTAAAATTATCCATGGCCTCAATATACCTGAACTAGGAAAACTACATGAAGGAAAGATGATGGCCAGAATCCTATTGGGTACTTACAAATGTGTATCTTGAGAGTTTATGATTTTGCTATGATTTTAATGGATGTGTAGTTTAATAATGTTTTTAAAAGGGGGAGGATGGGGTTTCTTGGGGAGTTTCTTAATCTGTATTTTTGGTGTAATTTTTAACTGTTGTAAGCCGCCCCGATTGTTTGACAGAGGGGTGGGGTATAAATAAAACATTTATTATTATTATTATTATTATTATTATTATTATTATTATTATTATTATTTTACACATTCGTGACTGCTTTGTATTCATGATCCCTACATATTTACTTGTTTGGGATCCATGAAAGTCCTCCAATCCCCACTTATCAGTCAGTCACTGTGATCAGTAGGGAGTCTGTTCCCCTGTCACTTGACTGATTTTTCACACACACAAGCAATCTCTGCTGCAAGGGGGGATTGTGCCAAGGACCCTGTTTCTGCCTGCTGCAGCAAAGACAGGCAGAAGAGGAGGTAAAGACAGCTGTTTCCTGAGCAATAGGGGAACAGACCCTAACAATCGCAATAGATACTTCCCAGTAGGGGAAGGGAAAAGGGAACTGACTGATGTCACAGTGGATCAGATAAGGATTCACTATATAGTATTGTAACTATGGTGCATAAACATACATACATCCCATACAGGATTCTGGCCATCCTTGCCATTTTCTACTACTTAGCTGGTTCTACTTTTAGGAAGAGAGAAGCAGAAAATTATTAGTGTATTAAACCGACTGTTATTACATATTTTTGACTAAAGGTGCTTGTGAGTGTTTTTATATCAGATACCCAAATAGCTATGCTACCATGGGGAAGTATGGATCTTGTTGGGATGGTGCATTTATTGTTCTGCCTTAGGAAACAAAATGTACCAGATATTTAGAAGAAGGAGATTCTTTCCTCCATGTATTCTGGCTGCATTTGTATTTTTTTAAAAAATAAATAAATCCTGAGTATGGATCAGTTATGTCATAGCCAACTGGGTCCTAGTCATGAGATACAACAAGGACCACCTAGTTCACTGAACTTTGTCTCTCACCCAGCAGAAACCTAACACAATCCCTCTATACCTGACTTCTCCATCCCATGAGATGTTTCCAGATCTGGCCTATGTGTTTTCAAACCTTATTTTGTAGACAGCATTTTGTAGACATTATTCCTAAATGCATGCTGGAACCTGCCAAGGCAAACATGGAGTTTGTGTGTCCCTCCAGATGTGCTGGACTGAAATTCACACCAACTAATGGTGGGTAATGATAAAAGGTGCTGTCCAGCAACCTCTGGAGGATCTCTTGTTTCCCCTCCTTCTTTTAAGGCTAAACCCAAATTGATCACTATACTCTGGAAATACAGTACAATAATATGCTTAACAATACTAAGTGAGCATGGCTCACTTTGCTTGTAAGCAAAAAAGTTATCAAAGGAACAAGGTCTAGAATCATAGAATCATAGAATCATAGAGTTGGAAGAGACCACAAGGGCCATCCAGTCCAACCCCCTGCCATGCAGGAACTCCCAATCAAAGCATCCCCGACAGATGGCCATCCAGCCTCTGCTTAAAGACCTCCAAGGAAGGAGACTCCACTACTCTCCGAGGGAGTGTGTTCCACTGTCGAACCGCCCTTACTGTCAGGAAGTTCCTCCTAATGTTGAGGTGGAATCTCTTTTCTTGCAGCTTGCATCCATTGTTTCGGGTCCTAGTCTCTGGAGCAGCAGAAAACAAGCTTGTTCCCTCCTCGATATGACATCCCTTCAAATATTTAAACACGGCTATCATATCACCTCTCAGCCTTCTCTTCTCCAGGCTAAACATCCCCAGCTCCCTAAGTCGTTCCTCATAGGGCTTGGTTTCCAGACCCTTCACCATTTTAGTTGCCCTCCTTTGGACACGCTCCAGTTTCTCCACATCCTTTTTGAATTGTGGTGCCCAGAACTGGACACAGTATTCCAGGTGAGGCCGGACCAAAGCAGAATAGAGTGGCACTATTACTTCTCTTGATCTAGACACTATACTTCTACTGATGCAGCCTAAAATTGCATTGGCCTTTTTCGCTGCTGCATCGCACTGTTGACACTGTTGTCTACTTGGCAAGAAGTCAGATAGAAGACATCATATTTTGAATGCTTCAACAAAACAAAAAAACAACAAAATGTCTCCCCAAGTAGCATGTCACAATGCAACTGTAAACGTGTGCTAAATAGCAATGAGAATCATGTGGTCCTCCAGCTGTGGTTGGACAGTAACTCCCAGTATTCTTCACTATTGGCTATGCTGTCTGAGGCTAATAGGAATGAGCTAAAGTCTTAAAGTAGAAAGCATTTAGAACAGAATATGCAAATTGAATGGTACTTGTTAGTCACAACAAAAGTCTTTTTCTTTTCTTTTAGTGGCTTCATTGTATATAGGTCAGTTTACCCCTGTGGTTACTCAAATGTCATCAAGGTCAAGGGGACTTGGTCCCGAAGAAGTGTGCTTAAGGGGCTTAGTCTTTTTTTCTTTTTTTTAAATAAAACAAATGGGAGCATTTTTAAAAAACAATAAAAAACAAATCCCCTTAATGCTATGCTTAGGCTAGCCCTGAGAAATCTAGGACTGCTAAGCAAGAACAGCACACAATCTGTACAGTAGAGATAGTAACTATAAGGATTTAGGCAGCCACATTTGTCCTGCAGAAAACCCTCAGAGAGCCACATCCCCTGCATGGGGGCATCTTTTTGCCCCCATATCCCATATTAGAACCAGGAGAACCCTTTTTAAAAACAACAGTTAGTGGTCTAGCAATAAACTTCTTCTTTGGGCCTTAAAAAAAAAAAAAGCCCAAGAGGACATGGAAAAGTTATCCCCTCCCCAAACCTCCTGAAAAGCATTTAGAGATATTTCTCCCATTTTTACAAATTGGGCTGGGGGGGGGGGGAGAGGTGGCTAGAGACTGCACATATCCAAGGGTCACATTTCCTCCACCCCCACTGTATTATTTTCTGAATGATAATAGGATAGTACTGCAGAGAAAATATAAGCCTTTTGGTTTACTTTTTAAATAAAAGTTGTACAAGTGCTCACATCAGTGAAGTGAGGAACCCTTACCCTGAAACCAAACAAAACAAAATATCCTTTAAAAATTAAAATACAAAAATCAACAGGGGAAGTGAAAGCCTACAAACAGCTGAACAGCAAAGTCTGGACTATCTGACAAAGGGGAAACTTGTCAGGTGGATTTATGTAGGATGGTAATGGAGAGTAGCTTTTCCATGCCAATTCTCATGTTTTCCTTCACCTTTGTGTATATAATACCACTGTACAGCAAACGGCATGTGTGGCTTTTCTCATCATTATTATCACAGATGCTCTCTCATAGGTTTTTGTGTTAGTCTCACAGCTATAATACACAAGTGGAATGGAGGCATTTGCTCACAGTAGCACAGATCTCTGTTTGTTTTGGGAAATGTGATTTCCTCTACTTTGAAGACTTGAGATGAGGGGAAAGTGATCTGCAACAGAGCTTGGAAAAATTGCCTTTTTAAGCCTACAGAATCCTCTAGCCAGTACGGCTAGTAAACATATTGGCTGGGGGACTGGGAGTGATACTGCTCCAGGTTCTGGATTTGTACCCAGCATAGCAAAATAAAAAGTTAAAGTGGTCTTTTTGCTATTCCAAGTACTGCTAAAAATATTCTTCAAGGGCCTTTCCCCCCAACATACAAGTGACAAAGAAAAAATGATTTTTCTGCATGTGTGACTGTATGTATTCTTTCGGTCTTGGATTTAATTTCATCATAATCTAGACTTTTATCTAAATTATGCAAAGACCAGTGGCAGGGATGAGTCGAGTCATTTTGCTGCCTGAGGAAGAACAGCACAAAGTGCTTCTCCACCCACACAAGTTGAGATATGTACCTAAAATCAGAAAAAGATATTCTGGTACATGTAACAGAAAAGTCCAAAGGCATCTATCTTTCCCTATCTGGTATCTAAATAAAATAATAACAAATTAAATAACTAACAAATTTTCTGCCCTTTGTTGACACTCAATAGCCAACAGCAATGTTGGAGCTGGAAAAGGAAGAGAGGTCATGGTAACCGAGATGTATGTTGTAAAACATTCCTCAGTCATTGGATTCCACACACAGAATTCTTCTGGGTTTTGAGCTGTCAAAACAAAAGCTATTTTTTGTTCTTTCCTTACCTGTGAGGTCAAGAAAACTGGTGGGTTTTTTTAAAGAATTCAGCAAACCATCTCACCAAACAAGTTAACAGTTACAGTGAAAGATACCTGCAAAGTTCTAATCAAATCCTTGGCAAATTCTACTACTAATTTTTAAAAAATCACCCTGTATGATGGTCTGATCCTATTTTCATTCTCCTTTAGTAGAGATGCTTAGAGTTTACCACATGTGTGACTATAACTTTCTAGTGGCAGAAATTTCCACAGGCTAATGACAAATAGATTGCTTGAAAGGTATGCAACGTAATTGTGAACTGACCAAAATGCTTTATAAACTTCAGTTGGCTTGCCTCCTTACCTTGCCGATCAGTTTTCCTTTCTTATTCATGCAGATATAGAAGCCAGTCTCTGCCCCCTTGATCCTCACTCGGCTCCCAAAAGTGTCTGTTTCCACAATGAGCTTGGCTGGAAGGAACAAGGCAATGAAATAGTGTGAGTGTTATAGTACTGAACATTAAAAACTAGCACCTGAATGCTCCTTATTTTCCTTTTCCCTTTCTGTCCCCCTTTCATTTTTTGTCATATCTTTTAAGATTGTAAGCCTCGTGTTGGAAATTGCATTGTCTGTTTTTACAGATAGGTAAGCAAATGTGAGAACACAGTAGCAATGGCATACATTAAGAACAAATAAATAAATAATTCAAGCTGATTTCCATAGAGTTTCCAAGAAGTAGTCTGTTTCTCCTAAATAAACACACTTCTGTGGAAGTAAAACTCTGATACACAAAAAGGCGAGATGCTGTGTAACTTCAGTAGATATGCAATTGTTGTGGTGTTCTGTGGGATCAGGGTGAACCAACAATAGCAGACCAAGAACTTTCCTGTGGGGAAACATTTTGAGCCTTTTGATGAGAAACAAACTTTGAAGATATTGTAAAGGAGATCTCACAAATGGATTTATACTGGATGTTTCTTCCTTTCCATCTGTTTTTTGTATTATCTGGTGAAAACCATCACATTGCCTACATTCTTAATTATCTCACTACCAGATAAAAACTTAAATATGTAAAATCTTGGAAATGCTTTTTGGAGCCCATCATGCTATATTAGATTTGTGCATCTAAGTGTTGGCTTTTATTGTGGGCAGGAGAGCAAAGTTCACTCCGTTCATCTTATAGTGCAGGGAATAACTTGCATACTATACTGAAGTAAAGACATCCGAGTTTCAGATTCTGTACTGGAAGCAAAGGCGAATTGAATTATATTTTACAAGAAAACAGAAATGCTTCACACAAGAGCTGTGATCCTTCATCAGGAGACATAGCTATAAGACACAGTTACAGTAGTCTCCCATACAACATCCACTAAATTCTACTTTTTTCTGCTGTAGCTGCCCAGACCAACTATTTCCCAGTCATGGGAGCATTGGGGGAAGCAACAGCAAACAAATGTTCAGCTATTTTTCCGCAGAGCAAGGACATCATTTTAAGGAACTTCTGGAGAACTCCCATAGGTTCCTGTGGATGCCTGCCACTGTGAATCCAGATAATGGCTGGGTTTGGGAGCTGCAGAAAATGTGTATGTTGGGGGTGAGAGGGAATGTGCCCTTTATGTGATCAATAGAGAATGCTGACCTCTGCAATGATGAAAAAAAAAGTGAGTTGTGCTGGCATAAGTCTGATTTCTACCATTCTAGTTTATTAATAGAATACTAGCCATTGCTCTCCTCTCTTCTGATATGGACATTGGAAGAGAGATTGTGAATGGCACAGTTGGCAACATGAGTTGAAGAGGGATCCCCATGGTGTATACAAAAATTGGGGAGCTACTATATGCACTGATTCCCTGATCTAGTTCCCACCACATCTCAACAACAGCATTTCCATTCAAATGCTACCTTCACAAAACAGCAGGCCTAAATCCAAGCAAGAGTCTGAATCAGACCTATTTTCAAATGGTGTTCAAAATGGTTATTAGGTTAGGCAGAGGAAAACCATTACCTCTGGCAAGATTTTTAGTGTTATGAAAAGGGCATCAAACTATTGAGTTTATGGAAATTATGATAATCTTCTATTTCATTATAATTGGGGAGGTTTCACAGGCAGGAATTGGGAAAGGCGTTTTCTATTTCAGGTACCAACATAACTTGGGTAGCTTTGATAGAATGCATTTCGATTTGGGTTGGGTGGGGGTGGGGACTGCCATTTCTTTTCTATTATCAGCCAGCAAAATGACTTGGACCAGCCCTGGTGTTTACTGTATTTCTACCAATATTGGATGCTTTCTTTTTTCAATTTGCTCTTGAAACGAAGGGACTCTCAGTTGCTATCTATATAAAATGCTCCCTAGTCCCCAACTCATACAGAAAGGGTTGGATCTATGAGCATTACACACAATACAGAACAAGGAGGTTACTAGAAAGCCCTTAGAAACTAATGTTTAAAAGGAAACAGGCAAGGAATCTATTTCTCCTTGGCATTCCTCTATTTGGTCTCCTTGTTCTTGTTGCATCTCTCTATGTGTAGATCAGTGGTGGTTAAAGTCCCCTTTCTGTCTCCTTGTCTCTCTGTACTGATGCTGACTTTGCAGCTGGTAGAGGAATCCTTGAAGGGTAAGGCCAGCCCCTTAATGCATTTCACCTTTGTGAGAGTTGAGAGGGCATATTGATTTAGTCTCAGTTTTTTTAAATGGAGGCATTGATTGACTTGTGAAGCAGCTATGCAAATCATGGATCAATGGCCTGTCCCCTTCTTCTTGCTGCTGCATGAACCCCAAAGAACTGGAGTCATCCATCCCCAAAGGAACATCTTGGCACCCTCCTGCCTCTGTGCCATTGTGCATAAAAGAGACAAAAGAAACTGAACATCATTCTTGTTCTTTGCAGACCTCTTGCACTGGTAGTTGCTGTTTAGGACTCAAGATGTTCCACTACACCTATGAAGAACTGGACATTTAGTTTTGCTCTTAATGACTTCAGGACAAGGATGAAAGCCTTTTGTCCTCAGGATGGATGAACCATTACAGAGTTTGCTTCCCTCTGCTAGAACAGTGATCATTACAAGATGTTAAATTTTAGCCATAGTCACCACATCTCATCTATAGATAGAATAGATATACACAGTGCACAGTTATAGTTATTCAATATACAACTTTAATTCTAGCAAGTCCATCCTATGGAATATGGGGATTTGTATGTAGTTCAATGGCAGAGAGTTTTCTGGCAGAGAATTCTAAATACATCACAAAAATACAAATCCCAGGATTTGATAGGATGGAACCATAGCAGGTCAAATGGTATCTAAGTGATACAATTATGGAGTGTAGATACTTCTTCCAATATCCAAGTATGAATCCCTCTTCAACCCCATCCTCCAACACACACACACACACACACACACACACACACACCTCTGTCACAAGGGAAGACTAGAAGACACCACTGAATACTTTCTCCTGGTTATCACTATGATACTCCAAAGAGACAATATAGAAGAGGGGAAGAGATTTAATTCCCTTCACTCACATACCCATTTTGCTCTTAATATTGCCCTCCTTGTCTCATTTTCTACATTGTTGGGACCAATGCACCTGTCACTATCATGCTTCCTTTGAGACCAAGATGTCTGCTTGATGGCATCTGTAGCCTAAGCCAGAAGGCCTTCTATCTAGGTAGAAATTGTACAGGATAGACCAGATGCAACAGGTTATAGTAGAACATGGCATGAACCAGTGGAAAAATAGATAGTCTAGGGGCAAAAATGACAATAAGGGTAGCTGGAAATATAGGACGGGCAGAGCAGGTGTATGGGAATCAGGGAAGACACAAAGATATGGTATGTGTAAACTGTTTAGAGATTTGTTTAAAATTAGATCAATTCGATTAAGATATTTATAAGAACCATAAATAAAGAAATAATTGTTCATTTAGCACTGTGCTTTCAGGCCAGCTCCTTCATATAAGCTGGCTTGATTGAAGAGATCCAGTTACATAGTTTTATTGTGTGAAGCAGTGTCTTTTTGAAATTGCTGGGATCTGCATGGGCTCCACCTCGACCGAGCAGATCGATATCTTCAATCTCAAATCACAGCAAGTATGAGCAGCTGATGTAGCCATAGACAAAACAGTCAGCCAGTGTCTAGAGACCAAAGACCCAGAAAAGTGTTGATCTAGAAGTCTGGGAAATAGATCTAAGGAAGAAGTAATGGGGATTTCTGCTCACCAAGATTATGTGTTTTCAGGCTCTGCATGGCTTGTGGCCCTCAGGCCTCTAGCCATCATGTGTTCCATCATATCCACAAATGCAAGGTTCATCTCTCTCAATTCCAAAGGATTTAGCACTTGGAAAGTTTACTTTTCTGGACTATAGCACTCCCAGTCCCTCAGGCAATGGTCATGCTTTTCCTCCAGAGGGATCTAAAGAAACCCTTAATTCTGTTGAGGAAAAGTAATTCTGGTGCCCCACCTTTGTTTCTGAATGATCTTTTTCTTTCTCTTAGCTGCACAACCTGCTTCATTGAGTTTGATCTGTTGACTAAGCCAGACTCAAACACATATTTCTCAGCTATGCCTCCCCTATTCAGTCAACCAATCTGTATTGAGGGCCTTTAGCCTTTGTGGGATAGTTCCACAAGTTCACCTTGGGAACAAAATTTTTGCCTGTGATGGAATCAGGAAAGAAGGGGATTAATCCCTTAGAATGAGAAAGGAACCAGACCATTTCCCCTAACACTCCCTTGGGAAAGGCTAGATGACAGCACCTCACTGTAAAGGAAGAGGAGTATTAAGACCAGAGCTTGGAAAGCTTCTTTTTCTGGACTATAATTCTCAGAATCCCTCAGACAGAATGAAGATGAGCTCTTCTTCTTGCTTTGCCCTGACAATACTCAATTACAGCCTTTATGCAGATCACTTTTATCAAGCTATGCACTAGTGACTCAGGTCCCCATATGGAAGAGGCATGGGCTAGGGACAATGATGTCCATCCGTTCTCAGTGATGTGTGCTTCTCAGTTGAGGAGGAGGACCTACATCCCGCTGATAGTCAACTATGGCACACAACCAACAGGCTGGACAGTAGCTCTCTAAAGCACAATGAAGTTCCCTGATAAGTGTGGGGGAAATGCACTGTCCTTGAATGAATAGATTAGTATTTTCAGGCTTGGGAAGTTGGAAGTCAATATAGTTTGTGTAAATTTTGTTAAGCAGAGTTGTAGTTTTGGGCGTTTAGGGTTTTTTAATTTTATATAAGGTGAGGATATAGAGGGAGGGGAGATTGAGGGAAGTATAGTTTAGTTGTTAATGTAGTTTAGTTTTAGGATAAGTATAGTTTAGGATGGCATGTTGTGTTATTTGTGTAATGTGTTGTATGTTGTCTGTGTAACACAGTTGTTGTTGTTTTGGATAATGCATGTTTTATGTTGTATAAGCCAATAAACTTATTATTATTATTATTATTATTATTATTATTATTATTATTATTATTATTATTATTATTATTGGATAGATGGATGGATGGATAGATAGATAGATAGATAGATAGATGATTCAACAATAGGAAAATAGTCCTGAAACAGGAGGTCTTCCTTTAAGTAAAATGTTAATTTCCCAGGCCTGTAAAATGGTATACTACAAATTGATTGTCCAAAGAAATTCTAGAACAAGCTTATTAACTCTTTCAGGCTTCTACAGCTTGGAAAAGTGACTTGTTTGGACTATAGCTCCCCGAATCCCCAAGCCTGTGGTTCTGGGAATTGTAATTGAAACCAGTCACTTTTCCAAGGTCAGGGGCTGACACAGCGATGCATCTTCCCACTGGCAATCAGATACATCAGGAATGTCTACACTTATTTTGTGTAATTTATTCAGTCATCTGGACCCTGCATGCTTGGGCTCTTGCACAGCTTTTGTCCTTTGGTTTTGGCTAATGGCAGACTTCTCCCTTTGTCCTCTGATCAGCATTCCACATGCAGGGCAAAAGAATCCCACATTCTCCCTGAACTGGAATGTAGGAAGCTCTTGAGTGCTTTGGATACTAAGTCAGTGTTTACAGGGCCATGTCATTTTCTAGTGCTGCCATTTTAAGTAAATTGCAGAGGAGGGCTTGAGACCTTTATCAAGGGCCACCCCTCTCTCTTACTAATTTTGCAGGGCAGGGATTTGTTTATTTGCCTTCTGCCACATTTTTTGGTCCAGGGGTGCCTTTAACAAGTCTTATTCTGTGCCTTGCCCAATGCCTAGCACATTTGTTGGGGCTAAATAAATAGGTGAAGAATGAAATCTGAGATGCAACGCTTGTCAAAATGAGGACAGGAATATGATCTGACACCTACTGCTGTATATGTCCAGGAGTGTCCTTCAGCTAATGGAGGATACATCATACAAAGAACTAGGGGCAAGTTAAGACATTTTTCTTGGGTATGTTATATCAAAGGCATCCAAAGCACATCCCCACCAACACCCTGAACTTTGTCATACAGTAAGGTTTGAATTACAGAGAGAAACAATCTCTTCTTTGGGTAAGAATGGGAATCAAAGCTTAGAGGTAACTAGTTACAAATAACTAGTTGTGTAATTTAATTCATTTTCTCAAGCAAAAGGTGTGACTAAGATACACTATGGCTGTAACTCAGCAAAGTATAACTAAACTTCTTTTGCAATTCATCGGTAATTTTTAGTTAGTATCATAGATGTGAGATGTGACTCACTAAAATGATAGAGAAAGAAGAGCCTATGGTTCAAGTGCTGGCTCATGCTGTGCCTCCCATTCTGGCCTTATGCTCAGCTGTGGGTGTTGAGGTGTTGACAAAGTGGCTGGGAGGAGAGTCTCTTTTGTACTGCATAGCAGCAGTGTGTAAGATTCGGATTTTTGTGAAAAGGTAATTATTTCTGTTAGTCTGAAGGAAAGGGAAGGCAAAGAGTTACCTTTTTAAAACGGCAACTATCACGATAATTAACTGTCTTTTGGTACTCAGATTAAAATGTGAAACTAGTTGCTCTTTAAAAATAATTTTCCAACCTCTTAATAGAGTATTAAGCATCCAGCATATAATGGCTACATTATCTCTGTGCAGACAGGTACAAGGAATGCAAAGTTTGGCTGAGCAGAGGGCCCCAAAGATTTGGTCCTGATCAAGAGAGAGATAGAAGTCCCTAAAAATCTATATGGTTCCCACAGAAGCACCAGAGTATTCTTTTGCTCTTGTTATTATAAGATTATGCCTGGTGGACCAGACCAAAGGCAAAGAGACTGTTTTCTGTACTGGCCAACAAGTTGCCCAGGGAAAACAACAAAGAGGAGACCTGTTCCAGGACAGAGCATTCAGAGGTATACTGCCTTTCAATGTGGAGGACAATAGAGTCACCATGAGTAGAAGTCATAGATAGCCCATATTCTGTGAATTTGTCTATTCTCCCTCTGCGGCCACCTAGGCTGGAAACCGTCATCCTGTCCAGTGGCAATTAATTCCTAGAACCTGGAACTAAGGTGCTCCAAGTAATTATGTCACCTATAACTCACTATGTTTTGCAATAATGAGAGCATAAAGGCATTCCTTTGATAAAACAATAAAAAAACTCATAAAATAACTTGTTGAACCTAAAACTTAGTAAAGTTTATTCATAACTTCCAAAATATTGGGGAGAGATTTTCAGGGATTGTGAGGGAGGAGCTTTTTTGACTTCTAAATATTTTTTTAAAAACATTTTAGAAATTTGAAAGTAACAGACAATGAGTAACATGTCATTCTTTTTAAAATAAAAACTAATGACAACATATTAATGTCTAAAAGCTAATATTTCAAGGTTGTAGAATTCCCTAACTTTCTGTGAACTGTCTGAAGAGTTCTAATATTAGCATAATATCCAAATCCTGCATAATTTTATAAATCTTCATTGATTTGCTTCACAAATGTTCCAACTTTTGTTCAGAGGGGAGATGCTGCAACACCAATATAGCCTTGGTGACCCTTTTCTGCATTCAGGAAAGGATACCATCCCTTCCAGTGTCCATGGTCAGGACCTGTCCTCCAGACTGTTTCTCCACTTCTCTGCCTCTCAACACTAATAACAGTGAAGTACTATCAGTATGTAGAGAGATTTTGTAGCACCTTTGAGACTAACTGAAAGAAAGAAGTTGGCAGCATGAACTTTCGTAGACTTAAGTCTACTTCCTCAGATGCTTTTGGTGGAGCGGAAGCCAGGGAGTGGAGTACTATATATGATGAGCCGGCTTGGAGTACTGGTTTGAGCATTGGACTAGGGCTTAAAGAGTTGTTGTTATTAACTGCTGACATGTCAACTTTGACTTATGGTGACCCTATGAATAAGAGATCTCCAGGTCACCTTATTATCAACAGTCCTGCTCAGGTCATGAAGACTCAGGGCCATGGGTTGTGACCTTGATTCAGCCCATCCATCTGTAATGTGGTTTTCCTCTTTTCCTACTACCTTCTACCTTACCAAGTATTATTGTCTTTTCTAGTGAATTATGTCTTCTCAAATAGGCCTAAACACCTTAAAGACACCAGATCCCATCTGATCTTGGAAGTTAAGCAGAATCAGACTGGTCAGTACTTGGGTGGAAGACTGCCAATGAATACCAGGTGCAGAGGAAGGAATTGGTAAAATTATCTCTGAGTATTCCTTGCCTAAGAAAACACTATGAAATTAATGGGGTCACCATAAGTCAACAAGTAACTTGAAAGCATGTGCACATGCACACACACACGCACACATTGTCCTCTCAAGATATGTCCAAAGTATGACAATCTCAGTTTGGTCAACTTGACTTCTAAGGAGAGTTCAGACTTTTATTTGCTCTAGGATCCATTATTTGTCCTTTTAGCAGTCCCTAAGGTTCAAATCCTAGCTCAGCTGTGGAAACCCATTGGGTGACCTTGGGCAAGTCCTACTTTTGCAGCCTCAGAGGAAGACAATGGCAAAGCTCCTCTGAACAAATCTTGTTATGTGCAAGAAACTCCTAAAATAAGGTTGCCATAAGTGAGAGTTAGCTTGGAGGCACATAACAAAAACTGTGGGAAACACATGGCAGCGGAGAGGCTAGAAAACAATCATGCCACTGGCCAGGGACTCACCAGCAGTAATGAGCTGATACATACTCTGCTACATAGCTATATCGTCTATTCTCTTAGATGAGGCCAAGAGTCTTTGTATAACACTTTCAAGTTCCTGGTATTCTATACCCTGGAAGATACCACCTCTGTCTTCTCTTTCTAGCCTGTTCCCCCTTGAGCATGTTGGGATATTTATGAACAACATCACATCCCTTCTTCCAACCCATTACAAGCCCTTTAATTTTAGCACTTCTCTCACTATAAAATATTAACTACTGTAGGAAAAAAAAACCTTCCACAGAGCAATTGGACCCGTGGCTCCTCTTCATTGAGCCACATAGGCAAGGTCCCCTTATTTATCTGTCTTGGGGGGGGGGCATGAGCAAGGGAGGTCGATCAAGAGAGCAGTAAAAGGTTTAAAGAGCATCAGTTTTCATGCTCTCCCTCAGCTGACGGATGGAAAGACACAGAAAAGCAGCCCCAAAGCAGAGGCAGAACAACATCTCTCCCCCACCACCACCTTTTCAAAGGCTTTTTCTGATTTATTGCCTGTTGGTGGGCTTTCCTTTGCCACACGAGCCTCTTAGGTGACCGGCCTCCAGCGCTGCATTACTGCTGCTCGCTTGGCCAGCTCCACTGGTCTGAAACTGCTCTGGATCAGAGACCTGGCCTAACAGTGAGGCAGTTAATGCAAAGAGGAAGGATAACCTACCTATGAAAAAGACATGCCAGTAGAAGATGGATCCCATTGCCAGGTAGCTCTATATAGACAGTAAGGGGGCAGCCTGTCCACAATAGCGAACTCAAACCTTCCGACTCCCAAAAGGCAGTCAGGAAACAAAACACTGCAGCAATGATCAATCATTTCCAAACCAATTTCCCTCTTACACAGATTTTTTTAAAACATTAATCCAGATTACAGACTGTTTTAACAATTATCAGACCAAGCTTTATGATCTGTGGTGCTTCAGTCCTAATTAGAAAACTGAATCAGATATTGACAATTGAGACAGATAACAAAGAAAAATGAACCTGACATTAAGTCAGCCATAAAAATGTCACAGCAGAGAAAATGATCATTGGTGCAAATAAATCACCTTTTTAAAATCTACAGCAGCAGACATAACATGTATTAAAAAGCAAAAATAATACTGTTTATTACAAAATTAAAATAAAAACCTGAGATTTTAATACAAGATGTAAATGGTGTGAAAAGCTGATTTTGCTTGGGTGGGAAGGGAGGTTAGCATTTTCAACTCTATTCTTTCACTTCAGTGACAGATTTATCCCAGTAAAATTATGTTTCATGCTCAAACTTTGAAAGGAAAGTGGCTACGTAGATGCAGAAAAAATGCAGCGAGGCACACTTGATCCCCTAACTGGACTGCGAAGAGGAGAAAGTATTCAGGAAATGTTTAAAAAGGTGAAAGTAAGAAGAGTTTTAATAGCTCTTCCAGACATGGGGGTCTCTCCAGAGATTCATATAGAACAATCCTGAACCTCTATTTTAACATTTACAGACTTGCAACTCTTTTAAAACTTTACATCTGAAAAACTGCTGTGTTCTCTTTCTGTTTTAGATCATTGCTTAGTTTGTGGCTCAGCTCTTCAAATGCTTAACCTTTTTATTATGTTTTAATAGAGGTCTTTTCTTTTTCAAGTCACTCCCCTCAATTCATTCTAGCCTTTCTTAACTTTATTATTTAATTTTACAGTGTAATTTCTCTGCTGTTTTTAAATACAAAGCATTTAAAGGAAAGAAGAGAGATTTTTTTCTTATTTGGAAACAAAGTAAATTCCTTCAGATTATGTCTGGTTTATGGCTCAGATATTTTGTTTGAAAGGTTAAAATATTCATATATTTGTGTGGAATCCCCCCAGCTGTTGAAGTTCATAATGGAACCTTCAGCCAAGCAGGCCAAAGCTATGCATGAGAGACTGTGTTTCCAGCTTAATAACTCTAAGCAAGAAGGAGAAATTCCAGCTAACACGATGCACAATGCATACATATCTGTATGTGCAATGTAAAGAGACAAAATTATTTACCATCAACCATAAAACAAAGTAAGATCAAGCCTGTAGGGTCTCGCCTAACCCTGTATGATATCTCCCGTGTATTTGGAAAGTAAAGAGAAAAGTCCAAAAGCCTACAGTCATGCCAACATCTCTTGTCTTCTGGTACATGACTTTGAAAGTATAGGTTACACTTCCAATAAAAATACTCAAAAGTTCCACACTGCCAAGGGCTCCCTGTCACATCCTTTCCTCCAAAAGAAAGAAACTGGCTGCCAGGTTCTGCCATTGATTCCAAGAGTTTCTTTATTATTATTACTATTATGGAGAATTTATACCCCGCTCTCAGAAAAGTTCCTTTTTTGGACTACAGCTCAAGCCAGCATGGTCATGGTTCAAAGCCCATTTAGAGACCAGTTTTGCCTAAGTATTCTGGTAAACTCTGGGAGATTGTATCCAGAGTTGGCATCTCTTCCTCTACCATCCTGCATCTCTGATGGACCTACACTGCAGGAACACCCCAGTCTATCAGTCTCTCTGAGTGTGAGAACTTTTTCTCCTTCTGCATAAAATGGATATTTTGGGGGAAAGCAAAACAAAAACAATTCACCCCATCCTTTAAGTGATCAAAGATCTGGTGTAAAAATATCCCTCCCTATAAATTCAGAGATATTGTCCCAATCCTCAGAGGAAAAGCAATGTACTATTATTACAATTATTGATCACTGCATTCTTCCATCGCAACACACACACACACACACACTTCTGAATGCCTGTAATGATTTCTGGCTAACAAAGGGGACGGAAATCATCAATTACCCTGCTGCGTGTGCACCCTCCTTCCCCTTGTCCAACCAACAAGCCTTACCGTGAGCATCTCCATCCTCTGCCATGGCATTGATTTTCTTGTTGTCCAGAATTTGCACGTGCTTTCCACTGGTCCGACTGTACAGCTGATAAGTGCGGACGAGTCGCCGGCTTAGCTGGTCGGTCACCAGGCTCTGCTCCCTCACATGCTGTGTAAAATTAGGTGGGGACTGAACAGTTACCTTTAGGAAATTAAAAATATACAACACACCATTATAATCTCTACTCCTCCGAGAAAGGCTATCTTGGCACGTTCCTGGTGCATTTTTGGTTGCTTGTTTGTTTTGGGAAGGAATCCCAGACTGGTGTAGTGTACAGTAGGTTATTGTGGGTTGATTTAAGAACCTGGCATTACAGCTAGGGTTGAGAAATTACAATGCTACCTAGATATCTATCGCTGGGAACCAAATGTGGAAAAAAGGGAACAAAAGTGATCTTGGAACTCAGGGGTCAGAAATAGGTCCCTTTTGGTCCTGCTTTTGCAGTCAGATTTCAAAAAGGCTTGTCCAGAGTTGTGCAGAGTTCAACCAACCTGCAAGCACAACAGAATTGTGCCAGACAAGGTCCCAATCTTGCTTGCACCCATTAAAATCTAGGAAGAGTGAGGAGGAATTGCAGTGATTACTCTACATTACCATCGGGGCATAGAAGAGTAAAACCTAAGTTGCTCCGTATGCATCAGAGGCAAGGTGCTTCTAATCACCCTTGTGATTTAGGTGCAACAGTGCGCTGCACAGCTCTAGCTAGGTTACACTCCTGACACTTTCAACTGCTGGAGTTGTCTCTGTTTCTAGGACATTTGCTTCCCTACTCTTTCAAGTGGCCCTATTTTAATATTTGGCCCCGTGTGCCGACATATCCATCGGAAGCATATCCATCCCCCCCACTCCAAAAATGCCCTGGATCCAAGTAATCAGTGGTCAAAGTGGTAGGGGGTGGGAGAAAAACAGCCATATTTCATTCCCCTTAAACAGGGATCAGTTGTGTCAGCAGCCCAGGCAGTTCGGAATTGTCTTTCCAGCTAATATTTATGAGCCCTTCCATACATAGAGACAGGCTAGGCTGGGCTGTGGGTTTCCCACCCCCCACCCACCCACATTCAAAGTAACCGTAAGCCTGTTAGCCGGAGTCACTTCAGTTCTGGGATGATTTGGGCTGCGAAACTGCTGCTGTTCAGCAATGATTTTGCCTCGACCCAGATCTCTTTCTCTCCTCTTGCAGCCTGGTCTTAGGAGAATTCTTCCACTCCCTCTACATCACCAGTTCCCCTTTTAAGTCTGAAGAGGTTTAGTTTGCCCCTGACATTTATAAGAATGTATTCTGAGCAAATGTTGAGGAGATTTGTTCTTTTCAACCTCATGGGGTGGTAGGGCATGAAGTAACCGCCTCCTTCCCCCCACCCAGCAGCATCACCTTCAAGCCCCTGTGTCAGACACTACTATAAGGTTCTTCCATACAAATGGAAAAGTAACCTCTTCCTTGAAGTTTATTTATAGAGGGCTTCCCTTGACAATTTAGCTCTCTTTTCCTTTGTGTGTGTGAGTGTGCTGCATGCGTTTCCTATAGACGCTTTTGATAATATCTCTGGATTCCCTTGCTAGCTCTGATGAGGGGACCATGTGGATAACCATACAGCCCCTTTGACTTCCATCTGAAACCCACAAATTATTCTAACACAGTTTTTACAGAAGCCGCTCTCCTTCAGAGCCATCTTTGTTACTCAGGCTTATAGAATTAGAGAGTGATTGCCGTTTTAACTCAAAATCTTACACCTGTTATTGTTGTCTGGCTCTCTTTTGTGGGGATTTTCTTTCTTTTTCTTTTTCTAAGCATTTGTCTTCTGCTCTCTGCATTTGCAATCAATATTGCAGCGGCAGGATTATGGATTCCACAGGATCCCTTCTAAGTTTATAGAAAACAAGAATGAATAATACCCCAAGTGTTTGATGCTGTTAGATTGGTATTTGAGTTTCTCCCTCTTATTAATTATTTCTCAAACTTGTCAAGAGAACGGAAGACAAATGTTTACAATTTCAATGCAAAAAAAATTTGACTTTTTAAAAAACAAATATTACAGGACGAATTAAATTTATCAGCATCTATTTTTATGTGCTGTTCTTCCCCAGTATATACCCCCCTTTCCCCCTCTCAGGGTATTTTAGGATGGGGATGTAGCTAAATCCCTATCTTTGCTGCCTACATTTTGCATTCCTGTCTCTGCTGGTCTTTGGTGGCGCGATGAAACCGTTTCCATCAAACTGGTTACTCATACTTTTACAAAACTGTCTTTTAAAAAAAAATCATCACTTTTTAAATAATAATAATAATAATAATACAAAAACGTTAAAAGGTCAGGGTTGCCTACGCATTAGAAACAAAGCCACCGAAAGAAAGAAGCTATTTACAAAAAAGGAATTAAAACAGTTCCTTACCTGTGCCTGCAAGCAGAAAGCAAACAAGTGCAGTAGCCTAGAATAATGGAAAAGGGGAGGAAAGAGGGGAAGGAGGGGGGGAAACACAAAAGAGATGGTGAGATGATATATAGATATAGATATATATGTATTTATTTATTTATTTAAAAAAATATTGCCTTTGAAATGGAGCAGAAATAAAGATGGAAAACCAAGGAAGCTCTTTTGCAGGGCAAGGGAAGGGAAGGGAAGGGAAAGGAAAGTCGGGAAGAACCCCAAAGGACCCAAAGCAGCGGCTACTTACAAATAGCTAAATATGGACGAGAAGAGATTCATCCTGAGAGCGGCTGGACTCGGTAAAGCGGAGCAGAAAGGAAACAGGAGCCGAGGGACTCCGGATTTTGGGGGGGGGGGGGTTCCCCCTCCTTTTCCTCCCCAGGGCTTTGTATTTTTATTTTATGATGATTATTATTTTAGCTTGCTAAGGGGGTCAGGGTGGTGGGGTGTCCAGGGTGGCTTCCTTGCCTCCTTTGCACCCCCTTTTTCCCCTGGTCTTGAGGCGGGCGCTTCAAGGGTGTCTCCCCCCCCCCCCCAAGCTTTCTCCTCAGAGCCAAGAAGTCCCTTGCCTTGGCCAGGGCATGCCCTCCTCAAAGGGTCCCCAGGATGAAGGGAGCCCAGGAGCGAGGGCTCTGCTTGTCAGGGAGGCTTGGGGGTCTCTGTGACAGCTCTGGGCCAGGAGAGGAAGAGCAGCCCCCCGGCGAAGAAGGAGGAGGAGGAGGAGGAGGAAGAAGGGGAGCAGAGGTGGTCTGTCTCCGCTGAGAGCAGGGCTTTGGGCGTCTGGTGCCTCGGAGGGGTCTGTGGCTGTGCGCCCCTCAGGAGGAGGAGGAGGAGGAGGAGGACGCCCTGGTCCCTCCTCTTGAGCCAATGTGCCAGCCCCCTCGCCTCTGGCCTCTGGCCTTCGACCACCCCACAGACCCCCACCACCACCCCCAGGGCCTCCTCCATCCAGGGGGGACAGGGACCCCCCCTCCTCCTCCTCCTCCTCCTTCCCTGCCAAGGAGGAGCAGGCACCCCCAAAATGGAGAGAGCCTTCCAGGGAAAAGGAGGACCCCCACCACCACCAAAGCAAAGCTGAAACACCCCCCTCCACCCCGAAATGTGGATTCTGGAATTCCTCCCGGACATCTGGGTGGGAATGGAGGACAGGAGCAAAAGGAAGCGCCAAACACTCAATACAGAGCTAACCCAACAACCATCCAAACTATTCGATACCTTTATGGGGCCAACCAAAGTGGACAATTAACACGTTGCAAGCTTTCGAAGAAGACCCAGGCTTCTTCTGAAGGGACGGACTAAATAAAGCAAATGACGGTACTTGCCCATAGGGGAACCGTACTTGCCCATAGAGAATGGTTGGAAAAAGACTTGCCCCATAGGGAAAGGTAGGAGAATAACTTGCCCCATAAGGAAAGGTTGGAGATGTTTCCAGGTGTGATTTAACGTATAATAAACCCTATGGGCAAGGAATTCTCAAAACTTCCGTATGGGCAAGTATTCCCCAATGTATCCCTATAGACAAGTATTCTCCAATGATTCTCTATGAGCAAGTAATTCCCAATATTTCCCTATGGGCAATATTCCCCATTGTTTCCCTGTAGGCACGTATTGTCCAATGATGCTCTATGGGCAAGTACGGTTTCCCTTTGGGCAAGTACCTATACTGTCATTTGTTTTAGTTTTAGTACGTCCTGCTCCAAAGGGAGGACATTGGGGAATCCCTCCTGTATAGAAGGTTGGAATGGAGGACAGGACCAAAGAAAAGATTAAAAACATGCATAGATATGTAAATCTTTGCTTCTCAGTGATGCTCCAAAGGGAGGACATTGGGGAATCCCTCCTGGAGGGAAGGTTGGCATGGAGGACCTGGCCAAAGAAAAGCGCGGGAAACACTCCTAGAAATGTAACTCATGCTTCCAGACTCATGAGTTACTATTGTGGAGGACATTGGGGAATTCCTCCTGGACAGAAGGTTGGCATGGAGGACATGGTCAAATAAAAGCTAAAACACTCATATAAAAATAAAGGCATGCTTCTTAGTCCTGCTCCAAAGGGAGGGTATTGTGGAATTCCTCCTGGACAGAAGGTTGGAATGGAGGACAGGACCAAAGTAAAAGCTAAAAACACTCGTAGAAATAGCAATTCTTGCTTCTTAGTGATGCTCCAATCCAAAGGGAGGACATTTGGAAAGGATGGAAGGTTGGGATGGAGGACACGACCAAAGAAAAGCTAAAACACTCACAGAAAGACAAATCAATGCTTCTATTAGTCAGGTTTAAAGTGGAGGGCATTGTGTGGAATTCCTCCTGGACGGAAGGCTGAAATGGAGGGCAAGACCAAAGAAAAGCTAGAAAGGTACATTCTTAGTCCTGCTCCAAATGGAGGACATTTGGGGATTCCTCCTGGACAGATGGCTGGAATGTGGGGCCTGTCCTGGAAAAGGAGGACCCTTGGTCACCCTGCTCCAGTCACCACCTTCCTTCCTTCCTTCCTTCCTTCCTTCCTTCCTTCTATTCTTCCGTCGACGCTGCACCTTGTGGGGAATATTTTGCCTCTCTTTCTCCCTCTCTTTCTCCTTCCTTCCTTCCTTCCTTTCTTCTTGGCAGCGGAAGGTGCGCGAAGGGGAGGCTGTGCCCCCCGCCCCTCATTGTGCCCAATGCCAGGAGCAATGCCTTAGAATGGCATCATTCAAGATATATATATATATATTTCATGTGTGTGCCGCCTTTCTCCCTGAAAAGGACCCAAGGCGGCTCACTGATTTTTTTTAAAGAATATTTTAAAAACTTTACAATAAAAAGAGGCGGTACTTAGAGCCAGCGTGTTGTAATAGGTTAGAGCGACTCTGGGGACCAGAGGAATTCGAATCCCGGTTCGGATCTTGGGCGAGCCACACTCTCTCAGCCTCAGCCATGACAGTTAGTGGCAAACCCCCTCTGAAGAAACTTAGCAAGAGCAAGAGCATTTAGATTTCTATACCGCTTCGTAGTGGACCCCGCACTCTCTAAGCGGTTTACAATCCAATAAACGTGCCAAGGAAAGAAAACCCATCATGATTGTTGGCTTTTTTGTTGTTTGTGTGTCTTCCAAGTCGTTTCCGACTTATGGCGACCCTAAGGCGACCCTGTCATGGGGGGGGGGGGTTTGGCAAGGTTTGTTCAGAGGTGGTTTGCCATTGAGGCTGAGAGAGTGTGACTTGGCCAAGGTCACCCCATTGGGTTTCCATGACCGAGCCGGGATTCGAACCCTGGTCCCCAGAGTCACAGTCCAAAACTACGCTGGGATCACCATAAGTCGGAAACGACCTGAAGGCACACAACAACAACAAAATGTAGTAATGATATCCCAGCTCCAGGAAGGCTCAGGAGCCAGCAGTTTCTGTGCTTGCAACGTGAAAAGATGGCAAGGAGATGCGTGTTCGGGTTTTGCCTTCCCACTGCACAGTGGTGTGTGTGTCTAAACACCTGCTTTCTTGCAGGAGAAAAGCCTAAACAGAAATATTTCCATCAAAGGTCCCAAACACACTGCAGAAAGCATCCAGTTTGAGACCGCTTTAACTGCCCTGGCTCAGTGCTAGGGAATCCTGCCAATTGTAGTTTATTGTGGCAGCAGAGCTCTCTCTGACAGAGAAGGCTACATGTCTCACAAAACTACAGTTCCCAGAATTCCCTAGCACTGAGCCTGGGCAGTTAAAGCAGTCTCAAAGTGGGTTATTTCTGCAGTGTGTTTTGGACCTCTTTCTTTAATGCTCTTGAGTGTGTGCTTCAAGAGTGCTGTTGGTTCTGCTAGGGAAACATAAGCCTTGGTGCATCCTGCCTCTTCCTCCATGGATCCAGAGCTAAAGATAGCTGGAGAATGTTTTTCTTTGCCTCTGTGTGGAGATGAACATGCCTGGCACGGAATATATGCCCAAGATGAGTAAAAGGAGATGCTTGAGCATAGGGAGGACAAGCATCTTACAGTCTGAATATACTGTATATATTTATATCCCATTTGGCTAGAGAGATTGACACTCCAAGTAAACTCAGTCAACAAAATGTCCGGTGTTGTTGTGGGCCTTCAAGTCATTTTGGACTTATGGCGTCCATAAAGCGAAGCTATCATGGGGTTTCCTTGGCAAGATTTGTTCAGAGGAGGCTTGTCATTGCCATCCTCTAAGGCTGAGAGAGTGTGACTTGCCTAAATTCCCAGGTGGTGTGCGCCTTCAGGTAGTTTCCGACTTATGGCGACCCTATCATGGGGTTTTCTTGGCAAATTTTGTCCAGAGGAGGATTGGCATTGCCTATGGCTGAGAGAGTGTGACTTGCCCAAGGTCACCCGGTGGATTTCATGGTCAAGTTGGGATTCAAATCCTATGTTAGAAACTGGTTTGATAATTGATTTGAAGTGGTTTAAATGACCCTTGTTCACACTTTAGCTGAATCACTGAAGCGGTTTGGCGAGGGAGGGCTCCGCACTAGACCCATTTAACACGCGTCTCTTTGACGCTCATTTTTTTCTGCATCTTTTGCAATCAAGTGTGAATGAGATGTGGATCGGAATCGATTTCTTATGACATGATCAACGACCAGTGACCTACTGAAGAGGATCCATTTTGAATCAATTCATTAGTCAATGTGAATGACAAGTGGGTTATTTTACAACAAGAAAATGCAATCGAGGCAAGTGTAGTGTGAGCCACGCTCTGCTGTTGAACTGATCCATCAATTTGGATCACAAACTGATTTATTTGTAAGTGGGAACAACACCCTGGACCAGGGGTAGGCAACCTTTCCCCTTTAAGGGCCGAGGGACTTCAGCTCCCAGAAGCCTCGGCCATGTTGGCCAATAGTCCCATGTCGGCCAATAGCTTCTAGGATTCTGGGAGCTGAAGTCCCTCGGCCCTTAAAGGGGAAAGGTTGCCTACCCCTGCCCTGGACGGTCCCCAGAGTCCAACACTCAAATCACTATGCCATGCTGGCTTTCAACAAATACATTGAAACATAGTAGTGTGTGTGTAAAGCAGGGGTAGGCAACCTTTCCCCTTTAAGGGCTGAGGGACTTCAGCTCCCAGAATCCCAGGAGCTATTGGCCAACATGGGACTATTGGCCAACATGGCTGAGGCTTCTGGAAGCTGACGTCCCTTGGCCCTTAAAGGGGAAAGGTTGCCTACCCCTGCTCCAGACAATGTGCCTGCCGGGCATGTTGGTGGTGTGGGATTGGAAGTTGTCTTTAAAAAGTAATTTTCCCAGGCTCCGGACCTGGAACTATGCTACAGCTTGGTCATGAAGACCTTGAGGATCCGCAGTCAGGCACAGATTTCCTTTTTGCTGCAGAGCAAAGAAAGGGAAGTCAATCCAGAGCAGAGGTGGCAATTCCCAGATATGATTGAACCTAAGCACCTTTCCCTTCAAATGTGAACCACTCCAAGAGGGAGCAGAAATAAGAATGGTTGAGAGCTAGGAAGGGTTACTTTTTTAAGACTACAACTTCTGGAATCCTCCAGCCAGCATGGACAGGGGATTGTGGGAGCTGTGGTCCAAAAAATAACAATTCCAACCTCTGGAACAAGCCACTTCCTCCAAAACTATGGCAATCACCAAACCAAATGAGGCAACAGTGCTACAGAAAGAGGTCCAAGGTGGGCACTAAAGTTTCATGACACATTTGAGGAAGTAGGCTCAAGTCTATGAAAGCTCACACTATTAACTTCTATCTTTGGAGACTGAATTTCCAAACTAACATGGCTATGTCTTTGAATGACTCAATAAAAGATTGCTTCTTCTCATTTTGCTGGCCAAAATATATTGCTGTCTAAGGCAAAAATGGAGCCTTTCATGATTCAAGCAAGTCAAAATCAATGGGCAAATCATGGTCCATAGTACCCAAAACAGCAGTAAGAATACACTAAAAGCAAACTAAATAAGTAATGTTTTGCTGACATTTAATGACCTATCTTGCCTGAAGCGGCCATCTCATTCTGTGAAAAGAGAGGGCTGGTCCTGCCATTATGCGGTTGAAATGGTCAATAACAAGGGAACAGGAGAAAACAAAATAAAGTAGTTCTCATAAGGCACAATTAATTAGTGGACTTAATGCAATAAGGCATAGTAATTTGTTCTTGTTGTTGTTTCCAACTTATGGTGACCCTAAGCCGACCCTCTCACCAGGTTTTCTTGGCAAGTTTCTTCAGAGGGGTTTTGCCTTTGCCATCATCTGAGGCTGAGAGAGTGTGACTTTCCAAGATCAACCAGTCAACTATGGTCAATCAGTGGGTTTCCATGACCAAGCAGGGATTTGAACTCTGATCTCCAATCATAATCCAATGTCCAAACCACTGCATCACATATGTGAGATTAGACATAAAGATCAAGGAATGGTCCATCAATGACTGTAAGTTAAATGAGTAAATGAAACCTCCAATGACAAGAGCAGGATACCTAAGCATCACAGAAACTGGATATAAACATTGTGAGGACTGTTAACTTCATGTTTTGGCTGCAGGCTTTGTACTTCTAGGTTCATAAGGGAACGAGCAGTTCTTTTGTTTCCTTTATGCCAGATTTTATATTATTATTATTATAGTTATTATTATCCCACTTTCCCCCAAAAATTGGAATGGGCATCTTACAATTGAAAGGACAGTACAATTAAAAACATTCAAAAGGGAGCATTAAAAATGGAATTAAATTATTACAATATTAAAACAGATTGCTTGTTAAAAGAATAAAATACAGTTAAAGATAAAAGCAAATATTATAGATAAGGAGAGGCGAAGAGAGTGGCCCTCCAGCATTGTTATAGACTACAAGTCCTATAATCTCTGACTGTAGGCCATGCTGACTGTGGCAGAAGACCAACAACATTACATTCCTCACACCTGATTTAGGTTTTCAAAGATTTAACCCAAGCCCTAAGAATTACAGCCAGGGCCAAGCAGCTACTGTAGATCTGTAAGTAGGAGTGAGATGTAATCAGCTCTGTGCAAGGATTATTTTAGGACCCTCAGAAGTGCAGATTCTCAGCTGACTAGGGAAACACTTGCATTCCTTCCCACCCACTGCACTGGAAAGCAACCTTGTTGTGTTTAAATTTGATCCTCTTGCACCTAAATCACCATCCTGTCAACAGGGCACAGAAACCCATGGTTGCCCTCTATCAATGGCCCGATTGCTGGAGGAATGGACATCTGTCATGGGTCTGTCCAGGAAGCCATAGTTTGTGATGTTATTCTGGCATAACAGTTGGTGCTCACCAAGTCACTTTGAGATGTCATCCTGTGAACATAGACACAGAGAGAAATGTTATGTCAGGAAGAGTCCTTTCCTCCAGGATGATCCCCCGAACAGTATGATTGATTGATCTGATTTGATTTATAGC
Organism: Phrynosoma blainvillii; assembly: GCA_026167975.1. NCBI lineage: Eukaryota > Metazoa > Chordata > Lepidosauria > Squamata > Phrynosomatidae > Phrynosoma > Phrynosoma blainvillii. The sequence goes on along the minus strand of JANUYF010000003.1, from coordinate 72,419,365 downwards.
CCACTTTTTCCCTGAATGGTACTCAAAGTGGCTTACAATATAAGTTAAAAACAGAACATTTAAAACAATATAAAGCACAAAATTTAAGAAAAACTTGAGATAGGGAGCACACATTCAATTAAAACACAACTTTTAAAACATTAAAATGAAAAAAATTAAAATACACATTATGTACCAAAAACAGCATGCTGAAAATTGTACATCACTTTACCTTGGTTAGCCAAGGCTGAAGGCCAGTTTAAACAAGAAGGTCTTTGCCTGCTTTTGAAAAGACAGCAGAGAGGGGGCAGATCAAACCTCCCTTGGGAGGGAATTCCAAAGCTTAGGAGCAGCCACCGAGAACGCTCTCTTCTGATGAACTTTCAAGAGCTGTTCACAGGACGGATGGGTTGCATTTTTGCAAGAATGGACTTTAAAGAAATCATTGCATAGTTCCTAGCCTTTGGATTCTGCACTCATGTGTCACCTTCAGAAGACTTTTTTTTTTTTGCCTGGTTTAGAGGATCGGTGTCAGTTTGCTTTGGTATCTTACTGGTAAAGACAGTAGCCATGCATCCTAGGGAAGAGTCATTTTAGAGAATATCTAATGACCAAACACCATCCACAGTCAGATCCTGGCTCCCTCACAGGTGATACCTGGAAGGCTGGCCCTACCATTAGGCAGCATGAGGCAAGTGTCAAAGAGAGCAAAAGCTGAGACAAAAACAGTGGCAGCCCTTTGCCTACCAACACTCCCCTTGAGCCAAGGGGCCAGGACCAGCCCAAGAAATTTGGCTGCCTGATGTGATACAAAGAGTACCCCTCTTCCCCTAAGACAAGCTTAGTAGCAAAGGGCAACATATTTTTCTGCTCCTGGGGCTGAAAGACATGGAGAGAAGTTCATTTCCTTGATATTAAAAACTGCAACAACAAACATTCAGTTAACTAACAACTTGCTGACATTTTGGGACAACTCCAAGGCTATAATCCTGTTGGTTAACTCAAACTTTTTATCCTTGGGACCCCACTTTACATCTATGTGTGGATGTTGTGCCCCCACCCCACTCGACACAGTATATGAATGATACTTTATTTGTTTAGTGTGTGTATTTTCATTCACACATTCATGTATGTTCATATTTTAATATTTTGTAAGGAAATTAACATCATTCAAATTAGAACAATTTAAGTAAATTCAATATTTAACTCAACATTTGTGTAAATTTTACACCTAAAAAGGTTTGGGACGGGGGACAGGATCAGGGCCTCCATGTCTTGTTCCCCCTTGAGCAACTCTTGCACACACACCGGGTCCCACCCCACCATTTCAAAACCACTGGGTTAACCCAACCATTGAATAAATTGCTGAATGGTGAGTTAATGTGAGTTAATGTACAGATAAGTCCAACAGATCCAATGGGTTTATCCTAGTCAGAACTAACATTGGGATTTAGGCCCAAATTGGCCACCAAAGTTGGCTGCCTCATTCTGTTAGCCATTCCCCTCAGTTTTTATTTGCTTATTTAAATATTTATCCTATCTTTCTCCCAATATGGGACACAATACAGCTCACAATTTCAGTTAGTCAGATGGCCTGTCCTGCACACAGCCTGTTGTTGTGTGCCTTCAAATCGCTTCCAACTTATGGCAACCCTAAGGTGAACCTATAATGGGGTTTTCTTGGCAAGATTTGTTCAGAGGAGGTTTGCTACTGCCTTCCCCTGAGGCTGAGAGCATGACTTGCCCAAGGTCACCCAGTGGCTTTCATGAGCTGGGAATCAAACCCTGGCCTTTACAGACGGCCAGAAATAATGCAACCTGAGTCCACTTTAACTGTCCTGGCTCAGTGCTAGGGAATCATGGGAATTGTAGTTTTTTTCTGAGACATTGAGTCTTCTCTGTCAGAGAGCTCTGGTGCCACAATAAACTACACTTCCCATGATTCCCTAGCACTGAGCCAGGGCAGTTAAAGTGGACTCAAGTTGCATTATTTCAGGCAGTCTGTAAAGGCCCATAATCCAACATTCAAAGCACAATGTCACATGCACCACTATATTAATCTGCTGTCCTTGGGTATGGTGGGAGAACAAACTCCCATCCTCAAAGCCGAAGTAAAATTCACCTGCCTCTTCAATCTGCTTGCATAGGTAGAATGGGGTAGTGGGAGGTGCAGGAGGAAACAGTCTCAAATCCGCTTGTCTCTCACCTCAAGCAAACAGACACCTTCAGCTGGTCCTGCATCCCAGCTGTCCATTTGTTCTGTTAACTCTTCATCCACACTGTGTCAGTTCACTTAAGCTATTATGCATGAGTTGGAGGAAATCTGGTTTTGTGGATTGGGAGAGGCAGTGCAAGCTAACTACTGCAAGTGAGAGACATTAAAAGGATTAAAGAACAAGACTTTCAGGATAGAGGGAAAACACGTCACTAAACAAATAAATAAGCCACAGTGTCCATTATCTCCTCCACTAAGTCCCATTATCCGCTCACCTTTCTTCTCTCCTTCCACTTTCAAGCAAGCTAAGCCACAGCTGGGGATGGAGCAGAGGGAAATAACACTGGTGACAAAAATACCTATGAAACCACTGTGGTGCCCCAAAGTAATTTTCTCTCTTGTCTTTTGCTCTCTGAAGACAAGCCTGAGCAACAGAGAGCAGGTCAGCTACAGGGGGGGAAACCCCAGGAGGCTTCACAAGGAGCACAGGTTCTGTTTGAGAGGTAACTCTATCTGTTCTACAGACTGATAAGGCCAAATGTTGCAGCCTCGCTAACTACATTTGAAATAGGGAAAGGTAGAGGAGTGGGTAGAAGAAATGAAGGAGGTGATCTTTTATGTAAATAGGTGTTTACTGGGATCTAAAAGAACCGTTTCTTCCCTGCTGGTAAAAACAAAATTAAAAAAAAAAACCATCCCAAACTGAATATCTATCCAGTCTAACTTTATTTTTTAAATGATTTAAACTCATCTTTCTCTTTGTCAGCTTCCAGAAGGGTAGGCATTCTTGCTGTTTTTCCTGTAAAATCGTTAAAGTATTGTGGCACCTTAAAGATGAACATGGTTATTGTGGAGTATGCTGTAACTCAGTTCATCTGAAGCTATCTGTTTTATCATAAATTCTCAGTCAGCTCCATTTACGATATAATTAGAGAACCCATATAGTTTTTTAAAAAATGAAATTTTGGCTGCCTAACTTTCTGTTACTCCTGCCTCAGGATTTTAACCAGTTGTCCCTGTGAAAATGTCACAGTGATATTAGAGTCACTTCTTCAACATACCCTGCTATTGGTTGTAATACATATCATAGGGTTTTCTTGTACGCTCCATAACTAATTTTCAGGGAGAAGAATAAAACACTTTGTGTTATTCATGCACAAGTGTGAATATTTAAGGTGTACCCCAGTGGCATTCAAACTTTTTATCCTTAGGACTCCCCTTTACATCTACACACAGATGTCACATCCCTCCCCACTTGACCTAGTATATGAATAAAACTATTTTATTTAGTATGTGTATTTTTATTCACACATTCATGTATATTCATATTTTAACATTTTATAAGGAAATAAAGTTGTTCAAATTAGAACAGTTTTATTTAAGTAAATTCAACACAAGTGTTAAATTTTACACATAAAAAGTTTGGGAAGAGGAGAAGAAGGAGGGATCAGGGGCTCCAATCTCGCACCCCCCTTGAGCAACTCTTATGCTCCCACTGGGGGTCCTGCCCCACCATTTCAGAACCTCTGGTGTAGCCAAATATAGTACTGTAGACAACCAATTTATGCTGTATATAGCATTTTATTGTATTTAATATCATCTTAACATGGACCGCATTTGTCATGGCTTCTCCTTGCAGTTTTTCCATTGGCAAGCAAAGACCTTTTTTTTTTTTAATTGCCACAGGATTTTGAGAAATGAATGTTTTCAAAAGTAAGGGCTATTGGGAGTGTGCTGTGATGTTCTTACTCAGATCTGTTGATGGCAAGCCCATAGTTATGGTGAGTAGACTAAACAACAATTTAAATCACATTTTTTAAAAAAACTTACCTGTTACTTTGGATCTTCTGGGAAGATCCTCCATTCCCAAACGGCCATGGCTCCCATCACTGAATGGTTCGTACTGACCTCAGAAGCAAGTGACCCACAGTGGTGGCATGGGACACCCATGGAAACAGCTGATGTGGCATGGGAATGGAGGGCCAGAATTGTGGGGAGGGGGAATCGGGCCAGCTATAGGGCCAGGATACTCCAGGCTGTCCCTAAAGTATCCTGGCCATCCAGAACTGGGGTTTGGGATGTGCATCATCTGAACAGGATGATGCCAAAATGGGGGGAATGGGGTTTTATATAACAGCGTCAAAGATTGTTGGGGAGTGCAGACAAAGCCCTAGTCAATGCTTTCCCTGCACCAAGACTTTTTCTTTGCCTCTTGAAAACAAAATCTTTATAACCACAGGCCAACAATTTCAAAACTCTTAGGAAAAAGAACCATCTCAGTGGGATATGTCTAGTCCTGATGTAACATAATAATAAGAAATAAGAGAGACATGAAGGGGGTTGAAAGAGGGACCACACAACATACATGAAGTCACCTGGTTTTGCAAAGTCCTCAGCACAAGCTCCTGTGGAATCCTTGCCTAAAATAGAAGAAAATGTGTTCCCTACTATTAGTTGCAATCTCTGCCAGCTTATCTAGGTGTAGGTCCCAATAGACTCTCTGGCGGGACTTGTCTTTGAGCAGAAGACTGGACAAACTAAATCTCAGCTTTTCTGCCATTCTCAGTGGTTGCCGAATCTCCAGGCGCTTGCCTTAGGCAGGTTTCCTGCAGTGTTTAGCAAGCTGGGAAAGTGGGTGCCTTATTTGTGTGTCAAACCTTATCCTTGGCTTACAAGCAGGATTCCCAGGGCAGTCTTCTGCACTTCAGAAATCTGGATTGTAAGAAAGATGGCAGGGGGAAGGGTCCCCTTGCACTATTTTGAAAGGGCATAGGATAGCTTACCTCTCATGACAATATGCATGCTTTATCACTGCACAAATTAAAAGCAGCATGACCGTGAGTGAATTGGTGAAAAGATCAATTAAGGGTATGTTGTTACTACACATACAGAGACAAAGCAGTCCACCCACCAACCTATCCCCAGATGTGGGGGCCCTTGATGTTTTTTTACAAAAGGACAAATGCAGAAGGGTGAGAAGGAGGGGGTCCAAGGTAGAGGGAGACCCATGGTGGTCAGGATGCCTCCTAGCTCTTATGCTTCCCAGATAAATGGTCCAGTAAAGAATGTTCCCACCACCACCCCTGCCTGTGTTCAGAATGAGTGACAGCAGCTAATTCAGTGTAAATGGCCAGTGATTACTCAGGGCACCCCCAAGCACACACACACACACACACAAGACCTTATCTTATCAAAGCCAGTAATTAACAATTGCTATTTTGTTTCCTCAAATCGCCAATCAGTGCTTTTTTGCCACCAGAACAGCTCCTGTCAGCCATGAGTGACAGATTAAAGGGTCTCTGCCTGCCTCCTTCCACCTCCACCTCTTTCTGCTGTATGAGTGTGCACACACACATATACACACACACAAGCACACCGAGGTGTGGAAAAGCTTCTTCAACATTGCTTTCTTGTTTCCCAGTTCCTCCTCCTGCCTCAGCTTCCTCCAGTAAAATGTGCCTCACATCATCTCCATAGTTCCTTCACCTGGGGAAAAATGTTTTTGACTAACATAGATGTTAATATATCTGGATCTAACCAAAAAATCTCCATCCATCTCCAATTTCTCCTTAGTATCCCCCCCCTCCGTTCTACACTATGGGGATTTGTTCATTTATTTATAGCATTACCACATTTATACCATTTGCCCCCAAAGGCTACAAGAATGCTTTACAGTTCCAAACCTCAGGTTTAAATTTTAGACATAGGTCTAAATCTAATTGTTAGTGCCAGGTAGAGTAAACTCATTTCATTGAATTATGGAATTTAAGTGTTGGATGATCAAATTCTCATTGACTCAATGGGTCCAGCTGACTCACTTGGCACCGATAACTGGATTTGGATCATACCAGCCAAGAAATTAGAGATGAGAAAGGAGGAGGAAAAAGTCAAATTCAGACTACCATTGTTATATTGACTAGTTTATGGAAACAATTCAGATGGATTGCTGGAATGATTGCTGCTGCAGGGCTATTGTTGTAGAAACAATGTATATGAAGTTCTTTGTCTACTTAAAGTTTAAACCATACCACCACCACCACCATCATTTCAGTTTCAAACTCTACCAAATGTTACTGATTTGACTTTTAGACTATCAATGATTTCGATTCTATCTAAGAATCCAGGAATCGGTGAACTATTATATGATACTACAGCATATTCCAAGCAGTGATGCTTTTTGTAATTGTGCTATTGGTGATCCTATCTATGGCAATTTCATTCAGATGTTTTGACAGACCATTTGGAATTGTTTCAAGAGTACTTGTGGCCACTGGAACTGGACCACTGCACCACTATTGTTTTCTTTTCTCAGAGACAGTGAATCCCAGGTCTTGATATTATATGATCTTTTCCCTCTGTGTCTTCAAGTCTGCTGTCTTCTGGGATTGCCCTATCCATAATCCAGGCTTTCTTTTTCTCAACCACATATCATCAATATGGAACAGCTATGGATAGGTAATTGTTCTGTATTCATGAAAGTTACTTTGGTTGTGACACTATTGCCACAATCATGACTCCTCCAACCAAATCTACTTTACTGGGTATCAGTAGATTCATTCTGTCACAGCATAGGTGAATAATATTTCCATCAGGTTTGGGGGTCAGGGTCAGGCCAGGAGAGGTTACTTTTTAGTATACTTAACTAAGTAGCTGGTAAGCAATATTGGCCATTATGTTCTAAATGTTTATCACTTTGAGTCTTAAAAGTCCCATTATTTTTTTTACTATTTTGGCAACTTTTCCAGGTGTATATTCCCATCAGTTCTTACAAGATCACAAATCATAGTTTTTAAATAGATTCCATGTATCATGGCATTTCTTATATTCAGCCTGTGCACTCTTGCTGTGTGAATAGCTACTATGGCCATCACTACCACTACTACTGTTATTGTGTCTTCAAGTTATTTCCAACTTATAGTGATCCTAAAACAACCCTATTGTGGGATTTTCTCAGCAAGATTTATTCAGGGGGTTTGTCTTTGCCTTTCTTGAGGCTGAGAGTGTATGATTTGGCCAAGGTCACCCAGTGAATTTCCATGTCTGAACAAGGTTTCAAACCCTGTTTTCCAGAATTGTAGTCCAATGCTCAGAACACTACAGGATTCTGGCTCTCTACTGCTGCTACTACTACTAGTACATCATCACCATCATCATTATCATTACTATTATTACTATTACCCCTGTTGAAATGCAAAGTATTTTAGAGTGGCTTGAATGGTCCATTAAGACCCATATAGCTGAACAAACACCTTCTTTAGGGATGTATTCACACTGCAGTAATAGTTTGACACCACTTTAAGTACCATGACTCTATCCTACAGAATCCTGGGATCTATAGTTTGGTAAGGCTCCAGAACTGTTTGACAGACCAGGCTGAATATCTCACCAAACTAAAACTGCCAGGATAGGAATTTCAGAGTTAGCCACTACATGACTGCTGAAATGACCCATAGGAGAAGGGAAAGCAAAAACCAATGCAAGCAGAGGTAGTAATCAAGGAAATGGTTGCTGAAGAATATTTGATCAGTTATCTTTCTAGACTGACGAAAACCAAGGATTGCTCGTTCTCTTCATGACTTTGGAGTTATTTCCCCTCATATTGCAGGTTTGTTTCTAATCAGACCAGTGGTGTCTCCCCTCTCCTTGCTCTGAGTTCTGGCTCTTTTGACCTTTTTATGCCTGGAACTTCACTGTTCCATTACAAAGTCAAAAATTCCTTGCCTAGCTTCCTTTCTTTGCTGGAAATCAATTCAAAAAGATACCATAGTGGTAAGAACAGGTCCCTCTTTCATTTGTGGCAAACATTAGGAGAATTAATTCAGAGGTGGGGTACCTGGGGTTGACATTCTTAGTTAATATGGCTTTCATGTCGACTTTCCTAGTTAATATAGCCAATGGTAAGAGATGCTGAGAGCTGGAGCCCAACAATATTTGAAGGGCAATAATTTCACCATTCCTAATGTAAATGAACTTGTGGTTTTTGATTACTTTTGGCTAGCCTAGTACTGTAAACACTTCTGGCCCTTATTTTAGTTTGTGCTGTCATAATAAATGTCATCTTCTGCTTTCTTTGTGTTTTCCCCTGCATTTATATACGTACTCTTATTCATGAAGTTCCAAGATATGTAGCTCAATGACTGAATGCAATATCAATTCACATTATTATAGGCGTTTTGTTTAAAGCACTTCAAAATCCCACAAGCAAGCCATTTAATAAAAACATTGGACTCTAAAAAAGTAAATATTCAGATTAAGAATACGTGTTTCCCTTCACTTTGTAGGTCTCTTGTGTTGTTGTTTTGTTTATTTCTGTGACAAACAGTATATTATTGGTGACGCCTTTTTAGGAATGGTGCTGATCTTCACATGATGAGTTTCTGCTCCTCTGTTAAAGGCACATGAATTTGGCAGCAGAAAAGTTGTCAACCCTAACTTATCTGATGTACTTTCTAATGTTTGTTGTTGTTGTGTGCCTTCTAGTAATTTTTGACATTGTGACCCAATCATGAGCCGTTCTTGGTAAGATTTGTTCAGACAGGGTTTGCCATTGCCTTCTTCTGAGGCTGAAAGAGTGTGACTTGCCCAAGATCACCCAATAGGTTGAGCCTTGATCTCCCAGAGTCCTGCTTTAACTTCAAACTTCTACACCACCCTGGTTCTTCTTTCTAAAGATGGGTGGGCAGCAAATATCCTAAAGGCACCAGATCCCATCTCATTTTGGAAGCTAAGCAGGGTCAGCTCTGTTTCTTACTTGGATGGGAGATTGCCAATGAATACCAGGTGCTACAGGCTATATTTCAGAGGAAGCAACTGACAAAACCACCTCTGAGTATTTCTTGCCTAAGAAAACCCTGGGAAATTCATGGGGTCACCATAAGTCAACAGGTGACTTGAAGGCATGTACACTTGCCTCCCTTGCCCCAGCTTTTCTTTTCTTCTATCAAGCTCTACACAGCAGTCCTAACATTAGGCAGAGAGAGACAATTGCCTCGCGTATCTGATGCTGGGGAAAACGAGAGCAACAATGACAGCAACAGAAAGCATCCCTCACTTCAAAAATTCCCTTCTTTTGGAGAGCAGAGCTGTCTCCATCTCAGCTGTGTCTTGCACCTCCTACACTGCAGTCTTCAACTGCAGTGGATCCATTAAATTTAACTGAGAGTCCATTTGCTACTGTACATAGAATAGTAGCTCCACCATCTTGTCATTTTCCTTTGACAGCATAACACCTTGGGTGGCCAGGCTGCAGAGAAAGGAGGGGATATGGCAATTCCAAATCATTGGGCTGGGCTTTTTTGGGACATAAACAAGCAAAGAGAATAAGTTTTTGTGGGTTTTTCAGGCTGTGAGGCCGTGTTCTAGAAGAATGTATTCCTGACGTTTCGCCTGCATCTGTGGATGGCATCTTCAGATGCCATCCACAGATGCAGGCGAAACGTCAGGAATACATTCTTCTAGAACACGGCCTCACAGCCCGAAAAACCCACAAAAACCTATGGATGCCAGCCATGAAAGCCTTTGACTTTATATTGAGCAAAGAGAAATTTCAAAGTCTGTACAACCCTCCTATGAAGGAACTAGCTCCTGAAGCGTAAAGATATATAATTGAATACATTCCATTTCTTGTTTTACGGTGGCTGCCTCTAAACCACAGAACTAATGCAGTGTGACACCGCTCCTGATTCCATAGGATGGAGCCATGATAATTAAAGTGGTGTCAAACTGCATTAATTCTGCAGTGTAGCAGCAGCACTAGAAGCACAAGACACCCTTGCTGCCAATTCAGTCTGTGCCCACAGGGTGGCACTCGCATCACTCTCAATACTTTGTGAAAGTGGAGGCAGAAACACAAACCCAAATTGTTTGTAAAGGAATGGCCATGGTAGTCTGTTGCAGCAAAAACAACCAAGTGTTTTGTGCCACCTCAAAGACTAACAAATACAAGCTTTTGTGGACTGAAGCCTAATCAAACTAGGTAGAGTAAAAAGCAAACAAACAACAGCAACAGCAACATTCTCCTCTCTTTGGAATGTATTATACAGAAGGCCACTTTGATTATCAGTTCCTTATACTTCTTTTAATACTATATTTAACCAGTCACACTTTTTTAGCTTCAGGTTTTTTTAAGTGTAAAAATATTCTCCTTCAAGCAAACTCTTTTCAAGATAATAATAATAATAATAATAATAATAATAAATTATTTGTATCCCACCTCTCTGTAAAATACAACTACGGCAGCTTATACAATAAAACGAACAATCCCGTCCCCCAATAGCCCACCCCCCCAAAATACAATTAAACAATCAAAGTTTTAAAACACTTAAAATAACAAACAACAATCAATTACTATAAAAGTCAAATAAATTAAATAGCTGTACTGAAAATCAGGGTCAAGATACATTTGTTGTTACAGTTGTCCCTCCATATTCACGGATTCTTTATCCATGGATTCAACCATCCATAACTTGAAAATATTCTAAAAAGATATAAATTCCAAAAAGCAAACCTTGATTTTGCTGTTTTATATAAGGGACACCATTTTACTCTGCCATTGTATTTAATGGGACTTGAGCATCTACAGATTTTGCTATCCATACAAAGTCCTGGAACCAAATCCCAGCATATACCAAGGGCCCACTGTTCTAGCAGGAGTTTTCTTTAAATAAAACACACTACACAATTATTTTCATGATATTAACACCCAGAACTTTAGAAGCATTCACTGGCACCTGCCTTCCTTGGCTTGTGAGAGGTCTGCCATTTAAAATTTTGCATAACTTTGCATTCTGGCAGTGCGATGAGATTAACAGAAAGTTTGTGGTACACATGAGTGGGAACTATGTGGCCCTTCAGGTGGAACCACAGCAGTCCTAGCCAGCATAGCCAAAGGTTAAGAATGCTGGGAATTGCTCTTTACCAACACTTGGTGTAATGGTGAAAGAGTGTTGATTTGGGACCTGAGAGATCTAGGTTCAAATCCCCTGAGGCCATTCCCTCCAAATTTTCACAGTGGAAAACCAGGACACATGTGGACAATGAGCAACAGAGTTGTAGTCAAGATGGCAAAGCTTACTACTGAGGGAGAATAAACAAGCTAGGAGAGGTTACAGCAGTTTCCTTTTGCTTGAGGCTACTGGGAAGGGCAAGATTTTGCCACCTTGCCTCCTCTCCCCATGCTGCTTAGTTACTTTTTGCAGCATGAATTCAGTTTTCAGCAATTGAATTAACCTGAGGACAAAGGTGGAAAGTGGGGGGAGGAGAGAGAAACTAGAACATTTTAAAAACAGCTGAAAAATTGGGACATCAAAGGATTAAGCAGGACTGTCCTTGTCAAATCAAGACAGTTAAAGAATATGTACCAAACAATGTACACTTTTTTAAAACGGTGAATTGCTAAAAACCACATAATTGGGGGAAAATGCACCAACACATTGTAGTCAAGTGGGGGGGGGATGCTGAAATTACTAAATTAGGATAGTTGGAGGGTATGTGAGCCATGAAAGTCACTGGATGACCTTGACTCATCCACTTTCAGCCTGACCTACACCCCAGAAGGAAAGCCATGTGTGCCACCTTGAGTTTATTAAAAGAAAAACAGGATATAAATGTAGCAAAGAAAAACAGCACCCACCAGAAAAACACCCCACTTATGCAGAGCATATGCAGAGATATATTTCTCCTACTCAGGGCCTTGTCTTCCACAATCACACAAAACTCATAGTGTTAGGACTCCCAGATACTCTTCTTACCGTACATACAAGCAAAAGAATCACAACAAGCACATGTGCTAGAGTTAAACTGGCACCCAATTTGGATGAGCTGCAGAACGAACGGGCCACCAAACTAGAAAAATTCATAGATGCTTCTGTAAGAAGTGTATCCTAGCAAACAGGAAGCAATGAAACATGTTAATTTTGTATTAGAGACAGCATTGGCCTTTTTGTGTACAATTGAATGGAACATTGAAAGTGGCCACAGGCTTATGGATTTTACAAGCACAATCTTTTTTACAGGCCTAGTAATAAAAAAATAATTACTTTGCAAAGATGGAAAGCCAATATCATGCTAGATATAGAATGCTGGACAGAAGATGTGGTTAAGTGAGAGAAAATTGTTCACAGGTAGGAGACTGACAAGGGACTTTTACCATATGAATGTACAGATGCAAGGATGAATTAAGATGTAGAACTGACTTTAGTTATGCTCTTATGTGTGATCATTGAGAAGGAGGATGGAGGAGAATGTCAGGGAATTGTGCATGTGCTGGGTCTGATGATCATACATCTGGGGTATCAAAGTAAAGCTATCAAAACAAAAATTAAAAAGTATATGAGGTTTGTGATTCAACTGTTGCTGGGGCAAGAGCACTGAAGGCCAAGTGATAGGGGTTCCTCTGGCCTACTGGTAAATTAATTTGATTGGTTAGTTCAGGGGTAGGCAACCTTTTTGAGCCGAGGGCCGGGTTGCTGTCCCTCAGACAATTGGGGGGCCGAAGCACCAAAAATAAATAATTAAATAAATATTTTTTTTTTTAAAATTAAAATTTAAAAAATATGCATGCACACTCTCTCAGCTCCAGAAAAGCCATGGCAAAACCCCTGTGGAGATTTTGCCAAGAAAACACCAAGAACCAGTAATAACAACAATAATATCATGGCGGGTGGCAGTAGGACTAGACTGGGGCCGGTCCAAAGGCCTCGGGGGCCTGCATCCGGCCCCCGGGCCTTAGGTTGCTTACCCCTGGGTTAGTTAGTGTTTTGTTAAACTTTGTATTATGCCATAAATTCATTTGAGATGCCATGCTGGAGAAGAGTGCTGAGGATACTGTGGACAGCCAAAAAGACAAACAAATTAATTCTTGAACAGATCGATCCTGAAATCGCCTTGAAAGCCAAGATGATCAAGCTGAGGCTGTTGTACTTTTGGTCACATCATGAGAAGGCATGACTCATTAGAAAAGACAACAATGGTAGGAAAGGTGGAGGGATGTAGAGAGAAAGACTGCGCACTAGATGGATAGACTCTATTAAGAGGGTCACGGGTATAAATTTACAAGACCTAAGCAGAGCAGTGGATGATAAGAAGTCTTGGAGGTGTTTCATCCACGTGGTTACCATGAGTCGGAGTTGACTCGAAGGTAGTTAAAAACAAAAAAATAAGAGTGTTGTTTTAGCTATTTTGTTTTGACTTGTATTGCTTGTGTTGCTGTGGGTCCCACATTGAGACAAAGGTGAGAGATAAATTTAAAATAGATAGATAGATATCGCATTGGTTTTGCTCCTGCGATAGATATGAGATGTAACTTTAAGAAGGTGGATCTTATTGCATTTCCCCGTTGCAAGGGAATATGCAGCCCATTTGCAACCCGGGATTCTGCTGCATTTTTTTAAAGAACAGGAAAATCCCGTTCTTGAAAAGATGCAGAAGCCCAGGTTGCAAACGGTCTGTGTACTCCCCGGCGACAGGGATATACAATAAGATCCGCTTTTTAAAAGTTACATCCCACGTCTTTTGTGGGAACAAAGCCAATGCGATAAACTCCATAGATAGATAGATAGATAGTCTTAAATAAAGTAGGACTGTGTCTGGAGATATTGAGTACTTCCCCTGCCTCCAGTCCACACTCAGCAATTCTGCTGCTTTGGTGTGAAGAATAGATGCAAGCCCTATTAATCAGTTGGCAATGGGCAATTTCCAGGAGAAAGAGTGTCACCTTGCGGCTAGGCTGTCAAGAGTGTAAACCCATTGTTTTGCCAACTCTCAGGGTCAGTAGTTCAGCCATTGCTGTGGCAAAAGCCCTGAAGGCTGTATGGTAAAGGTTGCTCAGGCCTACTGATAAGTAAACAAACATGTCTAAAGTTACAGTTTGTCCTGCTCTGAAGTTTACCTGAGCCACCCTCAATTCCAGATTTGGTGTTCTATGCATACATAAACACTGTCATCCTGATGATGGCGCAAACACAATACTGTGTCTTCAGTCGCTAGCAAGATGGTTGCTGTAAATTTCAATTGCTATCAATATGGTTGCGGATTCTGTGAGATGGATTTAAACTGGTTTCCAATGTTTGTGCCATAAAAAATGCCTCTGAACCACTTCTGGGTTGCCCAGAAATGAATTTGGAGGAAGTAATAATATAGTCATCCTTAATTGCTTCAGGATCATGGACTGAAACATGGTTCATCTATCTTTGTGGAAGTGTCTTCAACATTTCTCAGTCCCATTAATGCTGCCATAAGGGTTATTGGCTAGCTTTAAAGCCTTCTAGGCATTTGTTAAAATTGTTTCCCTCTATATTCATGATTTTAATTTTTAATTAAAATCATTACTCATTTTTAATTGACTTTTCCCCCCCTTTATCCATGTTCATATGAAGAGAAGCTTGTTAAGACTTGTCTGATTGCTGTTAGACAAGTGTAAACTTTGCACATCTTTTGTAGTTTAGAGGAGAAAGGCCTTCATATCTAGACATGTAGATTGTGTTGCCACCTCAGCCCTTCATTCTCCCAAAAGTTATATAAAGTGAAACAGAGACTCAAGTTTCAAGAAGAGTCAGTGGGAGAAAGAGGGTGGAGGAATAGCAGGAGTGAAGGTAGAAAGCAAAGAAAGTTGAGGGAGGAGTAGTGGAAAGAAATGGTCTGTAGAAACTGCCCATTTTCTCTCCAATGACAATCAATCCCAGCAGTTCAGCTATTTATATGTCAAGAGAGAACAAGTGAATTGCAGTGAGGTGCTTTCAGAGGAAGCCGTTTGTTGTTGTTGTGCACATCCAAGTCATTTTTTACTTATAGCAACTCTAATTATTATTATTATTATCCTGCCTCTCTGAGTAACGCAACTTAAGGCAAACCTATCATGAGGTTCTCTTGGCAAGTTTCTTCAGCAGGGGTTTGCCATTGCCACATGCCGAGAGAGTGTGACTTACCCAAGGTCACTTAATGGGTTTTATGCTCAAGCAGGGAATAGAGGAAGCCATACCCTCCAACAGTTCACAGATGAAAACTAGGACATGTGGCCAAGGAACAGCAATCAAATCAGAAGAGCAGGAGGGAATGTAAGCTGCTCACTGTGACTGTCAAGGATGAATCCAGCTGGAATATAGCTGGACACTTCTGCCAGTCTCTGTGCCCCAAAAGAACAAATGCCATGTGTATGTGTGTGCATGTGAAAAAGGTTCTCAGAAGGAGGAACTACTACACTTCAAGCCTGTGACCCCTGCCTTTGGACCTGTATGAAGGCTTGTTCCACGTAACAGGCAATTTATCTGAAATGCAGGGCTGAAGCATCAATGGGCACCTGCCAAAATATCACTCCAGGTGCTTCACGGACAAATCCCTTGAGTCTCCTAGCCCTGCTGCTGCTTCAGCTACTCACTGACACTGTCTGCTCACCTGTCCTCTTCCAAATATGCAAGTACAGACCAGAGTGAGGAGAAGGAACAGCAGCATCCTCTGCTTGCTGTGATAGATTAGGTCTACAAGGAATAGGCAAGTGAATAGGCAGCAGCAGTGGTGGCACAGAGGAGAGGTCCACTAAGAGCTTCTTTGCCTGTATATCTGCCCCCGCCCCCAAATTTGGAGACAGCATTGCAATTGCATTACCCATTACCATGTATGGAAGCAAGAGTTGGACAGTTAGAAAATGGACAAAAAGAGAATAAATTCATTTGAGATGTGGTGCTGGAGAAGAGTACTGAGGATACCATGGACAGCAAAAAGGAAAAATAAACGGGTCCTAGAACAGATCACGCATGAAATTTCCCTGGAGGCAAAGATGATTAAACTGAGGCTATCGTACTTTGGGCACGTCATGAGAAGGCATGACTCATTAGAAAAAACAAATGTTAGGAAAAGTAGAGGGAAGTAGAAAGAGAGGAAAACCACATGCCAGATGGATGGACTCTATTAAGGAGGTCACAGGTATGAATGTACAGGAACTAAGCAGGGCAGTGAATGGCAGGGAGTCTTGGGGCTGATGCAGACCGGCCTAAAGGGGCAGCACAGAGATGCCCCTGGGAGCTGCGGATCGGGGCTGTGGCAAC
Organism: Phrynosoma blainvillii; assembly: GCA_026167975.1. Classification (NCBI taxonomy): domain Eukaryota; kingdom Metazoa; phylum Chordata; class Lepidosauria; order Squamata; family Phrynosomatidae; genus Phrynosoma; species Phrynosoma blainvillii. Next base: position 72,403,132 of record JANUYF010000003.1, on the reverse strand, counting down.
CACAAGCCACAGCCCCGATCCTCCTTTTTGCTGCCCCTAAAAGAGTGGCAAAATGCCACTCCTTTTGGGGGTGGCAAAAGACCGCCCTTTCAGTCACAGCCACGGCTTTTTCATGCCCTTTTGGTGCAGTGCCCAGAGGGTGTCCTGATGCCACGTGCCATGCGAATGGGCACGCAGCATCAGGACGGGGTCGGGGTGGAGTCGAGGCGTCCGGCATGCGGCTGCCCCACCCCAACTCCACCCCCAGGCTGGCCCTTTAGGCCAGTTTGCAAAGCCCTCTAGAGATGTCTCATCCACAGGGTTGCCATGAGTCAAGATGGACTCAAGGGTGGTTAACAGCAACAACAAACTGATGAAACAACTCCCATTTCCAACCATATCAGCACAGCCTCTGTCCTCCTTCCACCACCACCACCACCCCCATGTGTAGATGTTGCCTCAGGGAGCTGCCTCTGTGTAGAACTACAATGCTGCACATTGCATGTATGCATCAAGTCTATGGCAACTGACCTGAAAGCACAAGGCATTCCTTCGTTTGAAAAAGTAAAGAATAAGTAGCAAATATGCTTCAGGAACTTTGCCCATGCAAGGCATTCATCAGATAAAAACTTGGAAATACTATTGAGGGGGGGCTTAACTTCCAACATGGCCAGCAGATATACTAGATGGGGGAGTTTTCAAACAGTTGTCACTAAAAAAAAAAGCAGCTCCCTCCATCAGATAGGAGTGTGTGCCTGCACTCATTTTCTGGATGCTGCTCTGCCTTTGTTTTGGGAATGCAAACAGGAAAAAGTCACATGGGAAGCAATCCACCACAGCAAATGGTGTGCAGCATCCCACCCGATTAATGATACTGGTTCATGTTGCCGTAGGACCCTTATTACTGGCCTTGAGTGTGGTGAGAGAGACCAAGGCAGTGGGGCCATTTCAGGTGGTCGGTGAGGTCTCTGCTTGGAAATCATGGCTCTTATGTTCTCCTCCTGATAATCAAAGAGCTGTAAGCGAGGGCTGCTCCCATGGATGGCTGCTGCCACTGCCCCTAGGCCAGATTTGTGCTGTGGGGTATAAACAACAAAGTCATTCCCACGGAACCTGCCCTGCAAGGCTGGCTGAAGGAGGACTCTGAGCCTGGGAGAGAAAGTACGTTAATTGGGTCCCAAAGTCTTGCCTGGGGCAAGCTGGAGTCACCCAGCTGTGGCAAAGGCACTGTTGTCTCTAACATGCTGCATTAATAGGGTTTTTCTCTGTGAAGAGTGGGCTCGGGCAGAGGTGAGTGGCTGGATTTGTGGTTGGGAGAGGGATGTGCCTATGCTATGAATGCTGACGTCGTTTCCATTGACCAGGCCTCATTATCACAAAATCAGCTATTGCAGGATCCTCTGAAGGGTGCATATAGGAGACACTGGCATTACCAGCTTTGGTGTCATTTGGTGCGGTAACTCATGGTGTCAGCTCCCCCATGGACCTCCTCCCATATCACACCATACAGAATCCTTAGGAATATTTTTTGTACTAATGTGACTCATAAATCGTAATTCCCGGATATCACTGACTGTAATTATAATAGTTGTGACACGAACTAGCAAAATTAAAATGATACCTTTAAATTAAAATATCATACACACAGCCTAAATGTACATGGAACATAGTTTCAGTGGCTTCACTAAGGGTGTGTAGGGTGCGTGAAACATAGTGCCATGTGGTTAAGGTAAACATTTGGTAAAATGTGATGTTTATAAAGAAAATTTTAAATGAATTAAATTTTAATTAAAAAAAATGAATGTAAATTTTAAGAAAACTTGGAGCCTCTCCGTTCTTCTCCCAGTGAGCCTCACCCCACTCACACCATCTCTTCAGCATTTTAAAGGGACACAGGTGAATGCCACAGCCTGTTTCTGCCCAAAGGCAGATATTTGGGGAGCAGTGGTGTCATCCCCCCACCTTAGGTGTCACCTGGTGCAGTCCACACACCCCACACCCCCTAATGATGCCACTGATGGGAGAGGCAGCCAAGATGGGTCAAGACACTGCACTGTCTGAGACAGGTACATTACTTGCTTCCCCACTGCTGTCCATGTACAGATGCTGACTGGATTGGCAGTCATTGCAGATTCCACTACACCAGAAGTAGCAGACTAATTAAGGAGCCCAGGATGGGTTGAGTGGCCCATACAGCTTTGCCCTCCAACAGAGGGAGGCATAGAGTTTATGAGGAACAGACAGGAGTCTGACACTGCTGCCTTCCCTCTACTCATCTGAAGCAGCTGACTCTCTCTGCTTCGGTGTAGGGCAAGCCCTAGGAAGGAAAGGTCAGCAAAGACTACCAGATGGTCTTCCATCTCTCTGAAGGGCATGGCCTGTGGACTGGGTCCCTAGCTGAACTTGGGCAGCAATTTCCAACTGCCTGTCTTTTCCCCCCTTGGGAGGTAGGAGATTGAACTCTGTCTACAAAGTTACATTGATCCAGGCCAAATTTGACCACCCCATGTGAAGATGGGCTTGGAAGAAAAATTATCTCTGATGCCATCTTACCTGTGAGAATGCCCAGGGTCAACAGGGCAGTTGGTAGATATTACGGGACCCAGCAGTCCAGGAGGGGATCAGCAGCCCAACTATGCTGCATATTCAGGGTCAGTCCTATTAGATGTTCCTGCTCATCCCCATGGATATTAAGTTATGGGGTGCCACAGGGCTCCATCCTATCCCACATGCTGCCCAATAAACTATATGAAGCCATTGGATGAGGTCATTAAGAGTTTGGGGACTGAATTTCATCAATATGTGGATGTCACTCAGCTCTACTTCTTGTTATCAGTCAGTTGGAGTTATGCAGATGCTGGACCAGGGCCTGGACACTGTAATGGACTGGATGGAGGTTTATAAACTGAAAATGAATCATGGAGGCTCCATGAATTGGTGATTCCAATCCAAGGTCAAGGAATTGGGTAAGTGGCCTATCCCAGATGGGAATGTACTTTTCCTGAAAGAGCAGAAGCATAGCTTGCGAGTACTCCTAGATCCTTCTCTGTCACTGCAGGCCCAAGTGGTCTCAGTGGCTCAGCATGCTTGGAGTCAGCTTCAACTGGTCCACCAGCTATGGCCTTTCCTGGACATGGATAATCTCACCACAGTGGTTCATTCACTGGTAGTCCAGTAGCTGCCCTTGAAAACAACTCAAAGGTGAAATGCAGTAGCTGGATTGCTTACAGGAACAACTTATAGAGACCGTATAACACCAGTTCTAAAATAGCGGCACTGGCTGCCAATATGCTTTTGGTCTAAATTCAAGGTGTTGGTAATGATATTTACTGCCCTAAACTAGGGCCTTGATATTTGAAATAACACTTTTCTTGGTATATACCTACCCAAAGGACTGAGCTCTACCGGGGGAATCGCTTCCACCAGTGAATGCAATATGTACACTTTGTGAAGACATGGGCAAGGTGTGTATGTATGTGCCTTCAAGTTGCCTATCAACTTATGGTGACCCCATTCATTTCATAGGGTTTTTTTAGGCAAGGAATATTCAGAGGTGGATATTAAGTTATGGGGTGTCACATAACATGCCAGTTCCTTCTTCTGTAATGTAGCCTACAGCACCTGATACCTACCTCTGCAAAAATTAACCTCTACCCTTCCAAGACTGTGCAGTTTTAGGGTGATCCCCCCAGATCTCGTTTCGAGATGCACATGTAAGCTTCCGAGATACTATTCTAGCCTTTGTATCCATCCTTACCAAGTTGTCAACATCCTTTAAAAATATGTGGTTGGTGGCACTAGAAGCCCTGGCTGCAGCTCTCCAAAGACAGTAGGTTACACCTGTTAACATATCCTGGGATTGCATTTCCTTTTTGTGCCACAGCATTTACACTGGACACTCTCTGCAAACTAGCTGCAGTCACTCATGAAAAATGTACTTTTGTTTTTCTTAGTCTTCCTTAAAAGGAACACATACACACACCACTACCTTCTCCCACTTTGACTAAGAAAAACAAATGAACAGCCCCTTGTCATGGAAAGGAAAACGCCGACAGCAAGCTCTTCTCTCCTGAGACAATCCTGTTTGCTTGCACAAGGTATTTGAATCCGTTTTGATAACATCATTTCCAGAGGAGAACCCATTGCCCTGGCCTGACCCTCTAATCCCATTCTTCCCCCTTAGACACGCTCTGTATGTGCCAATCTCTCTCTCACTCACCCTGATGACAATCTCAACATGGATGCTTTAATCCACAGGGGTTAAATATTACCTGCTGTATCCAAATATACTGGGAACAGCTAGAGCTAAAATAGATGCATGGAAATAATGCTGACACACACAAAAAACACACATAGCAGTCCCAAGGTACAGGAGCCCACTTTAGATACTTTCATACTCTGTCCTGAGCAATTTTCTAGGCACAAGACAAATAGCCCTATAGTATATTCCAGTCAGGAAAGAGCATGAATATAAGACTGATCAGGAAGGAGTTGTTGTTTGTTGTTTGTTTATTTTTTGGGGGGGAGGGAGTAGTATATCATTTTAAATGCACTCTATTTTTTCCTGTAATTTAATTTCCATGTCCACATTTCTATGGAAATAGTATTAACAAGCAACAAATCAACAAGACTTGAAGTTGTATCCCTTACTTTCCATAAGCTCAACAGGGAAAGTTAATTGGTCCAACCAAGAACATAATATTGAATGAGAACTTTATTAGTTTGGGGCAATAATCTCAGCTCTTGAATCTTTAGGAGAGTAGCAAGGAAAGCTCTGTCTGTATGAAGTTGAAGGCTTTCACAGCTGGCATCCTTAGGTTTTTGTGGAGTTTGGGGGCTGTGAGGCCATATTTTAGATTTTGCCTGCATCTGTGGTTGGCATCTTCTCTGAAGATGCCAGCCATAGATTCAGGAAAAACATCAGGAATACATCTAGAACATGGCCTCAGTGCCTGAAAACCCCACAAAAACCTATACAAAGCTCTGTCTGTAACAAGGTGATCTTAAAAACATACACACAAAGGCTTCCTGTTATTGAAATGATATGATGTTTCTGTTGTAAAATGGGGTGTTCCAGCATGTTACTGGAACACCCCATTTTACAATCTGATGAGTTTAACTATGCACTTGTTGTTTTTCTGCATATTATGTTCTGCAGAGCTATTACATATAGCAAGGCCTTCTTGATGGTAGGAGCCCAGCGGTGGAACTCTCAAAAGACATTTCGTTGTTGTCTCATACTGTTGGCATTCAGATCCTAGTTGTAGTATGCTTTCAAGTTGTTTCAAGTTGTTATGGTGACCCTAAAACGAACCTTGTTGTTGCTGTATATCTTCAAGTAGTCAGTCCTCCTTATTCACAATTTTTTTTAATCCATGGATTCAAGCATCCACGGCTTGAAAATATTTTAAAAATATATAAATGCCAAGTAACAAACCTTAATTTTGCCATTTATGTAAGGGAAACCATTTTACTATGCCATTGTATTTAGTGGAACTTGAGCATCCACAGATTTTGTTATCCATGGGGGTGGGTGGGTCCTGGAACCAAACCCCAATCGATAACAAGGATTGTAGTTTCCAAGATATGGCAACTCTAAGGTGAACCTACTACAGGGTTTTCTTGGCAAGATTTGCTCAAAGGGGATTTGTCTTTGCCTTTCTCTGACTTGTCCAAGGCCACCCAATGGGTTTCCATGACCAGAGATTTGAACCCTCTTCTCCAGAGGCATAGTCCAATGCTAACACCACTATATGTGGTTCAATATGAATCTATGTGGGGAGGGGGAGGAAAGATTTATTCAGAAGGGGTTTGCCTTCCTCTGAGGCCGAGAATGAGATTTTCACAAGGCCACCGAGTGAGTTTCCATGGTTGAGCTGAGATCTGAATGCTGGACTCCCAGTCTTAGGGCCTTTGCAGACTGTCAGAAATAGTTCAAATTGAGACCACTTTAACTGCCCTTGCTCAGTGCTAGGGAATCATGGGAACTGTAGTTTATTGTGGCACCAGAGCTCTCTGACAGAGAAGGCTCAATGTCTCAGAAAATTGAGATGTCTCAATGTCTCAGCCAGGGCAGTTAAAGTGGACTCAATTTGTACTATTTCTAGCAGTCTGCAAAGGCCCTTAGTCCAGCAGTCAAACCACTACATCACACTGCGGTACTAAGGTTGGACTTATTCTTGGAGCCATTCAGAATGGGGGAAAAAAGTGTGCTTGTCCTGATGTTTGTTTTTCCTGTGGTTTTTATTAATTTGATGTGTTTTTTTAAAAGGAAGGCAACTAACTCTCTTCACAGAATTTACATAAAGATTTACCTATGGTTCCATGAACAGAAGGCATCCATTCCCTCACTTTCAGAAAGCTTCCCAGGTGTTGCATTTCCGTTTCTCTTACATCCATAGGAACAAAGTATGTGTGCCATCTGGTATTTCCTTCCTTTCCCATTCGTGCTGCTAAGTTTTGATTTCTGAGTTCAGGGCTATTGTTGTGGTATACCTTCAAGTCATTTCTGAATTATGGCAACTCTAAGGTGAATCTAGCACAGTGTTTTTTTTGGCAAGTTTCTTCAGAGGGGGTTTGCCATTGCCATCCTCTGATGCTGAGAGAGTGTGACTTGCCCAAGGTCAACCAATGAGTTTTCATGGCTAAGGGCAGAGAACCTGTAAGATCAGTGAGACTTCAGGTTTGTTGGTCTTCAGAAACTGGATAACAATGGAGAAATTATGAGATTTCAAATAAGCATGTGCTCCTTTCAGCCCGCATCCTCAAATGATGGGCGTTGATGGGCAAAAATAACAGCAGCTTGCAAGAGCCCTCCCACCTGCAAACCACATTGGTGTTTCTCTGTCATCTGTGCTTGAGAGTGCATAAGAAACTAAGTGAAACACGTTGTCTTATTCTGTTTTATGTATGGCTTCTGAAAGTGCATGAGCTTATACCATTCCCATGTTATCACATATGTTACATATGTGACTCTAGTGTTATGGTTTAATTCAGTTTTGCCTTATCTGCTCTACTTGTATTTCAAATTCTGTACCAGACTCCACCAGCAATGTCAGTATTAATTCAGCATTGCCCAACTGTATCATTGACGTGCCTCTACACATTCTTTAACAGTACACTGCACATCATGCATGCATTCATATTTTACACGTGACTTGAAGCAGTCTCCAAGTTGCTTGCACTCTCCGCTTAGCATGCACTTTGGTTCTTGCTTTGTGTATGTGGCACATATCTGGACTGCACTCATCTGGGCAGCCTAGTATTGTGCATGAACACACCTGGCAGAAGCCCAGGGGTGAGGATTTGTACAAATAGAAATGAATGCCGTAAACCTGAAAACCATGAGCAAAGTTTTTTGAGGATGTTGTCAATGTTCTAGAAATCTTCATTTCAAGAGTTGCTATCTCTGCATTATGCCATTCAGTAACTAGAAACACAACATGCTATCAAACATAGTCCAGGAACACAAGGTAGACCAAAATGGCAGTGAGGTCCTTATGTAAGCCCACAGGCTATTAGCTGGCCACTCCTGGCCTACAGTATAGCATTTCCAGGTAGGTGACTGGGAGAAGACCTTATGTAGCAGGATAGGGGGAGTAGATGAAAATAGCTGGGATATCAAAGGAAATAATTATGGGAGAAGGAACTGAGAATCAGCCAAAGTGCAAGGAAGGGGAAAGTCCTAAAATGGCTAGTTTCTCCCACCCTAGATGGATACTCACCAAGCCATTTGCTAGTTATGTGGATGAAGGCAATACACCTCCCTGCTGAGCAGATCACTACTTGGAACAGGACATGGAGGTACTACAGTATTCTGTTTAATGTACAATATTATTACTGAGTGCCTCTGAAAAGGGTGGGAACATGATACTCTTTGAAAAGAGGGTATGGATGTGGGTGCCCCTTTGGGTCTCAGCTTAGTAAGGCTATTCTCTAGCTTTAATGTAGGACTTCCATTGATATAAGATATGCCCTGAAGTCCTATCTACCCAGGTCATCCGGGTTTTCCTAAATGACACTTCAGGGTGGAGACATTGGAAGGAGAAGCAGCTTTAAAAGATATCAAATGTTCTGGGAAAGCAGTCAATGAAGGGAGAACAAAGGTTCAGATCCATGGCGCTCTCTTGAAAGCATTTTTCAGTAGCACTTACCAGACCTCCTTGCATGGCATTGCAATGAAGGATTTGGAATAGCTAGCAAATTATTTCTCCTAGATTCATCCAAGGCAACTAAAACTGCAGAATGTGCCATTTTGTGACACACATAACAACTTAGAGGATCACATCAAGATTCTCAGCAAAGGTGTGAAACAAGTCCTCCCCCAACCAAGCTGCTGAAAGGGCTTTTTTGGGGTAGCCATCATATTGCCAAGACTGCCATCATGTGGTAACACTGGGTTTTTGTTCTCTCATAAAGGTTCTACAAATATCACTAATTTGGGACAGGGAAATCCTCTTGACTATATTGCTCCCATTTGGAGCCTGCGGAAGACTCTCCATTACTTCCAAAAGTCAGACACTTCTGCCATTCCCAGAAATAAACTTTGACTCAAACAACGGAGTGAATTCACATTTAAGAGAGGTCTCTTTCAAGAAGTCCCTTCTATGAAGGAAAAGTACACATTGGAGAGTGTGAGATGCCATGACTATTATGAAGGGGAGAGACATGGGAATATACCAAGGTTGGGCAATTATAGAGTGAGAGATCATGGGTATGTTGCAATCCTGCACAGCTTTCAAGATCTGGAGGGAAGCCCTTCCCTCAGTCCCACCACCTTCAAAGGCATGTTTGGAGAGCACAAGGATGCATGAGATGGCCTTCTCTGTGGTTGCTATGGAACTCTCTAAGGAAGGCAATTCTAGGCATTTCCTTGTTATCTGCCAACAGGTAATGCTTTTCTACTCGGCAACTAAGTGATATGGACAGATATTTTTAAAGGGACTAGCTGACTTCCTTTTTTGCATCCCTGCAAAATCATAGAATCACAGTTGGAAGAAACCTCAAGGGCCATCTAGTCCAACCCCATGCCAACACAACCAAAGCACCCCCAACAGACGGCCATCCAGCCTCTGTTTAAAAACCTCCGAAGAAGGAGACTCCACCACACTCGAAGAGTGGAGTGTATTCGACTATCGAACAGCTCTTACTATCAAGAAGTTCCTCCTAATGTTGAGATGGAATCTTTTCTGTAGTTTGAACCCACTGCTCTGGGTCCTATCGCTCCATATTTAGTATGGCATTTGACAGTATGATCTTAGGTAAGTCACCTGTTCTCAGCCTCAGGGAAGGCATTTATATCTATTAAGTAAATCTAACATCGCGAGGGTACAGTTGCTTTTATGTGTGTGCCTTCATGGTGACCCCATGAGTTTTAGTGTTTTCTTAGGCAAGCAATAGTCAAGAGATGCTTTCCCACTGACTTCCTCTGAAATTTAGCCTCCAGCATCTGGTATTCCTTAATGGCTCCCATTTCAAGTACTCACTAGGACTCACCTTGTTTAGCTTCTAAGATGGAATCTGGTAAATTCAGGGTACTTAGGCGTCTTACTTCTGCAATACACCATTCAAGACTTAGGACTCTTTCATGCTAGTTACACCACTATGATTCCACCTGAACTGCCATGGCAGCATCCTAGTTTAGGGAGGCACTAGTGTCCTATGGCAAAGAATTCTAAATACCTCAGAAAATTAGAATTTCAGGATTCCACAGAATGCAGCCATGGCATTTAAGGTGGTACTGAAGCACTGTACTTGTATAATGTGAAAGACCTTTCCTGGGTACTTACTTTATAAGAACTTGTTAGGGCCAGTGTGGTGTAGTAGTTTCAGCTTTGGACTAGGACAGGTCATTGGGAGACCAAGGTTTGAACTGGCTCAGCCATGAAAACCCACTGGATGACCTTGGGCAGTCACACTCTCTCAGCCTCAGAGGATGGCAACAGCAAACTCCTTCTGAAGAAACTTGCCAAGAAAACCCCCATGAATAGGTTCACTTTAGGATTGCCTTAAGTCAGAGAAGGCACACAACAACGAATTAAGAACCACCATTTAGGGTATGTGTTTGAATGTAGATTTAAATGTTGACAAATGCACATATTTGTCGCCAAATTTCAGGATCTTGCCATCTAAGACATCAAAGATTAAATGGTAGTCTCCTTTATTCCTCACTGGAGCTCATCTCCTTGTTGAGCATAGCCTCTTTAACCAACTGGCCTGAACTCTTCCAAGCTGGCAAAAGCTGGAGACCTTGTGTAAAATCTGGAATATAACTGTATGCACAACTAACCTGTTCAAAAATCTTTCGTTAAAATTTATTACTTTACTATGTGGCTTAGTCTATTGAACTATGGAACAAAAAATTTAACTAGTCTATTGAACAAACTGCAACTCAGAGCAGCCCAAATATTACAAACAGGTTTATTCCAAAAGTCATCTTTTTAAAATTAACCAATACCCTATGACAGGTTCGCACATTGAACTTTTCAATAAAAGAATGGAACTCAAGTGGGAAAAGCAAATCTTAATAAACACAGTACTCAGGTCATTTTCATTCTCTCATTGGCACAGCCTGAAGTTACAGACACTTTTAGGGTGCTGTTTAAAAATGCACATTTTAAACACTCTTATTATGCAGAGTAACAAATAAAAAAATAAAGTGTGTGTGTATTAAATCCTCCAACATTCTGAAGTGATTAGGGGGAAGAAAACCCACCTTTTCCTGCACAGTCAAACTGATGAACAGGACAACAAACTCCAGAGACATATGTTCTAAGAAATGGACACAGGGTGCTACCCATTCATGAAGAAATGTGTCCTTCCAAATTAAAAATAAAAAAACAAAATGCATAGAGAATATTGACATTTAATTCCTGGAGAAAACCTAGCAGACATAAACAGCAGTAGTCTGCTTATGTTTGTCACCCTTTGTAGCCTAGAAAAAAAGCTAATAGGCACAAGAACAATGAATTTTCCCAGAAGGGAAGAGAAGTGTGTTCTTGAACTGAGTACATCTCTTTAGTGATTCTACAAACAGCAGCTTTTCTCACAAAATCAGCACCACCAGTTATTTCCATCAGCTGGAGGCAGAAAACACACACAAATATTTCAAAAATTCAGCTGGAGAGCAGTAAAACTTTGCTACAAGAAGAATAAAATTTGCAGCACCTGGCAAGAAAAGTAAAAGGTAAAATTAAGGAGGCAGTCTTCAACAGAGAGCTTGAAAACAAGACTGTTGTTGGTGGGAAGCGTTTCCTTTTTTTGAACATTTACAAACTAAAACACCTCTATACCCAGCCTTAATTGTACTCCACTATTCACACACTTTCACTTTTGCCTCTATTTTCTTTTTCCAGACTGTCCTGGGACAATTCTCCCACACACATCTGTGCATTCTTCATCCGGTCAGTTATTTTCTCTTTAAACTAACTGTAGAAAACTTTAACTCCCATTACTCCCAATTAAAACATATAAACCCTTATGCACTACATTCACCAAATTAATACAACAAAACACATGGCAGGACCTGCCAGATTCTGACAGTTATGCAGCTTAAGGCTGCTGGTTATTGCAGTCCAAGAACATCAAGAGTTGCTGTATAATTCCCAACCCCATCCAACACTGCCTTCTTGTCCTGCCAGTGATTTGAAAAGGATAGTTTCATCTTTGGAACATTCAGTGACACTACCATGATAAAAAATATGAAAATATGTCCATAAAAGCTGCAGGGAAGACTATTTTTAGAAACCCAAGGGCAGAATAGCTTTCTACTTATTTAGGGTATTTTTTTACATCTTAGGCTTTGAGGTTCTCTCCACCAACATGTACCTCCAAACTATGACGTCCGCTGCTTCTTGGCTGGCTTGATAGGGGACAATTCTTCCTCCATTTCAGTTGATTCATCATCTTCACTAATCTCTTCCTCTTCACTGAACTCAGAGAGATCCTTTCGGTGAACTGGGAAACAGCCAAACCCATTTATTTATGCTTCCAGCCCTTAACTAGCAGGTGGTAGAGTACCCACCTTCACCAAAATGTTTCTGAATGCACTGATTTCCCTAGCCCTTTTTCCTTACTGCAGACAATAGGTCTCTATAGACTGCCCTTTCTCCACATATCTGCACCTGCAATATAGGTGCTCTTGTAATACAGAATCTGACCAAACTATATAGTAGAATGGGCAAATTGCAGGCTGTAGGTCACACATAGCCTACTGGAAACCGTAAGGTGAAAATGGAATTCAAATTTTCCCTAATTACCCCTGAGGAGCAATTTTGCTACTTTTTACCTCCTTGCACTGTTTTATGTCCTGGAGAGGTCTTTAACTTCTAGGATGTGTGTGTGAGTAAATATGGTCTAAATGCTGCTCTTGCCCTCTGAAAAGTGTCCAGTGATATTTGTGTGCAAAACATTGTGACCTTTTTTTTTTTTTTTTTGGCACAGGGAGCACAGCTTTCCAAGGTCTAGGGGGTAGTGACAATGCAGCCCCCTAAACTGTGACAGATGCCCACTCCTGCTATAGCAAAGCAAAAGCAAAGCAGCTTCATTTATATACCGCTTCATACTGCGCTATGCAGGGTCTAACCGGTTTACAACTGTAAGCTCATTGCCCCCCAACAGCTGGGTACTCATTTTAGTGACCTCAGAAGGATGCAGGCCTGAGTCAAGCCTGAGCCCTGGATAGTATTGAACTCACAACCTTGTGGTTTATGAGTGAGTGGCTGCATTACAGGCATTTAACCACTGCGCCACCAGGGCTCTTCACTATGTAATTTATGGTATATATAAACCATGAAGAAAACATGAATACGAAGATCAACGATTAGACATCAAATGTTATACAAAGTCCCTATATTGGGAGAAGGGTGAGATATAAGAAAATAAAATAATAATATACAGATAAATTCCTTAATATTTCATATGTAAAAGTACATTGCTCCTATCTACTTCTTCCCATCCTTTAATATTTAGTGCAAGTCTCTCCATGCCCTCAAGAGTTATCCAGACTCAGACGTTCTTACAGATTTGGTGTCGTCCTGAAAGGTGAACAGGCCCTGATCCTGAGCGCAAGCGGAATGTCACTGGAGGCTGGAGCTCAAAGTTTTGCAAAGCCACCTGCAGGGAAAAAAAGGGTTAGGGCACAAGTCATGGAGGATGGACTGTCTATGCCGTTGAAATACTGTATATACTCATGTATAAGTCTAGAAAGTTTAGTTAAAAATTTGACCTCAAAACCCTGAGTCGACTTATCCATGGGTCAATGTAGTTACTGTACTTTTAACTCTCATAAAAAAGGGAACCATCCCCTGGTGAAAGGCAAGAGTGCAATCTGTCCTGAAAGCACTGCCCCCCTCTATGCTTTCGTCCATCCAGCCTTTAGTATAGAATTTTGTAAGTTCTTTGGCATTGTTTTCCTTTGCTTCATCCTTTAGATCCTTTGTTATATGCCCCTAAGTTTTAACCTCAGGTCATGTTAAAATCCTAATTTTGGCCCCAAAACCTGCCCTCAACTTATACATGTGGCTGACTTATAGTTGAGTATATATGGTAATCAGGACTCTTGTTATTCTTCTTCGCAGGTCATCATGGGCCTGCCCTGACATTTGGCTCTTTTTTATCCCAGCTGTGAAATTATCTCAACACAACTAAACAAGGAAACAGCCTTGACTCTTAATTTTATTGAATGTCTTCAGTCCAGACCAGTACAGCCACAACTGGACCTACAGCAGAATAAATATTGCATCAACCCTGCCAATCTGAATAGATTAAGGTCAAGCTGAGGCTGAATTGAATCTACTGGCATGTATTATCAAAGACCTCCTAGATGGGATATATGTAAGAGGAAAAACCTCAGGATTTCAGAAAATCTGTACAAAATCCTGCTGCAGGTATTACAAAACTGTGCATCAGAGGAGCAACCCTCGGGCCTACAAACTCAAGCCAATGAATTTTGCCCTTTCTGGACTACCTGTTAGCTCTCTTAGATCAACACCTTGTTGCCACCCATGTCCCCACTCCAAGCAGATCCTTTTACCATGGGCTGGCATGACCACTTCAGATTGGCCACTGGCACAGCAATCTCCTTGTTCTGATAGTCGCGCCCAACAAGCTCCACAATATTGCATTCATCCTTGGCACTTGCTGACAGGCAAACCTTAAAGATGGGAAGTTAAAAAAGTGTAAGTGTCTACCATTTGCCAACCAACAGCATGAGGCTGGAAAGGTTTAGGATGGGATCTTATTGAGGTCTCCCATCAATGGAAGCTGGGAGAGTGAAAAAAGTTTCCTAGCAGGCTCCCCTACTCAAAACATGCTTCAGAGGGTTGGGAAATGCTCTGGAACATATTTTGGGATTATGAGGGGAGGAGACTGTCTGTTTATTTAATGCTGGATCAGACCAAAGCTTTCCATTCCCACAATGCCAACCAGATACCAAAAGGAAATCCCAACTATGAGATTTCACCTTTGGCACTGCAAACTCCTGACCTTAATGTTATTCCTGGGGGAAAACTCAATGACCACAGGGTAGACAATTGTGACCCACAGCCAGCCACAGTTATTTAAAAGAAAAAGTAGGGAACTGCAGTAATTCCTGAAGGCTGTACTCCACAAATTCCTCCTTTATGATTTGCAATCATACACCTCCTTTGCTGTTATTGTTGTGTGCCTTCAAATTGTTTCCAATTTATGACAACCCTAAGGAGTTTTCTTGGAGTTTATTGTGGGGTTTCCTTGGCAAGATTTGTTCAGAGGAGGTTTTCCATTGCCCTCCCCGGAGGCTGAGAGTATGTGACTTGCCCAAGGTCACCAATGGGTTTCACGGCCAAGTGGGGAATCGAACCCTGACCTCCAGAGTTATAGTCCAGCACTGAAACCACTATGCCATCCTTGGCTGACAAACCAGAAAAAGCAGTTGTATGGGCAAAACAATCTTCTTTTTGGCGCTTCCTAAAAATATAGAGGACACAATTTATAGGCACACTATTATTTCTTTACTAGCTTGTAATAAGACTAGAAGTCTGCATTTCCATACTACCTATGACTATCTGGCTTGTAGTCTTCTAATCTCTTGATGGGCTATTTTAAAGTAGGCAAGCAGAAGACAGAGGGATCAGTCTCAGCTTGGCTAGCTCAGTGTTTCTATGGTAGTCACACAGAAATCTTCTCCTCTGTGGCTACCACCGAAACAAGACTGGCTATTAAAACAGCTGAAACTCTCCATTCCTTCTCCGCCAGACATTTCAGCTGCCCATGGCTAGCAGGATGAGGTGTTATAACAAGGCTGTGTTATGTGCTGGTATCCCCACATCAGGTCAGGACCTCTCTTACCGTACTCAGAACTAGGAAATGGTCAGAGTCATCTTCTTCGCTCACTTGAAAAGTGAAAGAGCGGGCAGTGCTGTTCAGCTCACATCCTAAGAGTAAAAAACCAACAAACAAAAACCAAGCGTACATTGAAACTGATAAGCAAAGTGTAAAAGCAAAACTGTGGCACCTTTGTGAGAAACCAAACATTTTTCCCCCTTCACTGAGTCTACTAGGGACATTCTTCATAGACTCACAGAATCATAAGAGTTGGAAGAGACCACAAGGGCCATCCAGTCCAACCCCCTGCCATGCAGGAACTCAAAATCAAAGCATCCCCGGCAGATGGCCATCCAGCCTCTGTTTAAAGACCTCCAAAGAAGGAGACTCCACCACTCTCTGAACAGCTCTCATTGGAAATTCTCACTGGAAGTTCTCTGGAGCAGCAGAAAAAAAGCTAGCTCCCTCCTCAATATGACATCCCTTCAAAGCAGTTGTGTTCCATCTCAGCATGGTCCCACTTTGCAGGATCTTCAAAGAAGCAAATGAACTCTACACAAATCCAGTGTGGGCACCAGCAGACAGTCAAACCTATGAAATCTCGGGTGAAAACCAATCAGGGTTCAAAACACATTGCAGAAATAATCCAGTTTGAGACTGCTTTAACTGCCCTGACTCAGTGCTAGGGAATCCTGGGAACTGTAGTTTATTGTGGCACCAGAGAGAAAGCGAAGGGGCTGTACAGACGGCCCCTAAGGGGTGGCTCCATGCCACCCCTGAAAGCGCCAGATTGGGCCCGCAGCAACCATACGCCGTGGCCCCGATCCGGCTCTTTGCCACTCCAAAAAGAGCTGGCAAATGCAGCTCCATTTTGGAGCGACAAAAAGCTGCTTTTACTGCCACCGCGGCGGCTCTTCTGTGTTATAATAATAATAATAATAATTTTTATTTGATACCCCGCCCCTCTGAAAACAATCGGGGCGGCTTACATCATAAAAATCCAACAATAGTTAAGAACAATTACCACCCCCTCCCCCCCTTAAAAATATAATTAAACTCAGTACAATTAAAACCATGAAGGAGGTAAATTCCTCCATTAAAATGACAATACACAACATGCATAGACAGACAGCAGAACAGCAGAACAAAATGGCCGCGGATATCACATACAGGCTCAAAGAAGCCCAATTCCTGAAGAGGAGAGCATCTCGGGGGGGGGGGGGGGGGCGGAAGAGGACTTTGGAACCAAACTGATAGATTTAATCCGGGAAGGCCTGCCGGAAGAGATCCGTCTTGACAGCTTTCTTGAAGCTGTCAAGTGATGTCAGCTGGCGAATCTCCTCCGGCAGGCCATTCCACAGTTTGGGGGCAACTACAGAAAATGCCCTCTGGGAGGTCGTCACCAGCCTCGTTCTTTGAGGCTGTAACAAATTCCTTCCAGAGGACCGGAGGGCACGGGGAGGATTATACGGGAGGAGGCGGTCCTTCAGATAGGCTGGACCCAAGCCATTTAGGGCTTTAAAGGTCATTACCAACACCTTGTACTGGGTTCGGAAACTAATAGGCAGCCAATGGAGGGACCTTAATACCGGGGTAATATGGTCCCCCCTAGATGTTCCAGATATCAATCTGGCCGCCATATTTTGAACCAATTGAAGTTTCCGAATCAAGCACGAGGGTAGCCCCATGTAGAGCGCATTACAGAAGTCGAGGCGTGAGGTTACCAACGCGCGCACAACGGTCTCAAGGTCTCCTACTTCCAGAAAAGGGCGCAGCTGGCGTATCAACCGAAGTTGATAACAGGCGCTCCTGACCGTCGCATTAACCTGATTTGTCATCAGAAGCGACGGGTCAAGGAGCACCCCCAGACTGCGAACACAGTCACTGGAGGAGAGCGTGACCCCATCCAGGACTGGAGGTTGCAACCCAGTTCTTGGTTTCGGAACCTGTACCGTGAGCACCTCCGTCTTGTCTGGATTCAATTTCAATTTGTTTTTCCTCATCCAGCCCATTACCGCCTGAAGACATTCATTGAGAGAAGAGATGCCATTGGAATTCGAGGCCGACGAACGAGACACGGAGAAATAGATTTGGGTGTCATCAGCGTACTGATAACACCCAGCACCATAACTCCGTATAATCTCACCCAGCGGCTTCATGTAGATGTTAAATAACATCGGGGACAAAATAGCTCCCTGAGGGACCCCACAAGTGAGTTCCCTCTTGCTGGAACTACAGTCCCCGAGCAGCACCCTCTGGGACCGACCCGAGAGGAAGGACCGGAACCACTGCAAAGCAGTGCCCCCGATACCTAACCCCTTCAGGCGGCCCAAGAGGATGCCGTGGTCTATCGTATCAAAAGCCGCTGAGAGGTCTAGGAGCACCAACAGGGTCACACTACCCCTGTCGATGCTCAGACGCAGATCGTTGGTCAAGGCAACCATGGCAGTCTCAACCCCAAAGCCTGTCCTAAAGCCGGTTTGAAATGGGTCTAGATAATCGGTTTCATCCAAGACCGCTTGGAGCTGAAGCGCAACCGCCCTCTCGATCACCTTGCTCAAAAATGGCAGTAATGAAACAGGCCTATAGTTCTTCATATCCAGGGGGTCCAGGGAAGGCTTTTTCAGAAGCGGCTTAACCGCCGCTTCCTTTAAGCAGGATGGAACCTGTCCTTCCCTGAAGGATGCATTGATGATATCCCGAAGGAATCTCACCAATGGTTCCCCTCCCTGGACGGCCAGCCATGATGGGCAAGGGTCGAGGGGGCAGGTCGTCTTCCTCACTTTGTCTACACACTGCGCCAAGGGAGTGCCCTGATGTTGCATGGCATGCAGTGGGGTGCGTGGTGTGACGGCGTCGTCGGGGCGGCTGGTGTGCAGTCACCCCACCCCAACTCCACCCCCAGGCTGACCCTTGTGGCTGGTCTGTACAGGCCCTAAATGTCTCAGAAAACTACAGTTCCCAGAATTCCTTAGCATTGAGCCAGAGCAGTTAAAGCAGTCTCAAACTGGATTATTTCTGCAGTGTGTTACGGACCCAGTTAAAAGGAGAAACTAGATCAGGGCATCAGTAGGGTGCAGATGTCACCAGGTGATACCCCAAGGAGGGGTGACACTACTGCTTCCCAAATATTTGCCTATGGGCAGAAATGGGATGTAGTGTTCACCTGCATCCCTTTAAAATGCTGAAGAGATGGTGTGCTCAGTGGAAAGAGAAAGGAGAGGCCCCAGGGGTTTTTTAATTGAATTTTAAAAATTCTTTAAAATTTCTTTAAAAACATCAACTCTTACCAAAAATCCACTTCAAACTCATGAAACTCTGTAACTGCAAATACTTTTAGGTTGTGTGCATGGCATTGTAATTTAAAGATATACAGTGGGCCTTTGGTATCTGCTGGGGTTTGGCTCCAGGACCCCATGCTGTGGATACCAAAATCCGTGGATGCTCAAGTCCCATTGGCATCCTTTCTACAAAATGGCAAAATTGAGGTCTGCTTTTTGGAATGTAATTATTTTTAAGCTGTAGACTCTTGAATCCATAGATATGGAGGGCTGAATGTACTTTTAATAGTGCTACTTTATGTCACAACTGTGACCATTACATTCAGTGATATAAGGGAATTATGATTTATGAGTAACGTTAGTACAGAAAAACATTACTATGGACAGTGTGTGGCATGGGAGGAAGTCGATGGGTGTGTGTGGGGTGACACTACAAGTTACTGCACTAGCAATGAACTAGATTCCTCCCTTTGCTCCAATGTGAGAATCAGCATGGCTTAGTGGTTTGAGTAGATGGGACTTTGACTCTGGAGTTCAATTCTCGGTTTGGCCATGAAACCCACTGAGTGACCTTGGTGGGCAAGTCACACTCTCTCACTCTCAGAGGATGGCCATGGCAAACCCCCTCTGAAGAAACTTGCCAAGAAAACCCTATAAGGTCTCTTTAGGGTTGCCATGAGTCAGAAATTACTTGAGAGCCGCACAACCACCACCAGAAGACTCCAAAACAAAGGCGAAAGCTTGCAAAATTTTGTTTACAGCCTGATCCTCCCTGCATTGGCTCAGTTTTAGGTTTCACTGTCCTCCATGGAGGGTCTGGAAACTATAAAGCCCTATGAGGAACGACTTAGGGAACTGGGTATGTTTAGTCTGGAGAAGAGACAATTAAGAAGTGATATGATAGCTCTGTTTAAGTATTTGAAGGGGTGTCATATTGAGACGATGGAGCTAGCTTGTTTTCTGCTGCTCCAGAGAACAGGACCCAGAGCAATGGATGCAAGCTACAGGAAAAGCGATTCCACCTCAACATTAGGAGGAACTTCCTGACAGTGAGAACTGTTCGACAATGGAACATACTCCCTTGAAGAGTGGTGGTTTGGAGGTCTTTAGGATGCCCATTTGTATGGGATCCTTTGATTGGGAGTTCCTGCATGGCAGGGGGGTTGGACTGGATGATCCTTGGGGGTATCTTTCAACTCCACGAGTCTATCATTCTAAGTCACATGCTCTCAGCCTCAGGGGAAGGCAATGGCAAATATCCTCTAAACAAACCCCTCGGAGAGTGGTGGAGTCTCCTTCTTTGGAGGTGTTTAAACAGAGGCTGGATGGCTATCTGTCGGGGGTGCTTTGATTGTGAGTTCCTGCATAGCAGAATGGGGTTGGACTGGATGGCCCTTGGGGTCTCTTCCAACTCTGTGATTCTATGGTGCTTGGAAAGAAGGGGAGCACTGAGAAGCGCTTCCCCATAAGCCACGTGGAAACAAGGCAGGAGCTGGAGAAAACTCCGGAGGCAGAGCTTGGCTTGCCCTCCAAGCCAAAGGAGGGCCAGGCATCGCAAAATGGAGGACAGGCGAGAAAAAGAGAGGACATGACGACCAAAGAAAAGCTACTGAACACTCCTAGAAATGCAAAACCATGCTTCTTAGCCATGGTCCAAATGGAGATTTTCAAGAAAAGTGTAGTGCATCCCTAAAGAAAAGCTCCCAAACGCTCACAGGAACATAGATTAATGTTTCTTAGTCAAGCTCAAAGTGGAGGACATTTTGGAATTACTCCTGAAATGCAGGGCATGGCCAAAGGGAAGCTAAAGACGCTTCCTAGAAAGCGTAAGTCCATCCTTCTTTAATCCTGCTCAGAATGGAGGACATTGAGGAACCCCTCCTGGGCAGAAGAAGGCTGAAATGGAGGACAGGGCTACATAAAAGCCAAAACATAAACCCATGCTTCTTAGCCCTGCTCAAACTGAAGATTTTGGAAGTCCTCCTGGGCTGCCTTAAATGTAGGACATGGCCCTACATGAAAAGTTTAACCCCCCCCCCCTAGAAATGGAAGCCCATGCTGGCTAGTGAGATGTTCCAAATGGAGGGCGTTTGGGGGTCCCTTCCTGGGCCGAAGGCTGGAAGGGAGGGCCTGTCCTGGGAAAGGAGGGCCCTTGGCCGGACACCTACCGAAGGCGAAGCGGCTGCTGCAGTCGGAGGGCTTCTCTCCGTCGACCAGGCTCTCCAGCTCCAGGAAGGCGGCCATGCTGCCGGCGGCACCGAAAGGGCGAGGCGGCCAAGGGCAGGCCCTTAAACCCTCCGCACCGCCCCGAAGAAGGAGGAGGAGGAGGAGGAAGGCCCGGGCCTCCAATGGGGAAACAAGCGCCCGCAGAGAAGAGGCTGACCCTGGCTTCCTTCAACGGGAGGAAGGAAGGGAATCCCCTCCACGTGGCCGAGGGCCTTCGGCTTTGGGCAGGGACTCTGGAGACCTGGGTTCGGATCCTGGCCCAGGCAGGAAAAGGGAGCACAAGGGGCCTCTTGGAGTTAGTTAAGGACTCTGGGCTCTGACACTCCCAGTCCTTGTTAGGCTGCAAATCAGAAAAGTTCTTGCAGGGATACTCTGCAGGAAAGAGCATCCATGGAGGGAGAAGGCTTAAAACCTAATACAGCATATATATATGACCTAATACAGCATATATATATATATATGACCTAATACAGCATATATATATATATATATATATATATATATATATAAAACCTAATATAGCATATATATATGACCTAATATAGCAAATATATATATATATATATATATAACCTAATATAGCATATATATATGACCTAATATAGCAAATATATATATATATATATATATATATATATATATATATATAAAACCTAATATAGCATATATATATATGACCTAATATAGCAAATATATATATATATATATATATATATATATATATAAAACCTAATATAGCATATATATGATACAGCATGTTATATATTGTAACGACACACACACATAATATACCTAATAGTAAAAGTAAATAGTAAAAGAGTTCTTATACCTGGGATCAAACATTGATAGAAATGGGGACTGCAGCTAGGAAATCAGAAGAAGATTAAGAATGGGGAGGGTGGCTATGAAAGAACTAGAAAAGCTTATAAAATGCAAAGATATACAACTCAGCCCAAAAGTCAGAATCATACAAGCCATCGTATTCCCTATTACCATGTCTGGATGTGAGAATTGGACAGTCAAGAAGGACAGGTTACTTACCTGTAACAGTATTTCTTCGAGTGGTCATTGCGAATTCACACAAATGGGTTTTATCTGCGCATGCGCAGCTAGCTCGGAACCTTCTGGAATCACTGGGCAGAAGTTGGATTGCAACTTTTTGGCGGTAGCTCCGCCCACCTCTATATAGGCCCCGCGTTCCCGCTCGCTCCTCAGTTCCAAGTATGCCGCTAAAAAGCGACAGCAAAGTTATCAAATAGAGCAGGACATGACTGAGGGGAGGTTGGGCAGGATTTGTGTAAATTCGCAGATGACCACTCGAAGAAATACTGTTACAGGTGTGCAACCTGTCCTCCTTCTTCGTGGTCTCTGCGAAAAACACAAATGGGTTATTCAGACTAGCAAGCTAAAGTCCTGGAGGAGGGAGTGTCCTGACACAAAGCTTGCAGGTGCAAACAAGAACGTTTATTGGCACAAACATCAGCCAAAGTAAATTAGGCACCTTCACATATATAGGCATTGCATTCAAGTGCATCAAGAAGTGAATGTAATTCAACAGTCAACGAATTTTAGTCTGCAAATGGAATAAACAGTATGAGTTGCATAGAGTCAGGTCTGAATTCAAGTAGAACCCGTAATGATCTGAAATAATTACTAAATAAACCCTTAAGTCAGGTATCAATGTACATACATTTGTACCGCAGCAAATAATCAACATACTCAACTTGAGCAAGTGCATAATGAAACTAGTGCAAACTTTGTACAAATACATTCAATGAAGTCCAGATAATAATACTGCTCTCCCAAAGGCAGCCTCCTGTCTGGCTTGCGTGTCCAACCTGTAATGTTTGATAAAAGTCATTGGTTGGGACCAGACAGCTGCCTTACATACATCTTCCAAGGGAACGCCAAACAGGAAAGCAGAAGACGATGCTACCGCGCTCGTAGAGTGCGCACGCACCCGGCCCGGTGGATTCTTGCCTGCCAGTTCATAACACAAGTGAATGGTCGAGGTCACCCTTGGACAGTCTTTGTGGGGTAACAGGCAGTCCCTTCTTGTGGTCAGAATAGCACACAAAAAGTCTCTCCGAGCATCTCGAGCCCGAGGTACGCTCCAAATAAAAAGACAAAGCTCTGCGAACGTCCAATGTGTGCAGTCTTTGTTCGACCTCAGTGGTCGGGTTCGGGGCCAGGGTGGGTAGCACAATGTCCTGGTTGATATGGAAGGCGGACACCACCTTCGGTAAAAAGGTGATGTCGGTACAGAGGACCACCTTGTCTTTATGGAACCGAAGATAGGGTTGGTCCATCCTTAAGGCACATAGCTCACCGGCCCGGCGAGCTGAAGTCAAAGCTACAAGGAACGCTGTTTTCCAAGTCAAGAGTCTAATGTCAGTAGTAGCCATGGGTTCGAAAGGTTTTGTAGATAGGTAAGACAATACCAAGTCCAGGCTCCAGGCCGGTGTCGGTACCGAGGCTGGTGGGTGTAAATTATTAAGCCCTTTAAGAAATCTCTTGACTAAGGGGTCAGAGAAAAAAGATGGTCTGCCCTCCAGCTGGTAGTGGGAGCAGATAGCTGAGAGGTAACACTTGATAGAAGCAAGGCAAAGTCCTGATTCGGAAAGGGAAAGAAGGAACTCGAGTGCTGTCGGTACCGAGACTCGGGATGGAAGAATCCCTCTGGATGAGAGAAAGTCCATGAACTTCTTCCACTTGCAGGAGTAAGACCTTCTAGTAGAGGGCTTCTGGGCTGCTTTAATTATTGTCTGTAGATGAGGTGGAAGTGAGCTTAAGGTCGAATTATCCATGCTACCATAGGTAGAGAGTCCAGGTCTGGGTGAAGCACTCTGCCCTTGTGCATCATGAGGAGGTCTGGGAGATACTCCAGGCAACAGTAGGTTTCTTGAGAAAGATGCAGAAGTGGAGCAAACCACGGTTGTCTCGGCCACCACGGAGTGATCAAGATGGCATCTGACTTGTCCGTTCGCATCTTGGTGAGCACTCTGGTTATGAGAGGAAACGGAGGAAACGCGTAAAATTTCCTCCCGCACCACACGAACTGGAAGGGATCGCCTCGAGAAGCTCAGGTTGGTATCCTCAAACAAAACTCTGTGCAGTGAGTGTTGTCCTCTGTGGCAAACAGGTCGATGTCTCTGGTCCCCCAGAGGGAAAAAAGCCAGGAGACTGTCTCGGGATGGAGACGCCATTCGTGACATGGATTGGAGGACCTGCTGAGGCTGTCGGCCAGTTCATTCTCCTGTCTGGGGAGGTGAATGGACTGGAGGAGGATGTTGTGGTCGATGCACCAATCCCAGATGCGAAGTGTGATGCTGAGTAAGGTCGAGGATTTGGTTCCACCTTGCTTGTTCAGGTAATACATGGCGGTGTTGTTGTCCGTCATGAGCAGAACCACTTTGTCCGACAAGTCCATTTGGAAAGCTCTGAGCACTTTCTCTACAGCAAGCATCTCCAGGGTGTTGATATGCAGAGTCTTCTCGTCTGGGGACCACACTCCCCTTACAGTTAGTCCTCAGGGGTGAGCATCCGTGGTCAGCGTGACTTCTGGCTGAGGAGGTAGAAATGGCATCCCTGAGCAAACATTGTCGGGATGGCGCCCCCAATGGAGAGACGCCATGACGTGAGGCGGAATGGTGAGCCACTTTGAGGGGGAGTTGGAAGTGGCATTGAATGAGGATAGGAACCAGGATTGAACGGGTCTGAGGCGCAGCCTTGCCCACGGTGTCACAAATGTTGTTGAGGCCAGATGTCCCATCGCTGTCTGTACAAAGTGAGCCTGGATCCTGCTGTACTTAAGGCAAGCCCTGATGGAAGCGGTAAGGGCTGTCCTCCAGGAGGAAAGCTTTTCCCAGCTCTGAGTCCAAAATTGCTCCGATGAACCTGACTTTCTTGGCAGGTATGAGGTTGGACTTCTCTTCGTTGACTTTGAGTCCCAACGAGTGGAGCAGACTGAGGGCAAACTGGATGTCGTCCAACAATTTTTCTCGGGATGGTGCTGTGAAAAGCCAGTCGTCGAGGTATGGGAAGACCGTTATTCCCTTGCGGTGCAGGAAGGCGGCGACCGGGGCCATGCATTTGGTGAAGACTCTCGATGCCGAGGAGAGTCCGAACGGAAGGACTTTGTATTGATAGTAGTTGGTGCCCACTGCGAAAGCCAGGAATCTGCGATGATCTTCTCGGATGCTGATATGAAAATAAGCGTCCTTGAGATCAATGATGGTGAACCAATGGTCTTTCTGCAAAAGAGGCAAAATGGAAGAAAGAGTCATCATGCGGAAGCATCTGTACTCAATGAAGGAGTTCAGTGCTCTCAAGTCCAAGATGGGCCTCAGGCCCGAGTATTTTTTGGGTACAATAAAGTAGCGGGAAAAGAAACAGTGTCGAGCCCGAGAAGTGGGGACAGGTTCGATCGCTCCTTTATCTTTCAAGGCGCGTACTTTGTCGAGTAAGGTGTCAGAGGGGGTCGTGATGACAATAGCTCCAGTTGGTGGGAGCTCTTCGAATTCAAGGGCATAGCCCCTCTTGACGATGTCAAGTACCCAAGAATCGGAAGTGATGTTGGCTCAGGTGTTAAGAAAGGGCCTTAGTCTGTCATCAAAGGTGTCGACAGAGTACGCTGCAACACATCATTGTTTTCTTCTGGTTTCGAAGGGCTTCCTTCGGAACGCCTGCCTCTGTTGTTGTTGGCAGCGGCCAGAAGAAGAGGATGAACGTGGAGTTTGCCTCCTCCGTGATTGGTTTTGAGTTTGGGAAGCATCTTGCTGGAAGGAACGCTGGGCTGAAGGGTACCAAGGTCTTGGCTGGTAATATCCGAATCTCCTCCTGGAGGACTGGGACAGTTGGATGCCATGCTTGCTCGCAGCAGTTTTCATTTTATACTTAAGATTAAGTTTCTCGTCCGTGTCCTTATGGAAGAGACCGGATTGGTCAAATGGCAAGTCCTCAATGGTTGCTTTGGCCTGAGTTATTAAATCGGCCGCTCGCAACCATGCATGCCGACGGAGTGAGATCGCATTAAGCAGTGTCTTTGAGGAGCAGTCTGTAAGATTCCGGGCAGTCACGATCTGCTGAGCACCAACTGCATGTGTCTCTTGCTGAAGGGCAAGGGCATAAGGCTTATATTCGTCTGGAAGATGTTCAAGGAGCAGGTAGCTGTTGGAAGCTTCATTATAGACCAGTTGTGGTAACCTGGAAATCCACGGGTCCGAAGCTGGTTCGACTGCAGGCTGTTGCTGCATCTGCCCCGAAACAGATGTAGGAGATGGATCACCCTCGGACCCAATATTGCGGGTTGGAGACGGGGAGACAGTGGGAGGCATGGCCATACGCGGCATTGTGGTTGGAGGCTGCTGTATTTCCACCTCGGACTCTGTGTCGACACACACCATCGGAGTGGTCGGTTTCGACATAGACAGGCCCGGGGAGGTCGGTACCAAGATAGTCGTTGGTGGAGGCGTGGAGCGTGTTAACAACGGGGTTTTAAGATTTTCCCCAGATCTAGACTTGCTCCTAGGGAGCATCGGCTGTTCTCTGTTGGTGAAATGGTGGGGGGATGCCAAACGGGCTTTCTTGCTGGATAAGGAGCCTCCTCGATGGTCTCCAAGTGTTCGCGCTTGGAAGACCTCTTTCCACCCCTTTCCACGTCGCTAGGACTCACGCTCTCCATGTGTTTGGATGACCTCTTGGATCTCTCCCTGGATCTTCCCCTTTGTCGAGGGGGGTCCGAGGAAGGTTTGGAAATGGCTACCGAGGCCAAAGCCGTAGTTGGTTCCTCAGCTTGTAAGGCCTTTTCCCACAAAGCCGCCCTCAGCCTGACCATTCTATTCTTCAGGGCTTGAGGGGTCATTTTCTTGCACAGCTTACAGGTTTTTGGATTGTGGGTGTCTCCAAGGCAAAAGACACATTCCTCATGTTGGTCCAAAGTCGGGAATTTAGAATTGCAAGAGATGCAATGTTTGAAAGACGCCATGGTTGTTGAATCCAAAACGTGAAGCAAAGTCGAAGTCGTTAACGGTCCAAGTCAAATCGATTGTAGAGGTGAATAGTCCAATGAACAGAATAAAGTCACAATCCAGAAGAATAGTCAAGTCCAATAAACGTGGTCAAAACCATTAGACGAGTTAACTGCCTAGTAGCGAGGTTCCTTGCTAGCTGCAAAAGCGGCGGACGAAAGGAACTGAGGAGCAAGCGGAAACGCGGGGCTTATATAGAGGTGGGCGGAGCTACCGCCAAAAAGTTGCAATCCAACTTCTGCCTAGTGATTCTAGAAGGTTCTGAACTAGCTGCGCATGCACAGATAAACCCCATTTGTGTGATTCGCAGACCACGAAGAAGAAATATAAATTCATCCACAGTCTGAGGGCAGCAGACAAAAAGGTCCTCTGGGCAGCCATTGACAGTCTAGTCCTGGCCGGTTAGAACTAACATTTCACAGGGGACCTGAGTGTACAGAAGGTGATCCTGTAGGTAACATGGACCCAAAGCAAATAGTTTTAACTAACATTTTGTACTTTGCCCAGAAACTAATTGGCAGTCAGCGGAGTGATCTTAAAATTAGTTAAATCAGCCCTGGTGGCGCAGTGGTTAAATGCCTGTACTGCAGCCACTCACTCATAAACCACAAGGTTGCGAGTTCAATACCAGCCAGGGCTGAGGCTCGACTCAGGCCTGCATCCTTCCGAGGTCGCTAAAATGAGTACCCAGCTTGTTGGGGGGCAATCAGCTCACAGTTGTAAACCGCTTAGACATCCCATAGCGTGATATGAAGCGGTATATAAATGAAGCTGCTTTGCTTGCTTTGCTTTAAATGTGATCACTCCTGGATAAACCCATTATCAGACTGCCTGCCATATTCTGAACCAGTTGGAGTTTCTGGACTTGGTACAAAGGTAGTCCAATGTACAGTACATTGCAGAAGTCCAGCCTTGAGGTTACCAGCGCATGCACTACTATATTTAAGTCTTCCGATTCTAAGAAGGGGTGTATCAGCCAACAGTGGTAGTAACAAGTACTCCTGATTGTCGCATCTGAGCCGACATTTTAAGATGGATCCCAGATCCAGAAGCACTCCAATTGTTTTTTCATCCAGCCCATTACCTCTTGCAAGCATTCATTCAGAGGAGAAACACTATTCTTAGCCGACACTATTTTTGAAAGCATGGGTAAGTATATTTGGGTGTCACTGGCATACTGATAGTATCCTGCCCCATGCCACTGGATGATCTCTCTCAGGGATTTCATGCAGGTGTTAGGATGCACTTTGTGGTATGCCATATAACAGCTCCTTTTTTGAGGAGCAGCACCATCTGGAACCTACCTGAGAGGTGGGTCCTGAACCATTGTAACACAGTACCTCCAATTTCCAACCCCCTCAGCTCTTCCAGGATACCATGCTCAATATTGTTGGGTTGCAGAGTTATCAGAGTTGCAGTCCAACATCTGGATAGACACCCAATTCCCCATGGGCACTGAATACTGTGTCAAGAGGGGTTAGGTAGGAGTAATTATCTCACTTAGGACACCGTGGTGTATGGTAAGGCAATGCTGCCCAAACTATCTGATGTGAGGGACCTGCATTCTCTTTCCCCTTTTCTTTTCTTCCTTGCAAACTCAGAACCAACAGCCAATGGCCCAGGGACTGAACCCACCCCTCTGAGTAGCACTGGGATAAGGTATCCTGTACTGGTTACATGACTGATTTGATGGTCTTGTGATACAGAATGTGCCTTAATCTCAAGAGGCTGCAACAAAAGATTATGTATGCTCATTACCTTCTAAAATAAATTAAATTCTGGTTGTGTTTCAGATGACAAGACCTGATCAAACCTTTTGGGGCTATACAGACTCAACACAGTGGTTGCAAATGGATAGTCCATTAATATCCTGGTTTACCTTCTGCTATTAACAACCCCATCTCTGCATGCAACCATCTGTTTAGGTCATCAGGGCTCCTCTCCTTAAAATTATGGACCTGTGGTGATGATTACTCAACTCACCTGTCATAGCCTACAGGGCATCCTGGAGTCTCTGCTTTGGCTTTTGTCTGGTTTTGAAGAATAGCAGCACCAGATACCACAAACATTATCTTCCTGTAGAGCTAAGGATTGTTATATCCAATAACATCCAAACATTGATACCTTTAATTAATTTAATTTAATTAATAATACACATAACTGTGCATTTAGGTTGGCCCAATAAGGGTATCATTGTATTGGATTTGCTACACCTAGATGTTTTTAAGGACTGTTATGGTAATTCTTAGAAAAGGGTTAACAACTGATCAAGCCCAGTGGTGCAGCTCACCAGAATTATCAGCTGGCCTCATATGGAAAGTCTGCTTTTTGGTGAGGCATGGTCGATTTCCCAGCTGTGGGCAAAGGCAGGGGGTAGCTTGCTGCATGTCATATTTATAGTATTTTATTTCTGTACAGTAAAAATAAAAGGGTTATTACCCCAGTGGGATACTGATGAGTTTTCCTGGTAGCTGGTCTCTGCTGTCAAATGTTAAAAGATGGAAGAGGAACTCACAAAGTGCTGGGGATGGAGCGATCCCAAAGCTACCACAGACAGCAGACATCATATCCCTCTTTTCAGTGAGGCAGTTTCCTTCCTGTTCTGTCAGATAAAAAGTCTTAAAAGAGTTCTGAAGAACAATGCATTGGGTATATCCACCTTCAGATAATCTGCATAGCATGCTTATTCCAATCCATCTTGAATCCATATTCTATCAGCCTGCAAAGAAAACAACTTCTCCATCAAATATAGGCAGAACTTAACAGATAGTGGTGTGTAAATCCTCCAAGTGACAGAGCTGATCCCTGAGGCAAGCCACTATGTTAAGGTATCCACCACTTAGGTGATAGTATGTAGATTAACCAGAAGAAAGCAAGGAAAGTGGTCTAAATGTACTCAGAGCTGGAATTTCAAAATAACCTTTAACCTCAGGTAGCCCCACCACGCTCTCGTCTGTCTAGGCTGGCCTGTCCCTTTTTGATCCAAGAGGCTTATCCTGCCTAGCCCATTGACATCTGGAATAGTCATGTTATATCCAGCAAAACCATCTCTTGTCTAAGCATCATCATTCTACTTTGAAAGTAATGGGGGAAGATACCGCAGTTGTATTACATTTCCATATCATTTTACTCAAGAAGATTTGATTGCTTCCCACTACTACTTCCCCTACACTGCTTTCTGATACTGATCTTCAGTATCTTTAATATTATTTTGACCACAAACTAAACCAGATTTTCAAGAAGCCTGCTTTTTAAAATTTTGAATACATGCCACTATAAACTACACCTCCTTTGCTGCTCAGTAAGAGATTTGAAACATAATAAATTATTCCCAGTGCAAGAAATAAATGAGTAAGATTTGCTGTAACTACTCCAAAACCACCTGCCTAAAGATTATTTTTGGCTTTGACAAATCCGAACTTACTTTCAAATATGACCTTGACAACTGATGCAAGGCCCATGGCTGCAAAGATGCATTGCAGCCAGACTATAAATATGCAAAGCTTAGCAAAGTAGGCTGAGAGCAGTGCTTCCCAGACTATCTGATGTGAGAGACCAGTGTTTTTTTTTTCTCCTAATGTGCCAGGGAGCAGTACTGTATTTTTTCCTTGGAAAGTCGCAGCAGACTATCAGCTGATTCCTCATGGATTGACAATGGTTCACAGACTACCATTTTGAGTAGCACAGGCTTAGAATATTGATACAACACCAGAATTAGCCATGACATCCATATCTAAAAAAGTGGTAGTTGCAGTTCTCTTCAAAATCCTTTGGCCCAAGTCTAATGTTGTAGTATAGCAAGAAGACATGTTAATAACTTTCCTAGGGATTATAAAATAAAAGGTTTATTAATTTTCTGCAAATCAGAATATAGGAAGCAAGCAAAGTACAACAGAATATATTTTAAAAGCATTCTTTAAAAACAGATAAAAACCAAAGTCCAAACACAGCAAGTTTGACTGCAACTCCAGAAACCTGAGGTAACCTGCCTATTCTCTGGCAGGAGCCGTACAATGAAAAAGCTGCTAGAGAGGAAGACCCTTCTTGTGCACTCCCCAACCTAGCTACTCAAGGGGACAGGGCCCAAAACAGGTCCTTTGCCAAAAAATGAATTCTGTGCAGGCTCATCCAGGAGGAAAGAGGCATATATTTTGGCCCCAAGTCATTTAGGGATTTATAGGGCAAACCAGGAGCCACCATAGCAGTGGTTTATGACTCTGGAGACTAGGGTTCAATCCCTGCTCAGTCATGAAACACACCAGGTGACCTTGGGCAAGTCACTCTCCTTCAGTCTCAGGGGAAAGGCAATGGCAAACCTCCTCTGACCGAATCTTACCAAGAAAACCCCATGACAGGTTCACCTTAGAGGTGCCGTAAGTTGGAAAACACTTGGTGCGCACACACAGAGACAGGGCAAACCCAGCATCTTGGATAGGTCTCAGAAACGAACCGGAAGCAAGTGTTCAATTGGTTGAGGATCAGTGACATGAGTCTGTAAAACAGACACTGGACAAACAGCCTGTCGACTGCATTTTGCAGCAATAGTAGGTTCTTGACATTTTTTCAAAGGCAGCACAGCAGTGTAAGCAAGCACACTGCACAGCGTAGTACAATGGTGTTGGATTAGGGCTCTGGGTGACCAAATCCCTACTCTGCCATGTAAACCTAACTAAGGGCAAGCATCTCAGCCTTAGAGAAAGGCAATGGTAAACCTCCTCTGAACAAATCTTGCCAAGAAAACCTCATGATAGGGTCACTTTAGGGTCACCATAAATAAGAAACAACTTGAGCTCACAATATTAGCAGCACAGCAGTCTAGTCAAGAGGTAATAAATGCATAGATCACTGTAGCCAAGTTCAGCACACTTGCCACCTCTGGACAAAGGCACTCTCAAAAGTAACACTCACTCCCCAAGTTCCAAACTGAAGATTTTATTTAAGGTAAGGAATATGGGATAAAAAATATATAAAATGGAAGAAAGATCAGACAAAGGAAACAAACTGGAACAAACCTGTTTGGATTTTACATAACCTAACAACAGGTCAACTTACATGTGATTAGCAGTGGCCCTTGATGTTCAGGAAAAGGCAGTTTTCCATGTATCTCAATATAAACCTTGTGGGACTGGGAGAAAGATAAGGTTTGATATGCTCACCTGCAACAACTAGGAAAGTGAGCAGTTGGCATTCTTAGGAAAAAGAGAAGCTTCATGTCAGATGTCTCCTTGAGAGCGGCAATCCTATGTAATAGGATGTTAAGCCATCCTAACAGGTAAACTATGGCCTCTTGAATGCTCCTAAGCTTTCTTCATAATCTACCTGGTAATCAGTTACTCTGACACAATGATTTAACTGCAGTTACCAGTGTTATACAGGACCTAATGTACTGGTATTCATCATGCTCTTTACTGCTATGTAACTGAACAAGAGAAAAGAGCTGTTCTAAAAGGGCTGTCAGAACCTCAAGAGCCTTTTACCACTTTCTTATGTACTGTATTTCTCAGTGTGTGTGTGTATAAATTTGAGTACACTTCCATTAGTCCCACAAATAAATACAACAGTCACTGGTTCTGCTCTTCATGCTGTTATATGCTATTATCATTCTAGAGCAGGCTGGAGAAAAAAACACAAACCTGCCACCCTGTAGAAAGATTTTTTAAAAAGCAGATGTCTAGTATATTTATTGAAGTTTTAAAATGTGTAGTCTGAACAGATAAAAAAGCAAACCAATTTTTAGGCAATATATTAAGTAAGTTTCAGGATCTATGTAGCTCTCCTATCTTTTTTTTTTTCTTTCCTTCAAAACAATCTGCAGTAAGGAACCACTATCTTAGCGTCAAAGGCTTTTAATTGGGCTAACCCTTTTTATTTCAATAAACTTTTTGTGATTTCTAGATATAAACTTATGTTTGATCACCTTCAAAATAAACCTCTACAGCGCCAAAGTCCACATTTGTTTTGTGGTCAACACAGCTAGCCTTGAGTTTGTATTACTTCTTTTGTATTAAAGAATACATTTACAGAACAGCACATTTACAACAGCACATTTAGACTTAAGAGGCAATGAACACAGTTCAGAAGCATATTTGCTGTACCCTAGGGACAGGTTAAGTTGCTGAGGCCATTATAAACTACTCACCTCTGCCATATAATCAGTAGACTGCTCTAAAGCATACCAAGAACAATATCCTTTTCCACCCACTTTCCTCATTCTGCAATATTATACAGAGACATGTATTTACATTCATTTTGCAATTTATTCTATTTCTCACATGGTCTCCAAATACAATTTTACAAAGTCTGTTGTTCTGCTACAGATACAGTAGATCCAAAGATAGTCATGGAAGTGGTATTCCAACTGTATGCAATGAAACCTGATAGCCTTGAAAGCTGTGTCAATGGTATCGTTTTACAACTGCATAGCAAGGGACTGACCCACATTCTCAAGACTATCACACAATTAACTTAAAATGGTGATAACTGTATAAGAGTTTACGTTAGCAGTAGAAAAATCAAGATTCCTTCTCCAAAATGTATAATGTCTTAAATACATGTTTTCTTTCTGAAATCTAATCAAAACTACATGAAGTGGCCAGGTGCTCTGCATGTATTCAAAGCCAGAGCAAACTTGTAACAGTCATTTTGGGATTATACAAGATTTATCATCACAGTTCAGTGTCTCTGTCCCCTAAGAGAAATATATTTGCTGTGTTTAAATACTTTGCTCACACAGTAAAAATCAACTTGTGAGTGTAATCAAGGCCAAACACCAGTTTCTCAAAGGAGGCTGCAAACTGCACTGCCATTTGAAAAAGTACATAACACTTCTTCAAAGTCTACACAGAGGCAGGGGTTTAAAAAAAGTCAACCCAACTTCCATCCTTCCTAAAAGTACGGTAGTATTTTCAAAGGAAGCAAATACAGTTGATACAGCAAGTGAAAGAAATGAGGTGTGATGTTGGCTGAATACCTTGTGGGAACAAGGCTTTAAATGGAATAGTATTAATTTGTCCAGCTCCTTAACTAGAATTCCTAGCCATGCAAGTTCCACTTGTCAGATTTTGGTAAGACCTTTATATGTTTGGAACAGGCAGTAATGTTAATATTAGGCAGCTACTTGAATTATTTGTAAAATGTGCTTATTTTGTCCACAAAAAAGTCTATCATAAACGTGCTTGACATGAAGGCCCTGATGTAATTTGACTGACCTCCCTCATGGGAAAGGGGAGTTGCAACCCACAGTACTCTCCTCTTCTTTTCAATCAGTGTGGATGGTCAACTGGCTGGCAATAATTATCTTCCTGGATTGTCCTCTGACCAGTTTTCCCCCAGTAGGAGACAATGTTTATTCCATCTTTGAGAATTTATCTTTTAAAGTAATGATCCTTCCAAATCAGTTCTCTTTTCCCAAAACTAACATTTCTAGTGAAGGATATGAGGCACAGTAGAAGAGGCCAGCAGTGAAGTTGGCTTCAGCCTCTGTGGTTAAACATTATTCAAAAGTGCTGTCTCAAAACAATACCACTTTGCATTGGAAAGCAAAATAATTACAAAACAATTAAACACAAAGTGTCAGCATACAGCAAGTTTATATATATTTACACACTGAAATGTACACTTCTGTCACTGAGTGACTTTGCCACAGACAAATGCACAGTTTATCCCTACAAAGCACAAAGCTTAACCAATATTCTTTAGAGGTGATGGCCATTCATTTCCCTATCAGTAAACATGACAACCAACAAAGCCCAGAGTCGTCCTTGTTCATTTTTTGTTAATCAACCAGCACAGGCACCCAACTTCCTTCTGTAAAAGGAAAAATCCCACATCATGACACAGGGGAAATGGAGAAGACAGCCATTCTGTTGAATACAGAGGTGGGTGTATGAACTGCCATCGGTACCACTTTGGGAACTCATGCAGATCTCTTCCCAAGGCTACATCATATGCAGTATTCCTTGGCACTTGGCTTAAGACCAGGAAATGAGAATGACCAATATCAGTTTGTGTTTTGAGCAGCATCTCAGAGAGAGTAATTGATGATTTTTCATATAATTCCTGTCAGGCCAGCTGACTGCTGCCTTTGCATTGACAGACAATAAGACAAACCTCAGGCTCACCACTCTCCAACAGTTAGGTGACTACAGTATGAAATGTTGACTGGCAATCTCCTTACAAGCTCCTTCCAAGGATAACAACATCTTTTGGAAATCCCTCCATTTTAGCTATTTCAAAGCATCCCAACTTGCTATAAAATTCCAGGATTCTTTTATCATCTGGTCTGACTTCACAGAATGCCCCACGGGAACCTAAAGAAGGAAAATATTGGGGAAGGAGTGGAACAAGAAAATAATTACTATAATAAAACTGAAGCTTTGCAAATTTTGATAGATGTCTCTCATCATCTGGTCAAAACCCATTGTTCATTTCCAACTGAAGGTAAAAACCAAGTGATTGATAAGAGCATGAATGTTTTTATACATTCAATCCGATATTTTAGTCCCCATGCCAATTATACAGCTAAAATTGCAGCACTTCAGACATTACAGAAAACCAAAAACGAATTTTTGCTTTCCTAACAAGGATTCAAAGAAATATTTAAAGCATGCCCAAAAACAATGCTCAATAACTTGGGCTTGCCTGTTAGGATTTTTTAACACACACACAAACATACTCTCTCTCTCTTAATATTTGAACTTCTCTCTGGGACACCCAAAGCCCATTTGGGCATGTGAAACTAGTTGCATGGCTTGCTGGATTTTCACTCCCTAGGGATTCACCATTTCTACCACCATGTGATTCACTACTGTATCTGATAACACAAACAATAGTTCAAATACAGTCCACATTTGCTCATTTATTTGCCTTTGGCAAATTTGATTATTCACATATTTGATTAATATACTCTCTAGGAATCTCTAAGTCTTCTAGTGCAACTCTATAGTCAACTTCCACCAAAAGTCACACTGGAGGACCTAGAGATTTGTAAAGAGTACACTTTTTTAGGCATCTGCAGATCCTCCAGTGTCAATGTCAGGCAGATAATGATTCCTAGAAAGGTGTTCACGTAGGTTAAAAAAAATAGTGGTTTGCATTCCCCCCCCCCCTTTCACAGGGATCCTGTATATCGCTGTCTAGGACATTTGAGAATGATGTGGGCATCTAGAAGTGCTGTACATCTGCAAGGTGGTAGTATATGAATGTGGCACATTCCTGTACTGAAACAATAATCAAGGATGCCATAAAAACTGACAATTTTCTATTCTTAATTAAAAAACCTTGTATGTGTTATTGCTCAGTTTTGAAA
Organism: Phrynosoma blainvillii; assembly: GCA_026167975.1. Classification (NCBI taxonomy): domain Eukaryota; kingdom Metazoa; phylum Chordata; class Lepidosauria; order Squamata; family Phrynosomatidae; genus Phrynosoma; species Phrynosoma blainvillii. Next base: position 72,367,007 of record JANUYF010000003.1, on the reverse strand, counting down.
CTGTTCTATATGCCAACAAAGTAATAACTTATGATGATGTACTGTTAAAATGTATTCGCAACATACAATGATTCAGTTCTGTGTTACTAATTAAATATATATTCATGACTGAAAAGGACAGGTTGCTTACGTGTAACTGTAGTTCTTTTGAGTGGTCATCTGTGAATTCATATAAATTGGTTTTACTGCACCTGGGCAGCGCATCATTCAGAACCTTCTAGAGCAGTCATGTAAGATTTTTGGCAGTCACCTCTACCCCTACCCCAACACAATACATATCAGCCTTCCAGCCATTTTCCCTTAGTTCCATAGATATGGCAATACAGCATCCAAAGATCTAAAAATAGTAGGACACAATGAGGGCAGGATAGGCAGGGTTGTGTGAATTCACAGATGAACTACACAGATGACCTGAAGAAGAACTACAGTTACAAGAAAACAACCTGCCCTCCTCCTTCTTGGTCTTGGTGATTCACACAAATGGGAGACTAGTTAGCTACTAACCATAGCAGGTGGGACTGTCATGCCAGCAAAGTAGTCAGTGCATCACAATTAGTCATCAGGTAATATAAGAATGCAGGACAGCTCTCCGAAGATGGCTTCAGCTCAGGACCTGGCATCTATCCTATGATGGGTGATGAAAGTCAAAGGTTGTGGCCAGGCAGCAGCTCTGCATACATCCTCAATAGGTACTCCAGCAAGAAAGAGGATGCAGCAGCAGCCCATGTCAGGTAACTGTGAACTTAAGCTGGAGGATCCTTCTTAGTCCTCTCATAAATTAAGTGCATCATAGGTGATACCCATTTCAAGAAATGCTGCAAAGAAACAGGAAGTCCTTGTTTCTTGAATGAGTAGCAAACAAGGAGCCTCTGAGAGGCCCTAAAACCAGCAGTCCTGTCAATACAGAAGGAAGGAGCCCTCCTAACATCAAGGCAGTGAAGTATCCATTCTAGGTTTGAGGCTGGGTTCTGCATGAATGCAAGCAACACAATGTCTTGATTGATATGGAATGCCAAGACAACCTTTGGTAGAAGGCATGATGATCTGCCAAAATGGCATCCAAGTAGCCAAGATTTAAACCTGCTGTGGCAACCATGGTAGAGATAGGTTTTCTAAGCCATTCCACCCATTTTGGCCACTTTGTAGGGAGATTCAATCCTCCTTGAGGTGGAGGGTTATCAAAAAAGGTGTGGGACAGGTTTGGCTTCAGTCAGGTGAAATGGCAGAGGTTTGTGGGCAGGCACTTCAGACAAACTGGTATCTGTATCAGTGCCAGATGTGGTTGTGAATGACAATGCAGATGAAGAATGTCAGGAAGACAATGACTGCTAGGCCACTGGTAACAGCAAAAGTGCTGAGTGCTTGGAATCGTGAGCCTGGATGACTTGGGCTTACTGGGATGTCTCAGGTAAGTCACGGTGGGTGGGCAGCTGTTGCGTAGTTGCCTTCTCCATCTGGCACTGGCTGGTGAGGTGGAGATCTTTGATCAGGATGTCTGGACTGCTCATATTACTCTTTATGCAAACCCTTTTCCAATGCAAACCCTTTTCCAATGCCCTTAAACGATGTGCATAGTCACAGGCTTGATAGTCAAAGGAGGGTCAGCTTCCATAGTGTTGGGAGAGTCATATCTGGAATATGACTATAGGTACTGACTGCGGTCTTCTCCAAGCTGATCGCAAGCCTTATGATAATGCCAGTACCGAGAGTAATGGTATTTTTGAGATCAAGAAGAGGAATTGGAAAAGTGTATGTAACATTGGAGAGTCGTATCGAATATGACTGTAGGTACTGACCTTGGTCTTCCTTAAGTCTATCCTGAGACTTATTATATCAATGCCAGTCCCGAGAGCATGACACTGTCCATGAATAACAACAATGAGCTGGACATGGGGAATGATGCACAGGTGAAGGAATAGATGGAAGAGGCCTATCCCTTATCATCTCCTGTATTACAGCCTGTGGCTATCTAGGAGTGGCAGAAACTTGAACCAATGTGATTCTCTCCACTAGACACCATCCCCAGTAGAGTAGCTTGGCACCAAAGGAAGCACATTTCTTAAACAATGCCAAGGGAAAAGGATGGCTCACACCGACACTTTTACCTCAGCCAAGCCATAAGCAAATGATGATGTCCAAGTCCTACCCTGTTAAACTGAAGCTGTTAATCAAACTGTCAAAGGTAGTTAAAGAAACTCCAAAAAACTGTAGTTAAAAGAAATCCAAAACTGAAAATGAAACCAACAAGAAGCTTTAACATGTTCCTATCAATGCTGCTGCAGTGGCGGACCAAAAGGAACTAAGAGAAAATGATGGGAAAATATAAAAACCTCAGGGTGGGCAGGTTTCTGCCAAAAATCACATGTAACTGCTCTAGAAGTAATTTACTGCGCAGATGCAATAAAACCTATTTGTGCAAATCACAGAGACCACAAAGAATGGAAAACATTAATATCTTAGTAGCTGGAGGAGTTAGCAGGAAGAGCTTACCATTTGCTTTGAGAGAGGACAGCAGACAGGCCATCATGCTTTTAGCCACACTTGGATCAGTCACCTTTTTATGGATATCAATCTTTATCAGTGATGGGAAATTGGCAAGGAATGTTTCTGGCAAAACTTCCTGCTCCTCATGAAAGCTTAGCATGATTTTCTACAAAACACAGAATAAAAACAACCTTTAGGTATCAAACTCTGTTCAGTGATATTTACAGAAAACATTTTGTGCATTTACCAAAGAAGGGCCTTTGTACAGAGCTATACTGTTATGACTGGATGTCCTCCATAATTTTTGGGTGTGCATGCTTTTCTCCTATGGCCCTAGATGGAACTGCAAATGAGCTGCCATGGACCCAAAAGCGGGAGGACCACGTACCCAAGGCATTGAAATAAAGATCAAACAGCTAGTTTAGGAATCACTATAAGGAAAGATTCACACCTTTACAAAGCAGGAAGGCTAGGTAATTTATGACCCAGGATGCTTTCTGCCAGGGATAGGAAAGAATCACTGTCACCTTTGAATCTATCTATATCAAGCTATCTTTGCTATGTAAATTTGGCATCTTTTAACGTGTGGTAAACAACCTTTGCCTGAGGGCAGTTTTAGCTATTTAAGGACCTCCAAATTCTTTGTTCAGTGTGCTGGTTGAAATTCATGGTGACTCCATGTCACTTTGAATCTTGACTCAGCTCCAACTCACTGCCGGTCCCTTCCCCTATGCACAGTCGAGTCCAACGCATCATTTGGTTACCTGGAACAGCCATGTCTGAGGTAATTATCACCGTTAGCAAGCCTGTCTATTCCAATGCTAACTCCTTTATTCCTGAGTTCTTGTGATAGTGCGTGAGTGAGTGGTTGTCTTAGGATGTGTGTTTCAAATAAATTATAATTCGTTTGAATAGAACTTGCCTCTGTCAATTTACTATCCCTAGCCCCTTCTGTATAAATTGGGATGTATCCTGGCTAATTAAGTGAGCTAATTAAGATTCCTCTGGTCCAAGATCACATAATAATACCAATCATTGGATTTTTATATTAATACAACATGACATTGCTAAATGCAGTGCATTCTTTTGAACAGTCTCTCTCTTTATCTGATTACAGACAAGCCTATAAATTTTAAACTAAGCAGATGGTACTGGAGGAGTAGGCGAACTCCCCTTTTTGAAGCTGAGACCCTCATGATTAATGCTTTTCTAAAACGAAGGTAGTCCTCAGTTGCTATTGGGGATCACAGAGCAGATCTAACTGGGTCCGTGAGCTGATGGAAGAAGTCTGATGGAGGAATTATGTAAAAAAATATGGAGGCAATTTCCTCCTTTGATCCAGCCCTGAGCCCCCACAAAAGAACACATTACTTCTCTCCTCCTTGGCCCCCATACCAAATCTGCTTCCCATACCAAATCTGCTCTGGCTGTTTCCAGCCCTCCACAGTGGATGTTGAATGCAAGCAGAGGCTGTGCAGGAAGGAGAAATATGAGTCCTCTGAAATTTCTTCCATTGATGCAAGGACAAAATTGGATCCTGGTCACAAATTATTCTTAGCCAATCAGATACGTAACAAAACCCCAACATTTTGCACTACACCAAGCAAAAGATAAACAAAGCTTAAAGCACATAGAAAGACTGATTCTAAAAACTTCTTGGTTTGCACATTGTAAATATTTTATGTACTAAGGCTTTGACAATGGTCAATGTTCTCACAAACGTAAAGGCAATAAAGAGCAATAGCATGGACAGATGAGCATAAGCAGATAAACGAGCATGACTAACCTCTGCCTCTGATAACTCCTTATCACTGCTTGGCTTGCTATATTTCTCCTGCATGAAAGGAATCCAGGCAATTTTGCACTTCTTAATGAAGGGTGTTACATCAACAGTACCCAGAGCATAGCCACAGATGCCATCTTCATCCTCCAAAACAAAGCAGTAATCTGGGCTGAGGGACAGCAAGCCACCTACCAGCCTGAGGAGAAAGAAAAGGTCAGATGAGTCTAGAGCTGACAAAACAGAAATCATGTCAATTAGGTAATTTATGCATTACATGGAGAACCCGGAATGTTATTCAAAAAGTTTTAAAATCACATATTTTTATGAATAATGTGTTACTAAATAGCAGCACCCACCATACCCTAAAAAGCCCCTGCTGAGAAGTAGCAAAGAGAACATTACTTGTTACACAAGCATTTTATAACATGGCAATGTTAATATTAAAATAGAAGAAAAGATGCTAGTTTCAATTTGTTACCTCTAAGCTTTAATACCCACATAATGCATCTACAGAACAGTTAAACCAGTAAAGTGTCTTTTATCCATAAGAAACAGATTAAGAGAAATGAATTAATGAACAGAATTGTTATAATTTAAATTATAAAGTTTTCAGTTTATGAACAAACTATCTGTATCATTTAATACTTAACACCAATAGTTCATATGCACTGTTAAATAGATGACAAACTACCCCTCCAATGAACTGGCAGTATCTGACAAAGGAGTAATAAGAACTGTGTTGGTAAATGATAAGTCTATGGCAACAGGCACAGAAGAGCTAAGGCTATGGTAACTAATGACAGGTAGAGGAATGATTTTTTTTAAGGATTTAGTTATCTGGAATTAATTCATTTATGCACCTATAATTAATAATTGTAACTTAATGGAATACTGTCTTTTTCAGTATGTATTTTTAAAAGTTCAAAAGTAAGTATTCTAATTCTTTTTAAGAAGCAGGAAAATACAACTACTTTCAAAAATTTCAATTATAATAGTAAATGGAATCATAACAACAACTAATTACTTTTGAAGAGTAATTTTCCAACCTCTACATTTACGCACTGATGATTTCACACTGCAATCAAACCAATGAAACATAGTTTAAATGCATGGAGGAAAGATCATGGATGTTCCTTCCAGGACCACAGTCATATTAGACTTTACTATATGGCCAAATTACAGACTTAAGGGGAAATACTTGTTGTTTATAATCTATCTATAGACTATGCTATATGAATCTATAATTTGTGGCTCTGCAAGCACTTCTTGCATTTACAGACTTATGACTTCATTTTACATGGTTTCTTGTTGGTCCTCACATTCAATTTTCGCAAAATGTAAGTATATAAACTTTCAAAGCATGACCAACAGATTATTCAGATTCATATTGATTGCCATGAGAACTCTTTAAGTGGTGAACATGTTTCAATGCATCAAGTTTGATGCCCCAATGAATTAGGACAGATTGTTTAAGTGGTAAGATGAGAATTCCAGGATCTCTCCGATGAGAGAAGGCAGCTACATGCTGACCAAAGCAAGACCTTCTTAGTCCTCACTCTGAAGCTCATTCTCAAACTATATCATCTGTTATACTTCTGTTAGATCGGTACTGGTGAACTAAACATAGGAGGCAGACAGAGTAATGGTTGGTTTGTCACACCCTGAATGGACTGATATATATATATATATATTTGGGTTTCTCAAAAACAAGTCATGTCAGACTAATCTGTTCTCTTTTTTTGATAAAATTATCAGCTTGCTAGATGAAGGGAATGCAGTAGACATAGCATATCTTCATTTCAGTAAGGCTTTTGACAAGGTCTCCCATGATATTCTTGTAAGCAAGATAGTAAAATGTGGGCTAGACAATACAACTGTTAGGTGGATTAGTAATCGGTTGACTGATCAAACCCAAAGGGTGCTCAGCAGTGGCTCCTCTTCATCCTGGAGAGAGGTGACCAGTGGGGTGCCACAGGGTTCTGTCCTGGGCCCAGTGCTATTCAACATCTTTATCAATGATTTGGATGAAGGAATAGAGGGTACGCTTATCAAATTTGCAGACGACACCAAAGAGGAGGAATAGCTAATACCCCAGAAGACAGGATGAAAATTCAAAATGATCTTACTAGATTAGAAAGCTGGACCAAAGCTAACAAAATGAATTTCAACACAGAGAAATGTAAGGTACTGGACTTAGGACAAAAAAAAAAAGAGAGCATAGATATAAGATGGGGGGCACCTGGCTTAACGAGACTATGTGTGAAAGGGATCTAGGAGTCCTAGGAGACCACAAGTTGAATATGAGTCAACAGTGTGATGCCGCAGCTAAAAAGGCCAATGTAATTTTAGGCTGAATTAATAGTAGTATAGTATCTAGATCAGGGGTAGGCAACCTATCCCCTTTAAGGGCCGAGGGACTTCAGCTCCCAGAAGCCTCAGCCTTGTTGGCCAATAGCTCCTGGGATTCTAGGAGCTGAAGTCCCTCGGCCCTTACAGGGGACAGGTTGCCTACCTGATTTAGATCAAGGGAAATAATAGTGCCACTGTATTCTGCTTTGGTCAGGCCCTACCTGGAATACTGTATCCAGTTCTGGGCACCACAATTCAAAAAGGATGTTGAAAAGCTGGAGTGTGTCCAAAGGAGGACGACTAAAATTATGAAGGGTCTGGAAACCATGCCCTATGAGGAAAGACTTAGGAAACTGGGTATGTTTAGTCTGGAGAAGAGACGATTAAGAGGGGATATGATAGCCCTCTTTAAATAATTGAAGGGGTGTCATAATGAGGAGGGCGCTGGCTTGTTTTCTGCTGCTCCAGAGACTAGGACTTGGAACAATGGATGCAAGCTACAGGAAAAGAGATTCCACTTGAACATTAGGAGGAACTTCCTGACAGTGAGAGCTTTTCCACAGTAGAATACACTCCCTCAGAGTCTCCTTCTTTGGAGGTCTTTAAACAGAGGCTAGATGGCCATCTGTCGGGGATGGTTTGATTTTGAGTTCCTGCATGGCAGGGGGGGGTTGGACTGGATGGCCCTTGTGGTCTCTTCCAACTCTATGATTCTATATACTCATCCCTCCTCCACATTTGCTTGGGTTAGTGGCACAGGACCCCTGTGAATGTGGAAAAACTGCAAATAACAAAAACACTGTTTTTACCTGAGAGAACCCTCTCTAGGAATCTCTAGGTTAGTGGTCCCCAAACTTTTTCAGGCTACCACCCCTTCTTCTTGGGTGACAACCCTAGTGCCCCCAAATAGCACCTATTTCTTGGTATTAGGTCCACTGTTCTACGCGGGGGGTGGTGGGAGAAGAGAGAAATTATCCTAAACAAGGGAAGTGGCTACTTTTGGGTAATTGTGCAAATGAAGTAAATAAAATCCTGCTTGCCATGCAACCCCACTGGTTGACCCTGGGCAAGTCACACTCTCCCAGCCATAGGGGAAGACAAACCCCCTCTGAAGAATTTTTTACAAGAAAACCCCATGATAGGTTCTCCTTAGGGTCATCATGAGTCAAAACAACTTGAAGGCACACAACAACAATTGCTGCTAGCAAGCCCAAGTTTCAAAGAGAACCTGAAACCCCATAAGTTTGTATTTGGGAGAAGGAAGGTGAGGCTGGGGATTGTCTTGGGAAAGTGAAAGAGGGAGGCCCCTCTATGGAAGGAGCAACACTGTTTGAATGGGGTGCCTGACGAAGAGGGCAGAGAGGCAGGCAAGCTCAGCAGGATTTCCACCTGAGGAAGGAAGGGCTGCATGGCTGTCCGGGTAGCCTATGCCAAGAAATGTCCCTGGAGCTGCCCTCCTCCTCCACTTCCTCCAGGCTTCTCCTGGCAAAGGGAGGGAGAAAGGACTAAAAATGAGGGGAGGGGAAGGAACAAGAAACCCCAGGAGTCGCCAGAGCATTGACAGTATCCAACACAAGGGGGAACAGAGGAAGAGCCTGCCCCCTACCCTTCCCTTCTGGCTAGTTGGCTTGAACTAGCTAGCCAAGGCAAAAGGGAAAAAGAGTGTGTGCCTGCCTCCCCTCCCTTGGCTAGCTGGTTTGAGCTAGCTAGTCAAGGCAAAAGGGAAAGAAGAGCATATGCCTGCCCCCCTCCTTTCATTTCTGCCTTGCAACCAGCTGGCAGGGTTAATTCAGTATTATCTACCAAAGGAGGAGGCAGGTATTTTCACACAGAAGAGAAAAAGAAAGGTTTATCACTGTGTTTGTAATGGATTTATTTGCAAATTTTATTTTCTGGACTTGTTTGTCTCCCCCCCCCCCTTTTTTTATAAAAAAAACACAGACACACACCAGTGCTGTCACTAGGCTTGGTGTCAACCCCCCCCCCACACACAGTGACCTCCTCCCATATGATACTGTTTGTTGTTGTTGTGTGCCTTCAAGTCCTTTCCAACTTAGGGCAACCCTAAGGTGAACCTATCATGGAGTTTTCTTGGCAAATTCCTCCAGAGAGAGTGTGACTTACCCAAGGTCACCCAGTGGGTTTACATGTACATTCAAACCCTGGTCTCCAGAACAAACCCCTATCTTCCAGCCAGGCTTGGGAGGGTGGCCGGGCAGACTTCAGTGGGGAGGAGAAGGGTATCTTTTCATCTCCCTTAGCCTCATATGTGCAAGCATGCATGCGCACACACAATCAAACACAACCCTACCCTCCAGCCTTCTGGGGAGGGCCCTCCTTGCTCCCTGCTGACTGGGAGGGAGGAGGGTGTATCTCCATCCCCTCAGCCACACACACTCTCACATACACACTTCTACCTTCCAGCCAGGCTGGGCGGGGGGGGGGGGGGGGGGGGGGGGCTGCCAGGCTGGAATAAATAATTGAAGCACTCGTGACAAATGGCCATCCAGCCTCTGTTTAAAAACCTCCAAAGGAGGAGACTCCACCACTCTCCGAGTGAGAGTGTTCCACTGTCAAACAGCTCTCACTGTCAGGAAGTTCCTTTTAATGTTCAGGTGGAATCTCTTTTCCTGTAATTTGAATCCACTGCTCTGAGTCCTATTCTCTGGAGCAGCAGAAAACAAGCTTGCTCCAGCCTCAATATGGCACCTCTTCAAATACTTAAACCTGTACCCTTCGTATCAGTTTTGTGAAAATATAAAAGGTTTATATGCTACCATAGGCATAAACCATAATACGAAATGTAGTTATTACTTTTGAGTAAAACAGTCAAAGGATTGGACTGGGCTTCAAGACCACAGATTGTGCAGGAATAAGCCCCACTGAATGCAGTAGTAATAGTTTTTACAATTTAATGTGTTTTGCCTGGGATCGAGAAAACTTCCCCTTCAAAATTCAACCCGCCCACCAAGACAGACACCCCACTATACATAAAAGCTCAGGGGTTTTTTTGGCACTACAACTCCCAGAGTTCTCCAACCAACAAAGCCATGGTCATATGGGGGTGTTGTGAGAGTTATAGCCCTACAAGTAATTTTTCCAAGATCTGCTACAGATTGTCCTTCTCTAGTGCTGAAACATCACACAGCTGTCCCAGATATACCAATACAATTTCACTTATGTGTGGCAGAGAGAAAACCAAAATGGGGCTGCAGGAAGGGTTGTGAAAATGAAAACTGGTGACACCACTCTTTTGAATAGCTGTGTAGTATAGGGAGAGGCAGCATGGTGTAGTGGTTTGACTGTTGGACAAAGACACTTGGAAACCAGGGTTCAAATCCTTGCTTGAGCATGGAAACTCACTGAGTGACCTTGGACAAGTCACACTCTCTCAGCCTCAGAGTGGCAAGGGCAAATTCCCTCTGAACAAATTCTGCCAGGAAAATCCCGTGATAATGTCACCTTAGGGTTGCCATTAGTCAGAAATAACTTGGAAGGCAAACAACAACAGAGGGAAGTTCAGCAGGTGTTGTTTTTATTATTTTTTGTCACACAACCAGACAACCAGCAACATCTGCTGAAATCCTCTCTTCCATACAGTCATTAAAAGAGACAGAAGGTGTCTCAATTTTTAACTTGGGTGGTCTGTGGAGGAGAAATGTGGGGCCTACCTCTCGCTCCAAAATTCAGGTTGAGGGAAACATAAGACAGGCAACTTTCTTTTGCATCCTCCTTCTTTCCTCTTCTCCCACCCCCTCTTTTTCCTCCCCCTCCTCACTTCCGAGTTGCCTAGTCTTGAAAGGGAATGGAAAACTGAAAAGCAGTTAGTTATCCAGGAAATAAAACCAGGAAGTAAAATGGATAACCAGGGAAGGTTTGGATTACAGATATAGCAATCACTGAGGCAACAGAATAACAGGGTTCTCTGGCTTTCTTGCCCAAGTTACTTTTTGCTGGACTGGGGATTCTGGAAACTGTAGTGTCTCTCAAAGAAGTTTCTTAATGGAAGAGGGGGGCACAATGATCTGCTCCTGGTGGAAGCATGCACCCAGCTGCAAAACTGGCAGCAGTCAGTATTTGGGGGAAGGGGCAGTAAGTCTCACTGAACTTTTAAAAAATGAATTCTGATTTACTTGTTTTGCAAAATACACCCTGAATCTGCAGCAGCAGGGGATAAAAGCAGAGGCAGTTTAAAAAAAACCCCACAAAAAAACTAGAGGCAGTTTAGTTTAGGAGTGAGTGGCATATTTGAAAGTGAGGATTACTTCCAAGTACGCACCACAGCTTAGACTCATTTCTTTGTTTTACAGCATGATCCTTTTGAGGCTCTTACTACTGAGGGGAGGAGCTCTGTGTGCTGTGACCTGGGAGTGGAGGCCTGTATTGGGGGGGGGGGGGGTAGACTGGAGAAAAGAAGCAGCAGATGCAACAGCAGTACTTCTTAAGTGATGGCGAGGGAGGGAGGCAGGAACGCACAGGAGTGGCGCCATGGCCAGTGAGGGAGGGGGCGCAGCACGGCTGGAGCTGGCTGCTTTGTCAGAGGCAACCCAGAGGCTTCTTTCCCTGCCAGACAACAACAGGAATGATAGGGGTCAGTAGGCAGGCAGGCAGGTGGGGGGAAGTGGTTGTAGGAGCCCCCCGCTGCCCACCTTGACTTTAGGTGGCCCACTCAGACTGTAGTACTCCCACTGGCAGCCTCCAGATATCCCCCTCAATTCCCTGCTGCCCCCTTCCCCCCCCTGCTGCTCTTTTTCCCCTCAGCGGCCTCCTGGAGCTTTCAAACACCCCCAGGGAGGTACTACCACCCACTTTGGGGACCATTGCTCTATGTCCTCCAGTGCAACTCTGTGGTCAACATCTGCTGGATATTGGCGACAGAATTGTGCTGGAGGGGTTACAAATGCCTAGTGGAGTGTTCTCTCTAGGAATCTCTAGGTCTTTCAGTGCAACTTTTGGTTAAAGTTGACCATAGAGTTTCTCTAGAGGACCTAAATATTCCTAGAGAGAACATATTAATAAAATCTGTGAATAATCAAATCCACAAAAGTCAAAGCCACACATGTGGAGGGATGAGTGTAATTAGGACCGGCATGGACAGCAATAGGACTTAAGGACTTCATGTAAGCATTGGAGACTGATGAAACAAAAGACTTCAAAGAATCTGATGGTTCTACAGTCAATCCAATCCTTTTTCTTCTCCTATCCCTAGCCCCTATCCCTTAAAAAAGATCTCTTGTGATTGACTAAGACTGACTGACCCACAGCTGATGAAGTCTCTTCCATGCAGATAGTAGATGTCAATAACAGTGTAAGATTTGGTGCCAATATATTTTCTAGCATCTGCACCAAAGTACTTGAGGACTGATAGTTATCTGGATGTTGTCACCTGTAGATCTGGACAAAGGCAGAAGATCAATGGGGGAGTCACAGACCACAAAGAAGGAACAACCTTCTTTGTTTCTTGATCTGCAAAGATTGGATCCGCTCTACTTAAAGAGGGTGGAGAATAAAGAATTTTGCTGGACTGTTCCCACTGACATCTGCTGAAGGAGAATGAGGAGGCATATACATATGTGATTTTCTGACAGTGCTGCACTGTAGTAGTTAGGATAAAAAGAAGCTATATTTAGTATGCAGACAATTTACAGATATTTATTTCCATATCTTGACATGGATACACCATCTCAAGGGTCTGGAGAAATTGGCTACTAATCTCAATAGGATGATATTGTGACTCAACCTAGTGTTATTTTAGCTACAGCCTTCCACTGATGCCACTGATGCTCTGCTCCTTACGCTTTGTTACACCCTCAAGTATTTTGAGTAGAAGTCAATTCTTCCATGAAGTCAGTCAGACTTGGAAAGCTGCCTCCATGTCACCATGGAAAGCATTTTTAACAATATCTAGGTGCTAAAAATGGTGAGAGACCAGCCACAAGCCTACAAAAACAATTGTTTTGTACTCTGGTTGGAAAGACACAGAGGATTCCTGCTTTTCCTCAGATGTTTTGAATTTTGTGTTTATCAACAAGAGGTACATTATTACTACATAAACACAATATGTATATTCAGCATACATACTTGTCTCCAATTAGGTCTGGCTGGCTATGGAAAGGCTGATCAGTTCCATCATCATACATTTCTCTGCAAATCTTGTAGACAGATGCCTAAGGACATGAAGAAAAAAGTACAATTTCTCCTCCTGGCATATTCTCTTATGTCACACTGGAAGCCCTGGTGTCCTACTAACCCCCCCCCCCCCAATACATATTGATTCCTTCATTAAATTCAAAGAACCCATAGTTGCTTATATCTGACAGACACCGAAGATACCAACAATGTGATTTAGTAAATAGTATACTGGACACAGTAGGGAAGGGAAATTTGGGTTTAACATGTCTCTCAACCATGAAAACTGTTGAATGTTTTTGGGAGAGTATTAAAATATTAATCCCTCTGATGTCCTTGGAGAAAGAACAGGATAAAAATATGAGAGATAAATGAGCAGCCCCCCCATAATACTTTTGAGAACTTGTACTGTTTCTAAATAGTTTAGTTTAGATTCACACATATTTGGATTACAAATTATGCTTAGTGATCCTTGGCACAAGACACAAACTATTATTAACCATAGTATACAATATTCTTAACAAGATCCATCACAACAGATTATCTATTTAAAATGTATGGCAAGAACAGCAGCAAAATCAGTTTACTTTGAGGGGGAAATCAAACTAGAGACATAGATATAGTTAAATATTTGAAAAACAACTGTACTGTACTCTACTGTATTGGCCATGTATCCTGTTACATTAATTTTGCTCTCTCTCTCTCTCTCTCTCTCTAAACATAAAATCTTGAATCTTAAAGATTTATTAGTGGCCCTAAAAAGTTGAGTCGTGTTGGGGAAAAAGTCTCTTTCCTGTAGTCCATTCTGTCTGTTTACTTAAAGTATGTACCATCTTGTTTAAAGGGGTCTGTTTAATCCAAAGTGTGCAGAGGACTACAGCCTTAATTTACAAAATATAAAATGGAAGTAGCAGCTTCTCATATAAGACAAAGAGGGAGGAGGTAAGGCTCTCTCTCTAAGTTAAAGGTTCTTTAGCAATTAGTGCATTATTTACTGGTTGTATTAATTTGACTTGAAGTTTAATGGTCAACTAGACCAGGGGATCAATGGATTGTTCATTAAATTCTCTTCTAGAATGGAGACAAGTAACTATACAGAAAAAAACTCCTAGAAAAAGTATATTCTATAGTATATCTGAATCTGCTACTGATGTGCAATAAAACCCATTCAACCGTATGGAAGCATTATATTTTTCCATCTGAGCCACACACCTCTGAAATATTCAAAAGATACACTTAATAATGAACTTGGACAAAATAAAGCAAACAGCAGCTTTTGCTGATGTGCTCTTCTATACAGGAGAATTGTATACGAGAATGGCCGATGAATTTGAGTTACCTCGTCTTTAGGAAAATAGGGTCTGATGGTGTAGACTTTGGAAGTAGGAGTCAAAGGTGGCGGCTGAAAAAAGAGATCATTTGCTCCTTCAATAGGCAGCAAACGCTGTGAAGACAAAGAATCAGTGTAAGTGGTTTAAGAAGCAAGATGCAATACATTCTTGGGTATGCACTGTAGACTCCCAAGTTAATTTTTGCTACTGCAGGTACCCCAGAGGAAGGTAGGGTTTGCAGGCTTTACAAATGTAAGGACCACTTTGCCATTATATCCGAACAGAAGTTCTTAAGATACACAAATTAATGGAATTTACATTAAACTCTGCTTTAGCATTATTTTGCCAATTCTCTATGCTCTCAGCATAACATAACCATGTTAGGAGGAAAGGTTTGGTCTGAAGAGGGTTAACTGGCCAGAGGAGACACTAACCCAAAAACAACGTGCTGACTCAATTGGCTGTGCGCAGAGAGCACCTGTGAGGGGGAAGAAAGTAAGCCTTTGAAAAATCCATGAGCAAATTAAAGTACAGAATAAACAGACTTTTAGAACTAACTTGCCAACTGAGTTACCCAGGAACAAAACTACCCATTTTGGTTTGAGATAACCCTAGAATACACAACATCATGATCTCTTTGCTCATGGAGTTCTCATTGGCAGGCAAGCAGGCGCGCATTGTGCAATTGCGGGCGCAGATAAAAACGCTGTGCGACCTGCAAAGAAACAATGTGAAATGTACAACTAAAGCCGCTGCGCTTCGCAAGCGCGTGGGAATGGCAGCATCTCCTTGGGATATTACTGTAGAAACAGGAGGAAAATTATTTTAAAAACAAAGCTGTCAGGCTGTTTGGGTTTGAGTCCAGAAAGCCTTCGGCAGACCAAGCCTTCCAGCCCTCAGATGTGCAATAAAAGATTTCTCAAACAAAGACAATGTCATTCAGTTGTGAATTCATATTGATACCTGGAACTCTCCTGCTAGACCACCTCTAAAGGCCCAGGGTTCTTGGTCTCCACTTAAGAACTGTGCTGAAGATTGACTACGACACCCTGTGGAGATCAGATCCAAGCGGAGAACGTTACGAAAGGGGGGATTGTCCTGAGATACTAAAATGTCCAACAAGCTAACATACTTTGTGGGAAAAGCTCTCTAACTGAGCTATAATCCAAGAACCTGTAGGGCTGCAATAATGTTGCACAGTGCATAAAGATTAATATTTCCTAGGTGCCTGTGCCTTAGAGAGCAGACAATCCAATACTGCTAAGATGCCCCATTCTATACAATTACAGGAGACATACAAACGGTAACTTGGCAAGACTGTTCCCCCCCACCCCAAGAACACTGGGAAATAATCACCCAGTGTCACCCGGTAAGGGATGCCTAGTAACAAGCCATTGTCACAGCCCTTTAAAAATACTCAGACCTGTCTGAAGTCACATTTTCATACTGGTTGAATCTTGCCAGAAAACTAGGGTTTGGTATGAGATAAAATAGCCCAAACAGCTATGCAGAACAGAGGCCTCTTTCATAAAAGAGATTAGAGACCATCTCTGCCCACATGTGTGGCTCTACTTATGTACTACAACCACACAATACAATGTACTTGTCACCCATAAAGGCAACAATAGTCTAGAATATAATATTTTACTTTCACTGCCCTCAACTATGTCAGGAATGCCAACAATTCCACAGCCAGCCAGCTTTCCTAAGAGCTTTAAGCCTTCTGTACCATTTATTAAGAACTCAGTTATAATATTTAATAAATGCTTGGCTTTGGTGATTATTCTGTTATGCAAGGCATAAAACAAATTAGCATACCTAACATCTTTGAGAGGGGACAGGCAGGTAAATAAATGATGTGATTAAGTGACCTGCCTAGTCTTCTGATAAGATAAGCTGCGCAAGTTTGTTTCTTCTTGTGGAGAGCGATCTACTTCCTGTTCAAGTAACAATCTCAGATCAGTACAGTCAGATGTGTCATGCTAGCCAGGCAGTCTCAAAGCGAACCAAGCTGGATACTAATGCTTACCATCAAATTATGAAACAATATTTAATATAGCAAGTCTGAGATGACCCCAAACATGCCAGTTTGAGTTTCAGCTGTTTCCATTTCAGAGTTTCCCATGTAGAGAGACTCTGTCACAATACCCTTTCACTGTTAACTTGGAGTAATTCTCCTTTGAGACTACACTGTAGCTAGCATTCCAATTATTATACACTTTACAGAGCTGCATGAATGAAGAGCTGTATGAATGAAAATCAAGAGTTAATGCCTGAGTCGCTGCGCAAATGTGACTTCAGCCCATGCCTACTGCCCCTAACTGAGCTGCCTCACAGACAAAACCTTCCCATCTAAAAAAATATTAATCACGACACGCTGAAAGCATCTGGCGTGGTCCATCCAATAGCAGCAGACGCTTGTGCTGAAGATTCTCCCATCTGCACACATTGGGGAAGAAGACAGTAGAAGGCATTAGTAATCCATAGTAGTATTATCCACACTAGTTATATAAACTGAATGCTAGCTGGATTGAAAGACAGAGTAAGGAGATCAGCCTTCAGTGGATCACTTCGCACATCAACTTTCAGTGACTAAACCATTCTAATGTAATGTTTCATGTGTATTTATATTGAATGATTAAGTAATTCACGTTTTAGGGCAATACATGTCATCAGCTAAATATCATCAAGTAAAGATCACAGTCGCAACCATAAGCAAGACAAGATCTCAGTCAGCACAATTCAGTGACTTACCGAGATTTGGAGGTAAACATATCAGTATGGTATGAATGCACTGAACTTATTACTGATCAGTGTCAAAGATCAAAAAGTACTCTTGGCTGGAAGAGGCCATCCTTATGGCAGCCATAACAAGCACAATTGGGAATGTAAACCACCAAAAATAACTATTTGACAATTGCTACTGTTTAACAAAAGGTAAAGGTAAAGGTAGTTCCTTGACATGAATGTCTAGTCGTAAATGACTGTAGGGGATGGTGCTCATCTCTGTTACTAAGCCAAGGAGCCAGTGTTGCCCGAGGACTACTAAGGTGGTCATATAGCCAACATGACTATACTAAACACCTTCCCACCGAAGTGGCATCTATTTATCTACTTGGATTTGCATGCTTTCGAACTACAAGGTTGGCAGAAGCTGGGACTAGTGACAGGAGCTCACCTCATCAAGCAGTATTTGGACCTCAAGCTGTTAACCTTCTGAACTTACAATCGTCAGAAGTGGTGTCTTAACCACTAAGCCATCACATCCCTATTTAACAAAGTTTAATAAAAACTGAAGTTAAAACATCTTATGTAAAGCATCTATATGTGAGTGAAATTTTTATTTGTAATGCATTCTTTTTCTAAAATGTGATGTTATCATCCCTAATTCTTTGGATTTTAACTTTTGAGGCCTGATAATTGGGTTGAAAACCATTTGATGATGCAGCACTGCTGAATCTGAACAGTGAAGAACCTGATCACTTTGGGAGATCACTGAAAGTCTCTTGTGAGCATAAGAAAGCTTTTAAAATAATACTTTGCCTTTCGAGTAACATTACTCTTTTTAAATACAGTGAATCAGGTAACTTTAGAAGCTGGACTTAATGGGGTTACAGAGGCTCCATCTTTAGAAAGTAAAGTACATCAGGTCACTTTCTTCAAAATGAGGTAAGCCAGCCCCACTGTGTTTGGGAGACATTATATTTGTTCTGCTAATGGAGCACTAGATATTTGCCTCAAAATGTTGCCATGATAGAACCACAAATTTCAGATAAAATGGGGGAAATCCTGCCATTCCTTCAATCAAGTCAGAGTTGTGAACATATACTTTACATTCCTGTGCAATTATCTGATGTACTAGGTTCAACAGAGTTAACCAGAGGACAAGGGACACCAGACTGCTTTTGGGGAATGTACATTTAGAAACTAGTCACTCTCCTCTTCAAACGATTGTTAACTGTTAAAATAGTTCTAGTTTCAATAATAAATTAACTTCACAGCATAAATCAATGGCACATTAAGTTGAGACTCAAGTTTACACTCCAGGAGGAATGTGCAGTTTAATGCTCCTGTTCATTCATCAAAATTATATACCAAACTGCATATTATTATACAAAATGAATTTCGGTAAGTTTTGGGGAATTGGCTCTGGGATGGGTTAGAAACATCTCTTCCCATTTTTTTCATATTTAATCTTTTTACACTGATCAAATCCTGTTCTCTTTAAACTAAAAATGAGGGTCATATTTTTGTTTAAATGCTGAATGCTGATGTGTCTGTGAAACCAGAGATACACTGGCTTTAGCAAAAAACCTGTGCCAGTCTTTTCAGAATTAGCCTTATTCAGCCCCTTCTTCCCACATAGGTCTTTGTAAATATCTCAGTCAATATAACTGGTTTAAAGTACTTCTGAAGTTTTATCTAGTGATTCTAGGTACACCCTCTGGCTTCTAAGCCTTGAGATGTCCCTGGCCTTGTTCCAGCAGAATGTTCTTTATTTATAAAGTAATCAGAATCATTTGGGGGCTCCAGGAACTACAGAAATTTAAACCTGCAAACAATAATTACTTAGTTTATAACTAAGTCTTATTTCCCAACTTTACAACAGGGGTTGATAGTCTTGCAGTAGCAATTGGCTGATAATATTTTTCTGTATCTTTCCTGTATGTAACCCTGTGATCCCTCAACTCAGACTGAGGAAAAAGGAGAAAGACAAAACTCACCTTTATTTAGGTGGAGAAAATATACCTACTATGAAATGTTGTATACACAAAGCCCCCTTTTTTTCTTTTTGCTAGAACAGGGGTAGGCAACCTTTCCCCTTTAAGGGCCGGGGGACTTCATCTCCCAGAAACTATTGGCCAACATGGGACTATTGGCCAACATGGCTGAGGCTTCTGGGAGCTGAAGTCCCTCGGCCCTTAAAGGGGAAAGGTTGCCTACCCCTGTGCTAGAACTTTAATGTCTTAAAGTACTTCTAAAGTCTTTTGCTGGATACCAACTACATTAGGCCCTTGGTATTCTCTGGGTTTGGTTCCATGACCCCCTGTGGCTAACAAAACCCATGGATGCTCAAGTCCCATTAAATACCATGGCACAGCAAAATGGTGTCTCCTATATAAAATGACGAAGTCAAGGTTTACTTTTGGGAGTTTATATATATATTTTATAATATTTTCAAGTTGTGGATGGTTGAATCTGTGGCTAAAGAATCCGAGGATACAGAGGGCTGGCTGTAAATGCAATCTCAAATATCCTAGCAATTAATTCAAGATTTTTAAACGTATCTAATGCCCTATAACTATGTATGATAAGCCACAATTTAAATGATCCAGAAACTGTAGGCTGATCCAGTATTGTGGAATGTGTTTACTATGGAGTTTGTGACAACTACAAAAAATGTGACAGGAAACCATTAGTTTTGCTGCCTGCTGTGTACATCAGGCAAGTCCACAGCACATTCCTTACAGCTGGATTGAAACCTGAAAGTGAAATGAAGTCACTAGAGGAACCCAGGCCATGCTGGTGCTATTCCAAAAATCAAAAAACAAAACCATAATTTTAAAAAGGCTGCAGACAAAAAAAGGGCTCTCGGTTTTTCTTCAGAGATCATTAGCCTAGCAAGAAACCAGACTAGAGCTCTGACATTTCTTATCCTTGCCCCAAATCAAGCATCTTGCAACTGTCAAAGCAAATCACTTTTGCACCAGAATAGCCTTATGCTAAAGCTCGCATGCGCTGAGAAAGGGCTAGGAGGCTCAGCTCCCTCTTGGCCAGGCCCACTGAAAGGTCACATCTGCAATTGTTCTGTTGAAGACAGCAATAATGTTATTGAGACAGAGCAAGCAGCAGATAGCTATGGTAGAGTCACATTTCATAGTGTCATTTCCAATTCTGCAACAAGGTCCAGTGTGCATTCAGTTTAAGTCAACACTCATGTTTCAAAGATCAACATTTAAGTTCATTAGCCCAAGAAAAAATACTCAAGATCCAACATTCACTGTATGGCCATTATTATTTTTTGATTCAGGTCTTAATAGTAAAGTAAGAATGGCAAGCGAGAATAGAAATGAGGAAAGGATTCAAGGTCAAACTGACAATATCAAAACATTAAGACTGTTTCTTTTTTTTCCCGTGGGCTAATCAGAAACAATCATATATGCTAGTTTTAACTATAACTGGTTCCTAAAGAACATACCTAGCCACTGCACAAAAGATTTCACCATTGACATGATGCTCTTGATGTCCCAGACGTATGAGTACATATCATAGAGGATTGTTCGGTTGGCACAGTTGGAAAGACGAGTGAACATGCCCATCACCAAGTTACACATCTCTTCAAACTTGGCAGCTCGAGCACGCCATTCTTCAATCTAATAAAGAAGATTCACATTTATGTTTTCAAATATTTACATCCCACTTTTGAAGTCAAAGGTTGTCATAAAATGACTAAAGATGCACACCAAATGCCACATACTGGATTTTTCTACAAATAAGATCTAAGGAGATAACAGACTAGTCTGCCACACAGTTTTATTATCCATCACTTCTGTATTTAGAACCAGTGTGACCAAGGAGTGTCTCACTTATCCAAAAAATGAAGACGTATTCTATGATACAAGACAGGTGGACACCAATTAAGCCATATATACAGTTGGCTCTCCACATTTGCGGTTCTGACTTTTGCAGATTTGATTATTTGCAGTTTTATTTACTATGTTCTTTCTAGAAATTTCTAGGTTTTCCAGCACAACTCTGCCAGAAGTTGACCATACAGTTGTGTTGGAAAACTTAGAAGTTCCTAGAGAAAACACTTCTCTAGACATTTGTGGGCCTCCAGTATGATTCTATTCTGGTAGAGGATGACCACAGAGTTGCACTGAAGGACCTGGAGATTCCTATAAAGATGTTCTTTGAAGTAAAAAGAATATAATTTTTTATTTGAATTTTTTCCACATTCATGGGGTTCCTTCACCCTTAACCCCAGCAAATGTGGAGGGATCACTGTATAATCAACTAATCTTTATATAAGTGTTTCAGTTTGCCTGATGTATTTTGTGTATTTTAGTTGTCCCCATAAGGGTATCACTGTTTTGTGGATTTTAGATTTTGTTGTATTTTGCACTATAACCAACACAGCTACTCCAAATGTTTTATACAGGTTAGATTCAGGTCATACACTTACTTTATTAATCTATTTTTAATTTATTTAAAGAAAAAAAACCATTTAAAATAAATCATCCACTCACCTTTTCAGAGTCCTTTCCTTTGCAATTCACACTAACAACACTACTATTTGCTCTGAGCCATTGGAATTCGCGTAACATTTGAGCCCCTTTAGGCCCATGTTCATATGGGAGGTAGAATAAGTCTGCAAGCAACTGCAGATCTTCCAGAGTCACTGGCTCTGCTGCATATAATGGCTTCTCATGGGGACCAGGCACAAACTGCTCCTTGTTCATTTGCTCATCTGTCTGCATAGGCGCAACATCACTACCACAATCATCCTGCATTGACATTTCAGGAGATTTTGATTCAGCTATGCTCTCTTTATCAGTATCCATTGGTTTTAGCTCCTCTGACATTTTTGCTTCAGCAATGTCAGTCAATATTTGATTGATATTCTTATCAGTATCATCTTGCTTTTCCACCACCATGTCCATTGGTTCCTCATCCAGTTGCTTCTTCTCCTCTTCTTTGACCAGAACCTGAGACTCATCACTCAGTGCAGTCCCTTGACTCATTATAGGCTCTTGGTAAACTGTGGTAACTACAGTGGTAGAATTTAAAGCTGACGGTGCAACAAGAGGAACATCTACAACACTTGTTTTAGCCCCACTGTGAGTCACCTGCCTACCTGTAGACCAAGAAAAGACAGGCAGTTACAATTCAGTCCTCTGAACTGTTTAACAGCGTTTTCCTACATGTAAACAGTTTGTTTACAAACATATTCCAGCATGCATAAAAGCATGTGCAGCAGGCCTGCCATTATCAGTGAGTTTCTGAGTCATGATTTTGACCACATCCCATATTATTCAATGGCAACAATGTGAATGTGCACATGCTAAAGCATGTACATTGAGGTTGCCACCACTAAGTAACATGGGGTGCAATCATCCACTTTTTTTGGAATTCATGGGGGGGGGGGGGCAATACGTAAGGCCCACTGTGAATGTCAATTTTTCTCACAATGACACCTATTTTGTAAAGGCCTGACAGGTAACTATGAAATTCACAGCAGTGTACAAGATTATCCAAATAAAGGTTCTTTCCACATAGGAAAAGTGTAATGTTCAAATCAGTATTCTGGTTGGACGGATCATTTCCTGGTCAAGGTTGGACTAAGAGCCACTGTCCATCCCACCGGGGGGTGGAGGGCCTATTAGAATGGTCCGCCCTCGGAGGCTAATGGAGCCAATCGGATTCCAGAGAGCCTTGGAGGGATTCTTGGTTGGTAAAGCCGGCGACCCTGTCAAAGCCCTGGTTAATACTTGGAACACCGATCTTACCAGGGTTATCGACACGATCGCTCCCAAGCATCCTTTCCAACCCGCTCCAAATCGCCATCCCTGGTTCACAGAGAAAGTGGGTTGGACAACGACTAGAGCGCACCTGGCAGAAAACTCGATTCTTATCTGATAAGACTTGTCATAGGAACTTTCTTCATTCCTATTGAGAGGCAATACGTGCAGTGCAGAAATTTTTCTCCTCTGCACATATTGCATCTGCGGAATCTTGTCCAGCAGAACTGTTTAGGGTGGTAGGGGAGCTGACACAGGCTCCACCTGTGCAGAACCCTTTACTTAACCCGACAACAGCCTGCTGTGACGTTTTTAACAACAATTTTATTATTATTTTTAATTGTTCGAATTTGTAGTTTTAATTTTCATTTGATTTAATACTGTTTTAAGGGGGGGGAGAGATTATGTTTTGGGATATATTGTATGGTTTTATTGTTGTAAGCCACCCTGATTAGGTCTTCAAAGGGCGGGATATAAATTATTATTATTATTATTATTATTATTATTATTATTATTATTTCGCAGATAAAATCTCTCAGATAAGACGGTGGGGTTGTAACAGAAGTGACTGATGAGGTGTCCAGTAAACCCGTTTATGAGATTAGACTGGATCAGTTTGAGTCGGTGAGTACCGATGACGTGGACAACATCCTTGGAAAAGTGAGGAAGACGACATGCTCCCTTGATCCCTGCCCATCGTGGCTGGTCGTCCAAGGGGGTGATGCCTTGATGGCTTTTCTTAAGAGGGTCATCAATGCATCCCTTAGGGAAGGAACTGTTCCACCAAGTCTAAAGGAGGCGGTCGTTAGACCACTCCTGAAGAAACCTAGACTTTCCTGAACCCCCTAGACTTGAAAAATTACAGACCAGTCTCACATTTACCATTCTTGAGCAAGGTAATCGAGTGAGCCATCGCCTTTCAACTCCAAGCAACCTTGGATGAAGCCAATTTTCTAGATCCATTTCAAACTGGCTTCAGACCTGATATGGGGTGGAGACGGCCATGATCGCTCTGGTAGATGATCTGCGCCTTAACACCGACAGGGGAAGTGTGACCCAGTTGGTGCTTTTGGACCTCTCAGTGGCTTTTGATACGATAGACCATGACATACTCTTGGAATGCCTGAGAGAGTTAGGAATGGGAGGCACTGTTCTCCAGTGGTTCCGTTCCTTCCTCTTGGGCAGGTTCCAGAGGGTGTCACTCAAGAACAGCTGCTCCTCAAAAACGGAACTAAAATGTGGTGTTCCGCAGGGTGCCATTCTGTCCCCGATGTTGTTCAATATCTATATGAAGCCGCTGGGGGAGATCATCAGGAGACATGAAGCGGGGTGTTATCAGTATGCTGATGACACCCAAATATACTGCTCCATGTTTCGGTCAGCTGCCATGACGGCAGATGGTGGTTCTCCCCTCAATCAATGTCTCGAAGCGGTAATGGACTGGATGAGGAAAAACCGACTCAAGCTGAATCCAGACAAAACAGAGGTACTTACGGTAGGGGCCCCCAAACCAGGTATTGGGTTGCAACCTCCAGTCCTGAATGGGGTTACACTCTGTTAAGGACTGTGTTTGCAGTCTGGAGGTGCTCCTGGACTCGTCGCTTCACATGACAGATAAGGTGAATGTGACAGTCAGGAGTGCCTGTTATCAGCTTTGGCTGATACGCCAGCTGCGCTCTTTCCTGGAAGTAAGGGATCTAGAAACTGTAGTACATGTACTGGTAATCTCACAACTCGACTTCTGTAATGCTCTCTACATGGGGCTACCCTTATACCTAACTCGGAAACTACAACTAGTACAAAACATGGCAGCCAGTTGATCACCGGAACATCAAGGAGTGATCACATCACATCCATTCCAAAATCCCTCCACTGGTTGCCTATTGGTTTCCGAGCACAGTATAAGGTGTTGGTGATGACCTTTAAAGCCCTACATGGCCTGAGTCCAACCTACTTAAGGGATCACCTTCTTCCATATAATCCGCCCCACGCCCTCAGGTCCTCTGGGAGGAAGTTCCTCAACCAGATTGATGGCAACCTCCCAGAGGACATTTTCTGCTACCGCTCCCAGACTCTAGAACACTTTGCTGGAAGAGATCCGTCAGATAACCAACCTAGATGGCTTTAAAAAAGCCATCAAGACAAATCTATTTTGTCAGGCCTGCCCAGAATAAAACTACCTCTCAATTTGGTCTCTCCCCGTTAAGACATTCTCTTTTTGCTTTCCTTATTCTTGTTCTGTCCCAGAGTGCCTACTATTTTAATTGTTGTAATTTGCTTACCATTTTAATTTTGCTTATTGTTTAAATTAGGTTTTAACTGAGACTTGTATTTAATGTATTTTTAATCGGGGGTTATCATATTTGTTTACATTATTTAGTTGTTATTGTTGGGGTTTTGTATTGGTTTTAATTGTAGGCTGCCTTGACTGCTATAACAAAAGGCGGGGTATAAATTATTTATTTATTTATTTATTTATTAAGAGGTGGAAATTAAACCTACACTGTCAGCAAAGACAGAACACGGCTGACAAAATAGTCATTCCTTCCTTCAGGATACTAATTCAAAGGCTTAGGGCTTTTACAGACTGCCAGAAATAATGTAGCTTGAGGCCACTTTAACTATCCTGACTCAGTGCTAGGGAATCATGGAAATTGTATTTGAGCCTTCTCTGTCATAGAGCTCTGGTGCCATAATAAACTACAGTTCCTATGATTCTTTAGCACTGAGCCAGGACATTTAAAGTGGCCTCAAGCTGCATTATTTCTGGCAGTCTGTAAAGGCCCTTTGTACCATAAACAACTTTTGCTTGCACTTAAACAACACCAATTTCATCACAATTTTCAGGATGATATAAACCAAGAATAATTTTGCACTGTTTAAAACTAAAATAATGTTTTGTGGATTATGGAACTGAAGCCCCAGCAGCAATGCTTTATAAAATTATTGTAAGGGCCTGAAAGCCACTTTTCCATTTGAGTATTCATAAAGCATTCATTCCAGTGCTTTAGTTGTGATAAAACCATAGATCTCACTCACTGCTGTACTGGTGAGGTACTGCAAATTCTTGCAGCCATTCTGTTAATGACAACTTCAAGGCCATCTGTGGACTATAGAGTACATCTGTTTCAATATCTTCATCACTCCCTTCATTCTCCAGTTTAATCTGGATTGAAACTGTACTGTCTTCTGTGTCAGCTATACAGAATGTCAAGAAAAGAGTATATTATTGGTAAGTAAGGTTAAAAATTGTCATGCATATCGTTTAAAGAAGAAAACTAAACACATGAAGGCATGAGAATTCTACAATGAAAAACACCAGCATTGTTTTAAAATAAATTCACACTAGTTCTGTGGTTTGGTCTTGCCGCTGAAATGTAATTATCTAAAACTGGCCATATAATAGCTACCAAAGAGCACCTGGAGATGAAATTTGCTCAAGATCAACAATTCTAAAAGTTGCAGAGTTCAACATCTTCCATACAAATAAAATTATTGAGCACTTCAGTAATTCTTCAGGCATGTAAATTGGTAAAAAAAAAAATCTAGCTGGATGTTTGAAGGCCAAGATAATTCCAAACTGCATTTTTATGTACTAACTGATTGCACTAATCAGCCACGTGATACTTTGGAGCCAGCATTCAACTCTAAAAGCTAAAAGCAAACTACAGGACAATAGCATTTATATACTTTGTTCATTGATTGCTTTCCCTCCTTTTGCATTCTATGTTAAAGGTATTTAGATCTGTTGCCATATCCATTGACAGCTGTGGGTATGATATCGACATATCCTACAGTTGCCTCATTGCCATTGCTTTTTAAAACAGGAATGATCAAGCTGTCATTTTTGGATAGCAATATAAGTGCCTGCTTGTGTGAGTTTGGAACAAAGTCATGTTTCCTGAAGCAAGCCATTTGAATTGAAGGAGAAATCTCACTTTCAGCTATACGATATTCTTAGTTGTAAACCGCTTAGACCAGGGGTAGGCAACCTTTCCCCTTTAAGGGCCGAGGGACTTCAGCTCCCAGAAGCCTCAGCCATGTTGGCCAATAGTCCCATGTTGGCCAATAGCTCTTGGGATTCTGGGAGTTGAAGTCCTTAAAGGGGAAAGGTTGCCTACCCCTGGCTTAGACACTATTTAGTGCGGTATGAAGCTGTATATAAATGAAACTGCTATTGCTATAAGGACTGTTTCACAAGATAGTCTACATCATATGATCAACTTACTCATCACAACATCTTTCCTTACTCCATTCATGTTGGATTTGTACCAGGTTGCAAGAGTGTGAATAGCAATGAAGTTGGCTTCAAATTCACAGTTTGGATTGGTCAGGACTCCCTTTAAGCGTGGGATGAGTTCTGTAGATCGACCTTTATATGGCCCAAGAAACAGTCTTTTTTGATCATAGTCATTAGCATGAATGTTGTCCCAGATGACTGGAGCTCTGCGAATTATCTTAGAAACTTCTTCAATGGATTCCACAGGAATTTCTTTAGATACTACTTTGGGACCTAAAATTATAGTTCAAAAGTTAAAGGACCAAAATATAGTTATTGAATTATTTACAGATCAGGCTAATAAGGTTTCACCAGTATCAGGCCAATAAGGTTTCACCTTGAAAATCACAACACTCACCTGTCCATAGCACATCAATTCCAGGTAACAGTTTTTCTCCTACAGTTCGTAAATAAGGAGACTGGGCAACATTTGGATAGCAAAAAGTGCCACAATACTCTGGAATAAAGAAACAGGATTTATAATTGAAGGGAAAAGCATCTCAAACTTTTCTATCAGCCAAAGGACCAAGGGTCAGTGTCAAATCTGCTGCCTTCCAGGAAGACCATCCTGGTTTTCCAACACTATGGTCACTGCAAAAGCAGTTGTAAGGAGGCTGTTACCAACCCAGTCCCATTAGACAATATACATAGCTCAAACTGCTAGTTACCCTGTGACTGTAGATATGAAGAAAATCTGTACACTTTGGCCCCATCCACTGACCATGAAACCTAGAGATTTTGGGCTCATCCACTATGATTAATGTGTGTTTCTAGTAATACAATTCATTCTAATCTGCCTTGAATCTCAAAAGACAGGATATAAATCTTCTAAACAAACAGTTGGACTCATCGCCTTTCCAACACTTCCTTGGAAAGGATGCAAGTGAGGTTTTGCTTGCAACAAAAGGAACTGGGGACAAAAATCTCTGGTATGACCAGCAAGAACCAGCCAACGACTGTAGTAGCAATATCCATAAATGCTGGTGATTTTTTTATGTACCCTGTTGCATAACAGTATCACACAGTCTTGCTTTTAAGAGACATGAGATGAAAGTAGAAATGCTTCAACAGGAACTAGAAGGTTCATGATTCCATTCCTACAAAAAACTTGAATTTGCATTATCACCTTACCTGTGGGACAGAACAGGAATGTTTCTGGCTCTCCTAGATACTGGAAAATTTCATTTGTGATTGAAATCTGGGCATGAGCAAAGGAGCTGAACACTTCTTTGTCTGCTGCACACATATTATGATCAATATCATCAAACAATAATGCAAAAGACCTGCAGCCAAACTGAGAAACCTAGAAAGGAAAAGGAATAAAAAATTAAGACTAGAACCAAGAGCAATACAACAGACATTGATTCATGACTATGCGACAATGGTAATTAGTTATTTCAACAAACTGAGGACACCAATTGCTCTGCCAAGCTATTCTTCCTAAAGCAAATGTTTGCTAAGATAATTCTTGTGCAAGTCTGTGTATATAGCAAAAGCAGAGTACCCCAATGTTAAAATATTTTTCTTGCCCAGTATAAAATAAGATTTAAAAAAATCTTAGTCAAAGCTAAATAGCTTTCTTTGCATGTAACGGTTATTTTCAGGGTTTTGAGGAGTGTTGATACGGAGTCATACTCCTTTCTTCCCCTGCAATTGATTCTATTACAGACCTGCTCATTCTTAACTATAAAGATATATTCCTAGGCACTTCATTCCATACATCTGATGCAGACGTTTTGGGCCCCAAACAGGTCTGGCCACTTAGGGGGTGGGGCATGCACATAATGCATGCCCCCAAAGCAGCCAGAAGCCATGCAGGGAGTGTGCCAAAAGCGCTCAAACCCAGAAGAGCAGCACAAAAAGGAGCAGTGAAAAACCACTCCTGCCGGTGGACGGGTTAAAAACCACGGCAGTGGCTCAGATTGGGCCCAGGCAGTCACTGCGGTCCCACACTGATTGGGGGCCAGCCAGCACTGGAGCGACCAGAGGCTTAGAGCGACCAGAGGCTGCTCCAAGCTGCCAGTCTGCAAGACCCTGAGTTTATCAAAGTTTATGCTACCAACTTCTTTCTCTCGGTCTCAGAGATGCTACAAGATCCCTTTGCATACAGAATTACAATTGTGTTGTTAAGGAACACCCATGAGAAGAACAAATAGATTTTTAATTAAAGGAATAACAGTGTATTATTTTCTTTATTGGAAAGTATTTGCTGTTTCCGATTCATGTCAGGCCCATTTTAAAGTGTTAGTATTAGTGTACAATAGTCTGAACGGCACAGGATCCAGTCACTAAAAGGACTTCTTGATTCAGTATTGACTGGATCAGATACCATAGTACCCCGTAGGATTTAATATCAGCTAGTGAAACTCTGACTGTGATGCCCCAGAGTGACCCACAGAGTTGTCACATGTGGCAGGGCTTCTTGTGAGGCCTCAGTTGTCCTTTTGACAGTTGCCTCTGTGTATTGCTTTCATTACATTTCAGCAGACACCAGTAATTTACAATTTGAGATGTTTTAATTTTAGACATGTTATTTGTGATATTAATTTTTTTTATTTTAGATATCTGTAGTTTCTAATTTCACTGTCCATTTTAATGTAAGACTGGTTGTCACCTTGAGCTCTTAGGAGGAAGGGCAACGTATAAATTGCATAAATATTTTAAAAAAATATGAAGAGGAAAACAAAGGGAAACTTCCTCTGAACAAATCTTGCCAAGAAAACCCAATGACAGGTTCGCCTTAAAGTCGCCATAACTCAGAAACAACTTGAAGGCACACAATAACAGCGTGCATAAATGAAAGATACCTGGTCCAGCTTGCGTTTCAATGTAGATACTTCTTTAGGATTGGAGAAGGTAATATCAAGTCCAGGAGAGATGGCATAGATAAACTCTATCTCATATTCTTGAGCAGCTGCAATCAGAGTCATGAGCTGCTCTAGAAATCAAAATCAATTATTTTAGCAAGAATCAACAAGGGGGAAAGTAATCCACAAATACACAAAAATATTTATGAACATTTACAGAGAAATACTTTTAAATCAAAAGGAATAAAACATGAAGAATTAACCTCTTTCATCAAAACACATACCCACTTTCATATAAAATTCAATGATAATAAACAGGATTTTCCAGAACAAAACAAATATAGGCACAAAACAGATGGGCCAAAAGAAGCAGCATCTGGCCACTTTGGGTGCATGGCGTTCAGATTATGCACACCCCCAATGTGGCTCAAAGTTGCCGGAAAAAGGAACGGATTCCATCCACTTCTGCCAGCATGTGGTGGCTGGGCTGATCATGGCCAGAGGCTTCTCCTAGCTGCCCATCTGCTTAGGGCCATACACACATTAACAGACAGTAATAGGTCTAATAAAATGTACTTCCATTATGATTATTAAAAAGAATAGATTCAGGGTGGGAGAAGATTCTTATCTACCATCAGGTTGACAAATCGCAATTCCTCCGGTCAGTTGGTTAACATGTAAATTACATGCTCAATGGAAATCCCAAGTTAATTAGGAGCAATGCACGAGCTGCAAATCCTACACATATTTGGGAATAAGTACCAGTATAAACAAAGTGACAGACTTTCAAGTAAACTTGCATAGCAGGGCCAGGATGCATGTATCAGTTTAGAGACCACATTATTCCCTTTGTCTCTGACCTTTTGCAAAAAAAAAAAAAAAAAAAAAAAAAAAAAAAAAAAAAAAAAAACCAACCAACCAAACAAACAAAAACCCCAAAAGGTGATTTCCTTGTTGAAAGTTACCCACAGGTAAAAACAGTAACATCTTCATCCCTTTCAGTTTTTTCTTTGTCACCTTTCAGTTGTTTCTTAATCTTTATTCCAGAACAAGAAGTTTTTGCAAAAACATAATTATTTTAAGAGTATGAACTAAAGCATTTTCTTTAGCTGCTTTAATCCACAAAGGGTTGGTGCGTTCCCTTAAATGTTGTGGAATTGTCATTTTTGTGCCTTCATCTGCAAAAGCATTATAGTGCTACACAGGCCCAGTTAGTTACAAACCATGATTACATGTGGACTGGTGCACATGTAATGTTGCACCAGAACTCACTCTGAAAAATGAAATAATGTGGCAAATTTATGCACTCATTTGAAGGATGACAGACCGTACAATCTTGTAGGACCATGGTTAAGACATTGTAGATTTGATTTGACTGTACAGGCCTTCTTTTCCCCTGGTATTAAGGACAAGAAAGACAGCCACAGAATATTTGTCAAAGGCACAGGATGAAGTCAACTTACTAGAGCTAAGATTTGGACATGCCTAGATGGGGACATGTCAGTTGTGTACACAATGTATTGTCTTGAGTTCAGTGAAGGGTTGGGGGGTAGAGTGCAAATTGGAGGTTTTTAAACAGAGGATGAAAGGCCATCTGTTGTGGGTGCTTTGACTCTGTGTTCCTGCATGGCAGGGGGTTGGACTGGATGGCCCTTGTGGTATCTTCCACTCTATGAAAATGAAGTAAATAATTAACTTCAGTTTACAACACAATAGTGCTTTCCCTTTATCTGGACTCACGGAATTAATTTTACATCCCCATGAATAACTACTTAAAAACATTAAGACTAATTACCAGCTTCCTCCACGGAATACATTTCTCGCCAAAACATCCTGTGTTTGTAGTCATCTTTTGGTGCATATAGATATGTATTTAGTCCCCATTTCTGAAGTCTATGAAGTAAAAAGAAAAACAAGAAGTCATTTTAAGTGAACATTGTACCACTCTAACTCATGGATCCCCTAACTACAAGCATACCTGTGTAAGTCATGAAACACTGCAGGGATAGGACAGGGCAACTTACAGCCCTAGGGCTACATGCAGACCTTGGCTTCATTTCAAAAGCTCTCTGCTAAGTTGTGTGTTCAGGTCACTACAAGACTGATCTGTCCCTCCCCTGAGAAACTGCTTCTTTGGCAGGAATATACTGAGGGGCAGAGAAAGGAGCATATGGGTACGAGGATGGGAGAATAAATAACTGCAGACTTGCCCAATTTTGGCTCTCATCCTGTCTAATGTGGACTTCAGTCCCATATACTAACTACTTTTGCCTCCTCCCTAGATTACCCTTAAGAAAAGGTGGCCCTCCACAGAGAAATGTTTACAACTCTGATCTAGAAAAGAAACAATGGCAAACACAGAGAAACAATTGTTACAAAAGATAAACTGGTGTGGAATGGTGGTTAGTGTTACATTGCAACTAAATACATTTAAGTTCTTTCCCATTCATCCACGGAATCAGTCATTCTCATAGCCTGACCTATCTCACACTGTTCTTATGAGGATAAAATAAGGTGAAGGAAAGCCATGCACACTGCCTTAACCTCACTAAGGGAAAGCAGGAAATAAATGCAGACAAGAAATAAAATATATTAAGAGAAGCAATTATACAAATCATACATATGTAAATAAATTGATGAAATTAGTTTACATTAAAATGAGCATCATATTATTATTATTATTAATTATTATTATTATTATTATTATTATTATTATTTCCCGCCTCTCCCAACAGATCGAAGCAGGATAACAAGTAATATAAAAATACAAAGCATAAAATATATAAAAACCGCAACAACAATATCACCCCCACACAATAAAACCCCATAATCCCTCTAAGTTAAAACCCATACCCTATCCCCTATCCAGAGAGCTGGTTGACTTCATCTTCACACACCCGGAAGGTCATATTGATAAGACAATTAGTTTTTTACAAATTTAGGAAGGTCAGGTGGGTAAGCCTGCTGGAAGAGCTCCGTCTTAAGTGCCTTCTTAAAGGCTTCTAGTGTATTAATAAGGCGGATCTCCTCCGGCAGGCTATTCCAAAGCTTAGGAGCTGCTGCTGTGAACGATCTCTGGGAAGTTACCTTTAATCTGGTGTTATGATATTCTAACAAATACTTCCCTGATGTTCTAAGAGTGCGAGGCGGATTATGTAGGGAGAGGCGTTCCTTCAAGTAACTCGGACCCAAGCCATGAAGGGCTTTAAAGGTAACGACCAACACTTTGTATTGCGCCCGGAAACTAATCGGCAGCCAGTGAAGAGCTTTCAACACAGGTGTAATATGGGCCGCCCTAGTTGTCCCGGCGACCAACCTGGCTGCCGCGTTTTGAACCAATTGAAGTTTCCGGACTTGGTACAAAGGTAGCCCCATGTAGAGCGCGTTACAGAAGTCCAATCGAGAGATTACCAGGGCAAGTACTACTGCTTCAAGGTCCTTCTGGTCCAGATAGGGGCGCAATTGGCGAATCAACCGAAGCTGATTCCAAGCACTCCTGGCCACCGCATTCACCTGGAATGACAACTGTAGAGATGAGTCCAGGAGTACTCCCAAACTGCGCACTTTGTCCTTCAGGAAGTGTGACCCTGTCAAGGACCAGTTGACAAAATTCCCTCCCCGGACCAGGGGTACCTATCGCGAGTACCTCTGTTTTCTCTGGATTCAGCCTGAGTTTGTTTTCCCTCATCCAGCCCATTACTGACCCAAGGCAGGCGTCCAGAGGAGAGATGCCATCCTTAGTCACCGCAGCAGTCGGAGACATAGAGAAATATAATTGGGTGCCATCAGCATATAGATAACCCCGCGCCCCATATCTCCGGATGATCTCTCCCAGTGGCTTCATGTAAATGTTAAACAGCATGGGAGACAGTATGGCGCCCTGCGGGACGCCAGATGTCAGCTCTCTCTTAGAGGAGTAACTGTCGCCCAGCCTCACCATCTGGGATCTGCCCGAGAGGTAGGACTGGAGCCACTGGAGCGCAGTGCCCCCAATACCTAACTCCCTCAGGCGTCCCAGAAGGATACCATGGTCTATGGTATCGAATGCCGCTGAGATGTCCAAGAGGACCAACAGGGTCACACTTCCCCTGTCAATACCCAGACGGAGATCATCAACTAAGGCGACCATGGCAGTCTCAACCCCGTATCCCGCCCTCAACAAAACAATAACATCAACAAAACAAGAAAAACAACACAGCAACAATGAAAGAAAAGCAAAACAACACTCAATTCTTGAATGCTAAATGAAATGAAGTTCAATTTCCTTTCAAAGGCCAATAGGAAAAAGCTGTACAAACCTTTCAGAAGGATGTTTTATTGCATCAAAGCAAAAAAATAAAAAATAAAATAAAATAAAATAAAATAAAATAAAAAAAATAAAAAACCTCTACACCCATAGTATATAATTTGGAGCAGGCATCATAAGGAGACTTGTGTGCTAAGAAATCTAATACAAATAAATAGACTCAGAAATAATTGTGGCCAAGGCTGTTAAGGTCTGTAAGGGCAACATTTCAATACTTTGAAATGAGCATAGGAAGAAACCAGTAAACCTTGTAAATATTTCAAAAATGGGCACTGCATGTAAATATCATGCAACTTGTCTTAAGAATTAATAGAATTACCCCATTTTGCAAAAGCAGCTCCATTGGGAACATATTACAAAAGCTATATAAAACCACAGCCAGACTAGTTATCCGTAAGAATCCAGTAGTAACATTAAGCCTGGCAATGCCCCCAGCCTATAAACCTGACTGAGGTGAACGTGCCCTTATCCAGAAGAGGCATTTCTACAGCCAAATAATCCACTAAGGTCTAAAACACACTGCAGAAATAATCCAGTTTGAGATTGCTTTAACTACCCTGACTCAATGCTAGGGAATTCTGGGAACTGTAGTTTTGTGAGACATTTAGCCTTCTCTGTCAGAGAGCTCTGGTGCCACAATAAACTACAATTCCCAGGATTCCCTAGCACTGAGTCAGGGCAGTTAAAACAGTCTCAAATTGGATTATTGCTGCAATGAGTTTTGGACCTAAATTTCCCCAGTATAACCAATACTATTCAGAATACTCAACCTCATCTAGTCCTTTACAGACTGCAAGCATACTTTCAAGGATTACATTGCCTTACCAGGATTTGATGAAAAAGGCAAACATAACCAGGTGTTATCACCATATTTATGGAGTCTATGAATTCCATGTAGTCTGTTTATCCTTCCCAATAGACTTTATGTAAAACATGAGTGAGCAACATGTAGCAAACAGGATGTATGCCCACTTTGCTTAATTTGGCAGCCATGTGCCCACTTTGCTTAATTTGGCAGCCATGACCAGTCTCCTACACCCTCACTACCAAATTAATCACAAGCATTTTTATGAATGGGGACCATGTGGACATGGCTTTATCAAAGCCTTTGTGGTTTAATGATTTTGCCCAAATATGTTCATGTTTTACAGTGCTTTAATTTGCTTTAACTGTTAACTTAATTGATATGCTTTAAGTTACTCCTCATTGTTTTAAATTTACATGGTTTTATCTGTACATCATTTTGGGATCTTGCATACCGTGTAGGATGTAAGTAAAACAAATAAGCAAACAAACAAGGAATAGACAGTTATTGTACTTCTTTTTTAAGGAGGAAATCTCCAGGAAATCTGATCCTCCTTAAAAATAAGAGACACCCCCTCCCCCCGCTCTGCTTGCCTGTTTTAAAAATTTTGACAGCCATGGCAAAGATCATCACTTTAAAAAAAAGATCACATTCCTGGAGGTTTGTGCAACCCCCATTAACAGGTACATGGTTCCCACACACTTTGTTTACATTTTTAATAATGGGGGATTTTTATTTTATTTTGCTATAACTAGGGGATATTTGGTTCTAGAGAAGTAGAGTGCAGCCTCTATACTCCAGCCAACTTTCCAACTTTTTGTATGTAACAGTCTAGCTTCTGCTATCATATATTGTATAACTTTTCCACTCTTCTTTTCCATTTGTTCTTCCAGAAGTCCAAGCAAAGTATTTTCAGGTTTTTAAATTTTAAAGTATCTTCCATCACATTAAGTATTGTGTTACAAGTTTGCTACATGTGAGAAAAAGTCCCTTCTTTTTCTGACATTTCCAACACACATTAGCACCTTTATACATCTTTTAAATCTTTTCTAGAGTTAAATACCAATGTCATCTTGTAAAAAAATTATTTTAATTCATAACTCAAAGTAAACTTCAAACCCCTTTCCACATCTTTTTACACTGATCCATTTGGATATTATAACCAATATTTTGTGCCCCCTTTACCACACATTGGGCCTTTGCAGACTTCTAGAAATAGTGCAAATTGAGTCCACTTTATGGGTTAGGTAATCATGGGAACTGTATTTTATTGTGGCACCAGAGCTTTCTGACAGAGAAGGCTCAATGTCTCAGGGGAAAAGAAAAAACAACAATTCCCATGATTCCCTAGCACTAACCCTAACCCTTAAAGTGGACTCAATCTGCACTATTTCTGGCAGTCTGCAAAGGCCCATTCTTTACTTGTTCATCTTCCATCTCAATCCTTAAAAGCAACTTATAAACTTTGGCTACTAAATGATCATTAGTGCACAATTTAAGTTCAAATCCAGCTCTTAGGGCCTTTACAGACTGCCAGAAATAATGCAGCTTGAGGCCACTTTAACTGTCCTGGCTCAGTGCTAGGGGATCATGGGAACTGTATTTTTTCTAAGACACTGAGCCTTCTCTGTCAGAGAGTTCTGGTGCCACAATAAACTACAGTTCCCATGATTCCTTAGCACTGAGCCAGACAGTTAAAGTAGACTCAAGCTGCATTATTTCTGGCAGTCTGTAAAGGCCCTTAATCTCCAAACCATTTATTTGTTTGTACCAATGAATGTTTATTCCCTGTATATGCAACTTCCATGGATTTCATTCTATATTCACCTTTTTCTGATTCTAAAAGATCCCTATATATGATCCATTTATCAATGAATTTCTTTTCCCTCACCTATAAAGCTTTGTGAAACTAACAAAGGCATTTTAGAACATAATCTTACCTTATATTGAATCTATATTTTCAATAATGGTTTTCTAACATAATGATTTTTGAAATCTACATTTGCCTTAATTTTGTCATACCAAAGAAATGTGTACAACTTTTTCGTCTTCTGGGCCAAATTCATACCTCTTATGGTCCTGAAAACACATTTTAACTTTGCCATCAGATTTTTACATTACCAGAGTCCATAACTTAGTTGTCTAGTTTAGGTGATGGGATTTTTCCTTTTCTTAGTTCCTTATCACCATCTGCTTTTTTGCTCTTGTCTCCTGAAGATGATTCTGCACTGTAGTCTGAAGTTTTCTCTTCTTGTCTTTCTCCATCCTTGCTTCTTGCATCTGAGTTAAATTCCACAGTTGTCCCATATTTTTTCAAGAAATATTTGCTTTTTCAACAGTATTAACAACAAATCTTTTTTGTTTAAAATGAAAGTTACACCTAGCTTTTCCCATCTGAATTGGATCTCATATCTTTTCAGCTTGTCTGTCAAAAAACCGTTGTCTCTTCTCCTCTTCAAATTTCCAGCTGGTGCATCTTTTTTGCCACTTGTTTTTCTGATCATGTGCTTTACCTCTTCACACAGCAGATTTTTAAACAACAAAAACAACTGAATAATTGCATAGTAGAATGGTACAGAACAAAGAAAGGTCACATACCTTCTAAAAAGCTCCTTTCTTTGTTCCATAATCCAAGGCCTTCCATAAAATCCTGTTGGAAACAATAAAGTAGACAGCTTCAGATATTATACTTTAATTTAAGGGAAATATCAATTCCAGAGTACAAAAGGTTTTAAAAAATAATTTATATAACTCCTATTTCTAAAAGGTCTCAAATATATTTTGATGAGATAGAAGATTGGGCATATAAGACGACCCCAACTGCTCCAGTTAAAATATAGAGTTTGGGATATACTTGTATAAGACGACCCCTCTTCCAATGGGGGAAAATGATAAAGTATCGGGGGGAAGAACTGCCAATGTACTGGGTGATGCATTCTGGGGTATGTATAATTTGCAGCCAAGTAAGTGACCCTGGGCATGTCACACATTCTCACCCTCAGGGGATGGTAATGGCAACCCCCATTTTAAGAAACATGCCAAGAAAACCCCATGATAAGATTGCCTTAGGGTTGCCATAAGTCGGAAAGGACTTGAAGACACACAAGAACAACAAAAAAGTCTGCAGTTGTTTCATAGGTAGTACATAGGATTAGGAGCCAGCATGGTGTAGTGGTTTGAGTGTTGGACTACCACTCTGGAGACTCTGCCATGAAACCCACTGGATGAACTTGGACAAGTCACACACTCTCAGCCTCAGAGGAAGACAATGGCAAACCTCCTCTGAACCAGTCTTGCCAAGAAAACCCCAGGATAGGGGTTCACCTCTTATTCGCTGCTGCTTCTTCCTCCTGCCTCACGCCACACTACGCCACCCCTTCCTCCCCCTCCTCCTCCTCTAACCTGACTTCCTCTCTTCTTCCTCCTCCCGCCTCGTGCTGCGCCACCCCTTCCTCCTCCTCCTCCACCCAGCATATAAGACAACCCCCGATTTTGGAGAAGATTTTTCTGGGTTAAAAAGTAGTCTTATACACCAAAAAAATCCTATAAATATTTTATTTAGTAGATGTATTAATTAAGCACCACACCAGTCAACAGTTCCTCATGCAGAAATACATATTCAAAATAAGCAACATAAATTAAAAACAAATTGATCGAACAGTGAGCTTAATACAAAGGAAATTTTCTTTAGTATAAAAGTGAAAGTTAGCATTTACTTATGTAAATATTTATTTTATATCCCATCATTCTTCCAAGATAGGATTTAAGACAGTGTATGACCTCATTAAAACACAATACAACTAAAAAACTTCATCTTCAACTCAATAGTTTCACCCCTTTGTCAACATGTACAGTTTCTTGCTACTAATCCTTATCCTTGGCTTACTTCTTTTTTCCTTTGTTCTTGCTCTCATGCAGCTCAATGTTTGTGGAGGAAGACTACGGAGTGGATCAATTATATTCATTATAAATCCATTCTTTTCTCTTTCTCCTGACGCTGCTCCTTCTCACTTCTAATTTAATGTTTTCCCTGCCATCCTCTCTTCTCTTGTCCATATTATTAATCTTTTTCTACTTACTTATTTCCTTCTGAAACATACTACCATTTCTCTAGTTCAGGGGTTGGCAACTTTTTTTGCCGATGGGCCGGGGGTGGGGGAATGCGCACGACGACGCCCCCCCCCCAGGAGGGCTCCCTCAGCCACACCGGACCACCGAGAGGCCCAGCGCTGCCGCAGGGGCCCCCTAGGAGGCTTCCCTTGGCCACACCGGGCCTCCGAGAGGCCCAGTGCCGCCGTGCCCCCCCCCCCAGGAGGCTTCCCTCGGCCGCGTTGGACCTCCGAGATCTCCACTGGCTGCCCATTAGTTTCCGGGCCCAGTACAAGGTATTGGTTATTACCTTTAACGCCCTAAATGGCTTGGGTCCAACCTATCTTTGGGACCGCCTTCTCCCATATAATCCACCCCGCGCACTTAGATTCTCTGGGAGGAATTTGTTGCAGCCAATAAAAACTAGACTCTCTGCAACTGCCCAGAGGACCTTTTCGGCTACTGCTCCCAGATTATGGAATGGCCTGCCAGATGAGATCCATCATATTACCACCTTAGACAACTTTCAAAAGGCAGTTAAGACAGAGCTCTTCCAGCAGGCCTTTCCCAAATAGATATTCCGGCCATCAAAAGACAGCCATCCTGCTCATCTCTGATTCAGCTGTAGCTATTGTTATTTGTTTCTTTGTTCTTTGTGTTATCATTTTAAATGTGTTTTGAATCGTCACTATTTAATTGTCTTTTAAGGGGGGTGGGACTGTGGGATATGAATGTATTTTTTAAAGTTGTAAGCCACCCCGGTTGTTACACAGAGGGGTGGGATGATTGATGATGATGATGATGATTGGTAGTCTCTTGACATTAATGTCTAATTGCAACTAATTGTAGGGGGCAGTGCTCATCTCCGTTACTGCCAGCATTGTCCGAGGACTGCTCTGGTGGTCATGTGGCCAGCATGACTGTACCAAACACTGTTAACTTCCCACCAAAGTGGTACCTATTTATTTACATGCATTTGCATGCTTTCAAACTGCTAGGTTGGGACTAGTGACAGGAGTTCACCCCATCATGCAGCACTCAGGCCTCAAACTGCCAACCTTCCGATCATCAGAATTGGTGTCTTAACCACTAAGCCACCACAACCCACCCTGTTTCAAGGCTATACAATATTTCAGATGTCCCATTTCATTTAGGACTTTACAGGTAGACACAGGCACCCTAAACAGGCTCAGAAACAAAAGTGAAACCAATGGAGTTGTTTCAAGACTGGTCTGTAAAACACAGACATACATTAATAATAAATTACAAACTAAATGAGAGATGACTAAAATATTCTGGCCAAATCCAGTTTCCCAATGAAGCTGTTAGCTGGCAACTTAGCTAAAGGTGTGTTAAAGTACTCCTGGCTACCTTCATCATCCAGCCTTCCCAGGACAGTGGTGGCAATCAGTTTAAATTGTTACTTTTAAGAGTTGCCTGAAGCCGTTTCTATAAACCAGTATGGTAAAAAAGGAGGAGGAGGATTCAGGCAGTCCATACATCAGTCCTGAATGCAAGTTGTCCATCAGTGTCTTTATTTGATTAAGACTAATATGACGCACTTGTTGGAGAAATAATCACTAAAGAATGTAGACACTCTGTCCATCTGATCATCAACTGTAGTGTACATTCCATTCCTTTCCTTGATGTGAATCAAGTATACAATCACAGTGCCTATAGCACTAATGCCCCCACCCGTATCTCTTAACGGCTTGCCAGCACACAAGTATGTGACAGTACAATACTGCAAGTTGCCATATGCAATAACCATCTGCAAATCATGTTATTCCATTTCTTTTGTGAGCACAATTCTCACACCCAGGATGTTTCTCAAATTCTCAGCTAGGCCTTTTAAGATTACCACTACATCTCTGCATCTTCCCTCTAAGAGTGAGGACAAGGCTGCATACAGTAGTCTCATCCTATACATGGGGGATATATTCCAAGGCCCACAGTGGATGCCTAAAGCCCTATACTTATAATGTTTTTGGACAGTGGGTAACTGAAATCACAGAGAACGAAACTTCAGGGGGACTATTATACCTTTATTTAAAAATAAATAAAATGTATTGTGGGGGAAGGTGGGAGGGGTGTGTGCACGTGCTGCTCTTCTCCCCCCCCATGTGCACGCCCTTCCCACCTTCCCCTGTGCTTTTGCTGGCTGAGGGAAGCATATAAAGAGGGAGAGGAGGAGGAGGTTGAGCAAGGTATCAGGAATGGTGAGAGCTGAGGAGGAGGATAGGGTTAAGCAGGAGAAAGCAGGCTGAAAGGACAATATAAAGTTTTTTGGGTTCTTTTAAAGGAAAAGTAGAGAAGTATCAAAAATCAAGTGGGGGTCCATGAAAGATTCTTGTCCTTCAGGAGCAGTAAACAGGAAAAGGCTGAAGACAATAGGGGATTGCTCCCTCACATGGATAAGGGTGAGGGACTACCTACTAGGAGTGAACGGGGAGGAGCAACTCAAGTTCCAGGATGTTCTATCCTTATCTACTTTGGAAAGCAAAGGTGTCACTATCTCAGCCACCCATGTAGAAACACATTAGTGTATTTAAAGGTATACAGGTATTTATTTCAATTTAATAGCACTACTAAAATTGTTTAACAAGTTCATATAATTAATCATTAAACTAAGTTATTCCTATTTCAGGGAGATGGA
The DNA here is from genome assembly GCA_026167975.1 of Phrynosoma blainvillii. Taxonomy (NCBI): domain Eukaryota; kingdom Metazoa; phylum Chordata; class Lepidosauria; order Squamata; family Phrynosomatidae; genus Phrynosoma; species Phrynosoma blainvillii. The sequence goes on along the minus strand of JANUYF010000003.1, from coordinate 72,325,467 downwards.
GCTGGGCTCAGCAAGCAACAGACTTAGCTCATTATGTGCCTTGGAACTATCAAGAGTGAAATTTAACTCTCATCCCTTGTATTTCATTTATGGCCATACCTAGGATCAAACATTGACCAGAATTGTGACTGCAGTCAAGAAATAAGAAGAATGGGAATGGGAAGGGCAGCTATGAAAGAACAAGATCCTAAAAGGTAGACATACAACTGAGCACTAAAGTCAGAATCATTTAGGCCACTGTATTCCCCATTACCATGTATGGATGTGAGAGCTGGACAGTGAGGGAAGCAGACAGAAAGGAAATCAATTCATTCAAGATGTGGTGCTGGAGAAGAGTACTTAAAATACCATGGACTGCCAGGAAGACAAATAAAATGGGCCCTTTAACAGATAAAACCAAAGTTCTCCTTGGAAGCCAAGATGATCAAGTTGAGGCTAGCATACTTTAGCCACATAATGAGAACAGCAAACAATAGCAATAGCAAGTACATTTCTATACCGCTTATCAGTGCATTTAAGCACTCCCTAAGCGGTTTACAATGTGTAAGCTAATTGCCCCCAACAAGCTGGGTACTCATTTTAGTGACCTCAGAAGGATGCAAGCCTGAGTTGAGCCTGAGCCCCTGGCTGGTACTGAACTCACAACCTTATGGTTTTTGAGTGAGTGGCTGCAGTACAGGCATTTAACCACTGTGCCACCAAAAAACAAAACAAAAAAACAATGTTATGAAAGATAGAGGGTAGAAGGAAGAGAGGAAGACTGCAGACCAGATGGATGGACTCCATCAGTGAGGTTACAAGCATGGGCTTGCAGGAGCTGAGCAGAACAGTGGAAGATAGGGATACTTGGAGATGTCTCATCCACAGGGTCGCCATGAGTCAGAATAGACCAGGGGTAGGCAACCTTTCCCCTTTAAGGGCCGAGGGACTTTAGCTCCCAGAATCCCAGGAGCTATTGGCCAACATGGGACTATTGGCCAACAAGGCTGAGGCTTCTGGGAGCTGAAGTCCTTCGGCCCTTAAAGGGGAAAGGCTGCCTACCCCTGGAATAGACACAAGGGCAGCTAATAACAAACTAATCCTGATATGTAATAATCATACAGAAATCTAAATTAATTTACATTACTCTCACATCCTACACATCACCATTTTATATCTGTGCAGGTTTTCTGCCACATGACAAAACCTAATCATGTGACAAATGCACTCATATTCTGGTCATTAAAAAAAACACACCATGCTTTTAGTCAGCCCATCTTGTGAATATATTGCAAAGTTGCCCAGTTACACTTGCCAGGATCCTTATGACAGGTTTGTTGTTTCCATATTGTGAGTGTGAGAAGCTCCAGCCTTTCCAACAGCCTTTTGCTGCTATGTAGGTCTGGTCAGTACTTGGGAGACCTTCATATGCTGTAGGGCAGTGGTTCTTAACCTTGTTGGAGGTACTGACCCCCACCAGTTTCATATGTGCATTCACCGAACCCTTCTTACGATTCTTACGCATTCACCGAACCCTTCTACCGCCAATACAGACGGACTGTCAGCGCCATCCGGTGAGGGGAGTGGGCCACCGTGCTGTCAATCACGCCACACGGCCAATCAGAGGGCCACTTCTGTCGGTGGAGGCGGGGCAAGCTGGTTTGGTTGGATGGGGCATATAAATATAAAACGTATACAGGTTATCACCTGCAGCCAATGATGGAAGAGCGGGGCGTGTCATCACGAATCATATGAATCGGATGTGTGTCTTGACTTCTGCCGAACTCACGAGACTGGCTCACCAAACCCGTGGTGTTCGATCAAATCCCGGTTAAGAACCACTGCTGTAGGGTATATTTCAGAGGAAGGAAATGGCAAAACCACCGCTGGGTCGTCTTTGCCTATGAAACTTATGGGGTTGACATGTGACTTGAAGCACATACCTATGTACCCCTCCAACTCATGGTGACCCTATCACAGCTGCAGAAATGAGCCACAACCATTCTCACAGATGAAGGCAGGGGGTGGCCCGTAGACTGCCTGAGGTGTGCAGAGTATCTTGATGGTGCAATGCCAAACAAGAATCCGTTGGCCTTTGCAGGTCTAAAACTGGAGGGAAGGAGGGAAGAGAAAAGCAAAGACACAGTGCAAGGTCAGGGACAAGAGGGGGAAACGGTCCAATCGACAACACTTTTTGACTGAACTACCCATTAAAACCATATGGCTTTGGTCTAGGCTATCTGAAGGACTATATGAAACCCACTGGGTGACCTTGGGCATGTCACATGCTCTCAACCTCAGGGGAAGGCAATGGCAAACTTCCTCTGAACAAATCTTGCCAAGAAAACTCCATTGTAGGTTTGCATTAGGGTTGTCATAATTAAGAAATGACTTGAAAGCACACAACAACAATCTTCTATATGAGCCCAATGGGGTTTTAAGATACCTGGAGAAGCCCTCATCTCTGTCCCATCATCTTCTCAGGCTCATTTGGTGGAACAAGGGAGAGGGCTTTCTCTGTGGCTGCTCCCAGACTTTGGAACTCACTCACTAGAGAGGCCAGACTGGTCCTACTCTTGTTCCCCTTCTGATGGCAGATGAAAACGTGACAGATGAAAACATTTTTGTGCCACCAGGCCTTTACAAACTGTTGAGGTTGGCCACTTAATGCTGTGTGGTGCTGGTTTTAAGGGTCTGTATATAGGTTGTTTTTTAAATATATATTTTAATACATTTTAATATTTTTATTGTTTTAAGATATACAGTAATTGTTTAATTTTGTTGAAACAAAAATTCTTTTTATCCCATCTTCAAGGCCAGTAGGTCTTAACTTATGGTCTGCGGACCCCCAGAGGGCCTGCTATGTACTCATAGGGGGTTGGCAAAGGTTTGAAGGCTGCTCAGACCACCAACTCCACGCCATGGAATGACCAAGTGACAGGATCCAAAGTAAAAGATGGCTGGCTGGGGCTGCGCATTGTCTGCCACATGGCCACTCCACTGTGGGGAGGAGACAAGCTGAGCAATAGCAGAGCTGTCAGCCAGCCAGCCAGCCAGCCTTTGCCCTTTTCTCACTCCCTTCCCTCCTTTCCAGTTGGGAGTGGTCTAATCTTCTGTCACAAACTGCTTCAACACTTCCTCCCTTTTTCCTTTCTTCATCAAGGGGGGGGGGAAGACTGAGATGGGGGAGGGAAGGAGGAAAGAGAAAGAAAGAAAGAAAGAAAGAAAGAAAGAAAGAAAGAGCGGACTACTAAGCAACCAGAGTCCGTCACCCCTCCTCAGCACTGATGTCAACTATTACTAACCTTTCCAGAGTTAACTGGTGCATGTTCACACAACACAGCTCACCACCACTGCCTGCCTGCCCTGCATCCCCCTCACCCTCCTTCTCCTTTCTTGCCAATAGCCTCATACCTCTCATTCTTGGCTTGCAGCACAATGCCTCCGCCTCACTTGGAAGTCACCTCCACTGGACCATACACTCTCCCCACTCAGTCTCTTTTCTACTTCCTAGCTCAATTCAGATCCCATCAAAACATTCTGAGGAGTATGACAGAATCTTAGAATTACAGAAGCTGAACACCTGGAAAGAGTTGCAAGGGGACTTCCATGTGCACAAGGCCCTTTTCAGGCAGTGCTTTGTGGTCACTGCCTCTGTGGAGCAGTTATTGACCTCCATGTGTGCAAGTCCCTTTTTGTAGTGCTTCATGATCCTGATTCAACCTGCTCAAGCCTCAGGGCAGACTGAACAGCAACACACAAGCCCAGTCAGCCAGCCTTTGCCTTGGCTCCTGTCACATGGTTGCTCTGTGATAGCTCAGCTGCTCAACCTGCCTCCTTCCCCCTCAGTGGCCACGTGACAGGAATCAAGGCAAAGGCTGACTGGCTTTGCCATGCAATCTGCTCCAGTCTCAAACTGGTGGGAAGCAAGAGAAAAGCCTTCCCTCTCCCACTGAAGGAAGGTTTAATGTGTGGCGTAACTGTTAATGGTTCAGTGTTCGGGTATTATTATTATTATTATTAGGCTTTTACATCTTTTAAATCTTGAGTTAAGTCCGGGGGGGGGGGGGGGGAATTCATGGCAACCAAATGTATTTAAAAGGGGTCCCTGGTAAATAAACGGTTAAGAACCACTGTCCTAGGCAGCAGTTCCTCCAAGTACTAAATAACAATGGCACTCACTAGTAAACATTAATGGTTTAGTAATAGCACTAGTAGACAAACAGAGAGCTAGTGTGGCCTAGTGGTTGGAGCGCTAGACTATAGCAATAAAGACCAGAGTTCGAATTGCAGCTCAGCCGCGAAAACCCACTGGGTGACTTTGGGTAAGTCATGCCCTCTCAGTCTCAGGGGAAGGCAATGGCAAACCACATTTAAACAAAATTTGAAGAAACAAATCTTTAAAGAAACTTGCCAAGAAAGCTGTGCCTTAGAGTCACCATAAGTTCTCTGAACAAATTTTTCCAAGAAAAACCTGTGATAGGTTTGCCTTAGGATCACCTTAAGTTGAAAATGACTTGAAGGCACACTACCACAACTGTAAACAAACAACCAATAATTGTTCATCATCATCATTTGTATCATGCTTTCCTCCCAAACTGGGACTCATTGGTGTGGAATCGTACCTTGCCACAATGAGGTGGAAGGATCCGAAAATGTCTACATCAAGTATAAATATATCTAGGAGGAAGGCTACTCTCATGCAGCATTTTTCTAATTATATGAGGACCAACTAACTGTTACCCCAACATCAACCAGGCATGACTACTGGATACACATTAAGAAACTCAGAGCACAGGGAAATGGCTTGCCTTTGAAGGCAGGGGAATGTTTTTCTAGCACATACCACAGCTTCCTAACGTTTTTTGCTTTGGGCAGAACAAATAGCAAGGTGTGGCTTGGGAGGTTGCAGCATGTGTGATCATAGAATCATAGAAATGGAAAAGACCTCAAGGGCCATCCAGTCCAACCCCCCCTGCCATGCAGGAACTCACCATCAAAGGATCCTTGACAGATGGCCATCCAGACTGTTTAAAAACCTCCAAAGAAGGAGACTTGACCACTCTCCAAGGCTTATGTTCCACTGTGGAACAGCTCTTACTATCAGGAAGTTCCTCCTAATGTTGAGGTGAAATCTCTTTTCCTGCAGCTTCAATCTATTGCTCCATATCCTATTCTCTGGAACACCAGAAAATAAGCTTGTTCCATCCTCAACATGACACCCCTTCAAATACTTAATCAGGGCTATCATATCACTTCTTAACTGTCTCTTCTCCAGGCTAAACATACCCAGTTCCCTAAGTCTCTCCTCAAAGGGCTTTATGGTTCACCATTTTAGTCTCCCTCCTCTGGACACGCTCCAGTTTCTCAGCATCTTTTTTGAATTGTGGTGCCCAAAACTGGACACAGTATTCCAGGTGAGGCCTGAGCAAAGCAGAAGAAAGTGGCACTGTTACTTCCCTCGATCTATACAGTGGTACCTCTACTTACGAAATTAATTCGTTCCGACAGCCATTTCGTAAGTAGAAAATTTCGTAAGTAGAAGCAAATTTAACATTGAAATGCCCTAATCCGTTCCAGGCCCCCAGATTCAAGCTACAACTCAATACAAATGTATAATACAGGGTTATTAAATACAATCCTGGAGATCAAAAGCCAAAAATATCACAAGCCAAAAATACAGTCCTGAATATCAGAAGCCACAGAAGCCAAAAATATAGTCCTGGAGATCAAAAGCCAAAAATATCAGAAGCCAAAAAGCCACAAGCCACAAGTCCTACCCTCCTGGATATCAGAAGCCACCAATTTCGTTAACCACACTTCCTCTTCTCTTTCGCAAGCCCAAGCAGTGCTGCCTAGCTGAATTTTGCTAGGCAAACACTTCCTCTTTTGCTAGCCAATACAGTGCTGCTTTGCTAGATTTCGCTAACCAAAGGCATGCCACAAAATTTAGAGAGCAGCTTGTTCATGCCAATTTCGTAAGTCGGAACACTTTCTTAAGTCGATGCAAATTTTTTCGGGAGGCGTGTTTCGTAAGTTGAATTTTTCGGTAGAAGAAGCATTCGTAAGTAGAGGTACCACCGTACTTCTATTGATGCAGCCTAGAATCGCATTGGCCTTTTTAGCTGCAACATCACACTGTTGATTCATGTTCAACTTGTGGTCTACTGGCACTCCTAGATCCCTTTCAAGCATACTCTTGATTAAGCCAGATGTCCCCCCCCCCATCCTGTATCTATGCATTTCATTTTTATTTTTTATTTGTTTTGCCCTAAGTGCAGTACCTTACATTTCTCCGTGTTGAAATTCATTTTGTTAGTTTTGGTCCAGCTTTCTAATCTATTAAGGTGATTTTGAATTTTGATCATCTCCTCTGGGGTATTAGCTATTCCTCCTAATTTGGTGTCATCTGCAAATTTGAGAAGCATGCCCCCTATTCCTTCATCAAAGTCATTGACAAAGATGTTGAATAGCACTGGGCCCAGGACAGAACCCTGTGGCACCCCACTGGTCACTCCTCTCCAAGATGAAGAAAAGGAGCCATTGCTGAACACCCTTTGGGTTCAGCTCGTCAACAAATTACAAATCCATTTAACAGTCGCACTGTCTAGCCCATATTTTACTATCTTGTTTGCAAGAATATCATGGGGGGCCTTGTCAAAGGCCTTACTGAAATCAAGATATGCTAAGTCTACTGCATTCCATTCATCTACAAAGCTGGCAATTTTATCCACACACATAAAAAGGATCACATTTCTGAAATCGCCTTCCTATCCGCCTTCTGACTACTACTTCACTGGCAACTTTCAAGTCTAGTTTAAAGACGATTTTGTTTTGCAGCCTTTCAGCTCAAAATGTAGACACTGTCGTCAACAAAACTGAACTGATGTTTACTCTTTTATGTTTTAAGATTTTTGTTTTGATCTTAGAATTTAATATTTTATTAACTTTTTTCACCTATTTTTAGACTATGCCACAGACAGGCTTTTATCTGTATTGTGGCTACTAATAAATCGTATAGTACCGTGCAAATCTACAGCACTCTATAAATAAAATTTAACAACAACAACAACAACAGACTGGCATGACTTGTTTTTGAGAAACCCATGTTGATTTTTTGTGATTATGGTGTTGCCTTCTAAGTGTTCACAGACTCTCTGTTTAATGATCTGATCTGAAAGGGAAAGATATACAAAGGAGTAGGGAAGGGATGCTTTGTTTGCCTATGGTTCCTCCTCCTCCCCTCTCTTTTTAAATGCTTTTGTTTATTCACTTATCTCAGTATAATAAAACAACATCCAAAATATACAGACATAATCTAACATACACACAACAACACATCATCTAATATATACACAACATTTACTTACTTACATAGTCCACAAAACCTAAATATAACAAAACATACAGACTCAAACAAAAATCCATCAGTGATACCTTTATTGGCCAACCAATGCACAATGTACTTGTTGTGTATATTGTGCATTTTGGTTGGCCAATAAAGGTATCACTGATGGATTTTTGGTTGAATTTGCTAAATGGACAACGCAGCTACCCCTGAATGTTTTCTGTATTAAAACATACATTTAACATATGACTTCTTCCCTATGTCTTTCTTTCTTGTCTTGTTTATCTTAATCTGTAGCTTTTGCTCTGCGGTCAAGAAATAAGAAGACTAGGAATGGGAAGGGCAGGTATGAAAGAACTGGAAAAGATACTGAAAAGCAAAGACATATACAAGTGAGCACTAAAGTCAGTATCGTCCAAGCCATTGTATTCCCAATTACCATGTATGAATGTGAGATCTAGACAGTTAAGAAAGAAGATAGGAAGAAGAGCAATTCATTTGAGAGGTGGTGCTGGAGAGCCTGAACAGATTGCCAGAAATAATCCAGCTGGAAACCACTTTAACTGCCCTGGCCCATTGCTAGGGAATCATGGGAACTATAGCAGTAGAGAAACCAACTTGAAACTTTCTAAATGATCAGTATTTATCATGGGAAATGGTTAACATTGGTCCAAAAACACTGCAGAAATAATCGTTTGAGACCATTTTAACTGCCCTGGAATCCTGGGAATTGCAGTTTATTGTGGCACCAGAGCTCTCAATGTCTGAGAAAAACTACAGTTCCCATGATTCCCTAGCATTGAGCCAGGACAGTTAAAGTGGTCACAAACTGGATTATTTCTGGCAGTCTGTGACAGCCAGGAAGACAAACAAATGGGTCCTTGAACAGATAAGACCAGGGCTCTTCTTGGACGCAAAGATGATCAAGTTGAGACTATCGTACTTTGGCCACATAATGAGAAGGCACGGATCACTAGGAAAGAAACAATAATGCTAGGAAAGGCAGAGGGTAGAAGAAAGAGAGGAAGGCCACAAATCAGATGGATAGAAGGGCTTGCAGGATCTGGGCAAGACAGCTGAAGATAGGGATTCTTGGAGGTATCTCATCCACAGGGTCGCCATGAGTCTGAACCGACTTGAGGGCAGCTAACAACAACGCTTTTGCTCATCCGCCTCTTACCTTCCACGACGCCGCAGAGGAACCGCCGCGTTCCCCGGCTGCCCACCGCTCCTCCTCCGCCGCCGCCGCCCTCAGGATCCGTTTCTGGGCCTACTGCGTCGGGTCTCGTCGGGGGCGAGTCGCTGGCGGAGGAAGCGGCGACGGCGGGGACGGGACTGGGGGCGCCTTGAGGCTCTCCCCGCGCCTCCTCCTCTTCCTCTACCATTCCGGCCAGGCCAGCTCCAAGGCTCCCTTCCTCCTCCACCGCCGCCACCGCCGCCATCACTCTCCTCTTTCCCTTCTCTCTTCTCTTCTCTCCTCTCACACAAACCGGGACGAACTGCGCTTGCGCGGAGAACAAGACGAAGAAGGCAAAAAAACAAACCAGCCCCAACCGGTCCGCGCCAGAACCAACCGCCTTCCTCCCTCGCGCTCCACCGCCCGCCAACCGGGAAAGCGGCCGCTGGTCACGTGCCGCCTCTCCCTCTCCAGGGGCGCGAGACACTCTCCTGCTTATTGCCCCCCCTCCACGCCTTTCAACTAAAACATCCACTCGAAGGAATATGAATTGACTGACTACGCTGGGAGAGAAAGGGAGACGAAAAACCCTACCGCGCATGCGTGACGGAGTGGTAGACGTTCTCTCGCGCATGCCCCGCAAGGTGAAAGGAGGAGGGTGGTGTCACTGCGCATGCGCAAAGGGATAAAAGCCGCGGTCTCCTGCGCATGCTTAGCGGCGGGTGATTGGCGGAGAGTAGGGTGGAAGTGGGAGCAGCGCACGCGAGGGGGGTAAATAAACAAAGTAGTAGGCGTTAAGGCGCAGGCGCAGAGAGAGAAAGAGTCCTGCGCGCGCGGGGTTGGGGGAATTGAATTCTTCCTCAGCGCAAGGGGGCGGGGCTTCGCGCCGGAGAGGCTCGTAATGGATGAGGAGCGGAAGGAAGGCCCAACGTACTTTGCCCTGTTGCTGGGCAACCAACCTTGAGAGGCCTTCGTGGGCCTGAAGGGAGAATTAGATTCTACAGTATGAAGGGGGGCAAAATCCGCTGACCAGGCCTCAGGGCTGACCGTTTAGCGACGAGTTTTCCTACATGTTTAGGTGATAAACAGGGTTTCTGAAATTACCATGTTTTTATTATAGCGCTTGGGCTGCATCCGCACTGCGGAAATAATCCGGTTTGACGCCACTTTGGTTCAAAACACTGCAGAAATAATCCAGTTCGAGAGTCCTTTAACTGCCATGGCTCAGTGCTATGGGAATCCTGCAATTGTAGTTTATTGTGGCACCAGAGCTTTCTGTGACAGAGAAGGCTAAATGTCTCTCAAAACCATCATTCCCAGAATTTCCCTAGCATTGAGCAAGGGCAGTTACAGCGGTCTCAAACTGGATTATTTCTGCAGTATGTTTTGGACCATAAAATGCCATGGCTCAGTGCTGTGGAATCCTGGCAATTGTAGTTTGTTGTGGCACTGTTAGAGAAGGCCTAATGTCTTGCAAAACTACCATTCCCAAAATTCCATAGCATGGAGTCATGGCAGTTAATGTGGTATGAGACTGGATTATTTCTGCAATGTGGATTCAGCCATGGACGAGTGACATTAGGTGGCTACTCAGGTCTCCCATCTACTATGGTTGTGGATTGTGGATCCATAAAAGTAATGTTTCTGAGCTCTGGTTTCTTAAAACAGAGCAATTCAGCTGCAGGTTATAATTGAGTTTCAGCATCTATAGTGCTGTGTCCACACTGCAGAAATAATGTAGTTTGACACTGCTTTAACTGCCACAGCTCAATGCTATGGAATTCTGGGATTTGTGGTTTTGTGAGGCATTTAGCCTTCTATGTCAGAGAGCTCTGGTGCCACTACAAACTACAAATCTCAGGATTCCATAGGATGGTGCCATGGCAGTTAAAAGTGGTGTCAAACTAGATTATTTCTGCAGTGCAGATGCAGCCTCAGCCTTTCCCGCGTTTGCTGGGAAAGGCCCTCGTCTAAAGCTCTGGAAGATGGTACTAGTCTGAAGGCCTAAGCAGACTGCCAGAAATAGTGCACATTAAATTGAGGCACTGCCCTGGCTCAGTGCTAGGGAATCATGGGAACTGTATTTTTTTCTGGGACATTGAGCCTTCTCTGTCAGAAAGCTTTGGTGCCACAATAAATTACAATTCCTATGATTCCCTAGCACTGAGCCAGGGCAGTGCCTCAATTTAATGTGCACTATTTCTGGCAGTCTGCTTAGGCCCCAAGTTAGATTGGGCCACTGATCTTACTTGGTTGGTTAATCCAATATTTTGCTAATTTTTGAGATGTAGTGTCAGAACTTCTTATCTCCAGTGGCAGATAACTTGCCTAAATATATTCTTATCCTAGAGATAAGATTAGTTTGTCTGAATGAAGGAAGCCAAGGCAGGTGAATCAGGTAGAGCAGGATTGATCAGGTAGAGTGAATGCTGAGAGGACTCAGGGCAATGTCTAGCATGCAGTGCACTCATCTAGATTTTCACTCGTTTTTAAGACCTTGCTATTGATTACCTGATTTTAAAAAGCTGTCTGTTTACATTCCTAAAAGGTAAAGGTTTCACCTTTGACTAGGGGATGGTGCTCATCTCTGTTACTAAGTCAAAACGCCAGCATTGTCAAAGATAAATTCAGTGGTCATGTGCCCAGCATGATTGCACAAAATGCTGTTCCCACTAAAGTGGTACCTATTTGTATGCTTTCAAACTGCTAGGTTGGCAGAAGCTGGGACTAGTGAGCTCACTCCATCATTGGGCACTTGGGCATTGAACTGGCAGCCTGCCGATCTTACAGTCATCAGAGTCAGCGTCTTAACTGCTGAGCCACCGTGTTCCCCCATTCTTACTGAGTAACATTCCTAATGCATAATAATGCATAATAATGGCTTCTTTTCAATAAACATGGCTTTGAACATTGCAGGTTGCTTTACATATGTGACAGAGTGGTGCCTAGAACCTATTCATATTCTAGAGATCAGTGGTGCCCAAAGTGAGCAGTAGTGCCTCCTGGGGGCATTGGAGCTCATCCAGATCCCACCTTTGAGGCTCTGTGTGGTACTGCACAGGTGTGCCAGACCAAGAGGCAGAAAGGGAGAGGAGGCAAGCAGAGGCTTGGAGAAGCAATGAGGCTTTTTTGTCTTCTGGTAAATGTGTGGCGATACGGCGGAACCTTTTGCTTGCTGGAATGGCATCTCCAGTCTCAAGCAAGCAACTAGACCAAGCAAGCAGACTGGAGCTGCCATTCCCTCCAGCTCCATCCCCACATAGAATTTTTTGTGTGTGTTATAAAAAGGGGGACCCTTTCTTAAGCTTCAGAGCCCCTCTTTCCTCTTAGTTGCGTGCTAATGGGCTGGTGCTCCCCTTCCCACCATTTCCCTCCCCCATAGAAATGTGTGTATGTGTTTGGGAAAAAATATGAGCTCTGGAAGACAAACAGTGAAGTCCAGGAAATAACATTTGCAAATAGGCCCATTAGCATCACAATGAGAAACCTTCTTTCTTTTTCTCTCCTATGTGAAAATACCTTCCTCCTCCCCCTCCTTTGGCAGATAATATTGAATTTCTCAAGAAGTCTCTGTTTAATTGCATCTGAAAAAACTTTTAAGTGCTGTTTAAATCATGTCAAATGCAGTCCCATTTTTTAAAAAAAAATAAAGTTTGACTTTTGTTGGAGGAAAAGACTCAGCCCTTTGTTCCCTCTTGTTTAGGATTCCCCTGTTTTGTCTAAGATACAGTATCCTGAAATCTAGAATGCATATTCAGGAGTAGCTGTGTTGGCCACACTGCAAACAATAACATCCAAAATCCACAAAACATTGATACCTTGCTCCTCTTTTAAATGTGCAAAGGCACTTCTGGTCACTGCAGAGACCTGGACCTCCAGGTTCAAAGATGAGTCCAGGAGTACTCCCAAACTATGAACCTGTGTCTTTAGGGGGAGTGTGACCCCATCTAACACAGGCTGAATCCTTATTCTCTGATTTGCCTTCCAACTGACCAGGAGCACCTCTGTCTTGTCTAGATTAAGTTTCAACTTGTTTGCCCTCATCCAGCCCATTACTGATGACAGGCACTGGTTTAGGACACTGGTTTATTTTCTGAGGACTGTAAATCCAAATATGGGGAAGGGGTGGAGGAAACAGAGCTGTCTTGATTAGGATATCTCCAACCTTGGAACAGTCTGACTGACCTCCCAGAAACTATAGCTTTGACTATGTTGGAAGAAGATTGTGTTATTAGCTATTTAAGTTAGCTCCCAACTGGCTTGAAAAAGGCACATAAAGGATGTGGATGAAGGAAACAGACATTTGCTTGGATGTTTTGATGGTGATTTCATTTTCAGAGCAAGCTGCAAGAGCAGTTGAATGTTTTGGGTGGCATTTCTCCTTTCATTCATCGTGTTTAGATATAAAACAGTTGGCTTTCATCAAGAATTTATTCCTTCTAATTATCAATATAGCTGGCAACTCAAGTGGGAAAGGTGTTCAAATGGTCTGGACGGCAATAATGCAGCACCTAATTTGGAGAACATTTAAGGAAGATCCTATTTTTTTTTCATAGAAACTGCAAAGTTGACTGAAAGCAAATGTTACATCTTTTTGAAGGTAGACCAAAACCTAGATTTTGATGGCCTCATCTTTATATAAAGATACAAGCATGAGTTGCATGTTTAAAGACCAGGTAAATAGAAGAACAAAAAGGATGCTCACGTCACCATTTGAATGCAGTGCCCAGCACCTCACAGTAAGAAGAATATGGGAAAGCAAACAGCAACAGAGGCTTTTGGTGTTTGTGCATAGCCATTGTGGTTGCATTTTATTGTCATATTTGATCATTATTATACAAAATATACAGAGTTGAAAATGCAAAGCTGATAACAGAGCTTGGTGTGCCCCACTAGTGCAATGGGATTGGAGTTTCTGGCCCCCGCTGGATGATTGTAGTGAGAGCACAAGTAGAAAGATGCTGCTGGCATATCGGTGAGGAAGGGAACAGTAGACAGCAAGACGAAACTATTACGGTAACTCCCCAGTCTAAATATAGCAGTCAAGATAGCCATCAGATTAGGGACATCAGCAAACAGGATGGAGATATATTCAAACAAATTAACATTCTGTAAGGTGGTGAGAGATGTGTTAGGTTAGGAAATGATCTTTGCAGAATCATGGAATATTCTGAATGGAACCACCATGATAGGAACAAAGTATAACACCAATTAAGAGCTCATGCCCTTCTGCATTTATGTTCATTATTTTTAGAATAACTGGGCTGTTGTACTCATAATATCTCACATAGTTTGAAATTCCCTTGCATGAAAAGAGCGATGGTAGGTAAATTCATGGTCTTATCACACTGGCCTTGCTGATTACAAATGTAACAGTTTAATTCAAGGCTGTCAGAAGGAGGGCAATCTCTGCTGAAAGTGATACTGAATATGTGACCTTAAGATTTGTTTCTCAGATGTAAAACTCCTTACCATGGGGTATTGTCTCCTCAAAATGGGGATACCAGCCCTTGTTCCAAAGCTTAGAAAAATTACTTCTGGAATGCAGCTGGCCATGTTGGCCAGTTATGGTGGGAGTTGTAGTCCAAAAGTAACTCTTCCAAGCTTTAATGTGAGAATATAAGTGCTGGACTGGTGGCAAAGCTCACCATGGTAAGGGAATTGATGTGGCATTCCTTCTAAATTCTTGGCTCCTCAGCATAATTTCTAGTGGACCTCAGGCTATATCTGGCATTTTAGAAAGTAGACTATGTGTTTTTATAGATCTCAAGTTCAAATTTCAATTAAAGAAAGTTGATAATAGGGCTGGGAAACAACTCTAGAGGCAGAGAATACAGTTGACCTTCCACATCCACAGATTCAAGCATCCACAGCTTGAAAATATTTTTTAAAAAGTATAAATTCCAAATAGCAAACCTTGATTTTGCCATTTTATATAAGGGACACCAGTTTACTCTGCCATTGTATTTAATGGGACTTGAGTATCCAAAGATTTTGGTATCCACAGGGGGTTCTGGAACCAAACCACAGTTGAAACCAAGGGTGCACTCTATTGGGATGGGTGGACTATCGGCCTAACACAAAAGAGAAATGAAAATATCTTTTTATATACACAGTTTTCACCTGCCAGCACTTTTCAGTCAACTTGACTATGAACTATGAGAAAGTACTCCTTTGCCTTTCGTTTTAAAAAGTAGCCCAGAGATAGCCAGCTTAGATCTGAGGTTAAGACACTCTTGATTTTGAACTACCGTTAATTCTAATTTACGTTTTTCTCACTCAGCTGATTGTTCTGCCTTGCTTCTAATCAGGCATGCCATGAAATCACCTTCTGTGTTCCAGAGGAACATGCTAGGTTCTTAGTAAAGAGGTAGGGAGACACCAGCTCCTGCCAGACTATTCTAAAGACCTATCAGAGGAAGCTGAGGCCAGCTTTATACTCTTACTAAAATGGTAATAACTTAGGGGAAATGCTAATCTTTCATAACAGTCAGGCTGATGACCAGCTTCATTTGCCCTCTCCTATCCCACGTAGTCAGCCATTTCACCAGAATGCTCTGATAGCAGGTGGTGCCCCTTCCTAACTCACCTGTGATCTACCTGGAGCTGTCAGGCTTTCTCCTAGATTTACAGCCTTGACATAGTGCCTTGTATAATAGCTGTAAAATGTGGAGCATGAAGTATGACTCTCCTCCACTGTGGTGAGTTTCCACACAACCACCAGGCATTCTTGCCCTGGCCACATGGAAATCTCTTGTATACTGGTGATGATCTGCCATTAGATGGAGAAAGATCAATAGGTTTAGCATGCTGTTAGCATGCTTTGACATCAAATGTACACAAGCTCCTCAAGAAAGCTGTTGTATTGGAAAATGTCCCAGGAACAACTGCAGAATAGGGCAATACCAGGATATTTTGGCTGGTCTGAATGAGACTACAGTACTTTTTCACCATCAACATCACAATATTCTCGTTCTACAGGCTCAAATGGTTGGTTGGTTGGTTTGCTTGCTTGCTTGCTTGTTTAAAAAAAAAGCTTTAGTGGACAACCTTTAGTGTGACATAGACTGAACAAGGGCAAGGGCTAAGGAATAAGGAAGGTATGGAAATGTTTGTGTTGTGTACAGAAACTGGTTTTCTTGGATGGAATAGGAAGGGATGCAAAAAGAATAGGAAGAGGTCAGGTTAGAAATGGTTTCACTGAAGAAAAGGTATGTGTGGAAAGGATGGGCTTGGGAAGGGTTAAGAGGGATGTGTGATGAGTTATAATCAACTGGAGGCACAAGTGGAAGTATGAACCAAGATAAATGAACGATTTAAAATGGTGTGCAGAAAGCTGAAACTGTCTTGGTGGTTCCACACTTTAAAGAAAACTCTCAGGTAGATATAGAACAGACCCTAGACCTTGATCTCTGCTGGGGTGCTTCATTATTTAAACTACAAAATGAAGGGATCCTTCAGGGTGATGTCATGGATTGGCAGGAGGTGAAATGGCAATCTCAGGAAGGGAAAGAGCCGTGCCTGGGCTCCAGTGCACATGGAGGTCTGTTTGCATAGCTAATAAATTCTGAGTCAGCCAGTTCCACTCCCATTTCAATCCAGTCCTTCCACCCACATGGAGGAATCTTTCCTGAATGAATACAATCTTCCTGCAGTCTCCAGCACAGAGACCCTCATTTCAGCAGGGCTTTGAAGCTTGATGCATCTACTTACTCAGAGCTGAAACTACAAGCAGGTTGAAATTGCAGGATCAAATGTTGTCCAGATGTTATAATGAAGAATCAGCAACAACATACATGAGGACAACTCCAGGCTGGGATAAAAGGAGGACTGTGGATGCATATTGAAATGGTGGTAGAAATAACTTGTGTATTTCAGGGGAAGCTAGATGAGCTAGAAAAAAGGATCATTATCTCTGCTGCCTAGATACTATTGTCTGATCCTTCAATCTTTAGCTTGCTTATAGGCCACCTTCCACCACCCCAGCCTATACACACAACTCTTGTTTAGATGCAGCAGCCTTCCACAATACAATGTGTTGGCATATAGCTCCCATCATTCCCCACGTCAGCATATTTGTGAGGCATCACAACAGAGGTTGGTGGGTTGGGATACAGTATCCTCAACTTTTTGTGGCAAAAGAACCAAACTGTGCCACCTTTAGCATCATCTTGGTTTCTTCATGCATTGCTTACATCAGAGTTGTCATTGTACTGCTGCTTCTTTTCTTGCTGTAATTCCTGCTGAGAAAGCCCTTGGCTTCTCTTAATCTAATTTCTTCATTGTTGGCCCTTTTTGCTACATCTTTTTTTCTTGGGTCAACTCAGAATACTTCAACTAACTTCCTGTTTCATTTTTATCACATTGCCCCTCCCCTTAAATTAATTATTGTCATGTTGCAATAAATGTTAAGGTCCTAGTCCTCAACTTTAAAACTCTTCATATCCCTGCACTAGATGCTTCCTTTCGCTTCCTTTTCTGTCTTTGCTTAGTTCTCCTGTTGGCCTTTCCAGTTTGCACAGCTTCTTTACCACCAGTTTCTGTCTTTCCTGAAGTGCCATTCCTATCTCTGTACATCAAAATAGCTTCCTTTATACATATCCTTCTTTAAGACTCTATTTTTAACCCTGTAAAACTTTTTGAATCATCAAAATGTCTCCCTTTTGCTCCTCTATTGCCACTTGACTATCTCCTTGTCTACCCCTGTTGCTCCTTGTTCTCTTACTACATCCGCGTCTTGTCTTGTGTGGATGGGACTCTTCACAAGAGCTTCAGAACCTTTACAGAACCTGCTACTCTTTTGGAGCTTCATAAACAGGCTCTGAAGTTGCTGGCTGCTGAGGGGTTCAAGACCTTCTTGCTCTGAGGTAAAGGTGTAGCATAACCTTTGGGCTGAGATGGGCAGCAGCTAAAGGAAAGTGACTAGGCTCCAGTGCAGAGAAAGGAAATAACTGGCAAGAGAAAGGAGCTGCAAAGATTCTTTCCACTTCATCCCATATGATCCTTTTGAGCTGTTCTTTATGTTCTTGCACACGTAACTTTTTCTACCGCTGTCCAACAGTTTGTTCTCAGTAAATGAGTGTTAATGGAACTCATATTTTCATCTCAAACAACTTTTTCATCTCAAGGCACATGGCACAATCCTACGCTTGACTGAGACCACTTGTAGATTTCATGCCTGGATATACTCATGGCTTCAGGTGCATTATCACCCACAATCCTTACCCGATTCCTGAGTTTCTAACTCAAGGACATCAGAGATACCTGTTTCCTGTATATACCTAGTTGCCAAAGGTGCTTAATAAATATTATCTGGGAGCACATGGAGACTCTGCCTGGTGAGATCGTACAGAAACAGGTTTAGATTCCACTCTGACCTTTTTTAATAAGATGGCCTCTGGGGCTCTACCTTGTTTTCACCATTGGTAGGGATTGGCAACATGGAAAATCTAGGACCCAGTTATTGGGCTCAGTGCTTTCCCTCTCCATAGGAATCACAACATGATTCACTGTCTCCTGATTTTTGAATGAAAGGTAAAGGTGCTGTTACAGGTGCATGGAAAAAAGCCACAAAGCAAAATCCCACCAACCCCTCTTCTCCCCATCTGAAGTTGTTCTCCAGAAGTGCTAAGAATTTAAGTTGAATTTAATGCCAGGACTGCAAGATACCTTTTTGCCAGGAGATGTTGGAAGCATTAGGGTATTAGCACATGTGCAATGAGAACCTTGGTGCATATAAGATGAAATCCCCTCCTGTAGGGGGGAGGGAAGATCGCACATACACCAACTCCTTGAAGAGTCCTTGGCAATCAGTGTTTGCATTGCCATTTGGTTGTGTGGAACCCACTTGGAGCCCTAGTGAGAGGCAATGGGGTTGCTGTGATCTACAAGGCCCTGAAGGGTGGGCACACTATTTGGTGACAAGACAGAACAGTGCAGTTTCCTGGGGATGGAGGCATCAGGTTGGTCCATTTTGTCTTCAATGCCCAGAGAAAGTGTGTGCAAATGCCAGCCACTCCCCTTGTTGGACCTTGGCCCAAGCAGCCAAAACCTCCCACTTCATTCCCATTGCAGGGAATTCCCCAGGTACATCCTGAATAAATGAGGATTGCTTCTACAAAAGTCACCTGGTCCAGTGTGGACAAGAAGCTGCTTTGTCCATGCAGCCAAGAGAAGAGTGCCTCAGAGGGACATGCCAAGGAGAGAAGCCCTGGGGGAGTGTGACGGTCTGGGCTCCAGGAGTGGCTGGCTAGATCACATTGTCAAAGAGCTTCATGGAACTCATGATGTTTTCATCCTGTTGGGGAGAAAATGGTGTCAAGGCCTTGAATGTGGAAGGAAATGAGGAAGAAGGTCTAAAGATGAACCACTATGAAAAGGATGCTTCACCTTTGTGCTTTCCCAAAAAGCTTGTACTGTGGACAAAAAGACTTTTCAAAATCAAATCTGATCACCACCACCACCCGTTTTATTTTATTTTGCTTAGCACTGAAACAGCAGTTGTCTCAATCCATACTTTGGACATATTACTTTTTTGGATTGCAACTTCCAGAATCCCCCATTCAACCAGCTTGGGGATCCTTTAAAGTATGCTGGTGATGCCAGCACATATGTATCAGAAAATTCTTTCTTCCTTTCTCACTCTGGCCAAACCGTCTGCATTGTAGAGCAGGTGTGGGTAACATGAGGCCTGTTGGTTTAATTCAACTCCTCTAATCTGTTTTTGTTGTTCTTCAAAGAGACCCTCCTTACAGCCACTGAATTTTGGTAATATAAAAATCTAAAAGAAGCAGTGCTGGCAAGATGTAAGTTGCCCATCCCTGTTTTAGGCCATGCCGTTATGTTATTCGCTGCTACAAAGGGCCACAACAGCCAAATATGTACCCAAGCCCATTTGCTATATTACCTTTTGGCAGGACTCAATGAATTCCTCAATAGTCACCACGCCATCCTTGTTTCGATCCATTTTCTAAAATGTAAGCACAGAGTAATGAAAATTGAAAATGAAATGACAATTGTTTCCTATGAACAGCAGCATCTACAGAGAGACCTACTATAATGTCCATAACCAACAGGCATATTTCCAGCCTCATGACAGAATGGGTCTAGCAATTTGTCCATACTATGGAGGAGCTTGAAAAGTTGCAGGAATTAAGCAGAGCAGTGGAGGACAGAGGGTCTTGTAGATGTCTCATCCATATGGTTGCCATGAGTCGAGATTGACTCAAAGGCAATTAACAACAACAAAAACTTCCTTGATAGCATCTTGCAAGCGTTGAAGGCAAAATAACTGAATTCAGTAAATAAGCAACCAAAAAGTTGTTGTGTCCCTTCAAGTTGTTTCCAACTTATGGCAACTCTAAGGGTGAAGCTTTCATGGGATGTTCTTGGCAAGGTTTGAGAGCGTTTGCCTTTGCCTTCATCTGAGACAGAGAATATAACTTGCCCAAGATCACCCAAAGGGTTTCCATGGCAGGTTGGGATTTGAACCCTGTTTTCCGGGGTTGTAGTCCAGGACTCAAACCACTACATTATGCTGGCTCAAGGAAGAAGTAATTTTCAGAAATGCCAACATTTATTCAAACTCAATGTGTTTTGGAAAACTAAAGGAGGTGGGAGACACAGGGCGCCAGCAAGAAAGCTAAGTCTATGACAAAACTTTGTACTAAGGCTTCTAGAAAGATGATACACCCCACTATCTTGATCCAAATAACACACAATGATAACTCCTAGATGTCAGAAGATCTCATGAGATGTAGGAAACTGACAAGAAAATATCCCAGCTTTAGGCTCACCTGGAAGAAGCTTTCCACGTGCTCTCGAGGTGCCTCTTCTCGCATGGCTGGGTAAGTATACTTGCCCATCATGTCATAAATGGATTTCATTATGTCCAGCATTTCCTGTAAGTCAGAGCACAGAAAGAATGGTTGGAAGAAATCATGCTTTGATTTTGAGTTCCTGCATGGCAGGGGGGTTGGACTGGATGATCCTTGTGGTCTCTTCCAACTCTATGATTCTATGATTTTATGATGTCATGGGCTAATGAAAATTCATAAAAGCGAATAGTGCCAACAAAGCCTATCATCTTCAGTTGCTCCACTTCTCCCCATACCTCTTTGGTAATACAGCCATCCTTGTTCAGGTCATAGAGGTTGAAAGCCCAGTTGAGCCGGTCATCTATAGTGCCACGTAGAATAATGGACAAGCCTGCCACAAAGTCCTGCAGGAAAATAAAGGAGAAAGATGGGATGAAGGAACAAATCAAAAAGCACAACTAAGTTTTGTAGTATCTCGCCATGATTCCTCCCAATATTGTAAGGGTATGGGATTTCCTATATTCTGTGACCACTTGATCATATTTGTTTTTATTGTTTCCTCATGCAAACTCCAAGTTTATTAAGGCATTATACATTTTACCTATCCATTTCCTTTCGTACTGTCTAAACAAAATATCAAAATTATTCAAACCACATTCTATACACTGTTGTGCTATTAATTATTCAGTTGGTGTTGATGATCCATCCCTCAGTGGCTAGAGGCCTGAGCTTCGAAGGATAAAAAGGGATAGCTTCTTCCTCAGGCATCTTCTGAACTTGCCGGTGCATTTTTTATAATCCATATTTTGTATGGGATTGTGTAATTGAGTAAAAATGCATAGGGATCAGGTGTTAGTCTCACATTGTGGTTGCAGGGCTGAAAATGGTCTCACATGTTATGTGTTTTTGTATTATCGTGCATTGTGCTTTGGCATTTATAATCTATTTTTGTTGTTCTAACTAATATTACATGTCATTATTCCTAGAGTAGGTCTGGTGTGCACAAAGGGTCCCCTCTTTTTGGAACTGTCCCAGGGCCCCAGCCACTTTTATCTGTTGGTCTCAGGTACCAGAGTGAAGAACCATTTAGGGACAGAATTATTTATCATTGAAAAATTTAATGCCCTTAAAGATTTCCATCTGTTTACTATCCTTAAAGATTTCTTTCCATCTGTTTGTTCATGATTCCTTTTTTACAGCAGTGCATAATGGTTGGAAGAAGAAATGAACAAAGGGTAAAGTATTCTCAGAAGTCTCCCCACCTTTCATGCTGCCCCATTTCTGTACAAAACAACAACAAAAACAGAAAGGGAACAGGAGTCTTGTGGAGTCTTTATAAGATTAACCAATTTATTTCTGTGTAAGTTTTATGTGAAATTCATTTCTGGGATACACTGAGGCCACACTTTGGACTGAAAAAAAATATTAGTAGAATAAACAAGCAGAGTTAGATAATACTTTTATTGGGTCAGTTTTAAAAGGCAAGCTTTGATTCTCACAGAACTCTTCATTCATTCCATTCTCTTTAATATTTTCCTATTAGAATAGCCATCAGTGACACAGATAATGTGTAGGATAGTATTACACATTATATCTAGTGTGGAATTCTTTCATTTTGATTAATCTATTCCTGCCCATCCTGAGCTTCATGGATGGGACAGGCCAGGAACTCTGAAATAAAAGAAAGTAAAATATGTACTCTGGAGTACAGATGTGAAGACCTAGAGGAAAAACTGGTGAAATTGGGGGGGGGGGGGGGGGGGAGGAAATCCCTCATTTTTTCTTAATCATTCACTTTCCAATTATAAAAATGGGTTATGGAATATTATCTTTTAGAATGTAAAATAAATTACTGAAGACAAGGTGTTTATATATTTACTCCTACATTATCTCTCAAAGTGATGTAGCAGGTATTGTATGTATGTAATACTTTGCACAATATCTCATATCATTGCAATTCCTGGTATTGCTTTCCTTCTCTAAGGAGTTTATCACACAGGGGCCAGTTTCGTCTTTAAAGAGATAATAAAGTGGAAATAAACCATCCCGAAAATAAAGTGAAAATAGAGGTTAATTGCGCAAAAGCATTTCACACGTAATTAGAATAAATGCGCGATTACACAATAACGGGATAAACACTGTTTTTGCATTTCACACAGAAGTGAAAGAAATCCGCAAATGTACTAAAAATGCTATACTTCCACATGCGCAGATGTAAGTTTAATTTCTGCGACAGAGGAGTGTTGTTTGTGTCATTTCCTGTGCGACACTGCCTCTTCCTTCTTTCTGCCTTGTTAGATCACCATTACAGTCCTTCTGTTTGCCTTGTTAGATCGCAATTACAGTAATTCTGTTTGCCTTGTTAGATCACCGTTACAGTCATTCCATTTGCCCAGTCATATTTATGTTCATATTTATAACTACACATGCATGAAAATACACACACACACACACACACATATATATAGTTATATGTGCTTATACAGGAACATACATATCAATATACATATATATCATACACTATATATATATATATATATATATATATATATATATATATAAACAAACATACATATCAACATTAATGTGTGTGTGTGTGCATGCGCGCGCACACGTACGCACACATATAAGGACATATAACTTTATATATAACTATACATATATATATATATATATATATAATGTAGGTATGTGTGTGCATGCATGTGCGCGGACACACACACAGAGTTATTAGTATTGATATGTATATTTGTTATATATGTATATATTGTGTATGATATATATGTATATTGATATGTATGTTTTTGTATAAGCACATATAACTTTATATATAACTATATGTATATACATATATATATATATATATGTATATACATATATATATATATGTATATACATATATATATATATGTATATGTATATACATATATATATGTATATACATATATATATATATATATATATATGTGTGTGTGTGCGCGCGTGTGCATGCGCACAAGCACGCATGCACACACATTTAAAAGTATTGATATGTAGGTTTGTTTTATATATATATATATATATATATATATATATTGTGTATGATATATATGTGTATATGTAGTTTCTGTATAAGCACATATAACTTTATATATAACTATATATATATTTTATGTGTGTGTGTGCACGCACACATGCACGCACGCACGCACACACACACACATTTAAAAGTATTGATATGTACGTTTGTTATATATATATTTATTGTTTATGATATAAATGTATATTGATATGTATGTTTCTATATAAGCACGTACAACTTTATATATAACTATATATATATACATAAAACTATGTATGTATATATATATATATATATATATATATATTATATAGCTATATATATGCATGTGTCTGTGTGTGTGTCTTTACATACTACTATAGTTTAGTAATTGTACATACAAATGTATGTGTAAGTATATATATATATATATATATGTACACCACAATGTTGGCAGAATATCAGCACATAATAACAGTGTAGCACGATGTCCCAATGCATGATGCTGGCAGGTATCAAGTCCCAGTGAAATAAAAGTATGGACAATAGTCTTCCCTTTCCCATACACAACTATATACTTCTATACTAGGCACCCCATAGCACCATTAAAAGCGAGAGGCTTGGAGGACCAGGGGAGGACAGAGTGAGAGGCGGGTACAGCAGAGAAAGGAAGCCGAAAGTGAGAGGCTGAGAGGAGCAGAGTGAGCGGAGGACAGAGGGATTTGGAGGACTAGAGGAGGACAGGACAGGTGGTAGGCAACACGGAGAAAGGAGGCTGAAAGTGTCATCTGTTTGGAGGACAGAGCAAGTGGCAGCAGGTTGAAGGGGAGAGGTGAAAGAGCCAGAAGAAAGGAAGGCAGAAGGAGAGGCTCAAGAGGAGAGAGAGACTTGTAGGACTAGAAGAGGAGGAAGAGAAAGAAAGCAGAGGGGCTCATCTCTGCCTCCTGGCATCTCTGACTGAGGCCTAAGCAAAACAGGAAGGAAAAGCAGCCCCACTGAACCATGGGAAAACAAACATAAAATGAGTGAAAGGAGGATTATTGCAAATCTGAGTTTCATAATAAAGCGCAATTAATGTAACTGCGAAATTACTCTAATATCGCAAATGCATTTTCTTTGAAATCCCAAAAGTAAAAAGATCTCGGATAACACCATTTTATTAGCGGTTTTTGTGCGACGTCGTGTGAAATCGTTGGGTGCAATTACGCTTCTTTTTCGGGATTTTTGTGGGATAAACTATTGATTTGCCCTGTGTGATAAACTCCTAAGTTCTTTTAAGGGAAATAATGCTTTATATCTACTTGGCACTATGGGGATGAGAAGAGATAAAACATTTTTCTTTGTTTTACCAATGAAGTTTCTCCTCTTTCTGTTTATTTTGGTTTTGTTTGTTTGCTTTTGGTCAGCTTCTTATAAACTAGCAAAAGCAAAGTGGTTCCTCAGAGTTCAGGAGCTTGTTGTTCCATTTGCAACACACACAAAAAATACATTTTTTATTTGTAATAATTTTCGGGGGGGGGGGGAGTACTTACAATATATCAGGCATGGTAGTTTCAGGCCAAGCTAAATAATATATTATGCATTTTGCCATCTAGTTAAATCCTGATGAATTTTAACCTATATTTTCTCATAGCTGTTTTCAAATAATTGATGATTTTTAGGTGTTATATTTATTCCCAGATATCTGATTTTCCTTATTATTTCATAGCATGATCTGCTGGCTAACTCTTCCTTCTCAGGAATAGTCATGTTTTTTGCTAGTATCTTTGATTTATCTATATTTATTTTAAATCCCGCAAAATTTCCATATTCTTTTAGCTTTTGTAACAAATGATCAATTCCTTCTAATGGATTTTCCCAATATTATAACAAAGTAATCTACATCGTAAAGGAGGGTAATGTTGCATTTTTTCAGTTTTCCCCCAAAATTCTGATTCCCCCCCCCCCCAAAAAAAAATAGGGGAAAAGAGGCTTTCTTCCATGGCTTCCAAATTTCTGGAAAGTTTACATCTTTGAAGAGAGAAATATAATAAATACCTGCAAAACCTAGTCTGCAAAACTTGTTAAAAGATAATGGTCAAGAAGTAAAGCAGTTGTAGCTTCTGTAATTCTTCACAGCTGGGGGAGAAAGAAAGACCCTCCACAGGTGAGGGTCAGTTCTGAGTTTTCTCTGCTGGCTTCTTCACTCTACTCAGCAAAGAACCAGTCTTAGGGCCTTTACAGACTGCCAGAAATAATGCAGCTTGAGGCCACTTTAACTATCCTGGCTCAGTGCTAAGGAATCATGGGAACTGTAGTTTATTGTGGTACCAGAGCTCTCTGACAGAGAAGGCTCAATGTCCCAGAAAAAAAATACAATTCCCATGATTCCCTAGCATTGAGCCAGGATAGTTAAAGTGGCCTCAAGTTGCATTATTTCTGGCAGTCTGTAAAGGCCCTTAGTTTGAAAGTGGCAATAGTCTAGAAGTGTAGATTCAAAAACTTCCATTAGGTGGCCCCAATGCTCCACTAAGTAGCAAGGCGCTGATGTGTAATGTAGTGTGCGTGTGTATGATGGCCTATGGCAACTGGCCATATGTCTAAACAGAAACAAGGTTTCCTTATAAATTCTGATCACTCTGTAGCACCAGAACTCATTCCAGGAAACATTTAAATTAAAAGGGGCAGGGGAATGATAGCCCTGTTTAAATATTTGAAGGGATGTCATATTGAGGAGGGAGCTAGCTTGTTTTCTGCTGCTCCAGAGAACAGGCCCCGAAACAATGGATGCAAGCTCCAGGAAAAGAGATTCCACCTCAACATTAGGAGGAACTTCCTGACAGTAAGGGCAGTTCGACAGTGGAACACACTCCCTCAGAGAGTGGTGGAGTTTCCTTCTTTGGAGGTCTTTAAACAGAAGCTGGATGGCCATCTGTTGGGGATGCTTTGATTGAGAGTTTCTGCATGGCAGAATGAGGTTGGATTGGATGGCCCTTGTGGTCTCTTCCAACTCTATGATTCTATGATTCTGTGAATCAGTATTCTGAGCTGGAACTGGTTGCAAGTCTAGGAATCCACAAGATATTATTTGGTACCAAACACTGACATTCATTACTATCTTTACTAGTGGTAAGTGATGAAAAGCCAGCATGGAGTAGTGGTTTGAATATACGACTAGGACTCCAGAAGACCAGGGTTCGAATCTCTCTGCTCAGTCATGGAAACCCACTTGGTGAGCCTGGACAAGTCACAGTCTCTCAGCCCCAGAGCAAGGTGATGGCAACCTCTGAATAAATCATGCTAAGGGAAACCTATGAAAGGGTTTCCATAAGTCAGAATCAACCTGAAGGTGTATAATACCAAGAAGTTACGAAGTAGAAAGCATACAGCAGAGAGATATTCTAGCTCTTAAATGTATGGAGTCCAACATCCCCTCACAGCAGGTGTTAAAATTAATTCTAAACAGATTGTCCCATGGCTACCAATCCAGTTCCTTGAGACTGGCTAAATGGGGCTCATGGACTGGGATGCATCCCTCACCAGACAAGATAAATGGCAAATGGATTCCCAAGGACTATATAGTGCACAAACAAATAACAGTGAAATAAGCAGATGTGGCCAATTCCCCATTGCAAAGCTATGAACACTGTGCACCCTTTAGTAGCAGAGGAAGGCTCACTCTCCAGCTTTGAACTACCAAGCTAAAGCAAAATATCTAGCAGTACCTACAAGACATTTCCAGTTTATTGTGAACCTAAGGAGAATCTATCATGGGTTTTTCTTGGCAAGAATGGTTCAGAGGAAGGGTTGCCTTTGTCTTCCTCTAAGGCTGAGAGAATGTGACTTGCCCAAGGTGTGGGCTTCCATGGCCAAGAATGGATTTTAACCCAGGTCTCCAGTGTCACAGTCCAACACTGAAACCACTAAACCACAATGGATCCTGGCAAAGATACTTAAAAAAATGCAACCTTTCTGTTACACCAGATACCCTTTAACACTTGGCGATGATGCTGTTAAGGATTCCAAATCCCCTTGGCTTAGTAGAAATCAAACTTACTAGAGCTAGTATTATTCTGTGGGTTGCCCAATGAACCTCTGATTGCAGGGCAGTCTATACTGAATGTAAGTAAGAAAACATAGAATCTTACCTCAAAACTAACAGAGCCATCATGATCAGTGTCAAATGCATTGAAAAGGAAAGTTGCATACGTACTGGAATCTGAGGAGAAAAGTATCAGGCTAAATAAACAGAAGCAGGCTGAACATCTTTCTTCTACCACATTTTGACAAATTATAAATAAGGGCAGCAGGCAGGGAACAATCACAGAATGTGACTACACCTGCAACTTTTGGAAAGATATGTTAGATGTAATGAAATCAGGGTGACCAGATGTCCCAACTGCAAAGGCACCACAAAATGTTGGACATTCAAAATGTAGGACACTACAGAATAAAAGCTAAGAACACTAATATAAATATAAATTCATTTATGTGGCTTATTTACAGCTATATTACATATACTGTATTTTACTATGTACTCAACTTTGTTTTTTGGATGAACTTTTCATTTTGTTTGCAATATATGGATAGAACTCTGAGCAAGACAAATGCTTAAAATTGTATTTTGCTGGCAACAAACCCTTGATTGAACCTACATTTAAATTATTCCTTCCATTTGTCCATTATGGTGAAATAAAGGGGGAGGACTCTTATTAAAGTTTGTATTGTGTCCTGAAACAGCCCATTGCCTAACATGTTTGCTGTCCTTTCCCCTTCTGAGAAACAATCACATCCTGCGCTCTGGGGGCAAGCCTTATCTACTGCTGCTTCTAGAAAAAAAGAGCTTTAGAAGGTTATCCTATCCTCTTATTTGGAGCAAGGACAGGCTGTCAAGTAGACACATTTGTTGAAGAAGAACAGCAAACATGGTGTTACTCAATGGGCTTCCTAGTAATGCTCAAAATGGAGAATATTTTGGAATTCTTCCTGGACAGGAGGTTGAAATATAGAACATGTCATGGAAAAGGAAGACATTTGGTCACCTAGCATGAAATGATGGTCATCCTTGCTTGGATACAGAAAATTAATATTTTCTGTGAACATTCATACACCATCATTCTGCAACAAAGATCAAGGTAGCATTAAACATCTATACAAGTGTGTGCATGGGCAGAAACAGAAAAAGTTAATTGTTTTGACTACAACTCCCCATAGACCCTGCAAACAAGGCAACAATGGTTTAAGGATTCAGCATGGGCATTTATTTTGGACTTTACAAAGTGGGCAGGGGAACCGTCGGCAGGTGAAGAAGAATGTGCCAGACTCTGAAGGATACATGCCTCATTGTGTCTAGGAGACAGCCCTAGTGTCCCCAAACCATCTACGTTCCTCTGCTGAGAGTGGTACTCACCTCCCTGTGGGAAGAACTGTGAGTAGATCTGCTTGAAGCTGTCTTCAGTAACAATGCCACTAGGGCACTCCTGTCAAATGGAAAAGTGAAAAGACGTTCACCTTGGAAGAACTAACCTAAAGAATACCTCATGACTGGATCAGTGTGGTGTGTAGTCTTAGAGGAACTGATTCTGAGTTTCCCCATCCCCATGATAGAAAGCAGACAAATAATATAAAATCTTGGATAGGTCTGGGAGAGTGGCTGTAGTACAGGTACATGTGTAATGTGTGTGTCCACATGTGTGCATAAAATAAATAACTGAAAGCACAGAATCCACCCCCATCTCCATTCTCTCATGTATAAACATGAATGGATAATATAGGAGAACATCTTAGTCCAAATATACCAGAAATGTATAATGGGTTCATTTTGGAGATGCCTGCTAGCCAAACTGCCCAAAGAAGATGACTTTTGTGTTATGGAGCCATTTTAGAGCAGTCATATTTGACATAGAAGATGTCACTGAGGAGACGGTATCACTGAAGGAGACGGTATCACTGAAGCCCAATTTGGAAACTGACATAGATTCATTTTTGTGAGAATTACAATGGTTCATGCAGTTGTTTAAAGACTCAGATGAAGTATATGAGAGTGACACAGAAGAACATTATAAGACAGACCTCTGGAGTCTACCAGGAAGGGACTTTCTTTGGCCCTGAGAAGCTTCCAGAATCTGGATTCCAGACTGGCCAATATCTTGTTGGTAGTGCCCCTTTTGCACACAAATGATGACTACACAATATTAAGTATTTCTCTAATATTGATTAGGTGAATAATGAACAGGAAAATGCAGCAGTGGCTGGTGACTTTAATTTTGGATTGTGTGTATTGTGTGTAGTGTGTGCATGTGCGCGTACACACACACGCACAGGAGGGTGAACCTCCTGACAGAAAGAGTGGTTTGGCAATGGAACCAATTACCCAGAGAGGTGGTGAGGCCTCATTCTCTGGATGTCTTCAAAAGAGGCCAGACAGCTAGCTGCTGGGGATGGTCTAGCTGGAACCTGGCACTGAGGAAGGGGTTGACCTATGAGGCCTGTTCCAGTGCTATGATTCTGTGACTCTATGACTCCATCCTAGATTTTAGTTTGGATTTTAATGGAGCTATCCAAGGTGCTGAATCTATTCATGCGATAGGATTCAGAACCTTGAACGCTTTTTTCAAATTTCAGATTCAGAACTGAACGGATTCACTGCTTCCCTGACACAGTAGCCACCGGCTGCCACTGAGAAAAGGTAAGCATAAATAATGCATGGAAGGAGCAGATGCTATAAATGTGCACTTTCAAACATGTGGAAAGGACAGTTTCTTCCTTGCTCAGAACTGTGTGCTTTAAAAAGAGAGAGTGAGAGAGAAGAGCCATTAAAGCCACATGTGATAGTAGGTGTACCAAAGAGGACAGGGAGAGTCCCCCCTCAACTTACATTCTTGAAGCCCCGGTACAAGACCTGCAGCTCTTTGCGGGTGAATTTGCTTTGTTCCTGTAGTTGGTCCAAGCCCTCAGGACGGTGACAAACAGTGGAGAGTTCAAACTCATCCTCTACACTGTCTGCAAGAAAAAGAAGAGCCTCAGAAGAAGTACAGCAAATTAATCTTGATCACCTCTCCAATGAGGCAGAACCTCTGTTCCTCTTTCCTCTAAAAGTGAATTGTGGAAACCCTTTCCTACCACTACGGTAAACACAGATAGATTGGGTGCACATGGTTGAAGCTTGGGTTCTGCTTGGACTTGCTCTCTGTTTCCTGCAAGAACATAGGAATGAGCACATATGCATATTCATTTCAGAACAGGGACTCTTGTGTATTGCAACCAAAAATCTAGTTCTCCAGTAACTGCATCCTGGTTGAGATGAGGTTTAGATATCTGGTTAAGAAAGGCACTAATTTTTGGAATATCTGTTAAACACATTGCCACATTGAATTTCTGGTGGTTGGTGGGAAGGTAGTGATAAGCATTACATTTGAGCCTAATCTGGATGTGTACTGAAAACCAGGACTGCTTTATCTGTCTTCCATGTACACAGTGAATGTATAATTCTCTGGTCTCTATTTTCTGAGCAAGTGAAACATTTCAGGCAGTGTTCCTCTGGAGGAGAGTGTACACTGGAAGCTTGTGGTGTTTTAGTAATATCTGTTAACATATGAATATATAAACAGAGACAGTAGAAGCACAAATATTCTTAATAAAGGGTAGGACCACCATTACAATGGCTTTAGACTACCAAAAATCAACCACATGCCAATTTTCTACTAAAATTGAACTTCATTCTCTGTCTTGGTGATTAGATTCAACTATGAAATGTTTAGAATATCAAGCTATGGTCAGTTTTTAGTAAATCTCTAGTTGTATACCATAGTGATAGGGCTGTTCACAATAATCAAGAAGGTGAAAGAGTAAGCAACCAAGATATTGATAAAGACAGAAGCAGTTTTAACTGGAAATACTCTCTCTCACACACATACATCTACTTCCCCACTAGACACGTGTATTCAAATGCAAACACACAAATATGAACAGATCTAAATCTGTGGAAAGCCAATCCTTTCTCCAGAACCTTGGGTAGCTATGTATGCTTTGAATTCTGTTGCTAGTTCTACACAGAGTAGACCCTCTGAATCAATGAGATTTATCTATGTGTTGACTCATTATTTAATATTTGATTGAATGGGTATACTCTAGTTGGGACTCACCAACAAGATTCCAGCCCGTAATTATAACTTACACAATTCACTCTTACAAGGTGAGTGATGGCTACTGGTGTAGACCATTTTGAAGGGAGAGTAAACACATTCATAGAGGATAGACTACTGAATAGCTAGTAGACAGGAGATTGAAGTGAAGCCTCTGTGCTATTGAAAATCAGCTTTTGCTCTGCTTGTGGGCTTCCCAGAGGCATCTGGCTGGTGTGGCCAAAATGTGAAGCAAAGATGTTGGATTTTGTCAGACCAGTGGTTGATAGATTGATAGGTTAATTCAGGGGTAGGCAACCTTTCCCCTTTAAGGGCCGAGGGACTTCAACTCCCAAAAGCCTCAGCCATGTTGGCCAATAGTCCCATATTGGCCAATAGCTCCTGGGATTCTGGGAGCTGAAGTCCCTCAGCCCTTAAAGGGGAAAGGTTGCCTACCCCTGGGTTAATTGATTGACAAATACTTTATCACTATTTATATATACTGCCTTGGAACTTATAAGGCTAAAAATTTAAACAATAATTTAAATAATAAATTAAATAAGCAAGTATAACCAAAGGCCAGTAGAACACACACACAGACACACCCATATCTGACCTATGAGCCCTATTTTATATCTCTACATGTATCTTTGGGCCTTTGCAGGCTGCCAGAAATAATGCAAATTGAGTCCACTTTAAATGCCCTAACTCAGTGCTAGGGAATCATGGGAACTGTAGTTTATTGTGGCACCAGAGCTCTCTGACAGAGAAGGCTCAATGTCTGTCTGCAAAGGCCTTCCTGGTAGGTTACAGTAAGTATTATTCATTATGTTTATTTTAACAGGGGCTTGGGCCTTCAAAGTCCATAGTACAGTAGATCTACAGTAGCAAAGATGGTGGCCTGGGCAGTAAAATCAATTGAGATGAAGCAAGTTTTGAGTCATTTTGGCTATATAAACTTCCCAGGTGGAAAATCTTTAAATATATTAAAATAGAATCACTGATGATGAGCTGGTGCTCTGATTTTTCCTCCCTAGCTGTATTAACAAGTGATAGAAAAACAAAGAGACAAGGTCTTATGATTACTCTGCATTAAGAAAATTGTCAACATTTTGCATCAAAAATTTTATGGTCCATATATATCAAGCAAAGGAACATGACTTCTCTGATTTTTTCATAGTTTACTTCAAAGCTTTTATTCTTGTATGTATATATAACAGTTCAGGGCTATGCAGGGCACTGAAAGTTTCATTCCCAATCATCCAATATATTGCAGAGCAATCTCGCCTCCTTCCAATACAACTGGGCCACACACTTTCCAAACATATTTTTGAAACTATAAATACAGCCTGTAGGAGTAGGTGTACACATTTGTTTATTGCATTTACATTCCACCCTTCCGCCAAGATTCTTTTATGCTTTTGAGCTGAAGTTTGCATTGGAAAAAAGTGGCCTATCAAGGTCTGGTATCAGTTCTCCCTAGAGGGAATCACTTCTCCCTCACTCCAGGGCCTTATGATGTCACAGCACAGAGAAAACACATAGAGAGGCAGAAAGGTCACTTGCTTTCGCTGACTGAGGGGATGGATTTGGGCTGGCGGCAGCAGGACAGCAGCTTGAGGAACCGCTGCTTCAGAGCTTTTTTAGCATGGCCAGTTGGATTGCCTGCAGAGAAATGACAATCACCAACCAAAAGAAGTTAACATATTGTGGTCTCTCCCATTCTGCCCCATCCCTCTTCCTAATTGCCAGACACAACCATGACACAGATGAGATGGGACATGCATGGCCTAACTGCAGCAGGAAATAAAACAGAACCAGTGCAGTGACAGCATTTCCAGCAACAATGACCCAGACTTTGCTAAAGCACAAACATGGTCCCACCCAACTATAATCAGACCAAGGGCATGCAGGAAATTACATTGCAAGGGATCTAAGTGTAATGTGATTTCAATTGTTCTAAAGCATCTTTGGGAACACTTTTAGAGTATAAAGGCAGTAGCTAAGTGCTTTTCTCTGTCCTAAACAACCAAATGTGTTTTCCCCCTGTTTCCTCAATAAAGTACGCTTTGGCTGACTATATAATTGGATATGAAGCACTATGTGGCTGTCTGGTGAGCCACTGAGGTGAACTTGTGTCGAGGTGGATTTGTGATTATACAGAAGCAGCAGCCTTTTTCTCTTTCTACATACACTTTGCAATGCTCTTCACATGAGGTCTGGTTCTCTTGAGGTTTTCCAAAGAACAGAGCCACAGTGTGTAAAATTTGGGGGGGGGGGGTCTGTTGTGGCTCAAAGTAGTTGGTTACAGTTGCTTCTCTTAATCCAAATTGGGCAAGGCCACTGAAGTGCAAGAAGAGTGGTGAAATCTACAGCAAGTTGGGAAATGGTTTATAAATTCATATTCAGTCCAAATTGGTGGGTGACTGAAAGCAGCCCAAAATATTTAAAATTAAATATATTTATATTAAATACTGATGAAACTGACCTATGCTCATACTGTCTTGAGACAACCTGACTGAGTTTGCAGTGATGCCATCACATGCATGGGAAAAGCTTTGTATCAAGAGATCAATGTGAACCACATAGCAACACATTTAGACATTTGAAGGTATCAGGTTTTCTCTAGTCTTGTTGTTACTAGGTAGTGACGGAGATCCTGTGGAGAACATAGTGGAATCCTGCACATATTTTCTACTCCAAAGTGGAATTTACAGCAGAACTGTAAGACCACTTTCTGTTGCATCTCGCCAGTTTGGTGTTGCTGTCCCTTAACTAGTGGATTAATGCACACAGGTGTTCATGCACATGCATGTCTCAGTTTTAACATATGATTCCAAAGATGATTCAAGCAAAGCAGGGTGTTACTGAAAAGGTACAGACAAGGAGGAATAACTAAAGGGATAAACAATAAGAGAACCCTGAGAGACAGTATGAGTCACATGGCCAGGCAGTTCAGGACCCATGCACAAGGTCAAACCACTGGCAAACATACTTCCAGGACAGAAGAGAACACTGCCCAAAATGATTCCTTAACACAGGGATGGGAAAAGTGCAACCTCCCCAGATATTGCTGGATTGGAACTCCCATCAGCCCTGTCTAGCATAACTAATAGGGAGGATTTCTGGGAGTGGCAATCCAACAGTATCTGGAGGCATGCACTTCAAAAACAACCCTGTTGTGGCAGATTTGAACAAAAGCAATGAACATGCAACTTTGAAGGGATATATGGTGTGGGAGAGTTTTGTTTTTTTGCTGTCCTGGCTTTGAATAGTGCCAAAGATGATAATAGTGCTTGAAATAATTGGTTTAAAACCTAGCCATTCTCTCACATACTCATACATACATTTGATCTCCTCATACAATCCAGTGAATATATCAAACTTGACAATTTTTGTCAAGGGAGTAGGACAGATGATCTCTGTGTAGAATAGAAGGCATATGCTTGATCTATGACAATTCACAAACATGCTGGGGGTGGGGTGGGGGCTTTGGCAGCATTTGCTTCTGTAAGTCACCCACCATGCAGGTTTTTGATCCTGCTCTATGGAAAATAGCCTCTAAATCCACAATAAATAAATCAGCCTATGGGAAAATATAATTTCATCCCAGCAACTTGCTCCAAATTAAATGCACTGCTTGAAAAACAAGCCTGATCCACCACATGCATAGACATGGCGCGTTGCTCATCACTACTGTTTAGTTCCTTGACTCACCCAGAATGCTGGGTAGAACTACCAGTCTTGAACTTGGGTAGCCATTTCACTTGCTAGTACAATAGATTTTCAAACAAATAAAGGACACAAGATGTACATTCTCTCTTTACTATTTTGAATATTGATCCATTCTATTCTTTTCTCTCCTTCCCTTTCATTGCTCATTGGTTTTCCTAACCCTGGAGAGTATACACACTTCCCAGAACTCTTCATTTCTAACTGAACCACTGCTTTGGTCTTTGTGAACTTTGTGGGTTTCGTTTCACTGACAGCTTCATCTATCTGTTCAGTGTCTTGTGATGGATTATTATTATTATTATTATTATAAAAGCCACCATATTAAACTTAGTATCACATTAACTTTGTAATCAAATCCAATTGGATCCATTTTACATTGATTACATTTATCCCTTTCCCCTATTATAAACATATACAAATGACAATCACCTAATGTATTAGCCACATTCTGCATTATTTCATCTATTTTAGTAAATACAGTACCAAATCAATTCATTCCTTAAATAGTAAATTACTTCTTTTTCCTTTTCTGTATGAATTCAGTACTTACTGTCTACTTATTCATTAATCAATAATATATACATTTTAACAGACCATTTTTCTTACAATACTTGAAGACTGCCTCCCAATTTCTTTCCCATTTCTCTGTTGGTTTTTCTCTAATTAACATTGTTAATCTATCTAACTGTAACATATCCAATGTTTTCATAAGCCATTCATCAACTGTTGGGAATTCAAAGTCTTTCAATTTTTGTGCAATAGTCATTCTTGCAGCTGTTATTAAATAATATACATTTTAGATGCTTTCTTTCCTCCTTAAAGGTAAAAGTATTCTCTGTTGACAAGGCTGTCAAGTCGTATCTGACCATACCGGGCGGTGCCCATCTCTGTTACTAAGCTGAAGAGCCAGCATTGTCAGAGACTACTCTGTGATCACGTGGCCAGCATGATTGCACAGAATGCTGTTTACCTTCCCACCAAAGTGGTACCTATTTATCTACTTGCATTTGCATGATTTCAAGCTGCTAGGTTGGCAGAAGCTGGGGCTAGTGACAGGAGCTCACCCCATTATGCAGCACCTGGGCCTCAAACTGCCAACCTGCCGATCTTGCAATCAACAGAGTCAGCATCTTAACCACTTGAGCCACCATGTCCCTTCTTTCCTCCTAATCCTTCACTATATTAAGAAGAAATAGCTCAGGTTCTAGTTTAATTTTAATTTCAAAAAATTCTAGTAATATCTTATGAACTTCAATCCAAAACTTTTTTGTCTTAGCACACATCCACCAATTATGGTAAAAGCAATCATGTGATGGACTCTCAATATGGCTTGGAAAAGACTTTTTTGGACTACAGCTCCCAACACCCCCCAGCTGGAATGTCCACTTGGAAAGCTGGCAGTCGTTATCCAGAAAAGTAACATTCTAAGGGCCGGTCTTCGGTTCATCTTAGATTATGATGGACTGCCATCTTCTACTCTGTTTTATTCCCCACTCTCATTTGGCTTTCTGGTTCATCAGGTGACAGGACACAGGTTAATTCTGCTACTAATCTCTACACACTCTTTCAGAATAACATTGCCCACTCAATCCAGCAAAACAAAACAAAGCAAAGCAAAGCAGCTTCATTTATATACTGCTTCATATCGCGCTATGGGATGTCTAAGCGGTTTACAACTGTAAGCTCATTGCCCCCCAACAGTTGGTTACACATTTTAGCGACCTCAGAAGGATGCAGGCCTGAGTCTAGCCTGAGTCCTGGCTAGTATTGAACTCGCAACCTTTTATGTCTATGAGCGAGTGGCTGCAGTACAGGCATTTAACCACTGCACCACCAGTGCATAAGAACTTTCTATAGCTCTCTGAGATAGCATAAAAGAAGCCAGGTGTAATGCCAGAATTCAGTACAAGAGAACAAAAGGAACCAGGACTGTTGCAAATTCCTGCTTCCATGAGCACATAGCAATAATTATTAACCGGACCAAGGGAAAAGAAGATTTATCAAGAAGAACCTAGTATGCAAGAGAGTTCCTAACTGTGAGAAATACCAGAACACAAGGTTTATTAAGAAGAACCTAGTATGCAGGAGAAGTGCTACCTATGGGAAAGGTCAGACTATTGATAAGCTCAGGCTTAAAATTCAAACCGAGATAAAGTCATGAAAAAGAACAGCAAATTAAAAACTATTTTGGCATTATTTCATACTGACTTAAAATAATCCATCAAAAAAGGATAGTTTTATCTGGAAATCCTCTGTTGAAAGATTAAAAAATGAGGCTGGTATAGCACTTTAACATGATTGTTTGTGCCTGTCTGCTGATTTCCAGTGCAAATATTGGAGCTGTCCTCAGTGCTAATGGTGACAACCATTGTGATTTAATTTTCCCATTTGAAACATCAGAGGGAGCCAAAGAGGCCATCAACAGAGCTTCTCACACAGAAAGTCAAATAATTAATCAAACTGCAACAAAGCAGCAACTTACAAAAAGTGTTTTGCATACAGCAAACTAAGGCAAGATCTGGTATAATACTACTTGCTTTTTAAAAGGTGTTGTGTGCCTTCAACTCCGACTTATGGTGATCCTAAGGCAAACCTATCACAGGGTTTTCTTGGCAAGATTTTTTCAGAGGAGGTTTGCCATTGCCTTCCCCTGAGGCTGAGAGATTGCGACTAGCCCAAGGTCACCCAGTGGGTTTCATGGCCAAGTTGGGAATCGAATCCTGGTCTTAGATAATTACTGTTTATATTGCACAGATACAGAAACATTTCTCTCTGTGGTGCTGAAAGTGAAAAATTAAGCAGAGTCTTCTTAAATACATACCTGGGAGCCCAAAATCAGAAAGAATAAAGCACAATTTGAACTTGTAGCCTAGGAGGTCATATTCATGATCTACCAATAATGAGATTTGATGACTACTGCTATGTCATGAGCTGCTTTTGAAGACTATTCAGAAATTTAAGAATATGGCATTCAGATTATTGACTGGCACTCACATGATACTGAATTTGTTATTTTCTTGATGCCTGGTGAAGACAATTTTGTTCTCCCATGCTTTTAGTGAATTATTTTCCTATATGAAGTCGTAGGCTTTCATGGCCGGCATCCATAATTTTTTGTGGGTTTTTCGGGCTGTGTGGCCACGTTCTAGAAGAGTTTCTTTCTGACGTTTCACCAGCATCTGTGGCTGGCATCTTTAGAGAAAGTCAGAAAGAAACTCTTCTAGAAAATGGCCACACAGCCCGAAAAACCCACAAAAAACTATTTTCCTATACTCACAGTCTGACAAATTTTATTGATGCTTTCATTGTTTTCTTAATTACCCTCGAGTTGATCTCAACTCATGGCGACCCTATGGATGAGACATCTCGAAGACCCTCTGTCCTCCACTGCTCTGCTTAATTCCTGCAACCCCATAAAACCTGTGATCTCTTTAATAGAGTCCATCCATCTGGGATGTGGCCTTCCTCTCTTCCTACTTCCCTCTACCTTTCCCAGCATTATTGTCTTTTCCAATGAGTCTTCTCTTCTCATGATGTGTCCGAAGTATGACAGCCTCAGTTCGGTCATCTTGGCTTTCAGGGAGGTTTCCGGTTTGATCTGCTCTAGGACCCACTTGTTTGTCCTTTTGGCTGTTCATGGGATCCTCAGCATTCTTCTCTAGCACCACATTATCTCAAATGAATTGATTTTCTTTCTATCATCTTTCTTAACTGTCTAGCTCTCACATTCATACATAGTAACAGGGAATACAATGGCTTGTATATCTTTGCATTTTAGAATATTTTCTAGTTCTTTCATAGCCATCCTCCCCATTCTTAATCTTGTCTATCACTTTTTTTTTATATGTAATATTTTGTTAATACTGGATTATTCTAATGTTAAGTGGCTATATTTTAAACTTCCTTTTTGTTAACCACTTTGAACATCTTTCTGGAAATCAAAATAGCTTTTTAAAGTTTATAAAGTAAATAAAACATCAAAGCAAAACAAAACCTGATAAATATATCAGCTCATATTTCTCAGCTTCAAGGACTGATTACTTTTCCTTAGTATTCTTTTTTTTTTCCATTAAAAAAGGAGAGATAGTAAGTTTGGCAGAAGTGAAAATAAGTTTCCCAAGAAGGGAAAATTAACTTAAGGAAGACATAATTTTACTGGACTGCCTGCCAATTTGTCAGGAGTGACACTGGCTGTATCCCCTAGATAGAGAATTCCAAAAGAAAACCTACTTCAGGTGTCACAGGTTGATCATAATGAACAGATATTCAAAGCCTACTGAGAAATAAATAAATGGCTAAATCCAACTGCTCCTCTCAGCTAGAGTAAAAATCAATTGAATAATTGTTAAATCAACACTTCCTACATCCCATTAATTCAATGGATCTGCACTAACTGAGACTAATGATTGGATATTGCTCAGAAAGCTTATTGAATCAACCATCTAAACACTGTTTTCTTTCAAATTTGCTTGGAATTTGTTTACCTGATGAAGTTGGCTATTATCTATGAAAGCACAAGTTATACAGTAATACAATTGACCTTTGATGTGTCATATAATTTTCTGCTATTTTTGTTTACCTTTCTTTACCTTCCACAAACTTTGTTCTATTTACTATTAATTAAATTTACTATTAAATTTATCTATTTAGGTGATTAATGATTTTTTTTAGCAAATTGTTGATGTGTTCTTGTCTTTTATGTGTTTTTTATGTGTTGTTGTGTGTTTTGTGTGGAATATGAAATATTTTGTCTTGAGATATATATATATATATATATATATATATATATATATATATATAATTGATAATAATATTTGTCAAAAAGGAGAAAGTAATTGAATCTATTTACACAAGTTGAAAGCCAGATTCTAACAGCATCTCATTGGTCCAAAACAAAATGCAGAAATAATCCAGTTTGAGACTGCTTTAACTGCCCAGGTTCAAGGTTAGGGAATTCTGGGAACTGTGATAATTGTATGACATTTAGCCTTCTCTGTCAGAGAGCTCTGGTGCCACAATAAACTACAATTCCCAGGATTCCAGGACAGTTAAAATGGTCTCAAATGATTATTTCTGCAGTGTTTTTTGGACCAATGTTAACCATTCCCCATGATAAATACTGATCATTTGGAAAGTTTCAAGTTGCTTTCTTTACTGCTATAGTTAGCTAAAAGAATATTCATGGTAATGTTTCAGGAATAAAGCTTAGAGACAAGAAAGTTAGGAAACATAATTCAATACTGAATCCATACAGTCTTTGAAAGGGTTCAATAGTATGATAGAGGTACTTTAAGAAAACCCATCTCTATGAAGAGACTGTCTGCCTTATTAAAGGAAAGTGGCCAGTGCATGTCCTTGCACTCTCCCAGAATTTGCAAGTCAAAGCCTGGATGTTAAATCTGTCTTGCCTTGGTCTCCCCTAAGTACTCACCTCTGAAAAGGCTCTGAGTATGTCATATTTAACCCTAATATCCCAAGCCACCTTCTCATGACTGAAGGGGAATGCAGTCCTTAAGTCCTTTTTTTAGGAATTGCAGGACAGTTGAAATCTGTTCCAAATTACCAGCCAAGTGCCTTTTTACTGCAGTAAACAGAACAATGGCTTGTCATTGCTGTGATATCCCCATTTCAGACAGGGATGTGAAAAATCTGACAGTTTCCTTTCTGCTGCATTTCCCAAAATTTTCATCTTATCCAAACCATGTATCAGCGGTAAGATTTTGTTTCAATTTCTTAAAAGGAAATGCATATATTTTGGGAGATACGTTTTTCCTAATGTACACATTTGTAATGGATTTCTCTTAACATCTGCATTCTGCACACATTCCTCATTGTAGTAAAGCATGTTTCTGTAAAATTTTGAAATATAATCATGTATATATTTACTAATATGTAATTCAAAACAGAAAAAAGTGTACAAATTGTGACAATCACTATTTTTCATCTGATGATGAAAAAACGAGACATGTGTCCTTTTGTCAATAGTCTCACAGAGTACAAATTGGATAAATGTATTTAAATTGTTAGAGGGGGTGGATCGTGAGAGATTATTATTGTAATAAAATTCCTATTAGAGCTTTTACTCCATTAACAGCAGAGGTACCCACTTTAGGATGATGATTTTGAAAGATCCAAATTGCAGACAGAAAAATAATTTTAGAATCCTCAAAAGGAGGAACATTTATTAAAGAAATAGATTCTTGGAAAGCAATAGCCTGATCCTTTCTAAACTAAAGGAGACAAGAATATGGTGAGGGAGATGTGTTGCAGCATGTCCTCCCTCATCAAAAAGCAGACAGTGAAGGGGTTTAGTCTGGGCAAGTTGCTTTTCTTTTACAACAGACAGCAGTCAATTAATTAACCCTGACTGAACCAGACAATGTTATTATTTATTTATT
This sequence comes from Phrynosoma blainvillii, assembly GCA_026167975.1. Classification (NCBI taxonomy): domain Eukaryota; kingdom Metazoa; phylum Chordata; class Lepidosauria; order Squamata; family Phrynosomatidae; genus Phrynosoma; species Phrynosoma blainvillii. Next base: position 72,283,872 of record JANUYF010000003.1, on the reverse strand, counting down.
TATTTATTTATTATCAAATTTTTATACATACACAATATACATACATAACATAACAAATAACATGTTATTTGTTATGAACCAGACAATGTTATCTGCCCAAAACATCTTTGATATAGCCAGCTGACAGAAAAGGGAAAAGAAGGAAAGGAGGACAATAGATCCTAATCCCTCTTAGTCTAATCCATTTTATTCCTAGTGGACAAGAAAGCCGCAAGAACAAGTGCAGAAGCTGCTGTTTCTCTTTAAACAAAAATCTCAGTTAGTTTGTTTATTTTATTTATATCCCACTTTCTCCCAGGATGGAAGTCATTAATTCATCTTTCTTTTCCTGACAGTTTACTCTCAGATAATGATAGTATTCACTTCTTCCTGTGAACAAACATCTACCCTCCTTCCCAAAATGTAGGTTCTTTCCTCTTCTTATCCTTGTTGTATCTATATGCCATGTACTAACTTCCACTTCATTAATTTGTATTTACTTTCTGGCACAGATAGAAAGCATAATGCCCTACACAAATCAATGACAAGAGGGAAGAATTTCATATTCTAAAAGAGTGCTACTCAAAGTGATGATCTGCAGACTGTTACTAGTCCATGAATCATTGGCTACCAGTCTGTGGTGAGTTTCCAGGAAACTATGAGAATATTGTAACAAAAATATGGCTTAAATATGATACTGGTTCCTGGCACACTGGAGAAAAGATTGCCAGCAGAAGATCATTTGAGAAGCATTGTTCTAGAAGATTACAGCACAACACTAGACAATACATTACCCACCCACTCCAAAAACACAACCCCATCAACTGCTGGCAGGTGGCAGAAGGCGCACACAGCAACCAGTGGATTACTCAGATTAATACCTGGCAAAAAGGTATTAATATCTATTTCCTGCAGGTGTCCATGACAAGGAAGACAAACAAGCTGATGACAGTCCAATATTTGCAGAAAAGATTTAAATATCAGAGGAAGTGAAGAACAGACTTGGGATGCATAAATGACAATATCTCATGTTAATACTTTTGAGTTCATCATACTAGGTTCCTTCTTTTAAAAAGGTCTGATACTATCACTGTGATGAAAATTCCCCCATTAGAGTCAGCATGAAGGACAGATCTCAGAGATAATATGTTCTTATTTTAAAAAAGAATAGGTGGGACATGAATCTTAAAGAAAGTTCAAGGAGGAATAGCAGGCATATTACATTAGTTGCTCAACCATCCTTCCTTCAAGAGAATAGTAGCCTATATTAGATTCATGGTCCATCTAACCCAGGACCTCACAATAGGGGAAGCTGCTCCCCATTCCACGTGAAATCACTACCCAAAACAAAACAGCTGTAGGAGTTTCCAGTATTTCCCTGTGTAGGCATAGCAGAGGGAATAGAGTTAATTAGTAGGGCACCTGTCTTAAACACAGAAGGACTCCAGGTTCAATCCCTGGCCATCTGTTGGGGATGGAAAAGACCTCTGTCTGAAATTCTGGAGTGCCTCTCTGGGGCTCAGTGTAGGCAACACTGAACTGGATAGAAGATCAATTAGCAAAGTCAGTATAGGGCAGCTTACTATGCTTATGGTAGATAATCTAATGCCAGTAGGGCAAGGCAGAGAAACAATGGTATGCCTCCTTATCAATTCACTCCAGCAAAGGGATGACTGATATATTTAGGGGACTCAGCCTCTTATTAGTAGAGGTTACTTCACCTCACTACTCTAGTTCACATTGTCATCCTGCTGCCAGCACTCAGGATGCATGGGTGGCTGAGCCCATCCATCCCAGTGTGGGTGATCAGCTTGTCAATTTCAATCTGTGCTCTTGCCTAGTATCCATCTCAGACTTCATTGTGTGTGAATGTCCCCTGGCCAGACTTTTATCTTATCTCCTCCTTCACCGCCCCCCCAACCTCAAGCTGTCACATTCTCCCCCCTCACATGCACAAAGGCCTCCGTTTCCTGCCAATAGTTCTTCTGAATTATTGATGCCAGCACTTCAGCAGCCATAATCAATACAGCCAGCTTTTTCTTCCCCCTCAAAGCCCCCACCCAATTACAACTGCTCAAAAGAGGAGCAGCTTCTGGGCTACCAGTGAGTCAGCAATGTCTGTGGATTTCTGGATGGCAGCAAAGATGGGGCTCAAATGGACAGTGAGCTTCAAGGATGACTATGCAATGCCATTAGTCCCTGGCATGCCGTGTTTGTGGTGATTCAAGTACACCCTGCCTTATCAAGCTGCTAGGGAACACCACAATCCACCTTGCTGGGCAATGACTATGCCAAGGTTGTGAAGAAAGTGAGTGACTGACATGGTATGATATAAATAGCACTCACAAGAAAACCAGGTGTTGGAGAAGACAACATCAACTTTGTGGAATCCAGTGCATGTGCAGACTGTCAACTCATGGGATATAAGCAAAAGCTTATTTACTCCATTCTTATATCTTCTCCACTGATAGTACATTTCTATTATCTTCCAGCCAGATTGAACAACAATACATATCATCCCCAGGCAGCATGACCAGAATGGAGAAAGCTGATGGACATGATGCATATTTTTCAACTTCTCTGCCCCCAGGGCCATGAAGTACACTTATATTGCCTGTAGGAATCAGTGATATCTTCCCATGCAATTGGTATAGTTTCCTACCACACTGGTCACAAAGTCTGTAAACCACTTGTTCTCCACTGTATAGTATGAATGCATTGAGATATGGATGAACTGCATACGAAATCCATCAATACCATCATAACAGATGGGTAGGGCCCTTACACCTGACATTTCTTTAAACTCTTTGAAAACTAGAAAATTCTTACAGATGTTACCAGGGGATTTCCTGTGTCTCTTGCAATCACCTGGTCTGGTCTGCAACAAGGATCTTCCACCTTCTTACCTACAGGGAAACCCATCCCCACTGAACTGCAATGAAGGACAGAAGAATCTGGAGCTTGCCCATGTGGTATATAGATTAGATCTGATTAGCTTTATTGTTACTTAACATAGTTCCAAAATGCAGTGCAGAAATAATCCAGTTTGAGACTGCCTTAACTACTCAATGCTAGGAAATTTGTGAGACATTTAGCATTCTCTGGTGCCACAATAAACTACAATTCCCAGGATTTCCTAACTGAGGCAGGGCAGTTAAAGTGGTTTCAAACTGGATTATTTCTGCAGTGTGTTTAGGACCATAAAGAAGAATATAATTTAGAACCATACGTGTGGCTATGCATCTGAACAGATAATTAAAATAAAGTACATATAAACCCTTTTTCAGGGAAGGCTGCTACTACTTATGAGGGGTATCGTAAAGTTTTCATTATCACCTTTAAAATTTTTGACAGAAAGTTTGTTTTGATTTGTAGTTGTTAACTTATCTCTATGCAATCAGCATCCAGATTTACACATTTTCCCATAATTTCTTGACTCTCCGAATACTGTTATTGTAGAAGTCTGCAGATTGCACCTTAAACCACTCTTCTACTTCATGAATGACGTCATCTGTGTTGTGAAATCGGTAACCCCACAATGGATTTTTCATTATTGGGAAAAGAAAAAGCCACTTAGTGATGATGACACTGACAAAATTTCTTCAATATATCATAATAACGTCTGGGTGATAATTATTACTTTACAATACCCCCTTGCACCTCTCCATCTTACACTTTAGTCAATTTTGGCACAACTTGTAACAAAAATAAATGACAAAATGACCTGATTTTCTCAACATCATGCACTTAGGGACCAATGATGACACTGACAAAATTTCATCAATATACCATAATAACTTCCAGGTGACAATTATTACTTTACGATACCCTCTCATATCTTCTCCTTGAGAAATTCCAGAGTTGCTTAGAAAAGAGTTTGAAAGCTGATGCCCTAAAACAGAGGCAGGGAATCTTGTTGTTGTTTGTTGCTGTTGAAGGCTATATTTCCCCAGTTGTAATCTGTTTGGGGAAGCATGCTAGTAGTAGTTGTGGCCAAATTCCATCAGTGGATGGGGCCAGAACAACAATAAAAAGAAGTGTCTCCCCTTCTGCTTCTTTCTTTGCCCCTGCCTAGTGGGCCATCGGGGATGGACAAGTGCTGTTTGCCAGAGGTCTGAACTGATCACTTGGAGCAAGCTTTCAAAATTTGGCCAAGAATTACATGCAGCCTCACAAGGTCACAGCTTAACTAGCCTTGCTCTTCAGGGAGGAACAATAAGATGTTCCATTCCATTCCATTCCATTCCTTGCCTTGGGGTTTGTATCTGTTTTTAGCTGTAAGCCACCTTGATTGCTACAGCAAAAGGCGGGGTACAAATAAAACTAATAATAATAATAAGAAGAAGAAGAAGAAGAAGAAGAAGAAGAAGAAGAAGCAGCAGCAGCAGCATGCTCAATCCTCATCAGGTTATTCTGATTGGGATTTGGGATTTTTTTGAAATACTTCACAAAAACTTGGAAATCCTATAAATCTGCTGACAGCCCTCTTTCCTGGGAATGGTGCCATTTTGTCAGCAAAAAATATCTGCATTTAGAGAATCAAGATTGTTGCTTTATAAGATGTGATACTTATATAAGCAGTTGAAAAGGAAAAGAGATTGGCTGTTTCCATTACAGTCAAAGGTATCTGGGTATCCACTAACAGGATGAATGGAAAACTAGCTGGACCTTTAATCCAGTAAGTGATTATGACCTTACCTTTCCAAACCTGGATTTGTAACAAAAATATGTACTCTTAAGAGGATGAAGTGCATGCCCAGCAGCAATTTCTGGATGTGTATAATTGCTCCACATGACCTGATTAACTTGGATAATGGGAATCCAATTTTTGAATGTCAGAGTGGACTCATATAGTTCAGTTGGGAATCTATACTCACAGGAGGAGCTGTCTGAGAAAACTCCACCCCTTATCTCAGATTGTTCCCTGGATATACTCTCTAATCATTGCCTCCTGACTTCCAAGTCAATCTCTAAAATTCTCCAAGACAGCAACTGCTTAACAGCGTCAGTCACTCCAGGCAGAATTTGGGCTTGTGGTTGAACTGATAAATCAAGGGATTTTAGTTGCAAATAAAGATTTGACATTTCTAGAAGATGCAAACAACATCACTAAATGTTGAAGCAGATAAACCATCTACATGTCTGAATAAGATTGCCCCATTACCTCATTTGGGCTCTCTAGTTAAGAAGGCTGGATTGCTAGATACTAAGAAACCTACAGCAGATGTTCTCAATCTAACTATAACCATAAGAAGTCTAAAAAAGAAGAGGTCAGACAATGGAAAGGGACACTCAAAGGTGAAGGGGGGAAAAAACAGAAGTTTATTAAAACCTTTGGGACAGCGGCTGGGAAATGGTCAGAGAGGCAGGTAAGCACGAACAAGACGGTCAAAGGAATGAATTTCAATCCCTCTCCTTTACCATTTTGGATAAGGCACAGTAACCTAAAAGGAAGATGAAGATGGACAGACAGGCCATAAATGTAATAGAAAGCAAATGCCTTCTCTTAGTCCACATGCCTGAATCATTGACAGTAGCTCCTGGGCAGACTTTATAGAATTAGCAGAATGAATGCACTTGGCTGCAAGAGGCCCTCATCCCAAGAAACAGTCTTCTCTAACAGGGTAGAATTCAGAGACACAGCCATGTTAGTCAGGAGCAGGGGTCCCCAAACTACGGCCTGCGGGCCGGACCTGGTCCGCCGAGGCCTTCCTACCGGCCTGTTGCCGCCGCTGCCATTCGCGCCACCGCCACTCGCGCCCACTGCCAGATGCCATTTTGGCTTAAAAAATGGCATCCGGAGTCGTGCGCATGCGCACGTGGAAGCCAAAATGGCGCCTGGCATCACGTGCGCATGCGCACTACTCAACTGCCATTTTGTTTTCCAAAATGGCACCCGCCATCGTGCACATGCACGCGCGGCACCACGCGCATGTGCACTACTCGGATGCCATTTTGTCTTGCAAAATGACACCCGGAGTTGCGCGCGCCTATGGTCCCCCGGAAGATCTGGGGGCCAGCGAACCAGCCCCCGAATCAAAAAGTCCGGGGACCCCTGGTCTGGAGTATCAGTTTGCAAAAGGATCTTGCAGCATCTTTGAGACTGTGGAGAATTATCTATCTATCTATCTATCTATCTATCTATCTATCTATCTATCTATCCATCCATCCAGGGGTAGCGTTGTTAGCCGTACAATAAAGTACAACAACATCCAAAATCCACAAAACAGTGATATTTTTAATTTACCAAACAAGAGAATCACCTTTGCCTGATGAAGAAGTCAGTGGAGCATCAAAACTTGCATCATTTTGGTTGGTTCAATAAAGATATCACTGTTTTGTGGATTTTGGATGTTGTTGTACTTTATTGTACTAACAATGCTTTTAAACTCCACTTGTGTAAAGACCCTAGTTATACTAGATTGGAGGAGACATTGGACTCTTAAAGAAACAAAAAAACCATGGCAGAGGATTCTGGATTGTCACTGAGCTACCCATTCCCCAGGACATATTCCTGGGCTCTCTTCTCAGCCCATTTGGGCACCTCATAACACCTTGAGGCCCGAGGACTGAGCTGATGATAAACACAGTAGAAAATCCAGAGCCATTGCATGCCCAACAACCAGGATGCTTGGCTGCCTGGGATCTAGGTAAAAGATAGGTAATCAGGAAGGGGAAAGGTTAGCTCTTTGTTCAAGAACGGTTGTCCAGAGAGTGGCATTTATCACATTAGAGGATGATATATATGACATCCTTTGTCAACAATGTCCTTCAGTATTCTATATTGGGCAAAAAGGCCAGCCTCTGTGCCAGAGGATAAATATACAAAAATCAGATATTAGAAATGTCAGAACACTTCAGTCTTCCTGGGCATTCCATCTCTGACCTCAAGACAGTGGTCCTTGAACAAACAAACAAGAAACCTACAAAAAGATTAGGAAGGGAAACAGCTGAATTACAATATATCCACAAACTCCATTCCATCAACAGTGGGTGGAACAGAGACAATGGCTTTCTGGCACACTACACATATTATAACACTGGTTAACACCCCAACCTCAGAAGGCTGCTCTTAGCCAGTTTACTATATCTCCTTTCTGGTTCTCAACCACACACACCTCATTCCAAAATTTCCTCCACCATTCTTATGGTCATCCACATACGCTGGCCTTAGGAACATTTTCCCTCCTGCCTTTGTCCCTCAACAGCCATAATTGAAACTGAACTTGTCACTTTATCGTCATACCTTCAAATTTTGCATTTCTATGGGTATTCATACAGTCTGATTATAAAGGTCCTCCCTGGGCAACAGTTCACTCTGTGCATCTGAGGAAGTAAACCAAGTATATGAAAGTTTGTGCTACAGCTTCTTTCACACAGTACAACAGCATCCAAAATCCATGAAACAGTGATACCTTTATAAGGCAAAATACATGATGCAAGCTTTCAAAGCACCACTGGCTCTTTCATCAGGTAAAAATGTTAAAAATCAAACAGAAGAAAGAAAAAAAATGACTATGTTGGGAGTCACAGGCCTATATTTTATCAAGATGTTATAATTGTTCTCAGTTAAGATGGTACGGAGTGACAGCCATGTAGGCAGGGGCAATTCTTCCTTTTTAGCCATGCAGGCTCTTGGAAACAAAGCACCTTAAAGTCAAGGGGAAAAATTTAAACTCCATTAGCAACAACAACAACAAAAAAGAAACCTCCTTTGAGATCCAGGTTGTCTCTGTCCTGTGTGAGGCTACCTTTATATATTATATTCATATATTCACAAATGCACCCAACAAGCTACCCACATACAAACTTATTCATTGTAAAGCTGTCACTGTAGGATTCCCCCCCCCCCCATGTTGGTGTCTTCATGATTTACAATTTACAATTTTAGGATTCTTACGCTTTTCAGTCTTTGCATTATATCCCTTATAGTCTTTTATATGGCACAAAACCTACTGGCACAACACATGGCATGTAAACAATATCTCAAACTGATGAACAGTCATTCACTCGGCAGAGTGCCATCATTATGAAATGTATAAACACCCACTCCATTCAACTGCATATCAGCATGATATATTGTAAACCTAGCAGCTGATTTGGTTTCTGTTTTAAAAAACAAAAACCACATGTTGGACACAGGAGAATAAAAGAGAGATAATCCTTTGTTCCCTATGAGACCACTTTAGAGGAAGAACCCAGTGGCTATCAATAAAATAACATTCACAACATGAGTCTCAAAAAAGGATACTCTAAAAACGTACAGCCGAACAATATTTTTATTAGAACTAATGGAAATATAGCAAAATACTGATCAAGTTTTTGAGCTCTCCAGAACGCTATCAGACAGGATTTTGAAAACTGTGAGAGTGAGGGAGATATCTGTCATAACAGTAATGCCACAGTGAATGAAGATTAAAGCAGAGGTCAAATTCACAACTGGCAATACCTTTACTGGAACCAACCAACACTATAAAAGAGTGTGCAAGCTTCAGAATTCTCAAACAGGCTAAGAAACTTGAGAGAGGGGAAGAAACAGAAAGGTAGAAAAGTTAAGATAGTTTTTGTGTCTTGATTATGATGTCTAAGATAGATATTGTATCATGACATCTGCAGTTACTCCAAAAAAGATTGAATTAATTAATCTTGATGGTGCTGCAGTTATCAAATGACATTTTGGAAAGAACGAATGGCTGTCACATCTCCATGTGCCTAAATGCCAGTAGAAACTCCAATCCACTTTCTGCTCCAGTCAGAACTCAGATTTTTAGGTAAGAGCACAGAAATAGAGACATTACACAGCTTATTTAAGTAAAACTATATAGTTTCCAGGACCTTACTCTCATCTGAAGAAATTATGCTTGCTAATATTTACCATTTTGGAAAAGAGATAGATGAGCACTCCAAAACTTTAGAACCTTGAAATAAATTTTTGAAAAGGATAGGTAGTCTAACCACCTGCCATTGCAGAAATTCACAGCTAATCTCTGTGGAACAAAGGTGACCACCCAACCCTCTGTTTAGTGGTGTACCTAGCATATTTGACACCTGGTGCAGATCATTTTTTTAAAAACCCTCAAACAAAATTACTTTTGGTAATAATCATGAAATGAAATAAATTGTGATGTTTCCTCCATTGCCACCATTTACTGCCTGTCTCTTCAGAGTGCTGGCGAAGAGATGGGCCAGCTGTGGCAGTGGTGGTGGGACTGACTTCATGTTTTTGCTTCTGCCATCTCCTCATTGCCTCCCTTTCCTTTGCCTCCTTTTCATGCCTGCTTGGCAGCCTCTTCTGGGTCTGGCCAGGGAGGCAGAGGAAGAGGAGTCGTCCATGGCTGCCAAGGTTCAGTGGCCAGAGAAGGAGAAACTTGTCTCACTTGCTGACAGTGACTATGAGTGAGGCGAGCATTCCTTTCTCTGTGCACTGAGCATTGCTCACCCTCACAACCCTTTGAGATTCAGTGGGTGGAGAAAGCCACACACCTCACTCACTGAATGTGACTGCAAGCGTATCCCTTCTCCACCCACTGAGCCACACCTCACCCCACACATTCGACATTTGGGGAACAATGGCATCACCCTACTTAGGGTGTTACCTGGTGCAGCCCACACACCCCTAGTGATGCTCCTGTTTCTATTTAAAAGCCTTTTTAAAAAAAGAGGGTCTGTCACTTTCTAAAGTAGCCTATTCCAGTGTTGAACAACTCTTATTGTCAGGAAGTTCTTCTTAACATATAGTTGAAATGTGGGGTTTTTTTGGTAAAATTTGAAACCACTGGTTTGAGTTCTATCCTCTGTTGCAATAGAAAGGAAGTTCACACAGTAAAGTAGAAGGCTTGCACAGCCGGCATCCATCGTTTTCTGAGTTTTCTGGGCTATGTGGCCGCCACATTCTGGAAGAGTTTATTCCTGACATTTCACCTGCATCTGCGGCTGGCATCTTCAGAGAAAGCTGGCATGGAAGTGAGTGGGATATATATGTGTGTGTGTGTGTGTGTGTGTGTGTGTGACACTCTTGGTTGGGAGGAAGTGGTTTACATGTTAATCTCTGTGTTGGTTTGTTGTTGAATGGCAAGGCCTCAGGGTGGGAGGATGTGTGAGATGAATATGTGTGTCTATTTAATTAGCAGTTCATTGTTTGCAAGGAAACTGTTTCTGTTGAAATTGTCCAGGTGTCTGTAGATTTCAATGGCCTCCCTGTGCATTCTGACCTGATAGTTGTTGGCATGATCCAGAATTTCAGTGTTTTCAAAGAACTTTGATCAAAGAACACAAGAGACACTGCAGACTGAGTCAGCTAGAAAAACAGGCAGTAGCAGAACATATCATAAACCAACCTGGACATAGAATGATATTTGAAAACACTGAAATTCTGGACAACTTCAACAGAAAAGAAAAAACACAGAAAGTAAACAAAATTTGGCTACCAGTCCTGAAGAACACCAAAATAAAAGCTCAGTTCATGCAAATGACCACCATCCAGGGTCAGGGGATTTCCCCGCATATAATAGATGGCTAATTAAATAGACACACATCCACCTCACATATCCTCCCATCCTGAGGCCTTGCCATTCAATAAGAGACCAATACATAGATTATCATGGGGATAAAAGAGACCAATACATAGATTATCATGGGGACTGTGCATAAAAGATTTATGTTGCTTATCACTAGTTGCATTGTAAAAAAACGATCAGTACACTGCTCTGACATCTCTACTGTTAAGCATGCCATATTTTCATATCTCATATCTGGAGATAGCATGTTTTGGGGAGATTGATGATCTTTCAGGAACACTAGGTCAGGTTCCCAGGAAAAAAGGAATGTTTCCCCAAGGCACATGGACATCCAGGTAAACAAAACCATCAAATCTAAAGTGCTCATTCCTTCTCACTGATTTTTTCACAGTAAAATGAAAGTCATCAACCACTCTGGAATCCCATTGTCAATTTCTAGGAAAAGATATTCAGCCTTTGTTACCTGACCAGATAGTCCATTGCTTGGAGCTAGTTTTAAGGTATAAATATGGTTTCAAAACCTAACCTCTGTGCACACAGCTGTCATATACACTAGCACTGTGTATATTATCTGTCACCTTTAGACCTCCCAGTCTGAACCACTCCAGCTTTCCACAGTCTTCTCATCGGACAGATAATTATAATCGCATTGCAAACCTCTATAAACTCTACTATCCCCTTTCCATATTTCCATTTTGGTTAGCTATGTATTCTGTGTTCATTTAATTGCTATCTTGTGTGTGTCTGCATTGTTCTAAATAAAACCCTTTAGTTCACCGAAAACTTGAAATCCTCCTCAGTCCTCAGTAGTACTGGTATACACTGGTGCAAACAGTCCAAAGGGTTCCTAAGTCTCTTGCAAAAGCTAATTTCCCAACAGTCCTCCTCACCTATTCTTTGAGTAACAGCACCAAAAGACCACAAATGATAGGGGAGCTATCCTTTCTGATGTGGTTTCTGATGTCTGAGAACCTTTTCTTGTGTTCTGTATTCAAAAACAATAATAAGGCAATGCAAGAATTGATAAACTAACAATAACAATTGTGGTATAGCAGTGATCAATAGAAATAAGGATCATATAACAACAAACTATATGCAATACAATTCTGTAATCATGCAACTAGTATAATGGTCAGCATAAACGACAAGTGTACATAACAAGCATATAGCTTGTTGTTATATGATCCTTATTTCTATAGACCACTGCTATACCAGGATTGTTATTGTTAGTACTTTGGGGTCGTCATCTGTACAGTCATATAATTGGTAGAGATCAGGTGCCTTGGAATCCACTATCTAACAAAAGAGTCTATGACAAGACTGTGCATTGCAAAGAATTTTCGCTAGGTGATTCCTTTATTGCTGCTGCCCCACTGCCTCATGATTCAGCATCTTTCATCTACCCCACCCTGTCCTTTTCTTGTGCTGGGCAGAAGCCAGAAAAGGCCAGTCTACTCCTTGGCATCACCACAGTGATGAAAAGGATTGATTGCGGTGGAGCTGATGGCAGGGCTATATCCATTAATGTCTCCAAGCCATTAGGGGATTTCATTTCACCAGCTGGCATGATGCAGCAATGCCTGAGAGCACTCTTGTGGTCAGAAATAACACACTGAGGGAGGTGGAGGCACTTCTGAGTGGCAGGGACAGGACAGTCATTTTCTGTATGGCAGATGGTGGAGGTAATTAATTTTTGCTATTTTCTAAGCAGTCCAAACAACATTGTACTTGCTGGTGGGAATGTAAGGAGAAGGTAGTGTTCACATAGACCAGGGATGGGAAACTATAGTTTCTAGATATTTTTGAACTGCAGCTTCCATAATCCCTCATCATTGCCTATGCTATGCTATACTAGCTATGCTATGCTAGCTACAGCTTAGTAGTTAGAGCCCACCCTCAAAAACCTGGAGGGCCACAAGTTCTCCACCCCTTACATAGACCAAAGGGAACAGATAGGCTCTTATAGTTGGGGGCTTCTGCTTGCAGTACTTAACTAATCACCATGACTATACGCTACTAGCAGAATCAGAGGGTGGATATCAGATTCTGGTAGAGTTGCCAGGTCAGGACTATCCCAGACCCTGAGATAAGGCGGCTAAAAATTGAGACCCAGGAATGACTGCTTGGGATGCCATAATATGGTGATGACATTAGGCATTAGTGTATCAACCAAAATTGCACAGTTTACACCATTCAAATAAAAAACATAAAGTGCAACAAATTACACACACAAATTTTCAAGGCAGCACTCTTACCTTGAGATTCCTCTTTTCCCTGAGAACGGGAAATGGTCAATGTGATGTTATGGACTTCTGGAGTAGGGTGTTGTTGCATGTATTAGATAAATTATGATAAGGTATGGTAATGTATAGTAGATGTAATAAGATACGGATCTATTGGGAGGGATGAGAGTATGGAATATTGGGAGTGACTGGTGATTGGCTAAATGTATGAGGGGATTTTTAAAGGGCGGGTGTGTATGGCAGTTAATGAGAATGAGAATCGGATCTTTCAAGGTTAAGATTATGAGTTAGGGTTGGGTTGAAGAGTTTGAGATGTTAGAGGAGTTAGGATTAGAGATAGAGGTCAGTTAGAGTCAAGGTCAGAATAAATCAGGATATGAATGAGAGAGTGGAAAATGTGAGCTACAGGTAGTGTCAATCTGGATTCAGATTATCAAATAAGCAGCCTTTGAAGTTATGTTCTATTTCTGTTTAATAAATCATTTTTGTATTATATACCTGTGCCTCTGCAACGCTTTGTTGTCAACCTCGACTCCTGGAGGCCCTGTCTATGAGACATCTCCAAGACTCACTGTCCTCCACTGTTCTGCTCAGGTCCTGAAGGCTCAGGCCTGTGGCCTTTTTAACTGAACCCTAACCATCTGGCATGTAGTCTTCCTCTCCTTTTACTGTCCTCCACCTTTCCTAACATCATTGTCTTTTCCAATGATTCATGTCTCCTCATGATGTGGCAAAAGTATGACAGCCTCAGTTTAGTCAGCTTGGCTTCCAGGGAAATTTCAGGCTTGCTCTGTTATAGAACCCATTTGTTTGTCTTCTTGGCCATCCATGGTATCCTCAGCAGCCTTCTACAGCACCATATCTCAAAATAGTTGATTTTCCTTCTATCGGCTTTCTTCACTGTCCAACTCACATCCGTACATAGTGATGAGGAATACAATAGCTTGAATGACCCTCACTTTAATGTTCAGAGTTATATATTTCCACTTTAGGATCTTGTCCAGTTCTTTCATAGATGTCCTTCCCAATCCTAGTCTTCTAATTTCTTGACTGATGTCACTGTTCCGGTCAATATTTGAGCTAAAGTATGGGAACTGTTTGACTATTTCAATTTTCTCGCAATGTAGGATGAATTCTTATAGATCTTTGGTGGTCATTATTTCTGTTTTCTTAATGTTCAGCAGTAAGCCTACCTTGGCACTTTCCCCCTTAACCTTCAGTAATTGCTCAAGGTCTTTGTTGGTTTCTGTTAGTATTGTATTATTGTGTCATCAGTGTTTCTTAGGTTGTTGATGTTCCTTCGCCCAGTCTTCATTCCTCCTGCCACAGGGTCTAATCCTACTCTGTGTAAGGTATTTTCTGCATCCAGATTGAATAAATAGGGTGATAGGATGCAGCCTTACCTAAGTCCAACTGGAGTTTCCAACTGGAAACCATCCTATCTCTCTGTATTCAGTTCTGATGGCAGCCTCTTGTCCCGAGTACAAGTTACACTCCAGGACAATCAAATGTACTGGCATTCCCATGGGCTATTGGAAAACTTGAGTTCAGACACATAGTGTCTGTGTTGGCAGCAGTTATTCAACGGTGGTAAGGTCCAGTGGAAAGATTAGGTGAATAAACTCCACAAAAGAACCACAAGGGCATCTAAAAGCCCCCAGAGTCAACATAGCTACTCCTGCAACTTTTGGATTTGGAGATAGCAAACTTATCAGTAAGCAGGGATAGCTTAACCTGAAGAGAGGAGACTGTCATCCTATACAGGGACTTGCTTTTAAAGAAACTATAGCAATCTAAATGGCTTCTATTACCACACTTGCCTGCTACACCTAAACTTCGCCAGATCTGCCAACATGGCATCTTCCTGGGATGATCACTGATCTCTGCCAAAATAAGACTTCACTGGACAGGGAAAAAACAGATTTCAAGGAAAGAGGCATTATGGCTATAATGGAGAACTGAAATATTATGATCTCAGTTACGTCCCTTGCTCCTGTTGTTCCTCAGCCTCTCGGGGAGAGAGGAGAGTTGCGGTTTCAGCTTTCTGCCTACATGAAACTACTCACAGTAACTTCCAAAATCAAGATGCAGACCTACAGAGTTTTGTAAATCCAAGAGCATCATTTTTATTTCCCTGAATGATGATTTTTTAAAATCATGCCTAGTGAAGAAACCAGTCAGCTTTGAAAGCCAGCACAATATTACATTATCTGGCTAGCCTAAGAAAGATATCACCAATGTACATTAGCTGAGCCAGCATGGTGCATTAGAGTACTGGACTAAGAGTTGAAGCATATGGCCAATAAAGAGGGGCCTCTGGCTGCTCTGGCTGTGATCAGGCTGGGACCGTGGCAAACACACAGCCCACTCCCAAAGCAGGCTGCTGCCACAGGTCCCAAGCCACACCAGCCAGGAGTCAGATTTAAATGGCTCCTTTTTTAATCCAGTCCTTTGGACTGGAGCACAGCCTCAGCGCAGCTTCTGGACACTTTGGGGGCATGTGCCCCCAAAGTGGCTGGAAGCTGCTTTATTTGACCTGTGTGTTTCAGTTTCAAATACCTTATGAGCTATGGAAACCTCCTGGTGACCTTGGGCAAGGCACACTCTCTCATCCTTAGAGTAAGGCAAGGGCAAGCCTCCTCTGAATAAATCTTGTCAAGAAAATCCTATGGTATGATCAATATAAGACACTGTCAACTTGAAGGCATATAACAAAACAAGCATTAATGGGGGAAACAACCTGGAAAAATGAATTTTCCAGTGCTTATCAATTATGTCATGAGACACCGCGTGTCTTTCAAAGAAGTCAGGGCAGGCAGAAGAGGGAAAAATGGAGAAAAAACTGGCAGAGCTGATCTTTGTGTAATGAGGATTTTAACCCACAGGGTCTGCAAACATAAGCTAGTCCCAGACTGAGAATCATAACAAAAGGTGGATTTATGCAGAGCTCTAATAACAAGACACCAAAGAGAATCCTAAAGAATCTGCATTTGCCCCTCAAGCTTTCTTTGGTCTAATCTGCACAGCACCAATAATGCAGCTTGACATCGCTTTCACTGCCATGGCTCAATGCTGAGGACTTTTAAGATTTGTAGCTTTGTGAGATATTTAGTCTTCTCTTTCAGAGAACTCTGGTACCACAACTACAAATTCAGGATTCCATAGGATGGAGCCATGGCAGTTAAAGTGGAGTCAAACTGCATTATTTCTGCAGTTGGATGACAACTCCCAGAATTCCCCTGTCAGCATAAATATCATCGTAAAAAAAGTAATTTTTCCAAGCTTATTATCTAAGTTTTGTCCTGTCCCTGTCTTATAAGATTTGTCTAGCACTGGAGATATTCCTGCATGGCAAGGGGCTGAACTGGATGGCCCCTGAGGTCTCTTCCAGCTCTATGAAGCTATAATTCTATGGAGATCAGAAATACCCCCAATATGGAAAAGTAAGGAAGGGGGCTCCACAAAATTGCTTCAAAATTAACTAATTATATGCACATTCAGCAGGAAGACACTTCTTCAATTCCATTTTAGAAAACTGGTGACATTTTGATGATTATTGTTAAAACAAGATTCAAGAACGTATCTTAGATAATATATTCAACATGTGTTAGAGCAGTCATTTAAACATACTGTAAGTTCTAGTAGTGGTCCAACATTTGTATTTCACAAAAAAGGAAGGATTTTTTATTGTTTCAAAAAAAATCTGAAGAATGATTCCTTGGCTGAAACCATAAGATTCCTAGGGGCTCTACAGATGGCCCCAATCTGGCACTTTGCCACTCCAAAAAGAGCTGGCAAATGCCGCTCCTTTTTGGAGCAGCAAAAAGCCTCCCTTGCCACCGAGGTGGAGGCTTTTCTGTGCTCCTTTGGCCTAGCATGTCTAAACACTGCGCCAAGAGAGTGTCCTGTTGCCACCCACCATCTGTTTGGGGGGGGGCGGCATGAGGATGACGTGGGGGGGGGGAGTCGGGGCAGCCGGTGTGTGGTCGCCACACCCCGACTCTACCCCCAGGCTGGCCCTTTCGACTGGTCTGTACTGGTCTCTAATCTATTCAGTGTGTCTCAACTTTTTACTCTCATTTTGTATGACAGTCCCTAGAGAGCCAGAATCGTGTAGTGGTTTGAGCATTGCACTATGACTCTGGAGATCAGGATTTGATTCCCTCGCTCAGCCATGGAAACCCATTGGGTGACCTTGGGCGAGTCACACACTCTTAGCCCCAGAAAACCCTCATTATAGGTTTGCCATAGGTCGGAAATGACTTGAAGGCACATAATGGACAACTGTGGCTCACCAGTTGTTGTTAGATAGCTGTGGCTCACTAGAATCTCTTCCCATTATCCCTCACCACTGCCTATGCTAGTTGGGTTTGATGGGAGTTGTAGGCCAAAAAACTATCTGTAGGCCATCTCTGCCCCATATGTTAGTGGTTCGAATCAAATGACTCTCCAAATGCTACTGGACTTCAACTTCCAAATTCCCCCCAGTGGCTATACTGGTGATGACTGCTAGGACTTGCAGCCCAGCAACATCAGTTTCCTACCCCTGATTTACAGTTACATTATGCATGTGAGGCACCATGAACAGGCCAGGAAAATGTTGTGGAATAGGTAATGTGGATGAAGGGAAGGCAACTTTCTAGGGCCAACTATACTGCTGGCCACCTATTATTAGAGACTTACCATCCCTCTTGCTGTACAACAGAAAAGTGGGGTGTGTGTTAATTTTGGAAATACATTGGGCCCTTCGTATACATGGGGGATCTGTTCCGGACCACCACCACCCAGCGTATGGCAAAAAAGTGGGGCCTCAAGTCTCATTTGTTACAATGGCCACGTGCTCCCGCACACACACCATTATTTGTTCTGTCGCTTGCCATACACATAAGCTTAAAGCTGTGTATGGCATGGGCATGCTGTAACACTTTTGCCTCTATCCAACTTTGATTGGATGTGTCTATCACCTGTCCACATTAAATATCTGCATCCATGTGGGTTGCAAACTCAGGGGCTGTACAGACAGCCCCTAATGGGTGGCGTCCCACTGCCCTTTTCCTTGCCGGATTGGGGACGCAACAACTGCACGCCGCACCCCTGATACGGTACTTTGCTGCTCTAAAAAGAGCTGGCAAATGCCACTCCTTTTTAGAGCAGCAAAAGACACCCTGTGTTCCTTTGGCACAGCATACGTGAATGTGAATGCCGCGCCAAGGGAGCACCCTAATGCCACCCGCCATCTGTTTGGGTGGGTGGCAGGACAGCAGCATCAGGGCAGAATTGGGGCAGCCCGCGTGCAGTCGCCACACCCCCACCCCACCCCCAGGCCAGCCCTTTTGTCCAGTCTGTACAGCCCCTTAGTCTAAAAAACTCCAAAGTCAGATGCTGACACAGATCATTCCAAAGCTTTTCCAAAACATAACTTATTTGGACTATAACTCTCTCCCACCCCAAGCAAACAGACCTTGGTGGCTGAGGGAATTCTGGTAGTTATAGTCCAAAAAAGTAACTTTGCCAAGCTCTGGTGTACTCCTAATAACACTATTTCATCAGACTAGGCTACCTGCAAGGCACTGTGTGCTCTACTCCAACATGAAAATCTCCAGGAAGTCCCATCTTGAACAGCAAAAAAGCTGAACTGCTACAGATCTTTGTCCAGAAAGTCTGTGCAAGGAGATAACACAGGATAATGAAGAGGACAGAACTAAGCCTGGCTCTATGGGGAGAGTAGGCAAAAACAGAAGAGGCATGAAGGGCAGAATGCCTGCTAAGCATGTAATCTGCTTTCATGGCCCCCAATGTGCCCAAAGAGAACTGTTATTCTAAGCTGAAAGTAGGAAGTTGGAAGCAGAGTTCTCTGATGATGAAGGAGTCAAGGTGAATAAGGCCATGGAGAAAAACAGTGTCCCCCAGAAGAGGAGGAAGTAAGAAGGAGATAATCATTTGGAAGTTCCCATAACCTGGTAATTGAATCTCCTCAAAATAAATGTGTGTGTGCGTGCACATGTGCATGTCTGTGCATGCCCTCAAGTTGCCTCTTGACTTACAGCAACCTCCTGAATTTCATTTCCACAAATCTCAGTGGAGAAAGCAAACAAGTGTCAGGAGTTCCAGCAAAGAATGTGATTCACCTCAGAACTTCAAGAAGCTTTTAGACTACAGTGCTTATAGTCCCCCAACCACCATATACAATAGTCCAACCTCCTCCTTTTCCAAGCTCTAATTCACCTGCTCAAAATGTTATCCTTATGCTGGACAAGACCAACAGATCCATTTGATACCATAGGAGTCCTAATTTTGCAATGCCTCAACTCGTGTCATGGGAGACAATCTAATTCAGGATCCTTGCCAGTAGCCCAGGGGTAGGCAACCTAAGGCCCGGGGGCCGGATGCGCCCCCCCGAGGCCTTTGGACTGGCCCCAGGCAAGTCCTGCCGCCGCCGCCGCCACCGCCCCCTGCCATGATGATATTGATCATTGTTGTTATTACTTGTTCTTGGGGTTTTCTTGGCAAAATCTCCACAGGGGTTTTGCCATGGCTTTTCTGGGGCTGAGAGAGTGTGCATGCATATTTTTTTTAAAAAAATAATTTTTTAAAAAATAAATTTTTTTTATTTATTTATTTATTTATTTATGGTGCTTCGGCCCCCCCAATTGTCTGAGGGACAGCAACCCGGCCCCCGACTCAAAAAGGTTGCCTACCCCTGCAGTAGCCTATACATTTAGGCCAAAAAAAGCCTCCACTAAAAACATGGGGCAAGCAAAATGAGTGCAGCAACAGCAGCAACAGCAGCAATAACAACAGAACTGGAGAGAAAGAAGCCCCTGTATTATATTAACAGGGAAAGAAAGCCTCTTTCCTGAGCAGCACACTTCTAATCTGCACAGAAAAGAAATTTGTTCTTACAGTTGTCTTTGTATTGGCTTGCCATTTGATCCCAAGGAAGGAAGTTTCCCAGGATATAATAAAAATATATACAATTATTTTACATTGGTCACTTACTCTTTTTATTTTGTTGTTGGTGTTATTATAGAAAAGTCTCCTTCCTGCCTCTCTGATAAAGGAAAACTGGGATAGACATCTGAAGGCGGAAGAGTACTTACACAGAGTGAGGCCCCAACTGCTAGTACCCAAGTAGTTTTAGCACATGAGGCAGGATGTCCCATAAGTGTATCTCCCCACACTTGGAAGTTAAAACATAGTAATAGCAGAGTATTAATCAGTAATTATCTATCCTTTTGTCATTCAGAACCAGTTGCCTTGCATTCCCTAAGGACAGGGCTGGGCCCTGCAAAGAGTTTAGCACATCTAGCAATGAGCTTATACAGAACTCCGCAATGCTTCCCACGAGAGAAATGCAGAGAGCATGCTCTCCAGTCAAGTCAAATATTCCTGCTTCACATTTACCTGTTCCTTATAGTATGGAGAGAGCCACCATGTTGTAGTGGTTTGAGTGTTAGCCTACAACTCTGGAGACCAGAGTTCGGGGCATGAAACCCACTGGATAAACTTGGGCAAGTCACATCCTCTCAACCTCAGTGGAAGGCAATGGCAAACCTCTTTTGAACAATCTTGCCCCCCCCAAAAAAAAGAATCATGAAAAGTTTGCCTTAGGGTCTCCATAAGTTGAGAACAATTTGAAGGACACAAAAAATAGTATGGAATCTGCACCTCTACCCTCCACAGCAGGGGTAGGCAACCTTTCCCCTTTAAGGGCCGAGGGACTTCAGCTCCCAGAATCCCAGGAGCTATTGGTCAACATGGGACTATTGGCCAACAAGGCTGAGGCTTCTGGGAGCTGAAGTCCCTCGGCCCTTAAAGGGGAAAGGTTGCCTACCCCTGCTCCACAGCTTATCCAGAATGCAACCTACACTCACTTTTGCCACCACGAAGTACTTCTCCTAGTTATACACACAATGCTGGTCTACTAGCCTAGCCCAAGTGAGCATCCTTGAGGTGAAGACTTTGGCCAGCAAACTTTTACAAGACCTTACAACCTTTGAGTTGATCTTGGGACGGTATTATGAATGCTATTTCTTTTCTTTTGGATTTTTTCTTTTGGCCAGTTAGGCCATCTTTGCTCCCCACCCTATGCACACACCTCCCTCAAGGCTCATCTATCAAGCAAGGAGCTCTGCAGATCCATTTCATTTTATGCAAAGAACACTTCAGATTTCCCCCCTTCTTCCAGGAGATGCTTAACTGTGCTATCCCTGTATTTAGACAAAACAGCTCAAGTCTTTGACTTCACTCCTCCCTTTCCCAAGTTTACTATGCTTTTCCACAAATCTGCTTGTCCCTAAACATCCAGAAAGGTACCTTAGAAATGATACTGAAGCCATTTGGCTTGTGACAAAGCCCATGTGAGTATCATCACTATTTAACTAGCGATCTATTGTCCTGCCCTCAGTGATAGTTCTAACACATCCAGATGATGCTGCAACTAGCCACAAAATTAACAGATTAAACTGTACGTCTTCCCTTCACCATCACTCTCCCCGATACACAAACTTTCCCTGTGCATTACCTTCCAAGGAGACTGGTTCAAAGAGCCCAAACTGCTCCAGCACCTTGATGAAGAGGACCAGAACCACCAACACGGCGATCATCTCCAGGCCTTCCAGGTTCATGGTGAGAGGGATTCATGGCATCAAGCCCACAGCCCACCCCGGTTGCTCTCCTGGCTTCTTTACACTCACCCCAGTTCAGCCAGGCTCTCCCATATGCCTGTGGGCTTTATATATTCCTTGCAAGCAGTCTGAAACTGCCGTCAGTTCTGCTGCTGTTGAAGTTCCCCTTCCATCCCTGGGGCAGCCCAGACCTTCCTTCAAGAAGTCACTTGGAGCACCCAGTTTCTGTGCACTAAAGGAAAGAAAGGGTCCCAGAACAGGACAATGGAGTTTACTGTTGATAGTTCTAAGGCAGTGGAGTCTGTGCCGCGCAGGCTGGCTTGCAGAGATGAAAGTGAGAGGGAAAGAGGGAGTGTGGCAGCACCAAGAGAAGAATGCAAAGGGGGGGGGGGAGAGAAGAGAAAGATGTGTGTTTAGAAGGAGCCCTGCCCTCCCATCCTATCCCAATGACACCAACTCAATCGATTTGCTTAATGCAGTTGCTAAGGAGATGGGAGAGTTAAGAGGATCTTGGCTCATGTTCAGAAAGGAAGTTTCAGTGCAGAGACAGAGAGGGAAATGTGGAGACACCTTCTTCAGGCTGAGCACTACTGTGGAAAGACACCTGCACATATCTGTAGGCAGGTATTGCCCTTGAACATCTCTTAGGAAACAATGGTGCTTAAATGTCTGGAGGGCAACAGAAGGTATATTTACACTGTGCAATTATACCATGTCCATGCCACTTTAAATATCATGGCTGCAGCCTATAGAATCTTGAGATATGTAGTTCTGTGAGGTACAGTATTTAGAATTGTCTGCCAGAGAGTTCTAGTGCCTCCCCAAACTATATATCCCATGAGTCTATAGGATGGCAGTTAAAGGATCCATTTGTGCTACACAATTATAGTGCTGTGATTCCACTTTAATATAGTAACATCCTATGGAATCCTGGAGTTTGTAGTTTGCCGAGGCACTAGAGTTCTTTGGCTGGGAATTTAAGTATCCCTTCCTCAACTGCAAATCCCAGAATTTCCCCATAGGATGGAATCATGGCAGTTAAAATGGAACCTAGTACTATAACTGTGTAGTGTGAAAGCATCCAAACAGGTATCCTACGCTATAACTATGCAGGTAGATTTGCCTAGAGATTTCTGGTGCACAAACACCTTGCTAACCTTCACCCCAGACTCAATATCTATCTGTCCACTTCAGAACCACCAGTTGGAAGGCTATGTCCCTCTGCCCACCAGCAACCAACCTCCACAGACACACACATTCACTTCCAATTTCCTGTCTGTGGTCTTCTCCCAGTTTTGTCAATTGCTCCTTGTAGTTCCTCCTCTTTAACACTCTCCCTGCAATGCTTCAATGTCTGCAAATCAGGGTGTGTGTTGGGGGAAAACAATGGGACTGTTTCATTTGGGACAAACTGATAAGGTACTGTAGAGCATGTCAAGATCAAAGATCTAACAGAGAGGAACTCCTCTCTATCTGATAGTTCAGAAAATAGTGTTATTACATTAATATCCTACCAGTGAGTTCATGGCTGTATACAGAGTTCCTCTCCACTTATATCTTCACAGGAACCCTGTGAGGTAGATCAGACTGAAAGAATGACTTGCCCAAGGTCACCCAATTATTTACAAGGATCAGTGGGAGGACATTCACCTGGATTTCTCAAGTCCCAGGACGTTACCACACTGGCCCTAAAGCAGCCTCGTTTCAGCCTCACTTCAGCCTCGTTTCAGCCTCGTTTCAGACTTTTTTTCCGTGTGTTCTCACGACGTCGCAGCAAACCCCGCCCTTCCCTACCTCGTCTCGGCGTCATTTCAGCCTCGTTTCAGTCTTTTTGACTTCCGAGAATTTTAAGGAATACACCCGAGCGGTCGGCACTATACCGGAATGACGCTGATCTCGGCATAGGTATAAACACGAGATCCTTGTCATTCCGCATTGCCTTGTTTTACGGCCCATGGTTCCTTGCGGTATTCCCCAAGTGGGAGCAGAGGCGGAGGTGCTGGGGCTGCCGGGGGACCAACACCTTCCCCACCAGCACACCTGGAGCTGGAGCGCAGCCGGGAACTTGTGGTAACATCCATTGCCTTGCCTTGCCTTGCTTTGCCAGCACCAGAGAGGGACCTCCCTCCTGGACCCCTTGCCTTGCCTTGCTTTGCTAGCGCCAGAGAGGGATCTCCCTCCTGGACCCCTTGCCTTGCCCTTCTTTGCCAGCACCAGAGAGGGATCTCCCTCCTGGACCCCTTGCCTTGTCCTTCTTTGCCAGCGCCAGGGAGGGATCCCCTCCTGGACCCCTTGCCTTGCCTTGCTTTGCCAGCGCCAGAGAGGGATCCCCTCCTGGACCCCTTGCCTTGCCCTTCTTTGCCAGCACCAGAGAGGGATCTCCCTCCTGGACCCCTTGCCTTGCCTTGCTTTGCCAGCGCCAGAGAGAGATCCCCTCCTGGACCCCTTGCCTTGCCCTTCTTTGCCAGCGCCAGAGAGGGATCTCCCTCCTGGACCCCTTGCCTTGCCTTGCTTTGCCAGCGCCAGAGAGGGATCCCCTCCTGGACCCCCAGCACCAGAGAGGGATCTCCCTCCTGGACCCCTTGCCTTGCTTTGCTTTGCCAGCGCCAGAGAGGGATCCCCTCCTGGACCCCTTGCCTTGCCCTTCTTTGCCAGCACCAGAGAGGGACCTCCCTCCTGGACTCCTTGCCTTGCCTTGCTTTGCCAGTGCCAGGGAGGGATCCCCTCCTGGACCCCTTGCCTTGCTTTGCTTTGCCAGCGCCAGAGAGGGATCCCCTCCTGGACCCCTTGCCTTGCCCTGTCTGCGCATGTGCATGAACATCCTTGCCGGATCGAGGTAGGGATCTTTCAACTTGTGTGTGAACAGGAGTTCCGAGCCCCCGGAGCGGAACCATTCCGGAATCTCACATTCCTCACTGATTCCATTCTAGTGTGGCAATGTGTTCCGCTTGCCGGGCACATTCCGGAATGAGCCCAAAATGGTTCCGAAATGATTCCGACCAGCTTTCTCGCCGCTCTCTTACTGCAAGTGTGGTAACGTCCCCAGTCCCAAACTCTTAACTATTATAATACACCTAGTCTCACAACTACCATATGAAGTGGTATCCTAGCTTTTAAGGCCTTTCCCACAAGAATGTGACACAATTAGTGAGAAAGAGACATGTTAGGGGAGGAGGATTGTACTCTCAGAGAAGGAGGGAATTATTGCTGGGGGGGGGGTTGTATTGCCAGAGCATACTGTTTGCCAACTGGTAGCAACCAAATGTGTTTACAGGTGTTGTTTCAGCTAGTAACTTGTAAATTAATGCCAAATATACACAACATGCCAAAAGATACCATTTCTTTACCATGTGGAAGGGGACTGACACAAGGTCTAAGAGCATCAGTCAGCATGGATTAAAAAAAAAATCATTATGCTGACATTGGGCCATGTCTATCTGCATTCATCTTCCAGCTACTTCTGCTTAACTTTTATACTGCATGACACAAAATCTATGGAAAACAAAATGATTGGTAATAGCAGAGATATTGCTCAATGGAAGTAATTCCAAGGTTTACAACTGCCAGCATGATTGGCATCTAGCTGGCTCCAAAACACTCTTTTGCCAGAGGCCCCATCCAGCCAGCCAAGTTATCTTGGTACATGAGGTGAGAAATCCTACAAGCATTTCACCCATGGCTGGCAGCAAAAATACAAAGGCAACAAATTATTTTTAAAATGTTTTGCCCTTTTATTACATTCGCAATCTGCTGTCTGAAGTTGCTGCCTCTCTCTACCCAATGGTAGGGCTGCCCTTGCATTGTCCTGCATAAGGTGGGAGAGAGGTGGAGACCCATGAACAATTGACACCTCCACTAGTTGTTGCCCAGACATGCTCCTGCACTCCTTCGGAGCCAGCTGGTCACTATCCCTGCTGAGCTACTTATGTTGCCTCTTATCCATAGGGTGTTTATGAGATCCCATCATGTACCCGGTAGTGCCTGGATCAGGGGTAGGCAACCTTTCCCCTTTAAGGGCCGAGGGACTTCAGCTCCCAGAATCCCAGGAGCTATTGGCCAACATGGGACTATTGGCCAACATGGCTGAGGCTTCTGCGAGCTGAAGTCCCTCGGCCCTTAAAGGGGAAAGGTTGCCTACCCCTAGCCTGGACCCTAGCAGCTTTCTGAGGAGCTAAGATTGAATCAGAGCAGGGAGAAATATTTTGGACTACAGTTCCCCAAATCCCTCCTGCCGGTATCCTTTCCAAAAACAACAACCACTTCTAATGATAGTTCTGGTTGGACAAACCCTTGATTTACAACACTTTCTGTAAAAGAGTCAGAAAGGAAAAGGGGAAAAAAATCAGAGGCTATGCCAACATTTAGAGAAGAAGGGGAGGCTTGCCCAGATTCTGCACATTACTCAGAGAAGCAAGTCCCAGGGGAGGCAACCAGCCTGGCACTGGCGCCTGATCTTCAGACAGAGGAAACCCAAGACAAGATCGCCAATGCTGGCCTGCAAGAAGAGGGCAAAGGTGCCCAGACCACTGCTGCCACATTACAAAAGTTTAATATCCACAGTTCACACACATACACATAAATGGAGCAACTAGCTCCCAACACACCACAGAACAAAGAAAAGGAATCCATAGTGCCTTAGAACAAAAGCCTGGAAATGTTACTGGTCTGGACTATAATTCCCAGAACTCCCATTTCCCTGGCCATGTTGGCTTCTTCTCCTTCAAGAATGCCGCAGAGCAGGTACCAAGACGAAAACACACACACAGGCCACCCGTGTGTTGTAAAACGGTAAAATATGCCTGAGGTGTATGTTCAATATATACCTCAGACACACACCTCAGACTTGCCCCTGAGATCTGAACACTGGAAAGATATCCATTCTTCCCAGCTATTCCTCAAGAATACTTCCCGCACAAGAACTTGAGTACAAATGAATAACACTGGCAAATGTTTCACCTGGCTGTAAACCATCACCACAGATTCAATGCCTGACAAGGATGTTATGATAAACAGCAGGACAGAAAAGGAAAGCTGGCAAAGTGAGAGAAAATGATGAGTTCTGGGGCACAATGCCCAGCCTAGGAAGGCATTTCCATGATGAAACAAAATGCATATAATAGATGTTTCCTCCAGCTCTGAACAAGATAGATAGGTCAGTAGGAAGTACTCAGGATCATGAGACTGGGCAATGCCAACAGGCCACAAATATTTCCTGGAATATTGAACTAAGGGAGCTTCCACACAGAAGAAAGAACCAGAAGCCTATTCACACTACATAACTTGGGGTGCTATTTTTCCATTTCAACTGCCATGGTTCCATCCTAAGGATTCCTGGGGTTTGCAGTCTGGTGAGGCACTGGAGCACTCTACTCTGGCTGAGAATTCGAAAGGCCCATCTCTAAAATCCAGTCCCAAGATTTCATAGGATGTTGCCCTGACAGTAAAACTGGAATAATAGAACTGCAAGGTGATTAAAAAAAGAGTGATGCAAAACCGAATAAGAACAGCAAATTTTGCAAAGAAAACCCTATGATAGGTTTGCCTCAGGGTCACCATAAGTTGGAAATGACTTGAGAGCACATAACAACATGGGACTGGCTTTGTAAAAACCTTTGATGCAAGAGGATAAATGCATCCAGTGATGGTGCTGGTAGTTATTATTTTATTCATTTATAATTTTATATCCTGCCATTTCCCCCCACTACTGACACTCAAGGTGGCTGCAGGAATTTAAAACAGCATTAAAGACCAGTCTCTACTGGCAGGCTTATCCAGATGATTTTTAAATTGTGCATTTTAAATAATGAACTTTAAATCTGGATTTTTTAAATATGCGTATATCTCATTTGTCCTTTTAAATTGGTGTATTTTAATTGATGTGTTTTTAACCAATGTCATGTAATTGTTAATTGTTGTTGTTCGCCACCTCAATCCAAATGAATTTTTCCTTTCCTAACTTTCTAACAAGTGCCAGTGTGGTGTAATTATTTGATCATTGGACTATGACTCTGGAGAACAAAGTTCAAAGCCCTGCTCGGCCATAGAAACCCATAAGGTGAATTGTCCAGAGGATCATAAACTGCTCACACAGAAACCTATCAATCATGAATTTGAAACCGACATGGTGAAATAAAGGACAGCAGGCAAAGACTGAATCCAGTCTACAAAGGGGGCATCTGTCGGAAAAGCAGGCAAAGAAACAAAGGGGGCATCTGTCGGAAATGAAGCAGATAGAGGGATCATGGAGAAAGTAGTGCACAGCAATGTCTGACATAGATACAAGGGATCCAGACTTCATCTATGTAACTGGGTACCTCTTGATTGAAGTAACACTTTCTTTGTTTCTCAGAAAACCTGTCATTCCCATATACACCAGCAATGTTGTCTGTCTTGACAAACCATTGATGAAAATTGATCCTTAGAAGCAGGAGCCAAGACATAAATACCAAATATTTCTTCACCATGCTCCCTTCTTCAACCACTCTCTCTTTGCTATTAGTATCCAGTCTAGATTCCCTGCTAAGCAGCTAAACAGCAAGGTCAGTGACCATCAGTGGCCTCATGGCATAGCCAGAGGCACGCTCAGCATCCTGAAGCAAATTCAGCATGCTGTAGTATATGAGAATTAAAGACTTTAGAAAGAGATCAGCTGGCACAAATTATTGCAGACCATTGCTTACAGACTCTACACACACACACACAAAGAGAGAGAGAGAATACAAAGGGGGCATGTAATGTTATCTTTCAATCTGATTTCCAATGGGGGCTAGTAGGTTTGTAGTCACTTGTTTCCTTTCTCCTCTTAGCTTTGTTTTTGCCAACTGTGTTTGAACTTATGAAATTCAGCACCTACTCTAAACTTGTCTCAAGATAAGAAGTTAGTGGGGACAGTAACTTGTAGAAGAGTAGCCATATAAATCTTTTGTGGCAAAATAAACAAAGCGTCTCCAGGCAACATGTAGACTGACATTTATTTTAGCACAAGCTTTCATGGACTCAATCTATTTCATTAGATCCACAAAGTATTATCCTCAGTTGGCATGATTACATGACTTGGTTCCTTCATAGCTATGCTATACTAAACTCATTTAGCACTGCAGCAGTATTAATACTGTCCAAAGCCTGGTAAAAAATACTTTTTGGATTCCAACTCCCATGCTGACTGAGGGATTCTGGGAGTTATAGTCCAAATGTCCACTTTCTACATATTGGAAGGGAAACATCTGTATGATGTACAACCCTGATTGTCTCAGAGATTGGAATTCCATAGGGAGTATGCATATTTTACATCTCTTGGCTGTAAAGTTTCCCTTTGAAATACATGAAAGAGGTGAAGAGGGCATAATAGAGAGGGTGAACTAGAAAGTGTGGTCCCCCTATCTACCTCCACATAATTTGCTATGTGTGTGTCTGAGGGCTGGAACAAAACTCAGAAAAGGTACTTCCTGGACTTCAAAAATGGAATTTTAGTTGTTATTATTATTATTATTAGCTTTATTTATTAAGCGCCGTAAATGTACACGGCGCTGTACAAAATGAATAAAAACCAGAATAAATAAAAAGCCTGCCTGTGGCGTACAATCTAACAGTTAAAACAAACAAATTAAAACATCATAAAAGACAAGTAAAACATCAAATGTCCAGTATTAAGACACGCATCAGGAACAACCAGGTCACGGTCACAGACTCCCTGGGAACGCTTCCCTAAACAGTGTGGTCTTTAACTCGGCTTTGAAGCTGGTTAGGGACGTGTTGAGTCGTATAGTTCAAAATTTTGGTTTAAAAAAATAATTTTTTCCATGCTCTGGTGGACAGGATATCTTGCCATGATCCATGGAATTGAACAGTTTGTAAGGAGAGTACTTTGAAGTATCCTGTCACAAGTCAAACCTGAACTTGAGAGAAAGAGGCGGTGTACTACTGAGGCTTCAAGAGACAAGCACATTGTCTTGGAATTCATTTGACTAAAAGCCTTTCAGCTGTACAACAGCATCATTGGTCCTTAAGAAAAACCCACAGTAATAAAATGCAGTTCTGTTACACCCTCTGGTGGCTGAATTCTACTTGGACAATCATGAAGGAGATGCTATATTGAAGGAACTTTAGTGTTCAGCATCATTTTGTACCACATCTGCCAAACTCAGTCTAAAGACCAGATGCAGCCCTTACCAATGATATAAAAGCCAATGGAAACTTTTCTGCTTTCTCTAGCTAGAAAAGGAAACTACCTTGGTTTTCTAATAACAACTAGGATCAAAAACATCAGAATTATTAAATAGAGTTCCTCTTCCATTTTAATAGCTGGCAGAGCCTTGGAGCAGCTTCTGAATGCACTCTGCAAGTATGTCATGGTTTGTCTGTTTTAAAAAAGGAAGAAAGAGAGGTCTGCTCTCTCTATGGCACCATCACCATCACATTATTCATTAAATAACCATAACTGAAATGATTTCTTCACACTTTACCACCAACCTGCTTACAGGATCAGAATACTGTAATCTTGGCTGTTGAACTCATGTGTAAACATACAAAATAGGACATCAATTTCCAATCCAGATTAATTGATTAGCATACTTATTACATTCTATATCTATAACAAACAGTAAAGAAAAATTCAGTCCCAACTCACTCATGAGCATGCACTGAAATGTGCTCTTTTTACCACTATTGATGGTGATTGTTCAATGATTTGAGTATTTTAAGAATCTAGTTCTGCTGCAACAAACTAACGTGGCTATATAGATATATGCTGGATATATGATTAGGGGAAAGTAATCCATATCCAGAGTTACTGATATGGATGTCTCTTGTATGGATGATATGTGTGAAATGAGACTATAATGTAAATTATGTAGCAATTTGTCTGCAAAAGGCAAAAATATTAATTCTAAGAGGAATATGGCTTCAGGCAAAATCAACGTCATGGTAGTTTAAGAAGATTATCACACAAGCATAAAAATGCAACTTACCTCTCCCAAATTCAAATAAAATTCAGGCTGCATCTGGGTCCTATCGCATGGCTTTTGTTGCCGAATCCGCCATCCAATTGCGGATGACTTTTGAAAAATAGCCGTGAAATGAGTTAAGTAAGCTTGGCTTTGGCTGCATTTGGATTGTGGATTTGGCAAAAAAATCCATGTGATAGGACCCGGATGCAACACGAATTTTACTTGAATTTGGGAGAAGTAAGTCGCATTTTTATGCTTGTGCAATAATCTCCTAAATCTAAGATTCCATACAGCTGGCTTAAAGTTTTTTTTTTTAAGAGGACATTCAAGATAAAGTACTTCCTCTCTTTGAGGAATGTCTAAGCTTAAAACTTAATAATAATAATAATAATAATAATAATAACAACAACAACATTTATTTCTAACCCGCCCCTCTGCTTCAGCAACCGGGGCGGCATACAACAGATTAAAACTGATACAGAGTAAAACATTCTTATGAAAGAACAATTTTATTTTCCAAAAAAATGTGTTTATTAATTTGTCATTACACAGAAACCAGTACAGATCATCTTCTCTGTGCCTATCTTGACCCCTCTAAGCATTAACACTGCAGCTGCAGAAGCATGTAAAACAACATATTAACCTTATCATTGCGCCAGTTCTTTGATCTAATTAATAGTTGTTAAACATTCCCTTTTGATTGAGCAAGTCATCTTTCACTTTGAAATGTTAGAGGAGATAACATGAAAAGGATTTACAGTTGAACCAGTTCCTGTTTCTGAATTAAAACTACTAATACTAAATTGGATCGCTCTTTGCATTCCCTGCATCAATACTATATTAATTACAAAATTGTATATGAAACTTGAAAGGAAGAAATATTCATTAGGCTCAAGAGTAGTTAATCATTTGACCAGTGCTCAGTATGTAACTGTGTAGTTTCCATATCCAGCTCCTCTCTTTATCCACACTCCTTATCTGCACACTTTGAAAAGTTTCTTGAAATAAATGGGGCCTTCTAATGGGAATGTGAAGCAAAGTGGCTATCCAGGGTGCTGAAAGTGTAAGCTTCCCACATCCAACTCCAAACACACAGTCATTTTCAACTGGAGCAAAATTTTGATAATCCACTCTCCTATAATAGAATCATAGAGTTGGAAGAGAACGCAAGGGCCATCAAATCCAACCCCCTGCCATGCAGGAACAAAGTACCCCGATAGATGACTATCCAGCCTCTGCTTTAAAATATCAAAAGGAAGAGACTCCATCATACTCTGAGGCAGCGTATTCTGCTGTCAAACAGCTCTTACTGTCAAGAAGTTCTTCCTAATGTTGAGGTGAAATCTCTTTTCCTGTAGTTTGAATCCATTGCTCCAGGGCTATCATATCACCTCTTAATCTTCTATTCTCAAGGCTAAACATATCCAGCTCCCTAAGTCTCTCCTCATAGGGCATGGCTTTAAGACCTTTCACCATTTTAGTTGCCCTCCTCTGGACATGCTCCAGCTTGTCAACATCCTTTTTGAACTGTGGTGCCCAGAACTGGACACAGTATTCTAGGTGAAGCCTGACCAAAACAGAACAGAATTTGAAATAGTTCTGAGCAGAAAGAGACTGGAATTCATAAATTTTTAGCACTCTATTAAATTCACCTCCCCACCCCCTTTTTGAAAGGAATGAAATTCTTTCACAGCCACAGGAATTAGAGAGAAGAACAGCATGTCCCTGTTCTCAGGCAAACCAGGCTCTCCCCCTGCTTCCAGATGTGCACCTTCATCCACATTCTGCCCCAATTAATCAGGCATAACTCTAGAGCTGCAGAAGGACAGAGGCTTTACTGTCCAGCCCAAGGGGACAATGAGTCCACCAGTGTAGCGAGATAGAAAGCATTGAACACTTGACCAAGCAATGAGTCTTTCTACACTTTCCCTCCCCATCTCATTTTAGAATGATGACAATGTTTACTCTCAGTGATGTAGCCATTTAATCTTTCACTCTACATAATCACAGCACCATCTACTTTAACCACCATCCTGTGGACTCCAGGGGCTTATGGTCTGGTGAATCACTAGGGTTCTCTGGCAGAAAATTCTAAATGCCTCTTACTAAATTGCAAATTCAAATATTCTATAGGTCAGGGGTAGGCAACCTAAGGCCTGGGGGCCGAATACGGCCCCCTGAGGCCTTTGGACCGGCCCCAGGCCGGTCCTGCTTCCGCCAACGCTGCCCACCATGATGATATTGATTATTGTTGTTATTACTTGTTCTTGGGGTTTTCTTGGCAAAATCTCCACAGGGGGTTTGTCACGGCTTTTCTGGGGCTGAGAGAGTGTGCATGCATATTTTTTAAATTAATTTTTACTTTTATTTATTTATTTTTGGTGCTTCGGCCCCCCAATTGTCTGAGGGACAGCAACCTGGGCCCCAGCTCAAAAAGGTTGCCTACCCCTGCTATAGGCTATTGGATCTTTTCGCACTACAAAATTACAGCACTATGATTCCACTTTAACTGTCATACTTCCATCCTATGGCATCCGAGGGCTTTCAGTTTCAGAATGGGAATTTGTAATTCTCAGCCAGAATGCTGTAATGTATCAGCAAACTACAACCTTCAGGATTCCATAGGAAGTTGTCATGGCACTTAAAGTGAAATCATAATGCTAAAATTATGCAGTGTGATTGGACCCCTTGCCAAGGCAATTAAATTGGAAACATAATGCTATAACTGTGTAGGGTGAAGGGTCCTTATGTCGAATAGGTTATATGGTGCAATGACAGCATGTTTACAATGTGGTTGCTAACCAAGATCACACAAGGAAGAGGAAACATATCAGAAATTCAATCACATCAGCAGTATATTCATGGCATGTTGAAATGTGACACACACATGAAAAAGATCACTAAAGGGGTATTCCCCACTTCCCTAACAAAGAAAAAAAAATCTTAAAGGAGATATGTTTCCTCTAAGGCCCACTTTTCATACCAAAATCTAAAGCTTATTAAAAATTTCAGTTTTCAGCTAGCTTTCACAGAACCAGCACCTCATTCAAGACTGCTGCCACCACCTCACCACATTTAATTGTTAGTAGATAAATACATCTGGTTAAGGCATGTACAAATTGGATACAGACTGATGAGAAGTTTAAGCACTATGTTCTTATCTGATTAAAAAATCTCAGCTCTGTCTCACTACCCATTCTTCCAAAGGCTATTATTTAAGTCATGTGCATCAAGCAATGTAAGGCTTATGTGGGTTAAATTATCCTGCTCCTATTTCCAGGTATAGCTTGTAATCTCATGAGCCAGGTGCTTTTGGAAACCAATCAAGGCATCCTGATAAAAGCTGCAAATTAGAACAAAAGGCTGAGTGTGTCATGATGATGCAGGGACAAAGCTGATCAGCATTTACTGGGACCCCTCTACACAAGGTGTCTGTTCTACCAATAGACTTGAACAATTGTGGAATTTACAATAAGCATTGATAACAACAGAGAGCTGCATATGACAGGCTGGATGTTCAACATCTGTGTTTTTTTCAGTCAATTATTGCTTTCAGAATAGCTACAGTTAGGGCAAGGCTGTGGCCAGATTAATACAAAGGATATATACAGAATTACATGTTTTTGTTTTTGTTGTGAGTCCTTCCTGGAGGACATCTTTCTATTGTGGGCATACATCACTTTCCCCATCTAAAGATAAATTGTACTAGATAAAATGTAGAACTTCCCACAGATTGCAGTTTAAATAGGCATTGTATTCTACGATGTATATTGTATACAACAGGAGTGGGCTACTGTAGCCTTCCAGATGTTTTGGACTGCAACTTCCATAATCCTCACCATTGAGTATGCTGGCTAAGCCTGATAAAGCTGGAGGGAGGGAGGGAAATGACATCAGAGAAAGAAATCTAGAAGACTGAAATTTTCCAAACCTGGTATTTTGGATATCTGAGGAGCAACCCATTCCTTCCTGTTCAGTCTTTTATAATGAATGTTTTAAAACATACATCTTCATTGGCTATATGTTGCTGCCCATCAATGAGAGGACCTCATCCTACTGCCCATCTCTGGTCAAAGTTCACAACCATAGGAAGGGCAATAAAAGATGTGGAAGGGCCCACTGTAGATCCCAGGTCATGCAGCATCAGGAGTTGCTGATATCCTCTATATCCATTTCCAGGTCCAGCTCATTCAAAGTTACCAAAGTTACTCAGCTACCAAAAAGCCTTGATGAAGAACTAGTTTGGCCTTCCAGATGTTAATAAAGAGCTGCTGCCTCCATGCCCCATCTATGTTCAGGCTGACAGGAATTAAGTCTTCAGGAGAACCACAGTTTCCCTAGCCACAGTTTAGGAACCTGGTACCCAAAGAATCACCTTCTATTACATGAAAATGTCAAGATCTCATATTCTTCATTGGAAATCTTTGTTTTTCCTGCCTTGCTGTCTAAGAGTAGGAGAATGGTGAACAAGGAGAAGGCTGTTTCATTTTGGCAGCTCACACAGGGAGTGCTCTCTTCA
Source organism: Phrynosoma blainvillii (assembly GCA_026167975.1). Lineage (NCBI taxonomy): Eukaryota > Metazoa > Chordata > Lepidosauria > Squamata > Phrynosomatidae > Phrynosoma > Phrynosoma blainvillii. The sequence continues at coordinate 72,249,042 of JANUYF010000003.1, read as the reverse complement.
GAGAAACTCACTAGCACAATTCTTGATGTCTCTCTGGCACCAGGCAAAGGCTTGTTTAGTAGTCAGGCCCAGGCAGACTAGTACTGTGATGCAAGAATTTTTAAAATTCCTTTTTCTGCTCTGTTGGTATTGGTTTATCTGATGCGCTACTGTTTATTTTATGTCTGAATATTGCATGGATTGTTTATCTTAAGTTTTTCTTCCTCTTCTTGTTATTATTCTTAGCATGTACACTGCCCTGTGCACTTAGGAAAGTTGTTTTTTATACTACAATATCCAGAAGCTCCCAAGTGAGCACAGCTACTGGTCATGCAGGATGGGGGATCTGAGAGTAGTCATCCACAGTATAACTCTTCCAACATGTAAATTTCCCAAACTGGTTTTACACTGAAGCATAGATTCACCATATGTACCCCTAAAACAAATAAAAGAGGGAAGACTGTGGGACAATAGACTAAGAACTCTGGGGCAACCTCCTATAGCATGAAAAACTCTCCCTTCCAAAATCGTCCCCTAGGCTCAGAACATAGAGGGCATAATAAGGGTCCTCAGCTGCCAGCAAGAGGTCTCCCTTTCTTAAACTCTACTCCTGAACTCTACTCCCTGCCTTAACTGTTTACAGGATCAAGGCTTTTATACTCCTCCCACCCACGCAATTGTTCCTTGCTGCCCTGTGGCATTAGATCCCCCCTCCCTGTTAGTCTTTCTTCCCTTGTTGGCAGCTCTCCTGCCTCACTCATAAGCTTATGCCTCCAAGCCCACATCTCTCAGTCTCAGAGGATGGCTGAATAAATCTTGCCAAGAAAAACCCATGATAGGGTTGACTGAGGGTTGCCGTAAGTCAGAAATGTCCTGAGGACAAAACAACAAGCAAGCTTTTGAGGTCTTCACTCTCAGTTTCCCATATTTATAATGGACTTGATAATGTCCTACTTCACAGGAATACTGAGAACAGTGAGATAAAGCACTTGGCACTATAGAAATTATTTATAACAAATAAGTGACATCACTCTGAATTCATTAATACCAAAGAGTAAATTCACAAATAAATTAGCAACAAATGTCTCTAGCAGCTTCAAAATACAAAATATCTGGCATGCATGAGGAAGGGGGAAGAGGTTGGAGACAAGATTGGAATGTTCCTCATTCTGCTTTTATTTTGCCCTGGGTTTTAAATGTATCAGTGCTTTGCTCTTCCTCTTTCTCTCTGTTTGCTGTTTCCACCCAGTGCATTTGGTCTCATGGTCCCCAGTTCCCTCATTGTATCTTCTCAGACACAGAACTTACCTATACGTAAGTAAGGAGTAAGGAACCTCTGGCTGCAGTGGCTAGGAGTGTTTTTACCCACCTTTGGTTGGTGAATCATTTGCAACCTTTCCTAGTGAAGATTCCTAGTGAAGGTTCAGCCTGATGAGACTATTGTAATACACTCTATGTGGGGCTACCCTTGAAAGAGGTTCAGAAGTGCAAAATGCATTGTCCAGATTGTTAGTTGGTAGACAAGTTTACAGCCCACATATCATCAGTTTCCTTAGCAACTACATTAGCTTCTGATTTGCTTCTTAAGACATTTAAAAGAGCTGGTTTTGACCTACAGTGCCCTAAGTGGCTTGGGTCCAGGACAGCTGAAGGACCACCTCTTCCTGTATGAGTCTGCCCAAAATTTGAAAATATGTTCCATCACCTAAGAATGTCAGATTGGTGAATACAAGGCTTCCTCTGTACTGGCATCCCAGCAGTGGGGTTCCTTCCCAAGAGAAGTCAAGCTGACTCAGTCCCTTTGGAGCTTCTGGTGAGAAGCCATGTTTTGTATAGCCTTTGGTCCTTTAAATTTTTGGATTGTTTTGTTTCTTTGTTTTTTATAACTTTTTTTTAAAATTGGCCAAGATAGTGAATTAGAGGTGTAGCTGCAATATTGTAGCTACACTCATCTCCTGATCTGATCCCTGAAACCCACATTAAAAGCCATCCAGCATTCCCAAATGATAAGAGTTCTGCAGCACTGGCAAGTGAAGTTCTGCAGGATGACATGACCAGCCTCCTCCAGCCAGTGAACAAGGGCCCCTGGGGTCTGGTTGGAATTCTTCATCGCACCATCACTAACTAATGAAAGGGGCTGGTCACAACATCCTTCAGCATCCTGCTTGCCAACGCTGCAGAACCTCTCCATTCACCAGGACAACTGGCTGGCTTTTAAGGTTAATTTCACAGACATTTATGTCATGGCAATAGTACTACAGTCAAAAATGTGATAGGGAACAGTTAAATTGTTGGAAATCTAACTTAAAATATTACAACATATTAAAAGCACACTAGCCAGTATTCTAACTTGTTTTTGAGGGATGTTTTTAATCTGCTATGCTTTATTTCATGCCCCTAGAAGTCTGAGAGGTGATAAACTAGTACTTTAATTTAATAGATAAAATAAAAAAATACAACTCCCACAACCCCTTGCTATTGGCCATGTTGGGTACAGCTGAGAGGAACTGTAGGCCAAAACATGTGGAGGGTTAAAGATTCCCCACCCCTGCTATAGACACTGGAAGGAATGAACTCTGTATTTTAATCAGCACTTCTATGGCCCAAAAATACATTCCTGGGATGGGAACTAGCCAATAAAATGGCACAAGTTGCATTCAGCAGCAGAGATCTCCTCAAAGTAATTTAATGAATGGAAGACTTGAGAACTGTGCTGATGATAGAGAATAACTTATTCAGCAAGTACACACTGGATGTTGACATTTATCCATTATTCCCAAACATAAACAGCTAAAAGCTTTTGTGTCATGAGTGTGGTGAATACAACATGGACCACTGATATAAAAGCTATTGGCTACTCCAAAGAGCTCTTCATAAACGTAGCAACTATTAGGAAGCACAGGTACTCTATCCCACTCCTTAGAAAATGGACACTGGCTTCGCAGGTTGAGAATGATGGGCATTTAGTTCAGCACATCTAAAACACATCAGATTAGGGAAGGCTGACACAGAAGGGAAGTCAAGAGTCCTGTCTCTCTCTAGGTATTTGGGGGTGGGGGGGGGGGTGTGACTCATCATCAATATGGTCCAACCCAGAATGGGAAGAATTCAGCACCCAAATTGAAGATGTTGTTCATCCCTCCTGTAGAGAAAAAAAATAATTTCTTGGCTACAGACCAGCCCAACTTCTTTAAACAATAATATTTTGCTTCCTTTTCACAAACTGTTTACAGAACAGAATCATAGAATTGGAAGGTCCTACAAGAATATTATATTCCAGCCCCCTGCCATGTAGGAATACACAACTAAAGCACTCCCTAAACCTCTGTTTAAAGACCTCCAAACTACAGTGCACCATCCTCCAAGGCAGACTATTCCATTGCTGAACAGCTCTTCCTTGATATTGTCCACTGCTACAGACATGCACATGTATATAAAAATACTGTTATGAAAACTGTAGAAAACACACCAAATTGCAATGCTAGTCCAGCAGAACTAGGAAGTGTCAAAAAGAAGGCAGTGAAAAGTGGTATTACCTTCCCATCCCACCCCAATACTAGCATTGCAGGGTTCCATCATGTCAGAAGGTGGTAGAACATATGACAGCTGGCCATAAAATACCTGCTAAAGCAATCCTAGAAGCATGAAACAATGATAATCATGCCTTCTCTCCATGGGTTGAGGGAGATTGTAGCCAGTGAGACTTACATATCCCACTTTAGACATTGCAGCAGAACTAAAGAAAGCAATTCCTTGCTATTTCCCTGCCTCTGTACAACGTGGAAGCTGCTCAAAACCAAAAGACAACCAAACAAGGATCATCCCACCCAGTCTGTGCAATTCAAGAGATTAATTTGAGATGAACAAACAAAACGTCAGTCTCAAAAGCTTACCTTAGCAGCCCAAGAATAGGAATATTTTATTAAGACCATGTGCAAAATGTTTTCCCCCTTGTTACCAAGTAACTACAAATGGCCAAAGTACCACCATGATCAGATACTTCCGGGTCACAATATGTGACTTTACTCCCCCCCTCCCCCCGCCGCCCAGAAAAGCGATTCTACTGCTCACATTTAAAGGCCCTCCTGCTGCTACTCCATCTTTTTTCATTCATAGATTTTGCCTTGTAAGGTGGGGGGGGGGGGGGGGGAGAGGAAGAAAGCAGGAGGAGGGAGTCCATAAAGGGAAAAAAATCTCAATTTCATGCAGTTTTCAGTGAAAGAGGCATTTTGAGATCTGAACCTTCTCCCCCTTCCCATGTCTTCTTTTTAGAGATTTAAGCATTGATCAGGTCTTGGATTTACAACATGGATTATCCAACTGGCATCCAACTAAAGGCCTATATAGCCCAGCAATCTGTTCTCACAGTGGCCAACCAAAGGCCTACTGGAAGCCCATAAACAGTGGAACAGCCCCCTCCAGCCTATGCTACACAGAAACCAGTACTGAGAGGCATACCAATCCTAAAACTGGAGGTAATATTGAACTGTCATGGTCAGCAACCATCAGTATCCTTCATCAGGTCATTATAAACTATGCCAACAGCTTCAAAGGGAAGGGAGTAGGACATTGGAGGCCCATGGTTTAGATTGAGGAGACACTTCCATAAGACCCAGGGTCCAGGAAATGAAAATAAATGCAAATGAGAAAAGAATTTACTGACTGGGTGGAGACCAAAGGAGACCAGGATCAGAGTGAAAGAATGGGTATAAAGAAGGGAAAGATAACAAGTAGGATTAAAAGAGTAGGAGACCTCACATCCCAATCCATTTCCTTCCTGCCTATCATTCATCACTTTTCATCTTCATTCTCCAACACTGTTGCTCCCCACCCCTACCTACCTTCAATGCCACTGAGGATCTTGAAGCACTTGGTAGTAAACCAGTAGGACATGATCAGGAGGATGACAATAAGGGAGGCATACAGGAGGCTGTCACTGTGTGGGGATTCCCTCTCCATGTCTCCATGCCAAATGTGCTCCCTCACCTCTGCCTTGGCTCTCCCAGTCTTTTACGTTGATGCTAGCCTCTTCCAAGACAAAATTTTAAGCTGTCAGCCATGCGCACAAACCAGGTTCCCCAAACCAATTATATTAATCGTTCTCCTCCAACACATGGTGCCTGTCTAAAAATAACTGGCTGGCCCAGGGGGAGCCCAGTGGAGGGGGGAGTGCAAGAGCATGGAGCACAGAACAAAAGCTACTGGGCCAAGAACGGGCCCTGTCTCAGGTGAATTGGCCAGCACCTGACACCCTTCATGAGCAAGTATCTTTCTGTCCCTCAGCCAGGGTTTCCACTTGAATGGGGATCTCGTTTTCTCATACAGCTTTAATAACTAAATTGCATTTAATTAAACTGCATGTTAAAGGTATGCAAATAAGGACTGGCTGGGGTTTGGTGAGGGGGGTTTTGTTTTATTTTTTTGTTTTAGCGGGGGGTGGTGGTTACCGTCTCTGAGGAAATAATTCCTTTCACAACTTTCCCAGGTGGAGGTCAGATGCACTAATTATATCTACACCACCTCACTTTCCCCTTGATTTGCAAATTTAATTACCACTTCTTTACTTTTCCCTCCCCATCTGTCCCCTCCTTGCGGCTTGCTGGTCTTGAAATCCAGGTAAATACAAATGAGAGCTTCTTTTTTGGACTCCCACTCAAGGAATTCCCCCACTCCACCAGTGGCCGTGCTAGCTGGGGGATTCTGTTGTCCATTTTCCAGTCCTTATATAAACATAGAGTGGATACTTCTGCCCCATTTTAAGAAAAAGGAACTCATAGGAAGCTGCCTACCACTGAGTCAGACTGTTGGCTTAATGTGACTGATGACACTGGCTGATGACATCTGTCCAGGGTTTCAAACAAGACCTTTCCTAACACTACCTGGAAATATTAGAGATTGAATTTGGAGCTTCTTCATGTAGTAACTACTCAGCTACAGCTCCTCCCTTGGGGATATCAGATGCCAGATACATTAAAACTGTGGAGTCTAGAACTCTTGGCCAGCAAGTATGTGTATGTGTGATGTGCATGTAGGCACACATGCATTGACACAATTAGTTAAGCTCCATCTACCATCAGATGCCCATCATTTTTCTATTTATATTACAGCATTGGTCAAATGAGCAGATGCAAGTGGCATGCTGAAGTAGAGAACAAAGAGCTCAAGTATTTCAGTAGCAGAATGGCTAACACTGCATACTTCTGCCTAATGTTTAAAGCAGGGGTAGGCAACCTTTCCCCTTTAAGGGCCAAGGGACTTCAGCTCCCAGAAGCCTCAGCCACGTTGGCCAATAGTCCAATGTTGGCCAATAGCTCCTGGGATTCTGGGAGCTGAAGTCCCTCGGCCCTTAAAGGGGAAAGGTTGCCTACCCCTGGTTTAAAGTGATGAAATCAAACGTTCAAGTTACACAGATCTCCTCCTTCGGTATTCAAAGGGGGGGGGGGGATAAAAACTAAATTAAAGTGCTTGGTTGATGTTGGAGAGAGGCATCACCAAAGGGGATTTTCAAAATCCAATTCAAGGACTAACCACAATGTTTAATTTATAAAAGGGATATCTTGGAGACAGTTCACTTCAGCCTGAACAATTCAGATGACTAAAGATATCATCAGCTACAGATAGAAAAAGGAAATGACTTCTTCCTTTACCTATAAAGTCCCAACATTGATCCTAAACAGACAGAATGACATGAGCACTATATTTTGTTCCATGGTGGCTACATCAAGAAGAAATTTAGTGCTGTATTTATCTTAACTGGGCCGTAAGTCTCTTTCAACTCAGTGAGCAGAGGTGAGCCACCTGAAGTATGGGAAAACTTGTCACAGACTACCTCTAGCATCCCATGCCATATCACAACTTCCCAAGGATAAATGATTTAGAACACAACAGGCATCAACATCACTGTCTCCCTCAGACCTTCACAGTAACCATGCCATGCAAGGACATTGCCCAGAATTCTGCATTTAGTCCACCACCCTTTGACAGTCACAATAATAGACACCATCATTTCCACTACTACTTTTAAGGGTTTGGTATGACTCACAAATACAATCTAGTTAAAATCTCTACAACAACCCTATATAATCATCTTCCTTCAAAGGGTGAATGAAATACTGGACTACATCTCCCATCATCCTCAGTCAATATGGTGACCATATTGGGTGAGAATGATGAGAATGGGACACTTTTCAAATGTACTGGACTAGATACTGCATCATCTGCCACAGAATGGTGATCATGCTGGCTGAGGATAATGAGAGTTGTAGCCATGACATTCCATCAGTGTCATGTGCCTCATGTTTTCAGTAGCACAGTGACAGAGTCTGGGAAATGTACTGTTCGAACTACAGCTCCCAGATTCTTCCAGCCACTACAGTCACTGGGACGTGTAGTGCCAAAAGATATTAATGAGAGTTGTAGATCAAAACATGTATTTCAAGTTCTAGTGACCACACAATCTCTCTAACTAGTCAGCTCTTTCCCTCTTCTTATACCCACCCCACCAAGCCTGACTTGCCAGAAGCACATAGTCTGAAGCCCATCGTTAGAAGCCAACAATCAGGTGCTACTGTCTCCCTTCTCTCACTCCATCTGTAAAATATAGCTACAAATGCACTCAGACACCCAACCACCCACCAGAGGCAGCACTGGCAGTGAGCTAAAATTAACCAGTCACCCACCTGCCTGGGTATAAATAGCAGACAGAGCTGCACATAGGCAAGACTTCAAGCTTAGACATACTCCTCTGTGCTGTTGGTACTACTGCACACTCCCAGTGACCCAAGACTTTGTGGCCTTGGGGTACATACAGCATGCCCTCCAGCACAACCTAGGACAGCCACACTGTGTCAGATGCAGAGGTGATAAAAATCATTTTTTGGATTACAATTCCCAGAATCCCCTGGATGAGTTTGACTTGAGGCTGATTAAAGGTTTAGCTAAAGACCCTGGACATCCTGCCTCATCCTAGCAGGTCATCCTAGTTCCCTTCTTGGGAAGGAAGTCAAAGAAGTCATTTCTCCATGCCATTTTTGTACGCTATAGCATGATAGGGTATCTGAAACTGAATAGTGGAACACACAGAATATTCAATCATTATATAACAGCAGTGGATCCTTTGAAGTACTACAGCAGGTATGGATTGCCTACAGAAAAAAAAAAGTGTTCCATATTCACCTATGTATTCTATCCAGCTATGCCATAGGGAGGCAATGCAGAGCCCTCCAGATGTTTTGGACTAAAACTCCCACCTGCCCCAGCTAGCATGGTTAAGGACGAAGAGAACTGTAGTCCAAAATATTCAGAGGGGGTCTGGGTTATCTGACACAGAGTTATGGTAATACTTATAAAATGAGGGCACTTTAGCTGCTAACATGGCCTTTCCCACAGTAGTTCATTCACATGGATGATCTGGCTTTTGTTCAATGGATATTATCTCCCCTACCCCCCACTTTATTTTATCTGGCCATTAGGAGAATTAAATGTAGGTCACATCTGAATTTTATTATAGAGCTGCTAATCAGAGTGGGAGCTGATTATTAATAAAGCACAGACAAATATTGGCAAAAGTCTATTTTGGGCCACTGATGTAACTGCTTTAGTCTGGTTGACTGATCCAAGAATGATTTATCTTTGCCCAGTGTCACATAGTCCAGGGATATTACAGAACACTATAGCTCTTTTAGCAAGAAAGCCAGTGCTTCCTTTGGGATAAGCCCCATGTCTATAATGTCTGGATGAATAATATAGAAAAGGCTTTTGGGAACATGCAGAGAGCCTTTCTCTCACTATTGAATAATCATATTCTGCTCTTATATATCTAGAAGTAATTGAAAAGGTCTTCCAGGGTAAAGAGATATGCTCAACCCCCAAAGCACCTTAAAAACATGAAGAAAGCATTGGATGACCTAATTACAAGATTAGGGTACAAAGTTTTCATGCTTAACTTAAGGAAAATTAAGTTTTTCCTAAAGGAAACATATAAAATAAAAATACATTTATCATTAACATCAAATAGTGTCATTGTTTTTAGCACTTTAATGTTATTGTTGCTGTTGTTTTGTGCTTTCAAGTCACCTCCAATTTACAGCCACCCTCTCCTAGGCTTTTCTTGGCAAGATTTACTCAGAGAGGGTTTGCCATTGCCCTCCTCTATGGATAGAGAGTATGACATGCCCAAGGACATTCAATAGGTTTCCATGGCTGAATGGGGATTTGAATTCTGGTCTCTTGGAGACCTAAGTAATCTAATCCTAAAACCAATCTGATCCAAAACAAGGACAGCCCTACCATTAGGCAGAGTGAGGCAGTCATCTCAGGAGGCAATTGTTGCAGTGCAGCAGCCAAAGCAGCCTCAGAGATATTCCTCCAGAGCTCTCCATTTGAGGGCCAAACTCTGTATGGACCTTATCACACGTGGGCCACAAAGCAATAAGAAAGCGAAATAAGAATAAATCCAGGAATAAACCGAAAGAAACCCCACAATACGTAAGTGGCTATCAGACGCAACTAGCATTATTGCGCAATTAAGGAAAGCGGGATGAAGCGCTCCCGGGAACCGTATTTGCTGTTCGCACACAATTGAGAAAATCCCGGACATAACCAAGCAATGATGCCCTGCACATGCTCAGTACAGCCACAGCTGTCACTTGCAGTGGCTGTCAAACACACCCCTTCCCAAGCCGGCTGTCCCCCAAACCCCTTCCCAAGCCGGCACAGGGTCCGCGCTCCGAGCAGAACGTCCTCAGAGAGGCGCCTCTCTGAGGACGTCCTCCTTGGAGCTCGGACCCTGCACGGGGCCTGAGCTCCGAGCAGAACGTCCTCGGAGAGGCGCCTCTCTGAGCACGTCCTCCTTGGAGCTCAGACCCTGCGCGGGGCCTGAGCTCCGAGCAGAACATCCTCGGAGAGGGGCCTCTCTGAGGACGTTCTGCTCGGAGCTCAGGCCCCGCGCAGAGTCCGAGCTCCAAGGAGGACGTCCTTGGAGAGGCGCCTCTCTGAGGACGTTCTGCTCGGAGCTCAGGCCCCACGCAGGGTCCTCTGAGAACGTTCTGCTCGGAGCTCAGCCCCGCGCAGGGTCCAAACTCCAAGGAGGACGTCCTCGGAGAGGCGCCTCTCAGAGGACATTCTGCTCGGAGCTCAGGCCCCGCGCAGGGTCCGAACTCCAAGGAGGACATCCTCGGAGAGGCGCCTCTCCGAGGAAGTTCTGCTCGGAAGTCAGGCCCCGCGCAGGGTCCGAGCTCCAAGGAGGACGTCCTCGGAGAGGCGCCTCTCCAAGGACGTTCTGCTCGGAGCTCAGGCCCCGCGCAGGGTCCAAGCTCCAAGGAGGATGTGCTCAGAGAGGCACCTCTCTGAGGACGTTCTGCTCGGAGCGGACCCTGTGCTGGCTTGGGAAGGGGGTTGGGAGTCAGCCGGCTTGGGAAGGGGTGTGTTTGACAGCCGCGGAGCGCAGGCGGGGGTGGGGAAAAGCTCCACAATACGTATTGTCTTTTCAAACTGATAAGGTCCTTACGATAAAAGCGAAATGATTCCCGTTGCGCACTTATACTTCCTGAAGAAACCGAAATACAAAAGATCTCGGTTCTTGCCGCATTCTGTCGGGGTTCTGAGTGACGTCGTGTGGACACACGGAAAAATAATACGTATTAGGTCAGGATTTTGTTTGGGTTCTGACTGCTTTGGGCCCCGTGTGATAAGATCCTATGTCACACAACCTGTCCCCTCATTCTCCACAAATGTTTGCTGCCTCAGCTGTGGTTGAAGATACCATTCCACTGCCAGTCCTGATGTGAGAATTAGTGACAATGCAATCACTTTTGTGCACAGAATGGGGAAAGGATACCTGTTTGTTCTCCACTTCACTTGTGGCAAGGTGTCATGGGTTAGTGCTCTCAAAAAAGTGACTTCCTCATGGTCAAAATTACATTCCTCATCTCTCAGACAAAGAGAGATAGGGGTTGACATCAAGCCCTCATTTTTAGGGTGGAGTCAAGACTGTATGTGGAATAGAAGGAAAGGGGGAACATGAATTTTAAAACACTCCTCCTTTCCTAATCCTTACCTTATGCCTGATATTTGGCCATACAATGCTCAAAGTTGTAGGAAATTCCAGTTCTGTGACAGAGGGCACATCCAGACTGTGATCTGTGCCATACCATTGAATGTTGCTGCTTCTCATTTCTCCATCTTGACTTAAAACAAAAAATCTTAGTGGTTCATTGGTGGTGTTCTTGCTTGTTATGTGGGCTGTGACATTAGATATAAGTGTTCCATGGCAGTTCTGGGGAACCGAGAGTTTTGGGTCCTGGGTGGCTACAGCCACAGAGAATTAAATATTAACTCTTGAATGCATCCACAACTAAATCCTCCTATCAAGCTATAAATATGGACTTCAATTATAAATAGAGGGAAAACCTGACAAAAGAGGACAGAAGGATGAACCATATCTTTATCTTGGTTTGATATCAAAAGAGATGCGTGATATGATTAACAGGGCATGAGACTTGAAACAAGGACATTACATTGAACATCTTTCTCAGGTGTGAGTGCTTTTGCATTAGGTGCTTAAATAGTATGTTTCAAATAATATTTTAAACAGTATGTAGGTGAGTCCTTACGTTAAGTACTTAAATAATATGTTTTAATATGATTTTTATAAATGCTGTGCTGAGACCCTTAGAACAACATCAAAGCCACAGCAAGCACACTTTCCGTTAAAGATAAAACATTATTTTAGAGTCAACTTTCTGCTTCACTTTCCAGGTGATAAGTCCAAGCACTTCTTATACTAATTCAAAGTTATCATCACCATAATCTCCACCAGGCAAAGGACAGAAAGTTTTCATGCACATTCAGCACATCAACAGACGATCCCTATCAGAACAAAAAGTGCCAAACCAAGTCCCAATATACCAAATGCTGGAAGTAGATTAAACAACAAAAGGATGGAATTTGGAAGCACAGCTGGTAGACACTTTCCACTTCCAACAACATTAATTTGTAAAATGTTGCTTCTCACCTTTTCCATAATGTCAGCACTTTGTCAAAAAGCAGCACACAATTATGTCTGAATTTTAACAGGGCAGAAAAAGTCTTAGGCTTTAGGACAACTTACTAATGGTCTAGAAAGAAGCTAGGATAAACAATGCACATAGGAGGCGCAGCATCCTAAAGGTTTACAGATTGAGGGTACTCCTGGATTCAGCCCTGTGTCTGGAGGCCCAGGTTTCAGCAGTGACCACGAGCGTATTTGAACAGTTAAAGCTTGTGCATCAACTGTGCCCATTCCTGGAGAAGTCAAATCTGAACATCTGACCATGTTAACACATGCCTTGGTTACTTCCTGTTTGGTTTATTGTAATGCACTCTGTATGGGACTGCTTTTGAAAAGTGCTCAGAAACTTTAATTGGCCCAAAGAACTGAAACCATATTGGGTTAATTGGGGCTGGATACAAGGAGCACACTCCTCTCTTATTGCAACAGCTTCACAATCCATTTCTAAGCACAATTCAAAGTACTAGTGATGACATACAAGACCCTATTTCCCTGTATGATTCCATTAATGCTCACAGGGCCTTTGCAGACTGTCAGAAATAGTGCAAATTGAGGCCACTTTAACTGTCCTGGCTCAGTGCTAGGGAATCATGGGAACTGTAGTTTATTGTGGCACCAGAGCTCTCTGACAGAGAAGGCTCAATGTCTCAGAAAAAATACAATTCCCATGATTCCCTAGCACTGAGCCAGGACAGTTAAAGTGGACTCAATTTGCACTGTTTCTGGCAGTCTGCAAAGGCCCTAAGGTCATCTGGAAAGGCTATTCTCTCTGTACCATCACCTTCTCAGGCTCATTAGTGGGAAGAAGGAAGAGGGCCTTCCTGGTGGCTGCTCCCAGACTTTGGAACTCCCTCCCTAGAAAGACCAAAATGGTCCCGTCCTTTTACTCCTTCCACCAACAAGTTAAAGCATTTTTATGCCATCAGGCTTTTAGAAACTGACTGGGATGGGCTTTTAATGATGTATGGTGCTGATTTTATGGTTTGTATATAGTATTGTAATGAATGTTAATGTTTTTAACTTTATAAATTGCTTATTTTTTTTAAAAAATTAAACATACTTTTCTAAAGTTTTGGTATAGTTTTAATTTATATAGTTTTGAAATATGTTATAAGCTGCCTTGAATCTCATTATTGGGAGAATGTTGGGATATAAATGAATAAAATAATAAAAGGATTTGGTTCAGCCATGTACAAATGAGCTGAAATGGTGGGATCTGGGCTGTGATTTGGCAGTCCAGGGATCCAGAAATTCCTTGAACCTACAGGGACCACAGAGATGGTGGGGAAACTATTCTTCAAATCAATATATTTCTACATCACAAAAGGATGGTGTCATGGTAGAACTACAGCACTAAACTATGGCTGTAGAGACCAGGGTTCAATTCCCATCTCAGCCATGAAACCCACTAGGTGACCTTGGTCAAGTCACATGCTCTCAGTCTCAGAGGAAGGCAATGGCAAACCTCCTCTGAAAAATCTTGCCAAGAAAACCCCATTAAAGGTTCACCTTAGGGTTGGCATAAGTCAGAAATGACTTGAAGGCAAACAACAACAACAACAACAACAGCAACAACAACAGGGAAAATATTTTTGACAACAGCTCCCAGAATCCACCAAACAGCATGGCTAAACTGGGATTCTGGGAACTATAGTCCAAAAAAATAACTTCCAAACTCTAGATGCAACTAAAATGGAGAGGGCAACAACTATTATTAGAATGTACATTTCTTCTACAGTTTCTGTTGCAAAAATGGTGACATTTCCATAGTTCTACAGATTCCAAATGGGAGTGAGCAGAAAATCAATCAGAGAAGGACTCAACGTATTTCCTGACTGGAAAAGCCGATAGCTTGTATATTGGTTGCAATTTGCTCTAGCAAAACCACCTGAAGCTCATATTTCTGGGTTACAATCTGCACAAAGTATGAATGCACAAAACAAAGCTTTAACACTACTCATATCCTCCAGCTTGGCTCTCAATGTGCTACTGCTGGGTAAATATAATTCTGTTTACAGAGCAGAGCTTCCACTTATCAGTAGAGGGGCCAGGCTAATATCCTTACAGAGGATGGGGTGAAGATGAGACCAAAACATCATATGCATTATGCTGAAAACAAGGGAACCTGGAAAGTCTAAGTGCACAAAGAACATCTTCTTCAAAGTACTCCAACATCCCTAGTAAAGCAAGGTGACTACAGAAAGATCCAATGACTGAATGAAAGGGAACAGATTTGGGGAACTGTCTCACAGCAGAAGCATACATAAAACCAACCTCTGGTGGTTCCAGCATCATCCAGATTCATCATTTTACTGCCCAGGATAACCCAGCAATTCTCACTATAAAAGATTAGTCAAATAAATATTGCTTCTTCACACCTCCATTCCAAAGAGCCAAGGTGATCTATGAGGAGGGCGGAGAAGGCAGTTTGCTCCCCCATTGTACTTTACCCCCAAGAGCAGACCCTAGGACTTTGATGCCCACCCCACAAAATGCCATGGTTTACCTGCTCTATCAAATATGCCAGTTCCCAACCTCAACTCACCCCTGTTCCAGAATCCTGGAAACCCTTACCTTGAGACAGGGTCCCAGTGACAAACTGGTAGAAGAAACGCACCATCCTCCCTAGCTGCCTCTTGCATCGTTGCTGGCAGTGAGTCATAGTGCCAATTACCCTGTGGCAAAGCAGTACCTGGCTGGGGTGCCCTCCAAGCAAAGAAATGGCTCCCCACAGCTCAAGCTAGGCCAGGTGAAAAGTAAAAATACTGCCAGAGAAGCGACGAATGGTGTCTTCAGCTCTTGGCTCTGACAGTGTCCAGACATCCAAGTCAGAACAAATGCTAATCAAACCAGAACTCTTGACCTCAGACGGGCAGCAGGTTAGAGGCAAGGAAGAGAAGGAGGAAGAAGTGATGGTTTGTACTGAGATGATCCAGCCGTGATTGTTGGTAGCAGAGGCAACGTTTGAGCAGAGGTGCTCCTGGCTCACTGAGAGAGCCAGAGCAACAATTGCTGGCAAACAGACACACCCAGAGCTTACTTCCCAGTGCTTCAGAGAAACTTGGAATGATTCTTGTGCAGGGCTGGCTAGGCAAGAAGCTGCTGCTGCTGCCACCTCAGGTTTATGCTGTTCATCTGAAATGCAAGGGATGCTGCCCCTCCTCAGGAACACCTCCACACTCAGAGTGGAGAGGAAAGCAGAAACCACAGAAGGGTCACTGCCAAGTATTTTTCCCAGCCAGGCACGGGATCCCTCAGAGGAAGGCAGCTGGCAACCCACTGTTCCAGAGGAGTGTCCTCTTCCAGGCTTTGCCATGCAAGTGCCTGTCTAAATACTTGCCTCGCCTGGCATCTTCCTCCACCACACCCAGCACTTCACAGCAAGGCTCCCTGGAAACCAGAGGCAGCACCGGTTGGCATGGCAATGGTCTGACTCCTCAGGTCCTGCTGACCAATGGAGGGCTGCCTCCTCCTAGCTCCTTGACTAAAGATGGCACAAGGATGCTCCTTCCAAAGTGGGACTTCCAAAGTACAAGTGGATGAGCATAATGGATAGGCTGCTCTTCCACCACCTCTCACTGTGCAACAGGAAAGTGTGCGCAAACAGTGAGTGATAAGAAGATGCAGCTGGGTGAAAAGGAAGCAGCTGAAAATAAAGCCACTGGTCTCTGTACCCAAAATGGATCTGAATGAGCAGGACAGGAGAAGTTGGGCTCACTGCTTTTGTGAAGTTTGTGATGAACCCTACACCTTTTATACTTTGGTCAAGCTTGTTAATGGTTTGCAGCGATCACATGAAACAGAATGGGGATTTGTTTCATGATGAGTAAAAGAAATGATTGCATTTTCAAATAAAGGAACTGGTCTAGATACTTTTCCTGCGAAAACCAAGCATAGGTTTTGAATGAAAAAGAACCAGAGAGAAGGCAAATTCACTTTCAGACAAGTTCCTAAACATAGACTA